>CM057454.1:401047500-401665500 GCA_016271365.2 Neoceratodus forsteri
GAAAGAAAGGTCTCCCTTAACCTTAATACTGATAGGAGCAGATCTGAAACATGTGATTCAGATGATTATTAGGACTGCAGTGGGCTTAGCCCTGTAGACCTTTTGGAATGAGTAAAGGGACTCTGCATTCCTTCCTAGGTTGCCACCCCCTGTTCCACCCACTGTGTCTGTCTGCCCTTTAAGATGAGTAAAGGGATTCTACATTCCTTCCTAAGTTTCCACCCACTGTTCCACCCACTGTGCCTGACTGCCTTGCTTGAACTGTGACTTTTTTCCCCTTCATTTCAAGTAGAAGGTGGAGAAAAAAGAAAAAGAAAACACAGAATCAAGTCCTGTTTCTTTGTAGTAACTCCAACAAGTATACTGATCATAAAACAACTGCTGTGAATGGCTTTGTGATGTGTGTGTGTGTTTTTTTTGGGGGGTTGCATATATAAACGCTAACATACAGTGCAGGCTACTGAATCTCTCACTGCTGCATACTGTTCTAAGGTCATCTGCAGGAGATTCTAGGATTTGTAGTAACAGAAGATGTAAAAAGTGTTAACAACCCCTTTTGTTCTGATGGTGATTGCTATGATTTACTACAGCTTGCAAATTACAGAGCCACATTAAAACAGCTAATTCAATTGAAGGGAACATACACACCAACTATCATGTAGTATGGTGCAAGCAACAGAGGAACTCCAACAAGTATACTGATTATAAAACAACTGTTGTGAATGTCTTTGTTATGTGTGTGTGTGGGAAGGGGGTTGCATTAATAGCTACATCAGAACAGTAGGTAGCAGTGGGAGATTCAATAGCTCATATTGCATGATAGAGCTTTTGTTTAATCTCCAGTTATATCATCCCTGTGTGACTGTACATGGCCCAAGGAGGATGACAGAACCAGCAAGCAAAATATAAAACTCATATAAATTCTAACATACAATGCAGGCTGCTGAATCTCTCACTGCTGCATACTTTTCTAAGGTCAGCTACAGGAGATTCTGGGATTTGTTGTAGCAGAAAATGTAAAAAGTGTTAATAACCCCTTTTGTTGCTATGATTTACTACAGCTTGCAAATTACAGAGCCACATTAAAACAGCTAATTCAGTTGAAGGGAACATACACACCAACTATCATAAAGTACAGTGTAAGCAACGGAGGAGGAATAGATAGGCAACTCATCTCATATAGGATCGTGCACTTTCCCTAAGCAGAAGCCCCAATGTACCTGTTATAGAGCATTTACCCTGGTAACACCCTTGCCTGCAGTTTTTATACATTTTATTTTATTAAGCATCACTGATTATCCTTGTTTTCATATACAAACTGCAGTGTAACTTTCACCCCCCACACACACTCCTATGAGGAGTGCCTGACCCACCATTAGTGCACACCCCTTTAATTCTGAATACACCTCCAGGTTGCCATGATTGGTACTGGGCTTCTCCTATTTAAACTACATTTCCTTTTTACTGAGGTTGGCTGGCCTGGACCCACTCTATGAACTTATATAAACTCTAACATACAGTGCAGGCTACTGAACTTCTCACTGCTGCATACTGTTCTAAGGCCAGCTGCAGGAGATTCTGGGATTTGCAATAAAAGAAGATATAAGTGCTTGTAACCCCTTTTGTTCCGATAGTGAGTTCTACGATTTACTACAGCTTGCAAATTACAGAACCACATTAAAACAGAGCTAATTTAGTTAAAGGGAATGTACACACAAAATATTACTAGTTTTTCTTGTTATTGACAACAAAGGAACACAATGGTGATGATAGGAGTATATCACATGATTTGCATCTTTTGCAATTACCTGCAGTCTGCCATTTTTGCAATTTCTACTGTTTCCTGAGTGGCTAGAGTTCCAGCCTTTGATCTCTCTGACAAGGTCCTCCACGTTGTAGAGGCCTCTCAAAAGGAGTCAACTTGTCAGTGTTATGCCTTCAAATGGGAGCACTTTTTCCATTTGGTGCCAGGGCAGGGAGCTTTACTCCCTCTCTTAGCCTGTGGCTAGCATCCTGGATTACTTGTGAGCCTAAGGTCAATGATCCTCAAGGTGCACCTAGCATGCTAGCCCAGTGGCATGGAGGGCTGAGGCACTGGGTACCTTCCTCCTGCCACACTGGTGCCCCGGGGTTGGGAATAGACTCATGTTGCTTGGGGGCTGGCAGGGTGAGGGAGGATTGAAGATCCATGTGCAAGAAGCCTGCAGTAAGTAGCCATCACCCACCAGCCTGTAACCATCACTAGCTGCCATCCAGTCAGATGCCTCCAGCAGCTCAGAGTCTGGTGCTCGCATTTAATCTTTTTTTGGGAGCTACCACCTCTAGTGGTTGAGGGGGTCATTTGTACTCAATGACTATTCAATGCTTTGGTGCTGTCAATCTGATCTCTTTCATAGACATTACATTCATAATAAAAATCAAGAAAATACACATTTTAGACACTTACTAATTTGAGGCAGATTCAAATCATAGCTCTGAAACCTAATGCCAAACCTCGGTGCCTCCACTCCTCAATTTTCTTTCATGGATGTGATCAACACCCTTAACGAAGGAAGAATGAAACTGCTCTTTTGTAACTTGAATTTGTTTCTTGCTCTGGAGCGAATGGTTAGTCATTACACTCACCTATGCAGGGATAACATTGGCTTTGGATAAGTGAAAGAGGTAGGCTTTGAGGGGCCATCCAATCCTCATCAATATCCAATTCTTTGTTTCTGTGAACATGTCAGCTATTTAGTGTTATTGACTCAATAGGTTGCATGCTTGCCTCTGAGGCCAGAATGACATAGGCTGGTGCCCCACACCAGGAAAGTGGGCTAATACCCAGTATTGATACTGTAGTGTAGTACCTAGGTATGGGATGTACTACACTGATGTTGAGGTGCTAGCCTTCATATGAGATGTCAAACGAAGGTCCCTTCTGTCCATCTTTTCTGGTTGTCCAGGTGGAAAGTAAAGATCCCATGGAACTTAATGCAAAAGTCAAAGAACTTAATTTTAAAATCAGTTAGCAAATTATAATACCATATTCATAAATATATCATATCATTATACCCAACCCCTAGGACCCACCCCCTTATTATATGCACTTCTTTTACATGATTTCTGCTACACAGTATTTCTAGTGACTTCATTATGGGGGTATCAAAAGGTTTTTCCCATTAGTTATGGAAAGCTTCAGTCTCCATTATTAGCAATTTCTCCTACTATAGCAACCTAATTAAGACTTAAAATTGTCCAACCATCATTTCAGGTGCCACCTCCTGGTTAGCGTAAGAGATACTTCGCACTGTGCTTGCCGTGGAAAATATTTGAAGATGATGAACACCAACTGCTGCATTCCCACCTCACACTTCCCTTGTGGAAGGGAGTTTAGGCTGTAAACAATCCATCCATCCTGAGGACTGCACAAAAGAGGCTCCCTTTAAGACCCTTAAAACATAACCCCAATGTTGTGAGTAAAGGAGCATTCTGAAAATAAGTTCTTATTATTTTGCTTTGCTTTACAAAGGAGGCTATTGGATAGTACTGTTTAATCAGGTTTTTATGCATTAAGCTTGCTTTTAATTATAGTCACATAAGCAGACTTAACCATATGATTGCATCTCTATTTTTTTATCAGGATCCTTGCACTTTGTAAGAGCCACACTTTAAATATAGAAATTTACGGCAGATAAAGCCCACTAGGCCCACCCAGTCTGCCCATTTTCTCTACCTGTTGCAGAAACCACAGACCCTACTTGATCTCTTGCTTTGTTCTCTTGACTATCTTTCAGGATTGACACAGTGTTTGTTGTGGTGCTTCACAAGGGACCACCATCCTACAATAGAACCAATCTGGCTCAAAGTCCCCACCTGCAGCCCTATTGGATCTGACCAGAATTTGTTTTTTAGAGAGGGACCGAACCGCTGCCCTCTCCGCCACCCCCGGTCCATTCAGAAGCATACTTACCATCCAATATTAAGGTTTCAGGGTGGAAAATCAAAACAGAAATCCAAGAGAAAGATGAGGAGGGGCAAGATGGGGAGGTCAAAGAGGTCAGGAAAATTACACGAACAAACAAGCACATCAGGATTCACATTACGAGCCACCCACACAGCAAGGCTTGAGACAAATATCAGCTTGCAAGAATCACACAGAGATATACAATTACAGAAAGTGATTGATTTATCTGATGGAGAATTTACAGCAACAGATATTAATCTTTTAAATAAAGGACTCTCCTTTGTACCCACAGTACCTGTAGACAAATTCCAAACTTTCATAGATTAACAAGTTGCCTGTCGAAACCTGAGTCTGAAGTCCTTCTTTAAAAGGAAAGAAAAGAACAAAGTACAAGCAACAGGGTCTTTGAGCAGCATTGCTATAGAAGAGACAAACACTATAAGCAACACCATACCAGAGACTGAGATAGGCAATAAACAATTTAAGGGAAAATCACAGTTTTACCCACCCCCAATAGCAGCTATTTCAAATTTTAGAGATCTATGTGAACAAGAGCTTGAGCAACCTTTCAAAAACGTATCTATGCAAGATTATAATACTCTAACACCAGAGGAAAGACAGGCATTAGACAATCTTTGGAAAGATTGCTCAATTATGATAAAAATAGCCAATAAGGGGGAGGTGTTCAGAACACTAAAGATTACACAAATGAAGTACAACGGCAGCTAAAAGACAACAGATTCTATTTTGAATTGAACAGTGACCCGACATGACTTTAAATAGAGAATAGATGAGTTTTTGACCAATGCTTGTAACAAAGGGGTAATAGATATACCGACAAAATAATTTTTGACTGTAAAGCAACCTGTGAAAGCCACTTTATATATGCTACCTAAGGTCCCTCACAGACCCATCAGGCAGATCCATTGTAAGTGGCAATGGCTCACTTACTGAGACACTATCCCAATATGTAGATTATTTAAGAACTTTTGTCATGTGTCACTAACCTGATTCATGTTGGAGGCAGTGTAGCATAGTGGTTAAGGGCACTGAGCTGCAAATGTGGAGATCTGGGTTTGAATCCCATCAGCCTCCACTTGCATACTGTGTGACCCTGAGCAAGTCATTTATCTTCCTTGTGTTTTCAGGTTGCACCTAGAAACAAGCTCTGACTTTGTGTGACTTTCCTGGTTAAACAATTTCCCCTTTCCCTTGATACAATGGATATTCTAAGGGTTTTGGAAGATTATAGGGGTGTGCAGGGACTCATATCTGGTTATGCTAGATATAGAGTCCCTGTACAACAATATTCCACAAGAAGGTGCACTTAATTCAATAGCACATTTTTTAAATCAGTAAGATGACAATGCTGAATCCTCCACAGAATTTTTGTTAAAATTGTCTGAGTTCATTTTGAAGTTTCATGTATTTACCTTTCTGGACAAATATTATCTGCAGATGAAAGGAGTGATGATGGGGGCTACGTTTGCACCCAGTGTTGTAAACCTGTATGTTGGCTAATGGAATCTGAGATTATCAGGGACAATGAAAGCAATCCATTCTTCAATAAAATGGAGCCCTGATGCCATTTTATTGATGACATTTTACTGATTTGGAAAGGCAGCTTAGAGGAACTTAAAGCATTTAACTATTTGCACAACTTGAACCTCAACCTTAGATTCTCATATACGGCAAACAAAGAACAGGTTTAATTCCTAGACCTGTATATTAAAAAGGATAGGGATGGGAATATTACAACTGATATTTTCAGAACAGAGAGAGACAGGAATACCGTACCTTGCTATTTGCATCTAATTGTCACCCAGAGACACGCAGTCAGGAATATACCAAAAGGACAATATCTCAGGCTCAAATGAAACTGTAGTACAGAAATGAATATGCACAGGCAGCTAAGCATCCTACGGGGAAGGGGGGTTGGAACATGGCTACAATATGCATGACTTACAAGCTGCTTATGAAAATGCTGGTTCTGTAGATAGATCTGAATTATTGTCAGAAACTAGAAATAGAAATTCAAGATAAGATAGGAGATTTAATTTTGTGACAACTTATTTGGCCCATGCATTGAAGGTCAAACAGATCATAAAACAAAACTGACATATTTTAATGGGGGATCCTGGATTAAAGAAAATTTCTCATGAGCCTCTATGCTTAGCTTACAGGAGGGCTGTTACCTTATGGGATGCCTTAGTTCACAGTAGACAAAGTAAACCAACATCTACTTGGCTTGCAAATAAAACATTGGGATGTTATATTTGCAAGAAATGTGTTTACTGTAAGGTAGTATCAGTGGGGAAATCATATACAAACCCTAATGATGACAGAGAGTACATAAGACAATATATTACAGGTAAGAGTTTGGAAGCAGTCTATGTGGCTATATGTAAATGTGTCACTTTCTATATTGGAAAAACTAAATGGCAATTCAAAATGAGAACTGGTGAACATTCTAGAGCTGTACAGAACAATGATATGAGATACACCACAGCACTACATATACGTCATGCTAACAGCACAAATGATCACAGTTTCAGTTACAGAGCAATTGATAAGGTATGCACTCATCGGGGGGGGGGATTTGGTAACCTATTGCTTAAACAAGAGGTTTTTGGAATACATACTTTGGGAGCTTACACATATCCAGGATTGAATGGGAGTTTCGCCATATATTAAATGTACATTGATAGGCACAATGTCAAACAACAAGTGCATTGTATGATTTTTGATACTGAATATGTTCCTTCTGTTTTTAAATTTTAATCCCCCATTGTGTGTTTTTTCTTTGTTTCAGGTTGGTCTGCACCAGGAGATCAGCATTTCCTGAAATAGCGACCCTGTGTAACATTGACTGAGAAGCACACAGGTATTTAAAAATAACACAAGGAATAATCCATTACGATGACTCACAATTCTGGTATTATGGTGTTTCATAAATATATATATATATATATATATATATTAGAGCCAAAAAACTCTGTTTAATGCATTAGTTAGGGTTGTTCCACAGCAACAAAAGTGAGAATTGCTGTTGGGGTTGAAAACCCCTTGGACCCCCTGCCCACACCCGGCATTGGGGTGCGCGTGGGATCGTCAGCCCTAACTCTCCTTACAGGCATGTGTAAAGCCAGCAGAAGTATGGGAGAATGGGGTGGGAGTTGGACCCCTGATCCCAATGCGCGCTCTGGAATGAGAGGAAATCGAAGATTTCAACTGCTGTACGCCAAACTGAACAACTTATGCACCAAATGATTTTGCCTCTTTCCCTTCTTTTGAGAATGATAACGAGAAATAGTGAATGTAATGCAGCGGGCCCGCTCTCCCGCCACATGATATGTTGTGGCATACTAACAGGGACAGCAACGCAAACAGAAATTCTAACAGTGGTGTGCATGGTAACACAAGCACAGTAAGAGAACAGAAAAGTGCTTGCTTACATGGTGGCGTGGAGAGGAATGGTCTGCCGTGGATGTGTTGTCACATAGTAACATGGTGCCTGCAAACAGAAATGTCAATGGGTATGGTGATGTAAAGTGAAACAGTAAGATAAACAGTACTGTAGACAGAAATGGCAAAATAACAGACATAGCGCAAATGAAAGCATAAAGGATAACGCACATGGTGGCGCAGACGCCAATGGTAAGTGAAACTGGTACGGATTCGTAAGCCGGAAAGGGCAACAGTAACAGTAATGTAAGCGCACAGGCTGGTTTTCCCAAAACCTGCATTGAGAAGACAGTGAGTACAAATAATGTATGCAAAATAATGAGTATCGAGCAGAAAATGAGATCTTGGAATACTAAATACATTATATCTCAGGAACCGTATGACGAGAAAAAATTTAAAAGTCATATTATTTACAACTGTCCTAGATAATTTGAATCTTAGCCCCATTAAAGGGCTAAGAAATTTTCCGACGAAAAGTCCGTATCTCGCACCGTTTCCGAGATACGGGCCCTGAAAGGCGCGGCGAACGCCGTAATGTTATCCTATGGGAAAAAAAGAAAAGTTCAGAGCACCATAACTTTTCCTCCCTGTAATGTTTTTTCACCAAACTACTGAAAGGCACATCTGTAGGCTGTTGGCTATCTTCCCTCCAAATTTCAGGAAAAAATACCAAACCGTTATTTTGCAGCAGTGCTCCAAATGATTTCTGTTAAGTGTCGGGCGCCGTAATGTTATCCTATGGGAAAAACAGTCAATTTTGGAGTGCCGTAACTTTGCCGCCATGTGATATTTTTTCACCAAACTACTGAAAGGCACATCTGTGTACTGTTGGCTGTCTTCCCTCCAAATTTCAGGAAAAAGACCAAACCGTTATTTTGCAGCAGTGTGCCAAAGGATTCCTGTAATGCTTCGGGCGCCGTAATGTTATCCTATGGGAAAAACTGTCAACTTTGGAGTGCCATAATTTTGCTGCCATGTAATATTTTTTCAATACAACACTGAAAGGCACATATGTGAGATATCGGCTGCATTTCCTCCAAATTTCAGCCCAAAACTCCTAACGGTTATTTTGGAGTGCAGTGCCAAAGAATTGCTGCCCTTTTCCCACAGACTAGAAAATTACTGTCGCAATTTGCGAAAGCTTTCGCAAAAATTTGTGACACTTTCATGAGCACGAAAGTAATTTGTGAAAGTACTTTTTCCAGAAATTTGAAAAACATATTTCTGGGGTGTTTTACCATAAAATAAAGACATGCTAGCATCCTCAGGGCCCGACTAGGTGAATACAAAAAAAATTAGGTTGCTAGAGGGTCCCAAATTTAAATGCCAACCATTTTTATGATCACCAACTGAAAACAAAATGGCCGATTTGCGAAAGTAACAGGACCATTTGCGAAAGTAAAAATGCATTTGCGAAAGTGTTGAACTTTTTAACTTTTCCCATTGACTTATAATGGGAAACTGTTTTTTGAATAACCTTTGAACCGTTTAATATTTTTCATGAAATCTTCGAAAGGCACATTGGGGACCCTGGCTGCACATTCCTTGAAGAGATTTTGGGCCGATCCATGAACGTACGACCTGCAAAGCACGACCACAGAATTCCAGAAAAGCGTAAGCGCGTGCACAGATCACACTTAATAACTCCGCAGCCGTATATCCAACCAGTACGAAACTTGGCAGATCCCAAGGCCTATGGTTCTTGATCATAAATTCCAAATTTCAGGCAGATCCATCAAACAGTTGTAAAGTTATTAAGGTGCAAAGTTTTGGGGGTTTAACATAAAAATGGCTCCTCAACCCTAACTATGGTAGCACTACCGTGCTACCATAATGTGTGTATGTATATATATATAGAAAAGCACATGTGATATAAAAACTGAAAGATGACCATACAGGTAAGGGAATATGAAATGGTACTTAAAATCTACCTCTGCTCTCTTTTTAGGATCGCACCTGGACAACAGACCCCCCTTTCCTGAAGTTGCGAACCCCTTTTTAAATAACTCCTTCAGAAGACGTATTCCTTTGCCTTTTCAGACAATGTGACTGTTTTTTTTATCTATTTGTTGCTTTATCTGTATTTGTCTTGATTCACTTCACTGTTTTTAACCTCTGCTTGTAAATATTCACGTTTTCGGTGTCGATGCTTATGATGTCATATGACATGTACATAAAGTAATTTGATTTTAGATAGAACACATCTTTTGAGAAAGGATTGTATTCTGAAACAAGTCAAGCCTTGTTTCATTTTTGCCTGGCACCTCATTAAACTGGAACATTATTTATTCCTGAGAACTGCGTTGTTTCTTCACATAAGGTGGTGAGTGCTGGAATTTTTTTTGTTTGTACTGTATACTGCATTTTTAATGCATATTTCCCCTTGAAGATTTTGGGGATAAAATTGTATGTTCTGCCCTTCCTCTGGATCCAGCTAGACAGGATAATCTTTAGATAATAAAAGAGGGTGGAGCTGTTTTCTGGGAGATTCTAGGAGGACACAGAGGATGATGGCAGAAGTGTCTGCACTGCAGGTGCCTGGAAGTCCAAGGTGCTGCAGAGGTTTCTGGAGTCAAAAGCTGAGTCAAAGCAGCTCTGGTCCTGAAATGGTAAAGACATGAAAAGGTAGACTGTCTGGGGATTATGGAGTGGGTCACCCAGCTGGGTGCACCATTGTGCAAAGACCCTGATGTGGTAAACTGAGAAAGGATGGTATCCGGTTCTATGTCATAAGGGCATTTGCCGAGAGGCTATCATCCTTATGGCGAGTGTACATCGCCAAAATTGAATTTTGGCGATGTACACCCCCAGCGCAAAACAAAATGGTGCAACAGACACAGAATTCTTATGTCATGCAGGCGGTTGTGCCTCCCACACCACTCTACTTTAGGATTCTCAACTCCAGGGGGGGCGCATGTTGGGAGAGGGGTGAAAATTCAAAAGAAATAAAATACTTCTCGGGCCAGGTGCAACAAAATACACCTGCCCCTGGACCCAACCCAGCACCCACCCACCACCCATGGAGCCAGCTCAGCAGCTCACCGCAGCACCACCTCTGACATACCTCCTCCCCTTCCACCCTCACTCAGCATGCTCGCCCCCGTGACAATGCGTATACAGCGACATCCCATCACCATTCATGTACCCCCCATCCAGTCACTTTCCCTATGCCGTCACCCTGTTGACATGCACCGAAAGTGGGTCGCTGTTTTGGTAGGCGCCCACATTATAATAGTGCATGTCACAGGATACCATGGTATCCAGTGTTGAGATGAGCCTAACCAAAGGATTGCCAGAAGATTAAGTTATAGGGTGAAGTTGTAGGTTCTCCCTTTGGGTCCCCAAGAAACTAAAATGCAACTAAAGAAAGTCTCAAGCTAGATGGATGGATAGATTACCCAACAAAGTCCCTTAATTGAGGGTTAACCCTTGAAATGGGTCCCTCCTGAGTGGAGGCTAGTTGTTTGTGCCAGGGCAATTACTTTCTGAGTGCTACTAAGAAACTAATATCAAAATGAAACTGCTTATTAGAGATGTGCAAAGTAGGGAAACTCCTTCGTAAAATTCTTACCGAAGTTCCTCAACCTCATGAAGTGCAAAGTGTAACTTTACATAGCTCTTTTATCAGTGAAATGCCTGCTTCATTCAGTAAAAACTACCCAAAGGGGCACTACACTAACCAGGTTTCTGGTGAAGTGCCACTATGCCTAGTTTTTCCTAAGTGAAGTAGCACTTTGCTCACCAAGAACTACGTAAAGTGCCTTTTTTCTAAATAAGAAAACATTTTTTTACAAAATTTTTCAGCCCTCCTTAGCCAGTGTGCCATCTCAAACATCCTCACTCTCAACACGCAGACACTTTAATATTTAATTAACCCACGCTATCATTCTCTGCATTGAAAAAAGCTCCCCCGTGGGGAGATTTTCCACCAAGTACTGAACATGCTACAATATAGCAAAGTGAAACTGAATCCATTCCCCCCACTTCTATGCCTCCCACTGCATGACTGAACCAGTCATGAATCTGATTCCCCACTCTGGCCCCCACCTCCCTCATCTCCCTGAGCACCCCCTAAAAAATCCATTTTTGGTGTACTTGTAAAACAAAGAAAACTGTCCCCAGTGCAGAGACTCCTGGGGCAGGATTCACAAAAAAGTGCAAAGTGCAGCGCAAAGTTTTGCGCTGAACCTTGCAATCGCACATGTTCCAAAAGCTGCTATTCACAGTGGTATAGAACACTGTGCTATCTGTCTGTAAACAGGGGCTAGGTTGAGCTAGCACTAATCCCTGTAGTGCTGTTCTAGCCTGGAGTCAAGAATACCCCACTGTAATGGATAGCGCTATTGTACTATAGCGCAATTCACAAAGCTATCATGTAAATGAGCCCATTGGGCATGCAAGACACAAGTAGGCCATTTGCATGCTCATGATGGGCCCAGTTGCATAGGCTGTGGGGACTTAGTGTAACCCTCCCAGCCCACGGCCGACACACAGTCAATAGTGGCCAGTGCCCTCCCATCGCTGGTGGCCATCCCATAATACAATAATATTATCCCTGGCAGTCTAGTGGCAACCTCCCCTTCCTCTGATCACTGTCCCATATATTTAAACATATTCCCTGGTAGTCTGGGTTTCATCCCCAATCCCAACTGCTGACCCCATAATAAACAAAACCCTTTCCATAGTGTAGCAGTCCCACCCCCTACCAATCGTGATACCAAAATAAAACAAACCCTTTCCAGGCAGTAGTGGTCCCTCCCCTTTCCCCGATCACCGATCTCAGAATAAAAAACTTTTGCCATAGTGTAGCAGTTCCTCCCCCCTCCTCGATCACTAACCCCAGAATAAAAAACATTTTACCATAATGTAGTGGTCCCTCCCCCTCCCCAATCACAGATCCCAGAATAAAAACACTTTTTCCATAGAATAGTGGTCCCTTCCTTGGTCACTGATCTCTGACCCCTAATGCAGAAATCTCTATTCACTGGTAGTCTAGGGTCCCGGTACCCAACCCCGTACCCCATCCATGGTAACCCACAACCCCACTCCCCCCATATCTGCCATGATCAGCAACCAGCACAGCCCTCCATGTACCACCACAGCTGGCAACTGACTGAGCTCTCAATGAGTGCATACTGTATATAGTATATAGTATTATCCCTGGCAGTCTAGTGGCAACCTCCCTTTCCTCTGATCACTGTCACATATATTTAAACATATTCCCTGGTAGTCTGGGTTTCATCCCCCATCCCAATTGCCCGGGTCACCCCTGAAAAAGGGATCTCTGGTCTCAGTGGGCTTACCCGGTTACCAAAATCTAAATAAAATAAATAATAAAATAAATAGTACGGCTCATTGACAGTGATTGATAGCTATAATTCACTTTAAACATTTTTCTGGAAAAATGGGTTATTATGTTTAATTCTTTTTTTAATTTAATGTACTCTGTATCATACCAAGGTGCCTTTGAGGACTGTTTACTGTCAAAAGACTGAACTCTTGCACCCTGTTGTGTGCCATGTTTATAATAAGTCAGTAGGTCTCATAATGCATTACAATATCTACTTCAGGGCAATATAAAATTACATCCTTTAACCTTAGACCTGTATAATTATTCTGTAGCTTTTCCATTTTTATGTTGGCTGTGCTTACACACCCAATGTTTTGTGGCAATGATAGGGGATTTTGGGGGGTCACTGCCAACCCATTGCAGTTCACAAAAGCAAGGGCTCAGCAGTCTACACCAATGACCATGGGCTGTTGTCCTGATATCACTTTCTGCTTGCTGGGCTGAAACTTTGTGTATTTCAAAGGACCGAAGCCACTTCAGTCAGAGAGGGCTTCAATTCATTGATCTGCATGAAGCCATCAGCAAACAACTGAGCGGCTTTCCAAGAAGCCTGTCAGTGTAAAATACGTCCATCGATGTCTGTTTCTGCCCTTCCCATATAACTGGACACCCATCCGACCCTCCCTCTGTGCACCCACTGCCCAACATCCCCCACAAACATAACACTGGCACTGGGGCTGCCTAATTCCTCCAGTGTAGCCACCTCTTAGTTTTTTTTCTTTCTTTTATTTTATTTATACTGTATATTGCCTGTAATAAAGAAAAACAGCCCTTGATGTCTGTAGCTGGTGCCCCTGTAACTTCCCCCTCACCCGACCCTCCATCTGAGCACCCCCCAAAAACATAACACTGATACTAGGGGTGCTCAATCCCCCAGTGTTGTCTCTCATAGTTTTTTTTTCTTTTTTACTGTGCCCCCCACCCAACGCTCCCTCTCAGCACCCTCCACCCCACACCTCTCCATAAATGTAACACTGACACTGGGGTGCCCAATCCCCAGTGTCACCACCTGCAATATACAAAATCATCCCTCATCATGTTTTTTTTTTGTTTGCGTGTTTTTTGTCTTTTTGAATCCTGTAAAACAGAAAACTATCCATCATTGACTGTTGCACCATTAATCCCCCTACCCGACCCTTCCACTCAGCACCCACCACCTTACACCCACCATGCTCTTACTTTCCCAGTGGGGGTCTGATGCTGTGATCTTCTCCAGACCACAGAGATGTCTTTACTCTTCAATACCGGGCCACGAACTGAAGATATCAGATATGCCCTTCAATGTATTTCAATGGGGTTTTGAACTTAGTAGCATAACTGGGGCAACAGACTATCCTATCTTCTACCTATTACACTTATCATACTCCTTACTGGGTTAGATAGCCATCCTCCCACCCACACACCCACCTCACCCCTTACCTTCCCTACCTTTTACCACCATCCACCCACCCTGTCAATGCCTGACAGGCATCCAACCCCCACTTAACCTGCCACCTACACACACACACCCCCAACCCCCCTACAAACTCATCTGCCTTACCTTTACTGCCCTCCTCAACTTACCCATTCCCTGTGCTACTCTCTCTAAACATGTGCCTCACCAACGCTCAACCACTAAATGGCGGTCCCTTGCTCTCCTCAGGGTCCTAGCCCTACTACTTCTCATATACAGAAATATTCACCCCAACCCAGGCCCCACCGCTAACAGTCAACAGAAACTACACCAAGGGCTGTGCATAGCTGCCATGAATATCTGCAGCCTTCCCAAAAAAACAGCATCTCTCCAAAGCTGGATAGCACAACATCAGCCAGATGTCCTTGCACTCACTGAAACATGGCTTTCAAAAAAAAAAACAGATTCATTCGTCAGCCTCCCGGGCTTCGCCCTACACAGAGCTGATAGAGTGGGAAAATGGGGCGATGGTCGTGCCTTCTATGTTTGAGACTCCCTACTGAAACATGCTCTCCCAATCCCCTCACTAGACCACAGCGCCCAAGCCTTCTCCATAAAACTTACCTTGGACCCCGCTAGAGCTCCCCTAACCATCACAGTGGCATATGTTCCCCCACACAACCAAGCTAGCTATGGCCATACAATCCCTCACAAACTATATTTCCAACCTCCCCCCAAAAACAGAGCATATCCTGGTCGGTGATCTAAATGTTAACTGGCTCGCCAAGTCAGCAGCTGCCATCAAGGACACCTTTGCAGCGCTGGATCATACTCAGCTGGTCCGCCAACCCACCAGGGTAAACACCACAAATGGCTCCCAGACCCTACTGGACATACTACTAACTAACCGAACACATAGAATCTCTGACCTGCTGGTCCTCCCAGACGCTCTGAGTGACCACTCCCCTATCCTCTGCTCCTGGTCATGTCACCTGCCCAAACCCCAACCTAGTGTTTCCACCCCGCAGATGCTTGTGACCAGGTGGCCTTCAAAAAATCAAACACTACCTGGCCTGGTGGGACTGGACCCCTATAACCCAGGCCCCTAACATTGACCTAGCCCTTGATTACTTCACATGCTCTTTCAACAAAGCATGTGACATTTTTGCCCCCCTGACTAAATTGAAAACTGTAAAACATAATGTCCCTTGGATCATGCCCACATTACGGCAGCAACTAAAACAAAGGGATGGCCTCTGGCACAGAACCATTGACTCTGGCTCCCAAGCAGACAGACTAGCATACAGAGCAGCACTCAATAGGTGCACCTGGGCCATACGCAAGGCCAAGGCTGAATACTATAAAGACACCCTGGCTTCCTCCTGGGAGAGTGCATGAAAGTTTTGGGATAACATTAAAGAGCTTAATGGCAAATCCCACCTCCCCCACCCTCCCAGCTCTGCATCATCAATGCCACCTCAACCGACCCACAGGCTATCGCTAACTGCCTTAACTCAAGCTTTTCCGATCTTAGTACAGCCCTCCCGAGCAACTTTTTTGACCCTATCCCAGCTTCCTCTGAACCAAACCTCCAGCGCCCCCCTTTCTACCTTAGGGTCATTACAAAGCAGGAAGCAAAATCCTACCTCTCCAAAGCTCTCGGTGGCTCCAACTATTGCAAAGACTCCTTTGACATGAAAATCCTCTACCAGGTTCTTGACACTGTTCTTTCCCCCCGACCGACCGACCTCCTTAACTGCTCCCTATGCTTGGGACAGTTCCCTACAGCCTGGAAAACTGCAACAATTACCCCAATACTAAAAAGTGGAGACAATACCAACCCCGACAACTATCGGCCCATATCCATCCTTCCCCCTCCCTCAAAAGCCCTTGAAAAAATAATTTCCAACCAACTCACTGAGTATATGCGAGCCCACAATTTGTTATGCAGTGAACAACATGGCTTTAGATCAGGCCATAGCACAACCACCGCCCTCATCAAATTCTCCAATTTCATTCACTCTGCCCTTGACCATAAACATCTGGCCAGAGCCATCTTCATGGACCTCTCTAAGGCCTTTGATATGGTCTCCCACCCACTCCTCCTGGACACACTCCACCACACTGGTCTATCACATGGACCACTCTCTTGGTTTAATAGCTACCTTACCTCCAGATCCCAATGTGTTAAGATAAATGACACCCTATCTTCCACCCTGCCTGTCTGCTCCGGGGTCCCCGCCGGGATCCATATTGGGCCCCCTACTCTTCAGTATCTACTTAAATGCACTACCCAAATCCTGCTCTGGTAATCTACTGCTATATGCTGATGATGTGGTTCTCTACACCACACACCCCTGCCCTGACAACCTACAGTCCTCCCTTCAACACTCGTTCAACCAAATCAAAAGTTGGTTCACCAGTCGCAGGCTTCTGGTCAACATCAAAAATACCTAAAAAAAACCCAAAAGCTATGCTATTTGCCCACCGGCAGAGCAATGCCAAGGACACTGAACTAAAAATCCTCTCCCACGCTCACCTCCCTCTGGAACAAGTACTTATTTATAAATACCTTGGCCTTACCTTTGACACCTCTCTATCCTTCCATGCCCACATTAACATCCTGACCTCAGCCATTAATACCCGCATCGGCCTCCTATACTGGAACAAAAACTGCCTGACACCAGAGGCTCTCAACCTGGCTGTCACCTCTTCTGTCTTCTCTCTCATTGACTATGGGCTCCCTAGCTACTCTGCTGCAAACAACACCACCCTAAACAAAATTCACATAGCCATTAATAAAGTGTGCCGACTCCTCCTAGGCACAGACAAATGCTCCCATACTTGCACCCTGTACGCTGTTACAAACATCTTCATCCTTGAGGAAAGACTACAATATCAATCCTGTCTTCTCACAAAAAAATCCACCTAGGGTTAACTCCATTGGGGGTCTCAGCCTCACTACTCTCATGTTCCCACATTGCGACCACTCATTCTGCCAACAAGCATCTGTGGACTGTGCCCAGGGTCAGAACCTCCCTTACTCAGAGATCATTCCCCTATAGAGCTCCTGCATGGTACAATGAGCTCCCCCCAGCCATAACCTCTATTCCCAGTCTAGGACACTTCAAGACCATCCTAAAAAAACACATTCTATCCTTGCGCCAATGCCAGTGCAGCTGCTAATCCTCCTAACTGACCTGCACAGTGCTGCACTGTGGCCGCTCCCCATTGACATTGCCACTATTGTATAGATCACTGTTACTACTATACGACAATGCCCCAGAGGCTGCACTTGTATTATAATTGTTCCCCTGTAATAATATCAATACCCTAGCTACTACATGTATAGACTTTCAGCCACCTTGGCTATTACATGTAATTACTTGAAATGTGATGTCCCACTAATGTACTATCTCTGAATGTATGACTATGCTGACGCAGAGACTTTGTAAATGAGTCTATGACTCAAAGGCTTGTAATTCCTATGATTGACTAAATAAATAAATACATACATTTTTCAATATATTTGCCCCAAATTTTCAGCATACCTTTTTTGGGACACCACCTCATGAACAATGTAAGTGACGTTAGGTAAATCTGTCCCAAAAGGTGATTTCATGGTAGTTGTACAAAATCACCTTTCGGGCAGGAGCTGAAGATTTTCTCCACCCTTGTTCATGAAGTGGGGTCATAAGAAGATTATGTTGAAAATTTGGCATAAAAATATTAAAAAACAACAAAGTTATGAGCCTACATTGAAGTTTGCAAACACAGGCTCGTAACTGTGGTCATTTTCAATATTTTGACCCCAAATTTTCAACATAGCATTTTCTTCACATCACCTCATGAATATGACAGCTGTCATTTTTCAAATCCTTGCCAAAATGTGTTTCCGTATCATGAAAAGTGATTTCACAGTCGCTGCGTGAAATCACCTTTCAGGCAGGAGTTGACAATTCTCTCCACTATTGTTCATGAGGTGGGGTCATAACAAGGCTATGTTGAAAATTTGGGGCACAAATGTTAAAAAACAATAAAGCCAGGAGCTTCTGTTGTTATTTACGAATGCAGGCTCATAACTTTGCTAATTTTCAATAATTTTGACCCCAAACTTTCAAAATAGCCATTTATTCACAGCACCTCATGAATGTGACAGCTGTCATTTTTTAAATCCTGGTCAAAATGTATTTTCACATCCCAAAAAGTGATCTCACAGTCACTGCTCAAATCACCTTTTGGGCAGGAGTTGAAAATTCTCACCACTATTATTCATGAGGTGGGGTCATAAGAAGGCAATGTTGAAAATCTGGCATAAAAATATTAAAAAACAACAAAGTTATGAGCCTACACTGAAGTTTGCGAATGCAGTCTTGTAACTTTGGTAATTTTCAATATTTTGATCCCAAATTTTCAACACAGCCATTTTTTCACAGAACCTAACGAATGTGACAGCTGTCATTATTCAAATGCTGGCCAATATGTGTTTTCATACCCAAGGCACGAAATTACGTTTTGTCGGAGATTTGAAAATTTTCACCTACTGCATTCACTAGGTGGGCTAATGGTAAGGCAGTACTGAACATCTGATATACAAATATGATAAAATGCCAAGGTTATGATTGTACATTACACTGTTTCAATGTTCACTCATACTGTAACTTCGCCCATTTTCAATATTTTGACTCCAACCTTTCAGCATTGTCATTTTTCTACACCACCTCATAAATGTGACGTGTCATTTTTAAAATCCTGGATGAGATGTGTTTTAACACGTCTGGTGCGAAACATAGAAACCTAGAATTTGATGGCATATAAGGACCGCTTGGCCTACCTAGTCTGCCCATTTTTCTACCTAATGGATAAGCTGCAGATCCTAGTTAACTGACAGCCTACTTCCTCCTACCCCCCACTAGAATTGCCTTTTGTCTGTCCCACACATTCTTGAATTTCCCCACTGTTTTTGACTCCACTACCTCCTCAGGAAAGCTGTTCCATGTATCCACAACCCTCTCCATGAAAAAATACTTCCTCACATTGCCTCTGAGCTGTCCTCCCTCTATCTTCAAATTGTGCCCCCTTGTTCTTGTGCATCTCTTTTTTCTGAAAGACGCTACCCTCTTGGACTTTGTTGATTCCCTTGAGGTACTTGAAAGTTTCTATCATGTCCCCCCTCTCCCTCCTCTCCTCAAGGATATACACATTAAGTTCCTTTAATCTCTCTTCATATGTCTTCTGGAACAGATCCTGCACCATTTTAGTTGCCCTCCTCTGGACAACCTCCATTCTATCTATGTCCTTGCAGAGATGGGGTCTCCAGAACTGCACGCAGTACTCCAGATGGGGTCTCACCAGCTGTCTGTACAAAGGGATAACAACTTCTTGTTTTCTACTGGTGATGCCACTCCCTATGCATCCCAATATCCCACCAGCCCTCCTTACTGCCTTTCACATTGCTTGCCCACCAGGTCCCTTTCCATTTCTGTTGTTGTTAGTATCTCACCCCCCATTGTGTACTCTTCCCCTGGGTTTTTGTTTCCCAGGTGCATTACTTTGCCCTTCTTTGCATTGAATCTAAACTGCCATACATTTGACCATTCCTCCAACTTTGCCAAGTCCCCTTTGCATCCTTTCCACCCCACCTTCTGTATCGACCCTGTTGCACATCTTTGTGACATCTGCAAAGAGACATACTTTTCCTTCCAGTCCCTCTGCAATGCCACTTATAAAGACATTAAAGAGGACCGGTCCCAGTACTGAACCCTGTGGTACCCCTCTAGTAACCCCTCTTTCTTCAGAGTGAACTCTGTTTACTATTACCCTCTGCATCCTGATGTCCTGTCAATTTTTTACCCAGGCTACCACTTTGGGACACATTCTAAGGCTAGCTAACTTCTATATTAATATTTTGTGTGGAACTGTGTCAAATGCCTTGCTAATGTCTCGGGTAGGCCATGTCCACAGCCCCTCCCTGGTCTACTGCTTTGGTCACCCAGTCAAAGAAATCTATTAGATTCGTCTGACATGACCTTCCTGCTGTGAATCCATGCTGCCTTGGGCCCTGTGCCCCACTGGCCTCTAGAAATTCAACAATTCTTTCTTTCAGAAGTGATTCCATCATTTTCCCTACCACTGAGTTCAAACTAACAGGTCTGTAGTTTCCTGCCTCTGTATTGCTCCCACTTTTGTGAAGGGGAATCACATCTGCCCTCCTCCAGTCCTCAGGTATCACACCATCCTCCCACAATTTGTTAAAAAGGGTAGTCAGTGGTGTCACTAGTTCTACTTTTAGTTCTTTTAGAATTCTTGGGTGAATCACATCAGGCCCCATTGCTTTGTCCACCTTCAGTTTTAGGAGTTCTTTCAGAACCCTTTCTTCTGTGAATGGACTGGTATTGACCTCCCTATACAGAGTGCTTCATTTCTTTGATTTAGGTACTTCCACCTCCTCTTCTTTTGTAAATACTGAGCAGAAGTATTCATTCAGTATCCCTGCTTTTTCACTGTCCCCCCTCTGCCCACCCTCCCTTCGCTTTTTTAAGCCTCACTATCCCTCTCTTGGTCTTTTTTCAAACCCTAATGTACCTATAAAAGGTTTCATCCCCCTTCTTAACTGAGTTGGCTATCTTTTCCTCAGTTTGGGCCTTTGCTTTTCTGACTGCTTTCCCCTCTTCCTTCTGCTTTAACTGGTACAGTTCTCTGTTCTGCTCTTTCTATGTTTCCTTATACTTCCTGAATGCTACCTTTGTCTCCTTAATCTTTCCTACCACTTCTTTTGAGAACCATAGTGTTTTTTTTCCCTTCATTTTGCTTTGCTGGTTTGCTTCACACAAAGGCTTGTTGCCTCTGTGATGGTTGTTTTGATTTTTCCCCATTGTTCCTCCACCTCTCCTTCTTGCCCATTTGCTAGTGCTTTTCTGAGGCACTCTTCCATTTTCCCAAAGTTAGCCCTCCTAAAGTCCAATACGCTTGCTTTTGTATGGCTTGACTCTATCGCTGTGTTTACCATGAACCACACTGTTTGGTGGCCACTTGTTCCCAGATGGCTACTCACTTCTAAATCCAAGATCCTTTCTCCATCCCCATTTGACAGTACTAGGTCTAAGATTGCTTCCTCCTGAGTGGGTTCCACCACTAGCTGTCTGAGGCATGCCCCCTATAGGGCATCGAGAATAACCTTCTCCTGGATGTGGCTGCAGCAAAGGTGCTCCAGTTAACATCTGGCATATTCAGGTCCCCCATCAACAATATCTCCCCCTTTCTCTGCCATTCTAGGGATGCCTTCTATCATTTCCTTGTCCATTGCCTCCCCCTGAGATGGGGATCTGTATACAATCCCTGTGTGGATTGTGGTGCCATATCCTGTCTCCAGGGTGACCCACAGTGCCTCCTCTACTCTCTGTTTATCCTTTAGTTCCATTGTTTGATCCCTTCCCTTACATAGAGAGCTACTCCTCCTCCTCCTCTTTTACCCTTCCTGTCCCTCCTGTAGCTTGTGTACCCTGGTATGCTGACATCCCATTCATGGTTCTCAGTGTACCATGTTTCTGTGACTGCCACGATATCTAGGTGTCTATCTTCCATCAAGACCACTAGTTCAGGGAGCTTGTTACACAGACTATGGGCATTGGTACTCATCACCATCCATTTTTTGATGGTCTTACCCCTTTTTGCCCCATCCCTCTCCTTACTGCCTTTTTCTGCATTTACCTCTATCCTACTCCCTTTTGACTTCTCTGCCTTGGTGTTTACCTCTCTAATGACTATGTTTTGTGGGGTGAGGCTGGGTTATCCCTGCTCCTTTTCAGTGCCTCCCCCTTGACTAGTTTAAATGCTTGCCAATGAAGCATTTAAACCTATCACGTAGAATCCGGGTTCCCATCCAGGACAGATGCAAACCATCACACCAGTATAGGTCTGCTTCCCTCCAGGTGGAACCCGAGTCCCCAATGAAGCCAAAACCCTGAGCTCAGCACCAGTTTTTCAACCATTCATTGAATCCCATGGTGCACAGTACACTAGCATCACACTTGCCATAGACAGGCAGCACCTCCAAGAAGATTACTGTATATGCTACTTGTCTAAGGCCCCTCCCCAACTCTTCAAACTCCTCTTGCACTGCTCTGACCCCATTCCCAGCCAGGTCATTTGTCCCTAGGTGGACAATGACATCTAGCACCCTCCCTCATGCAGCAGCTCCCTCGTTCCTGAGGATTTGCTTCTTGTCCCTCCAAGCCATGGTGCCAGGTAAGCACCTTACCTCCCTCTCCCCTTCCTCCCCCAGTTCTACCTCCAATGACTGAGTCCCCCACCAGGAGTTGTTTCCTTCCCCTGTGGGGTCCCATGCCACCCCACTGTGGGTCTTCTTTGTGGAAGTTCCCAGCATCCTCCTTGGTCTCCACTGCAGGTGCCTCAATAGAGGAACCACTCTCCACCAGAACAGCATATGAATTGTGGAGAGGTACAACTGGAGGAATGCACCTCTGTTCCATCACCCTCTCCCTCCCTGAGCCCACCTTGGTCCAACTGCTCCTCCTTCTTGGCAACCTCTGAGGTAGCGGCAGTGGCCCTGGTGGTCCCTGGGTGGGGGAGGAGATTTCATGAATCCTAGCCAAGTCAGCCTGGAGACAAGCAACCTCCTCCCTCAGACCAGAGAGGTGCCTACAAATAGGGCAGCCTCGCAGCCTCCAGAATGTCCCTGGAAGACTGCCACCCCACAGCCATTGCACTGCACCACTCTCATCATATCTTATTTTATGGCCCCTCTTCTGTTGCTTTGTATGCTTACTCTCTCCTCCCTGTTTTCCTTTTTTTGTTTGTTATTCATCCTACTGCCTATGTACCTGTATAGCTCTCACCCTTCCTGTTCTGGGACAGGAACTTCTTGTATTCTTCTATAGTCTCCTTCCTTGCTCAGAGTCATAAAAAGTTCTAGTTTTGTAGTCAGCTGCTCCTTGCTCTAAAAGCAAGATTTCTGTCTGCTAATGCTAGCACATGGAACTGTTTTTGTACTCCTAAGCTCCTTAGCCACACCCCCAATTAACGTTTTCCCTCCTGACTTAACAAACTCCCTTTCTCTAACACAGAAAACACAGAAAAACACACTGACTTTCTTTTTTTTACCCTAAATGAGACCCCCACTTCTAATAAAGTATCTGTTTTCTTAATCCCAACTGGCAGTGACTCCTGCTGAGATAGAAGTGCTCTATTAGTAAAAAAAGTCATAGTTTTGTAGCCAGCTGCTCTTTGCTCTAAAAGCAAGATTTCTGTCTGCCAAAGCTAGCACTAGGGAACTGTAATTTTAGACACCTGCTTTTGTACTCCTAAGCTCCTAAGCCACACCCCCAATTAACTTCTTCCCTCCTGACTTAACAAACTCCTTTTCCCTAACACAGAAAAACACACTTTCTATTTTTTTACTCTAAATGAGACCCCCCACTTCTAATAAAATATCTGTTTTCTTAATCCCAACAGGGACTGACTCCTGCTGAGCTAGAAGTGTTCTATTAGTAAAAAAAGTTATAGTTTTGTAGTCAGCTGCTCCTTGCTTTAAAAGCAAGATTTCTGTCTGCCAAAGCTAGCACTAAGGGAAATGACATTTTGGCCAATATACTATAAATGGCACATGTCATGTCTATAAGGCAAATCCTAAAACAAGTATCTTCAAAATTTGGGTCAGAATTGCTAAAAAAACAAATAGTTTAACAAGTAGCCAATGTTCAGCATTGACAAATGCTTGTTTGAGGTAGCAATGAGTTCCACTTTATCTTTTTATTGGCAACAATCATCATATGTCTTTGACTTCTTTCTCCTGCTGATGTTGTTAAAGCACAAATTCAAATTAATATTTGAGCCCAAATGTATAGAAGCCATAATTGGAAGATGATTAGAAGTTACCTCTGGTATTATTTCAAAAGTCCTCACCTTATGAAAACGGCTAATATCAACAGCAGCTAAGTCTAGATTAGAGCCTCCATTTTTTGTAGGAAAAGTAATTTCTCCATAATAATCATTAAGATTTCTACCAGTCAATGAACAAAGATTCTGATTCATCAAAAACTTCAAAAGTGCTAGCCCCTTATCATTAACGTTTTTGTCCCTAGCTTTCCTTGTGGGGCTATTCATACGTTCATCCAATTCTGCTACATTATTCTCTTGTATGTATTCATTTAACTCTCCTATACGGGCATTCCAATCACCCATTAACAGGAATTGTGTATGCTTATCTAAAAAAGGAAGTTCTTCTATGAATTGGGCCAGATCTTGGAAGTGTTTGTAGAATTTCTTATTAGATAAAGATGGAGTATAATATACTTTTATAAGTACCATACTATTATTATTATCTAGCGTGAGTTCAATTGCCACCCAGACATTATGGTCAGATATATGACATCCAAATTAATATCTATCCAGGTTTTTTTTCCCATATGTTGTTTGTGCTTTTTCCCCGGTTTTCTCCACACCCAGGACCCCAGCAGACCCATGCATGCATGCACGTGGAGGCACACACACACCCCGGGTACTGGCTTGGCCCCTTCTGCCCCACCACTGGTGATCACCTGCCACCCCCCTCTGCTTACACTTCCCTTTAGGCCTCCACCCAATGGGAGTGGAACTATGGGGGGTAAGCACTCATCCCTCCCCAGGAGAGGAGAGCCACCTCACAGCAGCTCAATCCCACTCCTCACCCTCGCCCGCACCAACCCCTGACAACCCAGTCTCATTCCCAAACCCAGGTTGCCGAGATGGCGCAAGGTGTGGTGTCCAGTGCCTCAACCTTCAGTGCCACTGGGCCAGTGCTATCCAGGTTTTTTGGAGTAAAACTATCTCATATGATTTTTTAAAATTAAACCATGATTTATCATCAAGCCTATGATTTAGACCTGCTATATTCCAACTTAAAATTCTAGCAAGGCTTTCAGTTTGGGGTTTGATGACCGAACCCCTTTCTCAGACATATGACATTTCTTGTTCACTTGAATGGGATGATATAGATGAATCTATAGTAACACCTTCTAAAACCTTTATGTCTATTGTATAATGGCATATTAATGTCATTTGAGATGCCAGACATTTCAATTTCACCTGAACTAAGTCAGTTAATGGTGGGGAATATTCAGTTCTTTTTTCAAAATTTTAACAGGCATTGTCTGAATACCTTTATCTTTCAGTCTTCTTCTTTTGACTATATTCTGTATTATTTCAGGAGGATTGTGGGGTTTTTTTCAAGCTCATTACTTTTTATTTACCTTTCTAAAAGATCTGAACTTTCCCTTTGTTCTTTCCTCATTACTTCTATAATTGGTTGAACTGTTTTATGTCCATTCTTTTTCTCTTCAGTCTTTTGGCTCATGCCCTCAGCCTGACTATTTCTCTGCAATTGCTTATTTTGTTCTTCCAGTTCTCTTACAATTCTCCCTATTATCATATTATTGTGCACCAACACAGATTTAATTTCTGCTAGTTGTTTACCAGCTAAAATGTTTGCCTGAATAGTATAATGTTTGAATAAATTCTTGATTGATTCATTTTTACTTTATTAGAAATGTGTTCTTCACTGATCTGTCAATAGCCGGTGAATAAATTTCCCATCGTCTGAACATTTTGCTCTTTAATCCTAAATGGGGCAATAAAATGTTCAAATTCAGCTAGGAAATCATTGTTTGTTCTTGAATTTCCTTCAAAAACATTTCCTGCTTTATTACAGCAAGACTGGAATTCATTTTCTGCCATATGTGGAACTTTCATACTATTTTCCTGAACACAGCCATTTTTTCCTAAATTAACCAAAAGTATCTGAGACTCAAGATCTTTAATTGCTTTCATCATGTAATTATCATCTTGGATTTCCTCTAGATCTGCTAACTTTTTCAGAGAGGAAGTTCTTGGTTCCACCATATTAGAACACTCATTTAATTCCCCTCTTACTCTGGCATAGTCAGTTATGTTTTGTTAAGAATGTTATTTTTATCATTTGTTTTACCTCTGTGGCATTTATTAACCTAATTTCTTGTATTTGTACTTCAGTTCTTTCATTCATGTCATTTTTACTTAAATATATTCTCAAACCTTTCACCTTAAACTACAGTCATGTTGCAATAACCCAAATTCCCTGAAAGCAGAGAGAGAACCTCTACTTATATCAGAGTATAAATAGTATAATCCACAGGTCCTTCCCAGCATTGTGGATCTAGTCTACCACTGATTCTCAAATTCAAAATCTCAGCAGAATCAGGCTATGGAAATTAAAAGAAAGATATAGTGCATTTAAATTCATAGTTATTAACAGTTTCAGTTATACTAGAGAAAGAAAATTAGAACTCCCTTACTTGTACATAAAATATTTGCTAAGCCATTAATTAATAAGCACTCCAAGACAAGGGTTTCTCCCCTGCCCACAACTCTTGTGTAATCTAAAAGCAGATAAACTGATAAATTGAAAAGTTTCAGAAACTTTAAATATTAAGCCAAATTACAGGTTGTAGCAGGTATACTATGATCAGGAATATCTGATCTTAAAACACTCACTGGGACATATTTTAAAAATAGACTTCATGGGATCCCAGGTATAAAAACAGCTCATTCAGAACAGGCAACAAAGTAGTCACCAAGAAAAGCAATTTTAAAAGCTTAAAAATGTGGAAAAAAATGCTTAGGAATCGAGCCTTTAGCTGCATTAATAGATAGGCTCATTGCAAAGCTGTTGTAATAGGCATCTGGTGTCTGTCTCTGGAATGCCGAATAGAAATGTGGGGTATATATATATTAAGTGAGCCAATCAGAATCTACAAATCTGATCCTGTGACTTTTAAATGGGATTTTAAGTTTTAAAAATAATTATAATACTAAATGTTAAGAATAAAAAAGGTAAAAATATGCGTAGGAACTTGAATAAACTTAGATAAACTTGGCTAAATGTTATACATTGCCATTCAGTAGCCAAAATGACACAAAGGCTGGTGTGCACATTTTAAAATCAAAATGAATGGCTAGTGAGATTTAAATAGTAAGGGAGCATACAGTAAACCAGAAGTGCTTACAAATTAAAGAAGACTTCCACTGAAACACAAATGAATCACCACTGTCATTCAAACTCTAGTTTGTTTACAGCCTCAAAGTCACAAAATCTCTGTTAACCATGATGTGCTCCAAGGTATAATAGCTAAAACACTGGCAGCAGTTAGTCAGAATTTTTCCCAGTAAAGTTCTGATTCCACAGTGGACTGCACTGCTCCAATCTCCATGCCACACTTAGAGATTGGCTTTGCTCAATTCTCAGTCACTTTTCAATTGATTTACATAGATGCATCAAACCTTTCTTGCAGCTTCCAGCTTTCAAGTTAACCTTCCAGTTTTCAATGTTTCACTCCACAGTGTATCTCTCCCTCCCTCTCTCTCTCTCTCTCTCTCCTCCTCTGACTCCACTTGATTCACTCACTGCATTCTCAGTTCTCCTCTCTGTCACTCCTCTATCCCCTCTGTGGTTCAAGCAGATAAATCTAGAAAACACAGATACATTTCTTGCAGGGAAAAATGTTTTGAACAACTAAATAGTTATATAATATAGGAGATAATATTAGGCAATGATGGCATACCATTTTTGAAATACCATCATGCTTAATCTCTCAGATCTGTGGGTTACTTCTCAGGGGAAGTGAGTGGGCTCACTTAAACTTTTGCAGTCTAGAATGAATATGGATAAAATGGGACGTATTATTAATGAATAAAATAGCTAGCTAGGGACAGACCACTACTTACTGAACTTAACACGTTCTTTAAAAATACAGCACATTATACACTAGGGTACAACTTTCAGTTGGTGACAAAACCCATTAAAACTGAAGCATGCAAATTTTCTATTGGTAAAGGATAGTGGGCATATAGAATGCACTGCCTAAACACATACCTGAAACTAGACTATTGGAGGCTTTCAAAAATAATTTTGATGCAAACATGAACTTGGGGGTTCATTGATCACTATTACTACTGAGGAGTGAGGAATGGACATGATGGGCAGCAATGTTTTCTTCTGTGTTAACTACCCAGTGAAGAGCCAGGTATAGGATGCATATGACCTGTTATAGATCTCAACTACAGGCCCTCACTTTATGATTCAAAAGCCCTTTTTCACACTTGGAGGTGTATCTGACTTACATTCCACATGAAGATTTTAAAGGGACCATAAACCTTTCTCTAATGACTTTGGAAATGAGGGCAAGTGTAAATCTTTGATAATTTCTCTGCTACGCATTTCATTGATTTGCTTTGAAATTATCTTGTTTTTTTTTTTCCTTTTTAGGTAATCTTGCTTGGGCTAGTGTGAAGCTTCCATAATTTCTTTGCTGTGCTTTTCATTGATTTGCTTTGAAATTATCTTGTTTTTCCTTTTCCTGTTTAGGTTGTCTTGCTGCTGTTATCTTTCCCCTGCTCAGTAGTCATTTTTGTAATTACCAATCAGTTTCAGAACTTTGTGACATCAGTTGAGTGTGGAGACCCTGTGATGAAACCTGCACTGTGAACTTGGAGTTTGGGAACTGATCAGTAATTATCAAAATAAATATCAGATAGCACCAACAAGGGGCCCTGAAAAGGAAAACGGAAGATTATTTCAAAGTAAATTGATGAAAAAATTGCAGAAGATAGATTAAGGAGCCTGAACACATGCCCACATTTCCAGTTACACTAACAAAGATTTTTCTGAATAAACAATCCAGTTAATACAACAGGTTGACAATTAGGCTGGAACATTACAGCATTTTTACAGCAAGGTTATAATATGCCTATTACTTGTTACAACATAAGGGGGTTAGTTCAAGTAAGAATGAATTTTCAGCATAGGGTCTAAGATTGCTAGACAGTGCCATGGGCAGGGATGAAATCCAATATTTAACTCCATCGTGCATCTTATAATACCAGGGCTAAACATCCCTCAATGTACTACATCAGGATTAAAAATTGTATATAAGTAACCTTCACGTACCCCGCAGAGTATAATTAGTTATTTAAGAAGTAACAAACTTGCATAGTCAGAACAGGTTAAACATTGCTAACATTTCTAATGCTTTGCAAACACTGCATTACTAAACAACCCAACCTGCTGAGTGGAGTCCG
Source organism: Neoceratodus forsteri (assembly GCA_016271365.2). Classification (NCBI taxonomy): domain Eukaryota; kingdom Metazoa; phylum Chordata; order Ceratodontiformes; family Ceratodontidae; genus Neoceratodus; species Neoceratodus forsteri. The sequence continues at coordinate 401,076,766 of CM057454.1, forward strand.
AGTGGCTAACTAACCAAGTTAGTTAGGCAATATACCATTAATACACATATTCCACATCATATACGAAGTAATATAAAATGCAATACTGCCATGAAAGTAAGGATAATCTTTCATTGAGTATCCACGTGGTTCTTCACTTGAGCATCACTTTTTCACCTTTCCAGTAAGAAAACAAACATGAAAATAGGCTTCTGCTCTACTTATACAGAAAAGCCCATAAAATTTCCATATTTGACTGGTTATCCTCATATTTTCTCTCCCTCATTCTTGTGTCATTGGCCACTCTGCACCCTTTGTCAAGCCACAAACAAACGTAAGGGATGGGGCTGAATTTCATCAATGGTGGGCAGACTGGATTCAGGAATAGTAATGAGAAAATAGTTTCAGTAAACATGGATCCTCACGTTGAATGTGCAGATATGAGATTCATTTGTGAAAAGCCTTGCTCACATTCAGCACTGGAGAGAGCAATATTGCTCACAGCCATCAGCAAGTCCTTATACTGCTTCTGAACTTCCTTCCACCCGGATCCTTACATATCCAGTATGCCCAAATGGTTGCACAAGTGTTACCAATGTCAAACCTTTTGCAAAGAGACTAAATCTCACTTTCTCCATACAGTGTAAGTAGCTCATCGGGCCAGTACTGCTTATATAACACTTTCAATTCGGTGATCAGTTACTCATATCCAGTCTTGTCACCAGCGCTGCCTCCTGTAAACAGCATATGATTTTGCAAATTCTCCAGTAAGCTGTGAAAAAATTGTCCTGGGTGAATTTTCTTGTCGCAAGGTTTTCCTTCATGCAAGAGCATGCCCTGAAACATCTCTTCTACAGCTTTCTCACACTGTGCAAAATATCTCCCTTGTTTTTCTACCGTTGCTTCGAACACTGATATTTGGCAGCAGATAGTTCAGTGTGCATTTATGATTGTACAATCGCAATGTTGCAATTCAAGAGATAACTCAGACAACTCCTGCAGCACATCATACATAATTCCCAAATTACTGATAAACTAAAACAATGATAACCACTTTCTTAGACCAGAGTAAATTTTCCGTGTTGCACTGTCACTAGAAACGTCATCAGCTGCTGAAGTGAAGTGCTTATACAGAACAGGATAAGCATTCCAAACAGCTTCTACCATTCTAAAGCTCTATGCAACCCATCAAATGTCTAACACTCAACCTGTTTTGCAAAGCTGAATGTCAAGAGCTTCAACGCACTCTTTTAGCTCTAATCGATTTTTTCCAGATGTGCTATAAAAGCAAATATAGCTTGTCTAGCAATCTTTTGAAGTGATTCATAGCTCCAATGTCTTTCATAACATCACCAACTGCAAGTTCTAGGTAATGGGCAGAGCAGTGCCATGCTATAATATTCAGAAATATGTCTTGTAACCTCTTCGCAATGCCAGTATTGCATCCAAACATCACTGAAGCTCCATCGCAAGCAACTGCTGGCAGGCACTTGGTGAGAAAGTCTTCAGTTACATTAACCATTTTGAGCATGGACAATAAACTGTTCACTGTTCCCTCAGAAGACAGGTCATGTAGCTCAACAGGGCTGACCAATACATTAGCAGGAAACTCCATCTGCATGTACACAATTAAAGCACTTTTCTTGTTTATGGCCATAGCTTCATCAAGTAAAAGATTCACTTTAGGAGTAAGTGCTATGATTTGGGCACACAACGTTTCTTCATTTCAGAAGAAATTTGATGTTGAATGTTAAAGCATGCCACGTTTGAATGCAAAATACACCCCATGTCAAGTCCATTCAGCTGCTGGCAGTCAATTTCTACTTCAAAACCATACAAAGGCCTGTTGCACTTTGCTTCTTTATAAGCAGAATGGAAGATTCTGACCATTGTAGAAATTTGAGCAGACTGGGCATTTGTAACTATTTGCAAAAATGTGTCTTTCTTTGCCAGCTCCAAAACACCAGAAGCCATGACATGTGACTTGGTTTGTGTATGTTTTCCTATATTTTTCTGGAGTGCTTTCTGTTTCTTGGTTTTATTGGCACCAGAGGAGCTTACATTATCTTCTATCCATTCTTTAGACAACATTATTCCTGCAGATTTTTCAGGACCCAAATTACTAACCTGTTGACATCTAGATTTAGTGTTTGCCATATTGGTCCTTGTAAGAACAGATCCAGAAGCAAATGATTTGATACCTTTTAATGGACCAACATAGATGTAACAACAAGAACAGAGTGCTCTAGCTTTCAGATCAACAAGTCCTTCATCAGAAGCAGAAGGATAGTTATTTAGAAAAAACAATATGTTTAACAACTAGATCATGCAGAGAAACACAGAAAAAATCCCCATTGGTTTAAAATACTCATAAAAAAACAGAAGTTGATGTCACAGAAGCCTAACAGTACCATGTTACCTTCAGCTGGGAGGGTCCCAGGGTCAAACGTGCTTGGTGCAGAACACATACAAAGAATTGTACTGCATATAAATTCAATTGACATGAGATAACACTACTTGAGCAGCTGGCTCTTAAATCAAGCTATGAGGGTCACAATGTGTATAAGAATGCAATTACTGAAAAATAACCCCCACCCAGATTAAAGACATACTAAGATTGTCTAAAGACTCCAAGAAGTTTCAAAGTTTCAATGACTTTCTTCTTGATACTTTTATGTACTTGATTGGTGGGTCATGGCAGTTTCTTGGCTTTTTTACTGCACAGAGTTACTGGTGGAGTATAAACCTCCAGATTAAGTAGCACAGATTTAAGGGATGATCATCTATACTGAGTATTGAGGTTTGAAAATGCAGTATCTCGGTCCAGTACTTCCAAATGTACAAGCATTTCTGAAAAGTGTGTTCTTTAATTGAAAACTATAGTGTGCCCCATTACTGCTTGCTGATTCTTATTACAGTAATCACAAATTCCAGCATATTATGGCCTCCAGAACCCAGAGTTTCCGTTATTAAGCAGTCTTGAATTTGGGGTGGTTAGTAAGAATTAAATCCAATGTGTCTGACTCTCGTGTTGGTTCTCTCACAAAATGAGTGAGAGTTCTATCTAGAAGGATTCAAGAGACCCTTCAAAAGTACTGCTAGATTTAAGGTTGTCCTGTATTATATCCTGGAGAACAGTCATCCAATATTATTGTGCCACTTTTTTAACATGCACCATTTATTTCTTTACAGATGTCAAATAAGGTGTCAGTGTTGCTACCTCCTGGCCTGTAACAAGTACCAATGGTTACCTTCTTTTCTATTTGATTACTTGTTTTAATTCAGTTAGTTTCCACATCAGTACCTGTCACCTTAATATCTGAATCCTTTGTACAAAGTACTCCAACTTTAGCAATACATTGCTATTCAACATCCCTGTTTTAAGAATGTATTACATTTGAATAAATTATATACATTAATATGAGTGCTCAGCCTCTCTCCTTCTGCCACATTTTAATAAACTCAGTAAAACTGTAATCATTTTTGTATGTTAATACCGCCACTGAGTTGTAAGAGTGGTCTTGTGCATTCTTAGGATAAGAGAACTGCAAACCGATGGTGAGCAGTTCTGATACCCGAAGATATGAGTCAGAGCACTCTTGCAACCATAAGAATGGTCTCAGTGGCAGAGTTAATATATTATTGATCAAGATTGGTCAATAATATATTAAAATGTTATCCCTAGGAAATGATCAGCTTCTTGGTCATTATTGATTAGATAAGGGACTATTGAGCATCATTTGCACAGTAATTAGTTCATCATATAAACAAGCTTAAAAATACATTTCCAGTAATGACTAATTAGTAATTTTTATTTGCCTGAGTTGCCCTCAAGTTACCAGAGCTGAGGAATGGTCTCCAAACTAGCACATTTGCTAACCTTGATATATTATTTGTATATCCTGGGGACATGGAAACCTAATGCCCCATCTCACCAGACATTTATAAAAGCAATATTTCTTTTTTGATGAAGCTACCAACATAGAATTTAAAGGGAGCAGAATTTTAAAAGAATAAAATACTTTGGGCTGCCTGATGAGCTTATGGTAAGTACATTAGTTTACCCTGTGTGTGACTGGATTAAATTTTAATGACCCAAGATCTCAGTCAAGTGGCAGAAGGCTGCAATACAGACTGTATGGGCACACTCTGATTCCAGTGAAAGATGGTAGAGCATGTTGTAGGGTGAATGTTAACTTGTGGCCCAATGGGAGGATAGCCATGTGGGCAGGGTACCACTACTGTATTCCAATTCAACAGGAAGATGTTTGTCTCTATTGTGCATACCAGCAAGAACAACAGGAGGCACATCATGATCCCATACCTGAAGGGAACATCCAAGAAGAGCAACTTCAAGTAGAGACAAGTATGGATGTATGGCATCTGGGGACCCCATCATTAGGGGGAGAAGTGGCTAGTGGGTGTAGGAGACCAGGGAAGCAGCATAGTTAGTTGCCTTCTGAGGGCTTTAGCTGGAGGGCTCCACACAGGGATGAGAGTATTGTCAAGGGTATGTGGAGGTGGGGCTTAGTGTTATAGTCCATCTAGTACTAATGACATGGCTAGCATACACTTAGGAGAGGTCAAGGATAGCTTCAGGAAGCTGGGAGGTAGGCTTGAACTAACAGTGACCTCAGTAACTTTTTCTGAGGTTCTGCCTGTTTAGTTGAGGGGTCAGGGGTTGCATCTTATACTCATTCCAACTCATAGCTGAAGGAGTGGTGCAAGGAATAGGGTTTGGGTACAGGATGATTGGGGGCACTCCTAGGGGGACAAAAATCTATACAAGCAGGATGGCTTTAATCCCTCCAAGAATGGTTCAAGTTCTCTGGCAGTTGCAGCTGTGTTCAATAAACTATACAACTAAGTTTGCAGAGTGTATTGAATTGCATTTAAACTAGTAGAGGGAGGAGGCAGATTGGTTGCTGATAGCTGCACCTGCTTAAAAGAGGAAATGCACAGCATTGGGCTTGAAGTAGCTGCAGGCTATAATCATGATGGCAGCAAGGATTTTACCCCCAGTGTTTTCCCTGCTGTCTGCCCTGATGTTGTGCCATGCTTCCATTAGCCATTGGCATCACAGGACAGTGTGCATAAGCACCACTGCTCATGAGGTAGCAGGCTCCCTAACCCACTGTAAGGGGTTGCTGTATTGCTAAAACTTGGATATCTCCCTTCCCAAGCTGACTCACTCTACACTCAGCAGCTCTACCCAGCCCTGGTCTCATCCTGGCTCCCCAAGTCCAATCCTGAACCTGGGATGCCAGAAGTCCATGATTTTACATAATAACATACTAAGTTGCCAGCAGAGTAGATCTAAAGATCTATCAAGTCTGCTTGAAAATCAGCACCCGGTCAAGACACCGTTGCTGCCCCCCGTCTCCCCCATAAATCCCCCAGATCCAATCCCTTACCTGAATTACACCTCCATTTCTGGCACTCTTCAGTTTTGCTTATTACAGTATATACTATTATAGTATATCATTTCCGTACAATCAGAGAAGTATGTAACTGCTTCACCCACTCAGACTCGGTACCGGTGTCTGCACTGGTATATAGCCACACCTAGACCCAATTTTAAGTACTGACCCCCCAGCTTGCTCCTCACAAGCCTAACTGTTCTCTCTCTTATCCCCCTGTCTTATCAAAACTAGGCCCGTCCATCCCCTTATCCTTCCTTTCCCAATCTTGAATAGGAGCTCACTACCCCTGGGTTGTGACATCCTACCATGCCCGTACTATAGCATTCAATACGGGGCTCACCTACTCCTTTTCTTCATCCACCTTCTCTACATCCCATTTACCAACTCCTCTCTGTGCACCATGCCCTCCTAGCCTTTCTCCCCTACCTCCCTCCCCCCCCCCACCTGCGCCTCTACCGGTGTATATTTTTTTTCTTCCGTTATTTCCTCCTGCAACCTTAGATAACCTGCTTTATCTTCCTATAGACACGTCCATGTATGTAAATACCCTATAATCTGTACAATATCTGTATAATTCTATGTACATATGAACTTCTTTTTCTTCCTCTCTGTAAACAGTATTATCTGTATTGCCTTGTAAATACCTGTGTTTACCTGTATATACAATTGTTCATGCTCCACCCAGGTCCATCTTGCAAATGAGCTTCTGCTCAACGATGAACGCCTGGTTAAATAAAGACTTGATTGATTGATCATTTTCTAAAGAGTTTTTGCAACAGCAAGCACATTCTTTAGTTCAAATGACAAGAAAAGGTTCTTCAAAAATACATCTACCAAATATTACAAGGCACTAGGGTCATATTGAAAATAGTTCATGTATCAATTACTTTGTATCCAGTAGGGGTAAAAAGTAGAAAAGGTTGTACTGTAGTCCTATGCTACACTAGCCTAGTGGACAGTTAGCAGCACACTATTCATGTGGGTTGCTTGGTAAAGATGATGATAAATCTATTCTACAGTACTTTCATTAAATCTTTACATTATAACAGTATATCACTACATTGTATAGTTCCTCACTTCAGAAGGATGGACAGTGATAAGTGTGTTGCAGGTAAGTGGGTATGCAAAGATAATGCAGGACACAGTAATAGGGTACAACACATCCACAGTGTATTTTATTTTATGAAAAGTACAAAAACACAACAATAATAAATAACTATCAATAAACAGTTCAATCAGAACTAGAAAATAAGCAATAGCATAATGATATTCCACCTTACTTCAGGTAGCTCAAAATTCAAACCTCAGCTTTTCTGCTACTTGAGACAAATTCCCTATTTCAGGCACAGGTCCTTCCTCTTACCTTAATCTCAGGTAAGTGAGACTGGCTGGTTGGCTAATCTGACTCTTGGTGTTTGAGGAGGGTTTATATAGCCCTCCCACTTACGAGAAAATCCCTCCAATAACATCCAATTAGTTCTAGAATATTCCCTAAATAGGGAAACTCCTCCTCTATTACATAAGGAGGTTTTACTTATGGGAAGTCCTTCTATAGAAAATCTCCTACCTGAGGTTTTAATTATGGGAAGTCCCTTATTTTCTATATATGCAAACAGTGCAAACATTTATTGAATTTATACTTGTGCTGTATTGTTATAGTATATGGATACTAGCCCTTTAATGTATATCTCAGGGCTCTACACATAATGGGGCTCCTTTAGAGACATGCAATATCTCTTAATTCTTTAATTTGTTTAATTTATTTAGTGTGTGTTAGTTTATCTTGCAGCCCTCTCCTTATTCCGCGGCTACTCTAACTGTATAGCATTTCCACATACATAGGGACATTCCTGTCCCTTTAAATCATTTGTTTTTTATGTTGAAGCAGAGTGCTAGACAATCATTATCTAGCCACTCTGCTTTGGGGCTCTACATAGCTTTGGTATGGCCCTTTTTATTTATTTTTATAATGGGCTGTAGCTATTATGTCCAGGGACAACACAGTCCCTTTTTATTTTCAAGTGCTCTCTTTTCAGAGTGCACAGATTACTCGGGGAAGCCTGCCTCTCTAGCAACCTGGACTAGCTGAACACATGTCATGGACTCCTCCATGGCAAGCTGTCACAATTCTACAGCATATTTTATACTAAACCAGCAGCCAGGCATCCTAATAATACAGGGTCTTCAGTAATTATTTACACAGATACCGAGCGGCAGCAAAATAATTCAAACAACATAAGCATAATGCCGCTTCATAACACTCACATTCCACCTGTCAGAGTGGGTGTTATTTTGTATTTAACTGCCATTTTAAACTTTACTAAACATTCCTACACTATATACATAAAATTACATAAGCAGTAACTTAATTAAGCACTGCAGCACTTTAAACGCATGATGTGGCACACTGGCACAAAATGCACTCTATTCAACCAGCACCTTATATACTTAAAGGCACTTTATATCTTTGACATTAAATGCCATAAAACACCTTATTTCATTCCTGCCAGTTGGCCGTAGCCTCGCCCTAGCCTGGTGCATTATTTTGGGGAGTTCTTGGTGAGGGATGGAAATGTGGAAATCAGAAATAAAAGTAGGAAAACGTTTAGTGAGAGATAGAAAAGGCTGACATAGGTGGCCAACCTATGCCAGGGGTGAAAAAATGGTAAAGTATAATACAGGAACATACTGTTGTGCAACAGATTTCAGTAGGAAAAAGAAGAAGAAGATAAGAAAGGCATCCCTCCACCGGGGTTATCGGACTGGCAGAATGCAGTTCTGCCACACTCCTCCCTCTTTAAGAAAAAAGCAGTCACTCTTACAACAACTGGTTTTAGCAACAAACCCCCAGAATGTATGTACATTCTGTACTGATGGGGGTTTGGGTTGGAACTTCCACCCACCCACATGTTAGAGGCTCCACCCCAGGGTCCCTTTAAACAATAAACAAATTGCAGTGCACTCTTTACTGTACGCACTGTAATTACTTCATTACCCTGGGGCTGAAAAAAAATTGTACTATTAAACATCATAGTACCATTGCATAACATTTCATCAACACATTTTACATTTTGGGTTTCATTCTCCTGGACCAAATCTGCACCATGTCTGGACAGAAAATCAGCATTCTTGTGCCGGCTTCCTGGCCTATGCTTCACTGTAAATTTAAAAGACCATGAGGTCAGGTACCACCGCATAATGCGGGCATTCTGATCCTTCATCTGATTTATCCAGCACAAGGGGTTTTGATCAGTGAGAAGGGTAAACTCTGTGCCCCATAAATAAAAGTATAAAGCTTCTATTGCCCACTTAATGGCCAAGCACTCCTTCTCAATGGTAGCATATTTCTGCTCCCTGTCATGTAGCTTTTGACTGCTATAAATGATTGGGTGCTCTTCTCCCTCAGTGGTCTGACTTAAGACTGCTCCTATCCCCATCTTGGAAGTATCTGTATGCACCTCAAAATATAGACTAAAATCAGGGCACCTAAACACAGGGGAAATACACAGGGCAGCTTTGATGGCCCTAAAGGCCTCATCACATTCGGTGTTCCATTTTACAATGCTGCTGCATTTTTTCTTAGTAAGGTCAGTTAAAGGGGTGGTGATGGAGGCAAAAGTAGGAATGAACCTCCTGTAGTATCCTGCCAGGCCTAGAAATGCCCTTACATGCTTTTTTGTTTTGGGCACAAGGCTGTTGGCAACTGCCTCAACTTTCTCAATTTCTGGACGCACACACCCATTACCCAGTAGGAACCCAAGGTATCTGGTTTCAGACATTGCTAGAGTGCATTTTGCAGAGTTTATGATTAGTCCTTCTTTCTGTATGGACCTTAATACAGCAGTCAACTGTGTCTTGTGCGTTGACCAGTCTGGACTATGGATGACGATGTCATCCAGATAGGTGGCACAGTAAGTAGTGTGTGGGGTCAGTATCCTGTCCATCAATCTTTAAAAAGTAGCAGGGGATCCATGCAGACCAAAGGGCATCATGGTGATATGAAACAACCCAAGAGGTATACTAAAAGCTGTTTTCTCCCTAGACTCAGAGGCTAAGGGAATCTGCCAGTATCCCTTGGTCAGATCAAGTGTGCTGATGAACTTGGCATTTCCAATATTATCAATAATGTCGTCTACCCTAGGCATGGGGTATCCGTCAAAATAGGAAACATTGCTGACCTTTCTGAAATCTAGGCACAGTCTAATGCCACCTTTTTTTGGGACCACCACTATAGGCGATGACCAGGTGCTAGTGGATGGCTCTATGATGCCTGGTGTCTTCAACTTTTCATTTTTTTGTCTCACTCCATCCTTTACTTTCTCAGGCAGCCTATATGGTTCTGTGATATAGGGCCGGATTCTGTCTTATTGAGGTGCTGTACCTCAACTGCTTTTCCCAATATGCTTGTGAACATGGGTGCAAAGGATTCTAACAGCTGGATAATTTCCTTTCTCTGTTGGAGGTCTAGCTCAGGGTTTACTTTTATGTCTGTGAAGTTTTCCTTCTCTAACTTTTGATAAGCCACCTCAAGTTCAGACTCTTCTCTTTCTGGGAGAAAATACAGGGTCCCTGTAGCTTCCTTTCTTTCCACCCACTTTTTCAAAAGGTTAGCATGGTATATCTTTCTCCCTGGGTACTTATCAGGGGTCTTACCTTCATAAGTTACTGACCGTTTGCCTCAAAATCAAGTATGGCCCTTGCCACTTCATAAGTAACTTATTCTGCGTGGTGGGTAGCAATAACAATACCTTCTCTCCTGCTTTCAGGTCTTTGGGTTTATAGTTATTTTTGTAATAGGCCTTTTGTTTTGCTTGGTACACCACACTGTTTTCATGTGCCCTCTTAGTGTAATCAACCAACGGTTTATGGAGCTGGATCACATACTCCGTAATGTTGGTGTGCCCTTCATTTGTCCCTTCTTTCCAAAACTCTTTGACCACATCCAATGGCACTCAGGGATTCCTTCCATACAAAAGGGAGAAAAGGGAGTAACCTGTAGCAGCTTGGGGAACCTCTCTGTAAGCAAACAACAGGAGTGGGAGGTATTTATCTCAGTCCTTACCCTCCTCATGCACAAGCTTTTTGAGGATGTGTTTTAATGTTTGGTTGAACCGGTCAACCAATCCATCAGTTTGTGGGTGGTAGGGCATTGTTCTTACTGCCACTGCCCCCAGAAAATGGTCCAGTTCTTTCAACAAAGCAGCCTGGAAATGATTACTTCGGTCTGTTAACACATTCTTCAGGATCCCAAGATGTCTTAACACTTTTACTAGTTCCTGTGCTATCCGGGGAGTGATGTCAGTGCACAGAGGTATGGCCTCAGGGTACTTCATTGCATAGTCACAGATAACTAGGTTATATTTGTACCCTCGGGCACTCTTCTACGAGGGACCTAATATGTCCATCACCATTCTTTCAAAAGATGTGCTGACTATGGGTAAGGGTACCAGGGGCACTGTATCCTTAGGGGTAACCTGGGAAACCTTTTGGCACTTGGGACAGGCTCTGCAGTAGTCTGCCACTTCCTCATGGATGTTAGGCAGGGCCCCTGGTGTTCTGCGGCAGAATTTTATGATTTCTGCGGCAGGGCTCCTTGACTTCTTCGGCAGCATTTTCTGATTTCTTCGGCATGATTTATTCATTTCTCTGGCAGAATGCAGTCCTGTCATTGGCTAAATATGATGTGATGTCATCAATGACATCATGTGCTGAGCATAGAGGATGGGCTTCAGGATAAACGAGGTGGGAAAGAAAGTCTGACACTATGGAAAAACAGTATATTTATATGAAAATTCACCAAAAACAATGAATTCTGTGGCACTATATACTGTATATTCTGCGGCATGATGCAAATTCCGCAACCGCAGAACCGCAAAATTCCAGGGGCCTTAATGTTAGGACAATAAAAACACTGTAAGAACCTATCAGGGTTTATCCCTACCAGTATAACCTGCCCATGGTAAGTCATGTCTTGGGTATGATAACTGGTTCCTAAAGCTCTTAGGAACTACAAACTGCTCTATTTTTTTTTCATCAGTTCTGAGGTTATTATACAATCTATACAATGTGTTATTTATACATATGAACACAGGGGCCCTTAGTGGTTTCTTCTGGTCCACCTGCTGAAAAAAATCTACAATTGTCTCATCATTGCATTGTTCCTGGGCAATGTCACATATTGCAAACAGCTTGTCCACAATCTCATTTGGCAGTCCGTTTGGGGCTCTCCAGCTCTTCTGAGCCTATTTCTTCTCCCCTTTTGTTTTTCTCTAGGTACAGGGTGGTTCAAACACACTCCCCTCAAAAGGAAATGTGTCTCCCAGGTTTTTCACCTTAGTCTATGACATGGTAGTAATGGCGGTAACATTTTAAGGGGTTAGTAGCATTTCAAAATGAGGAAAGTCTTGCCCAGTGACTATTGGTACTGGCAGCCTTGAAACTATGCCCACCATCATCTCTGCCTCCTGTCCGCCAATGTTCAAATTTACCTTAGTGGTGGGATACCAGTGAATATCTCCATGCACGCAGGTGACACCAGTGAACAAGTCCAACATTGGGGCCTTTTCTAGCACATCAGGGTGTACTAATGTTTGTCGACTGCCTGTATCGATCAAACCCATCATGTTCTTATTTCTGATGGTGACAGTAGTGGCAAAGTTACTCCAGTTAAATATGGCAAGATGATTAGCTTTGTTCCTTTTTTTGTAACAAAAGCGTTTTATGTGCTCTTTACAATTACAGTATCTGCATATAATATCATGGTTATATGGTCTTCTCTCTCTATTTTCCTGTCTACCAACATTTCACCCTGGGGGACAAGGTGGAGTAATATTAGATGGTCTTACCAGGTGCTGGGTGGGGGGTGATGGTCGAGTCCATGGCCTGATATCCTTTCCTTGTTGGTTGTCTGGCCACCAGATAATCCTCCACCAGGGTGATTACAACCTCTGCCGACTCAGGATGGTGTTCCCTCACACAGATCTGGACCTCAGCAGGCAATATCTGCAAAAATTGTTAAATCACCACAGACTCAGTTATGTCCAGTATAGTCTTCCCCTCCAGTTATAACTACTTGTTGCATAGTTTGTTGATATGGGTGAATGTCTCTCAGGGAGCATTGTTCCCTTGATGCTTTAGGGAGAAGAAACATTGCCTGTAAGTCTCAGTGTCTATATCAAAACACTTTAGTATTTTCTTTTTTATTAGGTCATACTTTTCAGCACTCTGCTGGTCCATGTGACTATAAGCCAGTTGCACTTGACTAGTCAAACAGGGAGCCAACCTAACTACCCACTGCTATGGAGGTCACCCACAGACCTTCGCTACTCTCTCAAAGGTCATGAGGTACACATCAATGTCATCAGTAGCTGACATTTTCATTAGTTTTATGTCCTTAGGGATAGCATGCATACCGTCAGTGGCTTTACTGGTCTCAGTGATCTGCAGGGCCTTCAGCATATCCGCCCAACGCTCATCCTGTCGTCTCTTTCCCCATCTCACTCCTGGCTGCCCTCCTCTCAGAGCTGCTCTACTTCAATTTGCTTCTTGGCATGCCTCTTCAACAACTTGCCTAAGTCCTCCAGCAGTTCCTCGACTCTCACTTCCTCCATTTCTTCCTCTTTGATCTTGTCCTCATGGATTGATATATCCATTGACTGATGCTCCAGTTTGGCCCTTGGTATCTTCCCAATATCCCAGGCCAGGGAGCAACTGCTCACCTGTCGGCTCGGCCTTTGCTCTGTTGAAAGCGGGTCAAACAGAAGTCAGCATCTCTGAAATGTGCCACCGTGCCATTGGTTATCTTGGTGTCAGGTCTGACATCCACCCTGTGGTTAGGACTTTCAGTATCCCACGGCGAACACCACGTCGTAGGTATGTGGGTATGCAAAGATAATGCAGGACACAATAATAGGGTATAACACACCCGCAGTCTGTTTTATTTTTGAAAAAAGTATAAAAATACAAAAATAAATGAATATCAAATAGACAGTTCAATCAGAACTAGAAAATAAACAATAGCATAATGATATTCCACCTTACTTCAGGTAGCTCAAAATTCAAAACTCAGCTTTTCTGCTGCTTGAGACAAATTCCCTGTTTCAGGCATAGGTTCTTCCTCTTACCTTAACCTTAGGTAAGTGAGACTGGCTGGTTGGCTAATCTGACTCTTGGTGTTTGAGGAGGGGCTTATATAGCCCTCCCACTTTTGGGAAAATCCCTCACATAACATCCAATTAGTTCTAGAATGGTCCCTAAATAGGGAAAATCCTCCTCTATTACATGATGAAGCTTTACTTATGGAAAGTCCCTCTATAGGAAATCTCCTTCCTGAGGTTTTACTTATGGGAAGTCCCTTATTTTTTTTTATATGCAAACAGTGCAAACATTTATTGTATTTATGCTTGTGCTGTATTGTTAGAGTATATGGACACTAGCCCTTTAATTTATATCTCAGGGCTTCATACATAATGGGGCTACTTTAGAGACCTGCAGTGTCTCTTAATTCTTTAATTTGTTTATTTTATTTAGTGTGTTTAGTTTATCTTGCAGCCCTCTCCTTATTCTGAGGGCTGCTCTAACTGTATAGCATTTCCACATACATAGGGACATTTCTGTCCCTTTAATCATTTGCTTTCTATGTTGAAGCAGAGTGGCAGACTGCTAGACAATCATTATCTAGCCACTCTGCTTTGGGGCTCTGCATAGCTTTGGTAAGCCTCTTTTTATTTCTTTTTATAATAGGCTGTAGCTTTTATGTCTAGGGACAGCATAGTCCCTTTTTATTTTCAAGTGCTCGCTTTTCAGAGAGCACAGATTACTCGGGGAAGCCTGCCTCTCTAGCAACCTAGACTGGCTGAACACATGCCATGGACTCCTCCATGGCTAGCTGGCACAATTCTACAGCATATTTTATACAAAGTCAACAGCCGGGAGTCCTAATAATACAGAGGCATCAGCAATTATTTACACAGATACCAAGCAGCAGCAAAAATAATTCGAACATTAGCATAATACTGCTTCATTATGCTCATATTCCACCTATCAGAGTGGATGTTATTGTGTATCTAACTGCCATTTTAAACTTTTCTAAACATTCCTGCACTATATACACAAAAATGACATTCGCATTAACTTAATTAAGCACTGCAATGCTTTAAACTCATAATGTGGCACACTGGCACAAAATGCACTCTATTCAACCAGCACCTTATATACTTAAAGGCACTTTTTATCTTTGGCATTAAATGCCATAAATGTACCTTATTTCAAGCCTACCAGCTGGCCTTAGCCTGACCCTAGCGTGGTGCATTATTTTGGGGAGTTCTTGGTGAGGGATGGAAATATGGAAATTAGAAATAAAAGTAGGGAAAACGTTTAGTGAGAGATAGAAAAGACTGACATAGGTGGCCAACCTATGTCAGGGGTGGAAAAAGGTAAAGTGTAAGATATGAAGATACTGCTGTGCAACAGATTTCAGTAGGAAAAAGAAGAAGACAGGAAAGGTATCCATCCACTGGGGTTATCAGACTGTTAGAATGCAGTTCTGCCACAAAGTGAGAGGGGCTCCTTCAAAGGACAGGCTCAGTTCTGATACTTTGCAGCTGGCCCTGCCTGCCCAGGAGTAGAATGGGAAATAAAGTGGTGTTTTGTCATGAAGTGGGTGCCCAAAATCTCCCCATGAAGTTCAATAGCAAAATTTTCAAAATTATTCTTCACATCATTCCAGTTTAAAGAAGTAGCAGACACACTTCACTGACCCCTAGCAAAAAGGCTAGGACATCTGGTTTAATTTTAGCCTCATTTACAGTCCTTAGAAAATAAACAAGACATGTTCTGACATGATTTAAAATCCACAAAGTACTTACACATAGCTTTTGTCTGTGTACAAATAGTAACACATGGATAATCTGTGTACAAATAGTAACACATGGGCAATCTGTGTACAAATAGTAACACATGGATAATCTGTGTACAAATAGTAACACATGGGTAATCTGTGTACAAATAGTAACATATGGATAATCTGTGTACAAATAGTAACACATGGGTAATCTGTGTACAAATAGTAACACATGGATAATCTGTGTACAAATAGTAACACATGTGTAATTTGTGTACAAATAGTAACACATGGATAATCTGTGTACAAATAGTAACACATGGATAATCTGTGTACAAACAGTAACACATGGGTAATCTGTGTACAAATAGTAACACAAGGGTAATCTGTGTACAAATAGTAACACAAGGGTAATCTGTATACAAATAGTAACACATGGATAATCTGTGTACAAATAGTAACACATGGATACTCCTCATCTACCATTTGCAATCAATGAACCCAATTTTCAACACTTTTGCATTTGCAGTTCTGTTGCTCCAACAACACTTTGTGTTTCAGAAAACTGTCTGCCTCTATCATATTAGGTATAGCAAAAGAATTTGCAAGATTTATAAATTCTGGGAATGACCCTGGAGATGCCAAGGAGTCATTATTGTGCCACAAAAAAGTGTTTTCATAATCTGCTGGATTGATCAAATTGTATGTTCAAATATGATCAAAGTACTATGCACCCCCAATTTTGCAGCACCAGAGGATGTACTCTGTTTTATTATGTTAGTGAAGCTCTGTTCACAGCATTGGCATTCTGAAAGACCACACAGTCCCCTGTGCTACTTAACGAGGCCTGTAAGGCAGCGTCCAATGTGAACAAGGCATTGGGTTACCAGACATTAGCCAATTCAGAAAGGAACATGGGGACTGTGGGGAGCTTTGTGGGTGTGGTACCCTCCTCCCATAGAAGAGTAAGTGAAAACTTTTCAGTATAAAGAAACATACCTTTGTGGCAGCTTCTCATAGCTATAAATAATTTTTTGGAAAGAAAAGCTAGAAAATGCTGTCATAAAGCGGATTTGTCGACCGATGAGCTGTTCCCCACAATTCCCTGTAAGCAGTCTGAGAACTGGAACAGTGAGACTTGTTACTTGTGTTGCAGACACCATTATGGATGTAACATGGTGTAACATGGATTTTCCATTAGAAGCCAGATGCACATTTGATCTACTGGCAGCAGTTCCTTCAGTCATTAGTGTAGTCTTCAGCAGGCACACCAGACAGTTTTGATTCCTTCTAAAATATCACTAGGACGTTGAATCCGGCATATCATATTTCTGGAAAATTGCATAAAGGGCCCCAGCTTGAATAAGAGGCTCTATATGTCCATATAAATACTGTTTTGGTGGGGGGGGGGCACTTTTGGTACATACTAATTAGCCACCTCATTTTCAGCACCCATATAAAACTACATGAAAATTAAAATGACACCAGTTTAAAAACATAATGACTGAATCAAGATTTGACATGTGAATTATGCACATTTATAACCCCATTCTGCTCCCACTTAGTCCTCACAAAACTTCATAGTTGTGCAAAGTATTTTAAGTGTAGGGTTATATGCCTTTAAAAACATGCGTGCTGTGAATACCGTGGTGCCAAATTTCATGGCACTGTTCTGCATACTGACAATCCAGACTCCTACCCTAAATTGGGGTGTCAGGAGTGGACACCAAGCAGGGATAGGTTGAGCATCAACTTTGGCACTACCCCTGGATGGGGATGGATAACACAAACATGACACTTTAGGCTATAGAGGAGAGATAACATGAATTGCCAACACTCAGAGAAGCACATTGCTGTCATTTACCCAAAGTCCCACAACAGGGTGGGAGTGGGAGTGGGAGGAGCCAGGAAGAAAATGTTTGCAAAGTTGTATAGATTAAATGAGAACAGTCAGCACCAAGGGCCCCACATCCAAGTGTGGGGCTAATACTAATGTGCACTTTGTGTGCAACATTTTGGTTTACTTGCTGTAGTATTGTAGATTGTAACAGACTAATTTTGCTTACATGTAGGCCGACATCTCTATAACTAAAAATCCCAAAATCCATGCAGCTGACATCAGAGCAATACTGCAGCAATGGGAGATTCAGCAGTGCATGTTAGTATTTATATAAGTTCTGATCTTTTGTTTGCTGGTCCTGCTGTCCTCCCAGGTTTAAGTACAGTCACAGAAGACTGTATTTAGCCCATGGAGAAAAGCAGAACCAGAAAACATCTGATCAGAGATTCTAAAAGTTCTAACATGCACTGCAGGCTTTTGAATCTCTTACAGCTGCACAACTGCTCTGACATCAGGTGCAGGAGATTCTGAGGTTTGTAGTTCCAGAACATGTCATCCTAGAAGTAAGCAAAATTAGTCTGATACAATCTACTATACCATAGTAAACAGTTAGTAAAACAAAGGACCCGATTCTCAAAACTCGGCATAAGCTGTGCCAAAACCAGCTTGTGCTGATTGCCGGTGTGCCAAGGACCCTGCACCTGATATTCTCTATCAGGTAGGGTCCCTGCAACAAAGTCCCATGGCTTGTGGCAATCTTAGCTATGCACCAAACAGAGCACACATCTGGACAGGTTGCTGCAAACCATAGTCAGTCGTGCAGCAGTGGAACTAAGCATTCCCTGGTCTAGCAGCCTTCCCTACCTGATCCCCATGTCAAGAAAGTATTCCCTGGTGGTTTAGCAGACCCACAATCCCTGTATCATTAAAATATTCCCTGGTGCTGGCCCATCAGCGCAGCAGTTGGATTTCCATCTGTGACACCGGTGACCTGGGTTCAGGAACAGACTGGGTCACTGGAGGACTAGCCAGGGGAGAAGGATGGAGTGCCCAGCGATGGCTCGCATTCTCCGGGGGGAGGGTGGGGATGCAGCCCAGCAGCTGCAGACCCCTGGCGGAAGCTGAGAGCACAACAGGATGTCAGGCCTCAGATGACTGGGGAGTGGCGGACGTTGATGTATGCCTTGACATCTGTGGCGTGCCACTCCCCATGGGAGAAACCCAGGAAATGGCTCCCTGGCCAGCCAGATGAAGGTCAATGGCTCCCACCAAGCCCTGGATGTCTGACCCCATCTCAACAATATACGGGCCAATTGCAGAGTGCGCTGGCTGCCCCCATCGGTGCCTTCTGCCTCGGAGGAGGGGGACCCGTCCAACAAAGGGATATGCCGGGTTACCCAGGAGGTCGCAATCTGAGGAGTCAGCCAGCATAGGAGACAATGAGCAGATGGAGAGTCCAGGTGACTGGAAGGAGTGGTCAGCTAGGGGGAAGGAGGGAGCAAAAAAAAAAATTCCCTGGTGGTCTAGCAGACCCTCACCCACCCAGTCCCCATGTCATTTAAATATTCCCTGGTGGTCTAGCTGCCCCTTGCCCTATCCTCATATCATTTAAATATTCCCTGGTGGTTTAGCAGACCCCCCCACCCTGAAATGCCTGAATATTAATATACTCAATCTCTAGTGGCCTAGTGGACCCCCACAGCCTTGATCCCCCATAATGACAAAGTAAAACATCCCTGGTGGTCTAGCAGACCCCCCCAAGCCATGATCCCTCCATTATGTAATATTAAAACATCCCTGGTGATCTAGTGGACCTCCACCTCCCTAACCCAGAATATGGTGCCTCCACCCCCCCCCCAAAACCAAACCGCAACTGGCACAGCTCATCACTCACCAGCACAGCCAGCCACTGACTGAGTTTCCTCAATTAGCACAGACTGTATACAGTATGTGATTAGTGAGTGACAGCCCACTGAGCTGTCAATCAATGAGTGATTACTGAATACAGTACATGCTCACCGAGAGCTCAGTCAGTGGCTGGCTGTGGTGGTTAGTGGTGGGAAGTGCCAGTCACCACCTCAGTTTTGGAATGAGGGAGAGCAGGGTGGTGGGAAACTGCCTGCTAGGATGGGGGGGTGGAGGTCCACTAGACCACCAGATAAGTTTTAATATTGCATAATGGGGAATTGGCACATGGAAGGGTCCACTAGACCACCAGGGATGTTTTACTTTGTCATAATGGGGGATTGGGGATGGGGGAGTCCAATAGACCATCGGGGATTGAGTATATTATATTTGGTCATATCGGGCGGGGGTCTGCTAAACTACCAGGGGATATTTAAATGATATGGGTATTGGGTGGGAGGGCCTGCTAGAACATCAGAAAATATTAAACTGATACAGGGATTGGGTGGGGGGTCCACTAGACCATCAGGGAATATTTTAATGATGTGGTGATCAGTACTGGAGGGGTCCACTAGATCACTGGGAGCTTATATTAATAATAGGGGGAATCAAGGCTGGGAAGGGGGGACTGTGGCACATTGCCACACATTGCTCAACTCTCCCTGAGGGCATATTTCTAAGTACTCTTAGACCAGCCCTGGCTGGTCTAACAGTACCTAGAAATGTGCCCTCTAGGAGCGTTTTTCATAATCCCAATTTAGGGGATTTGGCAGCTTGCATCTGGTGCAAGCCGCTAATTCCATACTGCAGCCCATTTTCTGCCACGTGGATGGAGCAAGCCCAGTTTGGTGCGTACAGGCTGTGTTTAGGAATCGCTCCTGATGCATCACTCCTTGTGGCAAAAGCCCCTTGTGCCATGCTGAGAGCTTTGAGAATCAGGCCCAAAATGTTTTGGTACACAAAGTGCACAATGGGGCCAGACCACACTCTTAAGTGTGGGATTCTTTGTGCTAACTGTTCCCCTTTAAGAAGCCACTACCACCAAGTCTACAAAGACCATTCTGGCTTCTGAATATGCCCCCAGGACAGGAGGAGCTTATCTCCCCTTCCCTAAATTAGTCCCTCCCCATCTAGAAGAGGAGCTTGCCCAGTCCAGTAGGAGTTGGGGTATCCAGTGATAACAGTGAGTTAATATGAGAGAGTCAATATGAGCAAATAGCAAATAGCGAGTATAACTTGAGCGACATGTTTTAAACAGTGACAGTGAAAATTAGCAATGTTGCAAAAGGGATGAGCAAGGCAGGCAGTGAGGTATCGATATATGTAGGCAGTAAATTGTGAGGCCAGAATTGAGCTGGCAGCATGGCTTAGTGGTTAGAATCCCTGCCTGTATGTGCTGTTATGTGCAACAGCCCCTGGTTCAGGACAGGCTGTAAGATTATTTATTTTTTTTTTTATAGAATTTTCTTTTCTTTTTTTTTTGGTTTGTTTGTTGTGTGCCAATTCCTGGTCCTCCACCCTCCCAACTGCGCCCCCCCCCCACAGGTTGTCTCCCACATTCTCCCCCTGCTGAATTCTGTCCCCTGTAAGGTAGCCCCCTCCCAAGTTTTCCCCTTTCCCCATTATAAACCCCCCTGGAGTTGATTATTTAATAATTGGGGAGTGTGGGGGGCATAGTCCCTTACATAAACAGTAATTACACATCGCCCCCAGCAACTACGGTGAGCACCGGTCGGTGCTTTTTGCAGGCACTATTGTGCTGATCACTGGTTTGCTTTTTAGCAGTTTGCAGTTGCCGTTATTGACATTACCTTTATTCATTTGCTATTATCACATGGAACCGGAGCTGGGAGGTGGAGAAAATCCTCTGAGAAAATTCCTTTCTGTGGAGCTAGCCTGACACAAACTGTCAGTCAGAATGGGGTCTGAAAACACAGCCAGAGGCCCTGATTAATGGTGGGGACAGTGAGGGAGAGTCAGTCAATCCAGGTTCTGACATAGGTAAGCTGGCACCCAGATAGAGTGATTCCCTGGACATGTATCAGGCTTACAGTTCATACAAGGGTGCTCTAGTCCTAGCTGGAAAAATGGAGGTGATAAAAAAGTTTAATTGCTGCAAAATGAAATGTCAGGGTCTTTGCATTACATTTGATGAGCTATGAGGCTTGTAATCCTTTTTCTTAAAGTCCAGCCCAATATCTACTAACCCCTAATTAAGGTTGCAGTCAGAGTACTTCATCATTTAGCATGCATTACCTTACCACTTTGTTTTCTTTGTCTTTTGCCTTCATTTCAAAGTGAATCAGCTCATTTTGATCCACCTGCTACTCTCACTGCAGAATGCCAGCGTGAGCCTATACCTGGATGTTTTTACAGCAAAAGGTCTTTTCTTGATGATAGTTAATTTTACAACATACTTACATTGCAGTCCACCATATGATTTTGGGAAGCATATTTATTTTTTGCAATTTTGTGACCAGGAATGGAACACAAAACTTTGACAGCTCACTTCCAGGTGTGCCCTGGGTTTAGCGTGTCACATGGCCCTGTTTTATTGATGGTGAAATATTGTCCAAGATGTCAGGCAGAAATGCCCTGCTCCTACAATTAGTACCATAAGATCTTTTACTACCACCTGGACAGTCACCAGAAATGGGCAAAGGGAACCTTGGTTTAATATCTCATCTGAAGAATGGTCTCTTAACAGTGCAATATTCTCCTTGTGCTTCACTACAGCATCAGTGTTGTATTGTCATTAGCCCCAGGTCCTAGTGTGGAGATTGAACCCATGACCTTTCTATCTTCCAGCCCTGGGGCAAGCATGCAACCTATTGCAGTATGGCGTAGTGGTTGGAGCATGAAATTGTAAAACAAGTTATGATAGTTTCAAATCTTACCACAGCCAGTAACTTCCCATGTGACCTTGAGCAAATCACTGGCCATATAATGCTTCAGTCTTCTCTACTTTAAAATTGGGTAGCAGCAGGACATCACTGAAAACAAGAGGCTGAATCTATGTTGGGCTTCTCTGGGTAATAAAAATATGGAATAGTTTATAGAGAACCATAAACAATAAGGTTGTGTTTCCATCAAGAGGTTGAGAGGACATAGTAGGGACCATGGGAGTGAAGCTCGAGAGTTCCTGATGTCCTCCCAGCCCCAAGATGAAAACATATGCAGAGCTGTGTATGGTTGTCCATATTCTATTTTTTATAGCATATGGTCTATCATACTGAAAGAAATGTTCATATTGACCACAATGCTGCCATCTGATGGAGTTAACATGCTGCACAAACAGATGCTGTTGCTTTGGTGTCATTTCAGGTGTGCACAGCACTTTAAAACATCCACAGCCATTTTGAATGTGTGCAACAAGAATTTTGAGCTGACCAAGTTCCATGCACAACAAGGGACAGCCATATACTATAATTAGTCTATCTAGGTTCACTTATATTATAAGGTCATCAGCATAAGGTCAGTAAGTTTATGACCCCGTTGTTTTAATTGTGTTGGTTGGTCAGCTGGAACTGTGGTCAAGTTCTGCAGACTGCCAGTGACCACATCCTGCCATCTAGATTTAGCTTCTCTCCTTGTCATTTCCCACTCATATTACTGTACTCCAACAGCAGATCTAAAAGTAATTCCAGGATTCTAGGAGTCTTCGATCTCATAGATCCCAATTAAATCAAATGATTAGTGTCCACAGCACACAAAGTCAACTACAGAAGCCGAAACATAACTCTTCCTGTCTAAGATCCTTCTGTTGAAATAAAAAAAATATGTTTTATATAATATAAATAAATATCAAGTATCCAAACAGGAGTGTCTGGGCTCTTCCCAGTGTTTACAATTCCAAATGTCTTCTTGGAAGGTGTTTATGAACTAGTGAAGTAAGACATGCCTGTTAGACTAGATCCATCAGGCCAGAAATGCGGCGATTTTAGACCTTTTGAGTAGATGGGGAGGGTTTAGCTCATAAAAAGCGAATTATTGGTACAGAAAAACTGGATAATTCAATGTACTGTATAAACAGAATTTTAGGGGTGCTCCAGCTCCCCATGTCCCACCTTACTAGAAACATTGAATTTTTCATACTCTGATTAGAGCAGCCCTTCTCTGTAAAACAAAACAAAAAAAAAAACTTCTAATGCTCTTAAAGAGAGTCGTGATAAAATATACAGTACTGAAATGCATGTATGTATTGTAATTTATCTTGCTACGATAAAATTTGGGGTTGTTCTGTTTAGTAACTTACCAAGACTCCAGAGTGATGCCTGCAAACAGAACCAGTTAATTTAGACTCAGTAATCAATGAGGCTTTCACCTCAAAAACAACAGGGAAAAGCTGTCTACAAAATCAAGTAAACAAAAACTAAAAAAAAAACTAATCATTTCCTAGTAACAGTGCAATGAGAGCATAATATTTGGCAATGACTGAAGAGCTTGAACTAAATCCTTGAAAAACTTGTTGTAAATTCCATAATCACTGTTTTGAAAGCATGTTATTAGCCTTTTATTTGTGTAGGCTTGTGGTTAACCTGGCAATTACATAGGAACTGATGAAGTAGCTTAACTGACAGCAGGTGGAATCTAATCTCAGGCTTCACAATGCTGCCAAATAGGGTCATATTATCTTTACCTTCCGACCAAGACTGATTTGTCACAGAACTCAGAGCCTGATACCTTATTAGCTGTTTAATTCATTTGTTAAGCTATTATTTCAATATATTTTTCTGCTTTTTAAAGTGTATAATATTACAGTTTAGCTATCTGACTCATTCTTTATCCTGCTGATATAGCTGCTTCATAACATTGTTTGACCAGGCCTTTGTGTAATATAGGTAAGCCCTGGTGGGTTGGCCTTTGACCTGCTTTCAAAGACTGTTTTATGCAGGAAAGCCCCTTGATTATCAGAATGACTGTTTTTACCTTCCAGCTCACCTTAGAAGTGTGAAAGGTCACAACCAGGGCCTGGTTCTTGTTACACTCTTATAGAAGAAAGGTGTACTTCGAAAAGTTTTTTCCCCTTTTGAATTGTTGGCTTTTATGTCTGTGAACGATATGAAAATAATTACTATTTTTGGCCTTCCATGTCACCCTGATATCTGAAACTGACTAGAAAGCTTGCCTGCAAAAAAGGGACATAGTGAACAAGTGTGGATTCTGCTATGAGTAAATGGGGATTTTGCTTTATAGTTTTAATTCAGATGGAGTGTGTGTGTATATGTGTGTATATATATATATATATATATATATATATATATATATATATATATATATATATATATATATATATATATATATATATATATATATATATATATATATATATTATATATATATATATATATATTATAGTGGCATGGTAGTGCCACTATAGTTAGGGTTGTGTAGCAATTTCTATGTTAAACCTCAAATATTGCACTTTAATAACTTTTGAACCATTTGATCAATTTGCCTGAACTTTGGAATGTAGAAAGATCTACTATTGATCTCCAGAACTGGAAATTTTCATGTCAGTCAGATGTACAGTTGCAGAATCGCAGCGCCCTCAAAAAGTGAAAAATCCCTAAAGTTGCGATTTCTTTGTCCACCCATAATGCACTGAAGAATGCATTTGAGTGGGTTCAAATTGGGTTGTCTGCATGGGTCCTTGGCTACACTGGTGCCTTTTGAAGATCTGGCAAACAAATATTGCCCCGTTCAAAAGTTAGAGCATTTTTCTGTCCCATTATAGCCTATGGGAAAATTTATATGTGCACTATGAAAACAAACACAATCACATTTTTTAGGTCGAGCTTGCCAAAAGATGTTGCTGCCATTTTGTTTTCAGTTAGCGAGAGAGAAAAAAATGTTATAACTCAAGTAATACTGCACTTTTGAACACACCAACCATTGGGTTTACCTAATCAGGCCCCGGAGAAAATGCCCCTGGCATTAGTTTGTGGCCAGCTAGTCCGGAAATATGTTTTTTAATTTTTGTCCATTTTTTTTATCGAAATAACATTTTTTTGTATTGTGCAAAGAATCATTAAAACTTTAAATATGATAGCAACAAAAATGTTTTGATAGCGCTAACATTCCCATTTTAGAGATAGGAGAATTTTGCTATGTTTTGCTTTTTTTTGTCACTTGATTGTGGCAAGGTGGATTGTGCTATTGGCATGAGATTTTCAGGGTAGGAAGCCCTAGTACGACGGATGTGTCTTTCAGTGGTTTGGTGCAGAAAAATGCAGGAGGCCCATAGTTACACCATTCCAAATTTTGGAAATGTCCCCATAGGATAACATTGCGGCAGTTGTTTTCTTTGTCCCTTCATTTTTGGCAACATGGATTGCGCTATTGGTCTGAACTTTTCAGGGTGGAAAGCTCTAGTCCCAGAGGTATGCCTTTTGCTGGTTTCATACAAAAACATTAAACAGGGCCATAGTTACAGCATTCTGAAGTTCTGAAATTTTCCCATAGGATAACATTGTGGTGCCTGTCACACCTTTCGGGGCCCGTATCTTGGAAACAGTTCGAGATACAGACTTTTCATCACAAAACTTCTTAGTCCCCCCCCCTAGGAGAACTAAGTACAGAAGTAGGTTGGAAAGCCATGGAACCCATGAAATTTGAATTTTTTTCTAGCTTATATGGTTCCTGAGATATTTTCAAATTAGTGTTCCAGTTGTTGATTTCCATGGCTGTAGGCCACTATTATGCCTTCAGATTTAGCACTCACATTAGTTTTCGGTGACCATATCTCAGAAATAATGCAAGATATGACTAAGTTGCAAAAACTACTCACTCTCATGATTACAACCACATTTGAATTTTTTTCCTAGCTGCTACAGTTCCTGAGATATGGGCAAATTAATGTTACAAGGCCTCCTTACCTTATAGGGCTGATCTATGGCTCCATGCTTATCTGTAAGTGGGAGCACAGGGCCCAGAGGGCCCATGCCTCCACAAACACATATCATTATGCACAACTGCTCAGCTTGGTGGGAGTGCAGGGCCCAAAGGGCCCTGTGTGCCCACCAATACATTTAATTTACTACTTAGATTACACTTTTTAAAAAAAAAAGGAAATTCTTTGCAAAAACTTTGCTAATGCATCAGTTAGGATTGTTTCCACACTGACAAAGGTGTGGAAATTCCACATTAGGGTTAACACCCTCCTACCCCCCCACCACCCCCACCCCACACGCCAACAGGCATCAGGGTGTGCATTGGGGTGGTCATGCCTAACTCTCACCCCATTCTGCTATACTGCACCACCATAGCTTCTTTACACATGGAATGGGGTGAGAGTTAGGCTGATGACCACAATGTACACCCCGAAGCCTGTTGATGTGTGGAGGATGGGGTGGTGGAGTGGTAGGGGTGTTAATCCTAATGTGGAATTTCCACACTTTTGTCAGTGTTGAAACAATCCATATAGTTAGGGTTGCCTGTTCACTCCTATGATAAACCCCAAATTTTGCACTTTAAGAGCTTTGCAACCATATAACAGATTTGCTGACATTTTGTATGTGTGGTCGGGTACCATAGATCTCTGGATCTGGCAACTTTTGTTCCAGTCAGATGTGTGGTTGCAGAGCACCAAAAAACATGCAAAAACACACTTTTTGGCTATTTCTTTGCCCAGAGGGCCTTGCACTCCCACACACGCATATGGGTAAGATTACACTTTCTCAAAAAGTAAGAAAATTCATTGTAAAGAACTCTGTTAATGAATCAGTTAGGGTTTCCATTACAGTGACAAAAGTAGGGTTTTCATGAGAAGCCCTAAGAGAAGAGACTAAGGGATCTCAACATGTACACCCTAGAAAAGGGGAAAAAGAGAGGTGACATGATAGAAACCTACAAGTAGCTCACAGGGTTGAACAGGTGCAGGGGGAGTCTCTTTCATATGAAAAAGAGCATCATGACCATGGAGCATGCAATGAAGCTGAAGGGAGGAAGTTCAAGAGAGATATGAGGAAACATTTCTTCACTGAAAGGGTGGTAGACACCTGGAACAGACTGCCAGTGGAAGTAGTGGAATGTAAAACAGTAAGTGGCCTCAATCAGGCATGACATGGGCATACGAGGTAAATTATAAAAGAGGCAGAGAGGTGGAAAGGTTGCCAGAGACCAGATGGGTTCTGCAGAGGCAGATTAGACAGGGAGCTTCTGGGCAGACTGAGCTGACCAAGTGGTCCTTTCCTGCTGACAAATTATATGTTTCTGTAATGCTGTGGAGTACAGCAGATGGAATGTCTCTGGCACTTTCAGTGACACAGGCATTCTAAAAAGTCATAATTCACAGTTTTCACATCACTTCTGTGAGTTATGGGGGGATTGATCTGTGATGTCACAAATGTGGATTCTGATAAACAAGTATTTGCTATCTGTAAGTTATCTTATTTTGTTTTTATATAGCATCTTTTATGTAATTTATAGTGAAAACACATTTTTCTTACTGGATTAAGAGAGAATATGATGTTGGGAAGTGAAAGGGGATAAAAAGAAATAGGAGTGCTAGTTTCCCACAGTACATTAATTTGCAATATAATACATGTGCAAAATTTAGACAATCTTACATAAAATTCAAATATCACTTTAAATGATGTGGTCTAAACAGTAGATAATAAGCATAAAGTAAATAAACTATTGCCACTTAAAAAGAGAATGAAAGAGCTTAATAAGCAGGAATATATTTTTAACATGGATGTAACATAGTTAATTGTGCATTTAAGACATTTATATTCAGGCAGTTATTCTTACTTTATTGAACAATCAATTAATGTTTACTAAGCATCCAGAAATATTTTAATATTTCTGCACTTGTCATTTAAAATGTAGGGATATCCTAATGGTGTACCTTTACAACTTCTTGCTGTTATGTGAAAGTCTACAGTTTGCTCCCAATACTTCAGTCTTCTACCTACCATAGGTTGTAAGAAATCCAGTAGCCCAGTGACCAATGACTACTCAAAAATTATTAGTGGCAACTAAAATAAATGATAGTTTTACTTTATTTAGACCTTTACTGAGACATGTACAAGGTGGTCAATTAAGTTAGAATACACTTTTTTGTTACTGTCTCTTGATTTTTTCTATTAGTCATTAGCCACCCTGCTACTGGATTTCTTATAACCTGGTAAAACGTCAAACATGTTGGGTATACATTCCTGTCTCTCACATATAGTAGGAGCAAAAGGAAGTAAAGTTATATTATGAAGACTTTTTTTTATTTTATAATTTATTTGCCCAGGATAGCCCAGCTGAGATGCAACAAATAACTTTCAGTGGGGACCTGATTTTACCCATTTTTGCATCTGGGTGGATTAGTGCATTGCAAGGTTTTTATTTTATTTAAAATTTGGTAACTGGGAAAGGCACACTGAGCCAAGGTTCATTTCTAGGTACAACCTGGTGGACTGGGAAAAGAGGAAGTACATACATTAAGAGCAATTATAAACATCCAAAGTGTGACAAACAAAAATACAAAATACACAGGTAGTTTCTTACATTAGCAGCAAAAGGAAGTGTAGCTACACTATAAAGACTTTTATTTTATATATATTGCAATTTATTCACCTAGAACAGCCCAGCTGAGATGCAACAAATAACTTACTGGATGACATAGTCATATGATTTATCCAAGGTCACACAGTGAGTGTTTGTGGCTTTAGGGCTTTTGAACTTTTGATCATCTGGTTTCCTAGCCAGTGATCTAACCACTAGACCAAACTGCCTCCTAACTACCTCACTACATTTTAAATGCCAACTAATTATTGATATTTATTAAAGATAAATAGATGGGTAAACAAAGAGAAGCATGTATTTGTTTTAGTTGCCAATAGCTGCCACTATTAAATGTTCAGTAGTCATTGTTTACCTGGTTACTGAATTTTGTATAACCTGAATAAAAGTCCAAAACAATGGGTGCAAATTCTGGACTCCAACATAGAAACAAAGGGTAGCAAAGGCAGACCATCAGGACATCAGTACATTTTAAATGGCAGATGCACATCTATTAAAATATGTCTGAATGCTTATTAAAAATTAATTGTTCAATAAATTAAGAATATCAGCCTTAATATATGTTTCATAAATGCATAAGTATCAGTTATATCCATGTTAAAAGAATAGTACTGTTTATTAAGCTCTATTAACATCATATTAAGTGGCACTAGCATGTTTACTGTATGTTTATGAACTACTATTTAGGCTGCTTAATTTAATGTGATACCTACTATTCCTGGTGAATGGTGTTGTACAATACTAGGAAACCCTAATTTATGAGTCTTTGCAAAATTCAGTGAGATTGATTTAAATACAAATTGCAAATAATGTTTCTGTTGAACACTGTTAGGATTTCGTAAATTGACTATAATTTTACTACACTCTGACAGATTCTGTGTATTATTTGTTTACATATTCATCATCTGAAACTTCTTTATAATAGGACATAACATATGTATCATAATTGTTTTGTATAATTCAGCTACCTCATGCAAACAAAAAATGCTCAATGCTTTGACATCTGCTATGACTTATGTAAATCATTGTGTATGCATTCATATATCTTGGAACAGAAAAGTACAACTGTGACTACAACTGTGTGCTAGAGGAAGATTTATACAGTTTATTCATAATTTACTTGAGATTTTTGCATATGATTTCCAGACTTATTCTACAATAATTCACCCTCCCTTCCTACATGCAATATATATATAAAAATAAAAACATAGATTGTGTCAGCAGAGAAAGGCCCACAGGTCCATCCAGTCTGCCCATTTCCCTGCCTTTCTCCATGCTCAGCCTAATGGAGGGCTACATTTAAAGATCCAATAGCCCTAGTGGCTGATTGTCACTCCTTTCCTCAGGTATTCATCCCACTCTTTTGCCTGTGGGCCGTACTAGTGACCTATATCTGTCCCATCCAAGGTTAAACCCCATCATAGTCTTGGCTTTGATCACCTCTCTTGACAGCCTATTCCATTGCTCCCTCACCCACATCATGAAGAAGAACTTCCTCACATTCTTTCTGAATCTCCTCTCCCAACAGTCTCCACCCATGTCCTCTAGATAATGTCCCTTACTCCTCACGAACAAGTCCGTACAATTCACCTTGTTTATTGTTTGCAAGAACTTGTATGTCTCAATCATAGCCTCCCTTTCCCTCCTGGTCGCCAGTGTATGCACGTTAAGGTCTAAAACTTTTCCTCATACAACTGCCCCTGTATCATCTTTGTGGCCTTCCTTTGTGTGGTCTTCATGCAGTCCCTGTCTTTCTGGAGGTGTGAACTTGAGTACTCCAGGTGCAGCTTTACCAGGGGCCTGTACAGCAACTGGATCACCTCCTTCCTCTTACTATCAAATCCTCTCCTGTATATCCCAGCATCCTGTTTACCTTCCCATATGCCTTGCTGCACTGAGCAGGGACATCAGGTTGTCAAATTATGTAGGGGAATTAAAAAATGCGTGGGATAGGCATAGGGGAACCCTAGTAATAGGTAAGAGAACAAAGCCAGAGATCAAGTAGAATCTGTGGTTTTTGCAGCAGGTAGGAAAAATGGGCAGACTGGGTGGGCCTAGTGGTCTTTATCTACCATCAGTTTCTATGTTTCTAATGATGACCTCCCCCTCCCCAGGTCTCACTCCTCGCTTGCTTGTAAAGATGATGTAAAAAGTTTTACTTCACCAGCAAAATTACGGCAAAGTTGCTAATTCGCCTTCATGAATAACTTATTTGTGTATTGCTCACTTTGTCAGCTGCCCACTTTGCAATGAGTTATTCTGGGGAATAGACACTTTTTCAGGTGAAGTCAGGCAAAGTCATGATAAAGTTACAACTTCACCCACTGGGCACCTGTTCTGGTGCCACCTCTGAGTCCCCAGTGGCTAGTGGCTCTGCCGAACCACCCGCACCTAGCACAGCACCCAACCAACCCCTCGCCCCCATATCTATGAAGACGGTGATGTGCAGAGAGCCTGATGTGATGACTGGCACAGCCCTCCTCTCACCTCCTTGGTTCGCTGCCATATTGCATGCCTGGGAGTGCATGTACAGTACACAGTATACTGTATGCATATTCCCTGTTATCCCATACAGTGGTCAGCCAAGGAGATGAGAGGAGAGCTGTGCTAGTTGTTATACTGGGCTCTCCACATGGCATTGCCTTCATAGGTATGGGAGTTTGGCTGGGTGGTGTGCTCTGTTCAGGCAGTGTGGGGGGGCTGCTAGCCACCAGGGACTCAGCAGTGGCACCATAACAGGTGCTCAGAGGGTGGGGGGTACCACTAGGCACCAAATACTATCTATGCATTTCAGGAAGGGGATTAGAGGGTGGGTGGCTGCTAGATACCAGGGCACCATGACAACAGCTGGGACAGGGGATCAGAAGGTGGGGGGTGCCACTTGACACCAGAAAGAACACAAGCAATGTAGGGACAGTTGATCAGATGGCAGGGAGTGCTGCTAGACACCAGGGCATCCTTTGCTTCACTGGGAAGGAGTCTGGGGGGCTGGAGGGGGCAAGTGCAGTACTGTCTCCTGCCACCATGGCTTTGTGCCCTGTTAAGACTAGGTTTGTAAAGGCAGTAAATAGCATCGATTTGAATGGCATTTACCAGTGGTGCAAACAGCTGAATATGCCTCTGTGCCAACATGCAAGGGAGGGCTCCCTCATTTACATGGGTGCAATAGTATGTCAGCACTCAGATACTAATGGGTTGTACCCACACTGTGGGGGTCTCTGAATATAAACTTATGAATCAGGTGCAAAACCAGGTTAGTGAAAATACTAAGTTTTGAATATCTAGCACCACGTTGTTAAACAATGTGTATTCAAAAACAGATGAAAATACAATGAAAACCTGGGGAAAACACATTTAAAGGACTGCGTCTTTTATTTTTTCAAGTGTGCAAAAAACATTAAAGCAGACTCAAAATGGAAAAAAAGTGGTATGTTGTCAAACTGAAGATATGTGGTTATCTAAATTAGAATACAAATGAATAGGTCAAAACATGCACTCCTGATTAAAATATGTGTGCATGAATATTCGTCCCTGTGTTTTTAATGATATTTCATTTTCTGATATGCTTAGGGTGGTCCATTTTCCTTCAAAAAAGGCTTTTTATCACTTTATTTAATGCTGCAGAATGGTCTTTGCATTTTTCCCCTTTAATGTTTTTATTATCTGTTTCTAGGTTTCATTGTCTTCCTGTGATGTCTATTTGCACTGTTCTACAGTGTTAACTAATTAGTGCTGATTGGTGGGAAATGACATCATAGAAAGTTCAGGAAACACTGTGCCAGAAAGTTATAAAATATAAATGAATCTAAGGCACACTTGGTGACATTAAAAAGTAATAAAATAATTTTCTGAATCAGAAAAAAAAAAAACATTTGCCAGCAGAAAAAGACCTCTTTGCCCACACAGTCTGCCCAGATGGCCCTGCCTTGACAGTCTTTGCAAATGCAAGCTGGACTCCAGTGACCCTCCCTTCTCCCTGCCTAACTACTAATATTCCCCAGTGTCTATCACAGGCATACTTGAAGTCCCCCTACTGCTTTCGCCTCCACCATTTCTGCTGGAAGTCTGTTCTAGGCACCCACCACTCCTTTGGTGAAGTAATACTTCCTTACATCCCTCTTAAAGTTCCTCCATTCCAGCATTATTCATGCTCTTTGATCCTGGCACTCTGTGTCCTTTGAAAGAGATTCCCCTCCTGTACCTTGTTTACCCTGTGAGGTACTTGCGGGTCACTATCATGTCCCTCTCACTCTCCTCTCTTCTAGGGTGTACATGTTGTGATCCATTAGTCTCCCCTGGTATAGCTTTTGATGCAACACCTGCACCATTTTTGTTCCCTTCATCTGGCATCTACAACTCTTTCAGTGACATAGTACTTCCTCACATCCCTCTTAACCCCCCCCCCAACCTAGCTTCATCACAGGCCGTTTGGTCCTGGTGCAAAACATAGAAATTGATGGCAGATAAGGACTGCTAGAGACCACGGTACTTGCAAGATCTCCTTCATCCCTACTGCCTCCTCCACCCACTCGGCTCTTCCAATGAGGGATTGCTAGAGGTTCCCAGGGTTTGACTCAAGACCTCTGAGGCCCACTCTTTTGCTTTCATGGCCCCTACCCTGTGGAACTCTATACCCCGTCAGGTTAGAGAGTGCCCGACCATCGAGAGCTTCAAAACAGCTCTTAAATCTCATCTTTTTGGATTAGCTTTTCTGGATCTTATTTAAATAGTTTGTGTTGTTTTTAAGAATCTGTTGAATTTTAATGGTTTCTGTGTTTTCTATTATAGTTTTTTAATATTTGATTAATCTCTGTACAAGCGCTTTGATCTACTGGAATTGTGCTTTTTATAAATAAAGATAGATAGATTGATTGATTGATTGATTGATTGATTGATTGATTGATTGACTGACTGGCTCAGTCTGCCCATTTTCCCTACCTGCTGCAAAAACCACAGACCCTACTTGATCTCCGGCTTTATTCTCTTTCCTATCACTAGGATTCCTATATGCTTATCCCATGCATTTTTGAATTCCCCTACCAAGTTAGCCCCCACCACCTCCACTGGGAGGCTGTTCCATGCATCCACCACCCTTTCTGTGAATAAATACTTCCTCACGTTACCTCTTAGTCTCTCAGTCGCTCCTCATAGGGCTTTTGATGGAACCCCTGCACCATTTTAGTTGCTCTCCTCTGGACTGCCTCCACCCTGTCTATGTCCTTTTTGAGGTGTGACCTCCAGAACAGGACACAATACTCCAGGTGGGGTCTCACCAACAAGCAATACAGTGTAATACCACCTCCCTCCTCCTGCTGGTGATACCTCTTCTTATGCATCCTAGCGTGCCACTGGCCCTACCCACTACTTTGTCACACTGCCCTGCCA
This sequence comes from Neoceratodus forsteri, assembly GCA_016271365.2. Lineage (NCBI taxonomy): Eukaryota > Metazoa > Chordata > Ceratodontiformes > Ceratodontidae > Neoceratodus > Neoceratodus forsteri. The sequence continues at coordinate 401,110,655 of CM057454.1, forward strand.
CTTCGAGTTCATCAGCTATGATAACCCCAAGGTCCCTTTCCTGCTTAGTGACTGTCAGCACTGCCCATCCTATACTCAGCTCCTGGAGTCCTATGCCCTAGGTGCATAACCGTATGCGTTATGGCATGGGACCCCAGCTGCCATGCCCTTGACCACTCCTCAAGTTTCCCAAGGTCCCCATACATTATCTCCACCCTCTCTTGATTATCCACCCCTTTACAGATTTTGGTGTCATCTGCAAAAAGCCATACCTTCCCTTCCAGTTCTGCTGCAATGTCATTTATGAAGACATTGAAGAGGACCAGTCTTAGTATTGTGCCTTGTGGCATCCCGTTGGTCACACTCCTCATTACAGTGAATGCCATTAAACACCACCCTCTGTCTTTTATCTAGTAACCAGATTCTTGCCAGTTTATCACTTTGGATCCCATGCCTAGGCTGCTTAATTTCTTTACCAGTCTTATGTGTGGCACAGTGTCGAAGGCCTTGCTAAAGTCCAGATAGGTCATGTCTCCTGCCCTTCCCTGATCTATTTGATCTGATTTGATGGGACTGGCAGTATAGCCTAGAGATTAGAGCAATGAGCTGTGAATGAGCTTGGTACATCCAGAACCTCCCCAGTGCTCCCAGGTCACCCCTGAAAACAGGCACCTGTGCCTAGTTGGCCTTACCTGGTTACCAGAGACTATTTCTCTGGTCACCAAGTCAAAGAAATCAAGCAGATTAATCTGGCATAACCTCCTCCCATGAATCCATGCTGCCTTTGGTCTTGTAGCCCATTGGATTCAAGATACTCTACTAACCTGTCCTTTAACAGGGTTTTCATTAATTTCCTCACCACTGATGTGAGACTGACAAGTTTATAGTTGTTAGCCTCCTCCCTGCTGTTGCTGTTATGGAGTGGGACTATGTCTGCTGTCCTCCAATGTTCTGGAACCATGCTTGTTTCCTGTAAGTTGTTGAACATGGTCATCAGCGGGGCAGCAAGCACCTTCCTGAATTGCTGTAGTACACTTTGGTATAGCCTGTTCAGTCCTATAGCTATGTTCTGGCACAGAGCAGTAAGTCCCTTTAGGACACTTTCCTCTGAAAATGGACATGTGTCCACCTCCCCCTCATTGCTTCTGCTGCTCCCTGGTGGTCCACCCCCCCAACCACACTGTAAAGACTGAGCAGATGTACCTGTTTAGGATGTGTTTTTTTCCTTGATCCCCTTCTCTGCAGTATCTCTCCTTATCTTCACTATCCCTCTCCTTGCTTTCCTCTTCTCACTTATGTACATAAGGAAAGTCTTATCCCCTTTAGCTAGTGCTCTGGCTATCCTTTCCTCTGTCTGCACCTTCGCTACCCTCGCTACCTTAGCTGCTTCCCTCTGTTTCTCTTGGTACACCTTCCTCTGTGCTCCTTTGTACCTCCTGGATGTCACCCTTTCTTTCTTCACCCTGTGGTCACTTTCCTAGAGTACCATAATAGTCTTCTTTTTTTTTTTGCGTTTGTTCATTTCCTTTATGCAGAGGCTGGTTGTCTTAATTATGTTTTCCCTTATTTTCCCCAGTGTTACTCTACTCCTATCTGGCAATACTCTCCTACTAGACTGTTTCTGAAGCAGTCACCCATTCCTTTAAAATCTGCTCTCCTAAAATCCAGGACCGTCATTCTTGAGTGGTTTGGCTCTGCTCCCATCATAATGTTGAACCACACTGTATGGAGATCACTGGTATCTAGAGTACTGCCCACTAAGACATCTGCAGTGCTATCCCTGTTTGTAAGCAGCAGGTCTAGCACTGCTCCATCACTAATATATGTAAGTGAAAAGAGGAAGACACAGGGTGGGATTGTAAGGCTAAAAGGTGAAGGGGGGACTGTACACAGGGGGACCTGATAAAGGCAGGCATCCTGAAAAAATACTTTTGTTCAGTGTTCACAGAGGAAGGAGAAGGAGAGGCCACAAAAAAAGTAACAAAAGCTTTGGAGGAAGGGAGGTGGACGCTAGTCCTTTTTTGTAGGAGAGAGTCCTGAAGGGACTTACTAATCTGAAGATGGACAAAGCAATGGGACCAGATGGGGTGCATCCAAGGGTACTGAGGGAGTTCAGGGAAATACTGGCTGCACCTCTGACAGTTCTATTTAACAGCTCACTGGAAACAGGAGTGGTCCCAGATGACTGGAGGAGGGCAGATGTAGTCCCACTACACAAAAGTGGCAGCAGGGAGGAGGCTGACAGTTACAAGCCAATCACCCTGACATCAGTGGCGGGAAGGTTAATGGAATCCCTGCTGAAGGAAAGGATTGTAAAACACAGTATCTCAAATCCACTGGGTTACAAGACCAAAGACAGCATGGTTTCACAAAGGGGAGGTCATGTCAAATGAATCTGATAGATTTCTTTGACTGTGTGGCCAAGGAATTAGATCAGGGTGGAGCAGGGGATGTGGCCTACCTAGATTTCAGTAAGGCATTTGACACTGCTCCACATAGGAGACTAGTAAGTAAGCTGGGTAGTCTAGGAGTGGGTCCAAAGGTAGTAAACTGGATAAGAAATTGATTAGAGGATAGGCGACAGAAGGTGGTGATAAACTGAGTTTACTCCAAGGAAGGGAAAGTGACCGTTGGGGGGCCTTAGGGATCAGTGATGGAACCGGTCCTCTTTAATATTTTTATAAGTGTCATTGAAGAGGAGCTGGAAGGGAAGGTTTGCCTCTTTGCAGAAGACACTAAGATCTGCAATAGGGTGAAACTCCGGGGGGGAAGGAGGGGTAGAATGGATGAGTAGAGACCTGAAAAAACTAAAGGAGTGGTCAGGGGTAAGACAGCAGGGTTTCAATGTGAAAAAGTGCAAAATAAGGTACTTAGGGCACAGAAACTCAGGGGCAGGGTACAAAATGGATGGAGTGGTACTGATGACCACCAAGCAGAAAAGATACCTGGGAGTAATCAAATTGGATTACCAAAAGGTGGCCTGGCAGTATGACAAGGCAGTAGGGAGGGCAGTCGGGATGCTGGGATGCATAGGGAGGGGTATGGTCAGGAGAAAGGAGGATGTGGTGTTGCCTCTGTATAGATCGCTTATAAGACTACACCAAAAGTACTGTGTCCAGTTCTGGAGAACACATCTCCAGAAGGACACAGACAGAGTGGAGGCAGTCCAGATGAGGGCAACTAAAATGGTGAAGGGTCTGCATCAAAAGCCCTAAGGGGAGAGACTAAAGGACCTCAATATGCAGACCCTGGAACAGAGGAGGGAGAGAAAGGAGCTATGACAGAGACCTTTAAATACCTCACGTGGCTGAATAAGGTACAGGTGGGGAGTATTTTTCAGAAGAAAAGGTGCTCAAGATCAAGGGGACATGCTATGAAGCTGGAGGGAGTAGATTCAGGAGAGGTCTGAGGAAGTACTTCTTCATGGAAAGAGTGGTGGCTTCCTGAAACAGCCTTCCAGTGGAGGTGGTGGGGGTAAAAACAGGGTTCTATGTGATAATAGCGACTCCGGAACGGCAAGTCTGGAATCGAGAAGCAATGTTGGCGATGACACAAATGGCGACTGTTATTTTGGGGGGGCTTCCCCCCCAGCACTCCCCTTACTTAAATAACCAACTCCAAGGTTGTAGCACCTTCTGGAAGGGGTAAAACATATGTTGATGTTTCACCATCACTGTACTTGCCGACTTGTGGAGTCACTAGTTCCGGAGTCGCCAACATTACATGCCACCCAAAACAGTTATGGGCTTCAGGAATGCATGGGATAAGCACAAAGGAATCATAGTAGAAAGAAAAGGGGAGGGAGAAAGAGCTGTACATCAGACACTGTCTGATGTAATAGTGTAGGTAGGGAGAAATGGGCAGGCTGGATGGGCTAAGCGATCCTTAGCTGATGTCAGATTCTGTGTTTCTATGTTACTAATGGGATTGCCAACCGATTACCTGAGAAATTCCACCTGTGGGGAGTCAAGGATGGCCCTGCTACTTGCCAAAGCTGTAGCTGGAAGGCTTCAATCCACATCTGACAGACTAAAGTCTCCAACCAGTGTCAGTGGCTCAGGAGGTAGCACACTCGCCTTTGAGGCCGGGAGATCAGAGGGCTGTGGGTTCAGTTCCCACATCTGGCACTTGGGTTAATATCCCAGTACTGACACTGTAGTGCAGCATGAGAGGGGTGCTGCACTTCTGAGGTGCCGTCTTTCGGATGAGATGTTAAACCGAGGTCCCATCTGCCTGGATTGGTGGTAGTTCAGGTGGATGTTAAAGATCCCATGGCACTTATCGAAAAGAGTAGGGGAATTTCCCCGGTGTCCTGGCCAAATTTCCCTCATTCACTATAAATACCACCAACAGCTTAATCTGGTTCAAAGTCAAGTTGGCATCCATCTGTATCCCCCTCCCCTGGGTTGTGCCTGAAAATAGGCAGGATTTGTCTAGTGCACTTACCCGGTCAACAAAAACTAAATAAAATAAATAACTAGTAGCATCTCCCCCTTATTTGCCATCCTGATGGTGGCTTCCCCTAGTGCCATATCCAACTCCTCTCCCTGTGCTGGAGGTCTGTATACAATGCCTGTACACATAGCGGCCCGAGCTCCTGCATCTAAGATAACCCACAGCACCTCCAGCCCTTTCTTTTCCTCTGGGTGCCTCTGTACTTCCATAGTCTGTCTGTCTTTCTTTCTTTCTTTCTTTCTTTCTTTCTTTCTTTCTTTCTTTCTTTCTCTTTCTTTTGTAACCTGGTTGCTGTACTGATCTGAAGACCTTTTTCAGGTATGGCCTTGGTCAGAAACTGGCACAAACAGCATAAAATACAGTGAGAGAACAGCATGGATCATATAGGGAACATAACAGGGTATCCAGTGTAGGTCAAGCTAACAGAGAAAATATAAGGTAAACAGTACCTGATACATCAACAATTGAGCATACCAAGATATATAACATTTAGGTAAACAGGGTAAGGTTGGTCCATCATTCAGCAATAGGAATAACAATAGTACTGAGGGTGGGAGAGGAGAGCAGAACACTAGAGGGGAAGGAGGAGGTAAGGGTGAGCTGCAATGGAGGTGCAGCCATGTTTGCAGCCTGTGTGCAGATGCAGGTCATGGAGGGCAGAAAGTGCATTCTTAATAGGAAATTTAGATTTAGAAGAGGTCAGGGGAACATAGGAAGGAAGGGACATCATTCCATAGTGAGGGTCCAGCTGCGGAGAAGGCCTAGGCTCATCCTCGTAGTTATGTTAGGACATTCTAGTTGGAGGTAAGAAGAATGACGTCAATTGCAGCAGTAGGTTCTGGGCCAGATAAGAAGGGATAGTGGACAATAGAAGGGATTGTGCAAGGTATCAGCAATGGTCCTGGCCAGCAGGTAGGAGCACCACACATTTGGAGGGAGACAGTTAAGAGACTGGTAAAGACAGCAGTGGTAAGTGAGGAGAGGGGTTCGGAGGGCAAGGCAACATATACAATTGTAGATAGCATCCAGGCAGCTCAGTTTGGTAATGGAGGTGAGGGAGTACACCAGGCTGCCATAGTCAAGGAGGAGGAGGAGGCTGCCATTGGCAATAGCAAGGCTGGCTTCCAGTGAGAGGTGGTCAATCAGGTGATAGCAGAGCCCTATCTTCTGGTTGATGCACCTAATCAGTAAGGCAGTGTGGCCTATGTATATATAGAACAACCCCTCCTTCCCTCCTCCTCCCTATATCTCCTGAACAAAGAGTAGTCTGTTATGGCCATTAGAGGTGTGCAATGTCACCATAATTTGCTCTGCAAAAAAATTCTCAAATTCTTACAGATTTACAGAGCTGGGGACTGCAGTTTGTGTTGTTATTCACCAGGTGGATTGGCCAAATTCACATGGCAAATGGCCAATTTGCTGGTGAATTCCAGAATGAATTGTGTAGAAATCATGATAACCCCTCCCATCCCTCCACTGGCACCCTTCCCCTGCCCCAGTATGCATCACACTGCTGCTGCTGCCTGTGGCTGTTACAAAAAGTAATCACTCCCCCCGACTCACGTGCCAAATACACTCTACCCATTTTCTCCACCTGAGTTCCACTGTCTTTAATATGTACATCCAACCCCTCTCTGGTCCCCACTGTCCTTCCCCCCAAGCAAGAACCCACAAAATCAACCAGCAACTAAAGAAAATGGTTCCCCAGTGCAGAACATCTGCTCTGTTCATTGCTCACTCCTGTCTCTTAATGGCTTGCTAAAAAATTGAACCAATCAGATTTTACTAGGAGCAAAGATGTCACCATTCATTTATTTGTTCCATTTTGAGATGTGAGTCAGCACCGAACAGAGCAGATGCTCTACACCAGGGGACCATTTTCTTTATTTGCAGGTTGATTTTGTGGGTGCTGTTGGGGAAAGGAGGGTGATGGGGACCAAAGTGGAGGTGGGTGGAGGCCCTGAGTGTATGTATCAAAGACAGTGGAACTCAGTTTGGGGGAGGTGAGAGGAGTGTATTTGGCACACTAGTGGGGAAGGGATTACCTTTTGTAACAGCCACAGGCAACCGCAATACTTTGATGTTCACTGGGGAAGAGAAGGAAGCAGGTGCCAGTGGGGGTGGGGAGAAATCATGATTATTTTTATGTTCTTGAGTGGTAGATGGGGTGGTTTCACAGCACAGTGGGTGGGGGGAGTTTTTTAAGTTAAAAAAAATCCAGCATTGAAGTTCTTAGTTCCACTGCAGAATTTCCTGAATTGCAAATAATGTGGATTTTCACCTGATCTCCAGTGAATTAAAAATTGGCAACATCTCTAATGGCCATGCCCCAGTCGTGGATGGAAAACAGCCCAGACAAGTCACAGCAGTGGAAATAATTAAACTGAAAATGCAGCATGGTGTTTAAGGCACTTAGAATAATGTCCTATCACCTTCAGCTGTTAAATATAACTCACAGAAATTGCAGAGCAAAAACAAAAATCTCAATGTGATTATTTGCATTGTTGTAGAGACTATTACAAGAAGTAAGTTTTCCTATAAACTCAGATTAAACTGTGATTTAGAATGCAATATATAAATACGACATATGTTTGGAAAGCAGTTTCATTGTCATGCCTTTTATACAACAGTAATGGGTGTCAAGAAATACAAAGTTCTAGCCAGTTTTCAGCACTATGAAGTTTACTAAACCTGGTTGCCTATCAAGCCACTACAAGCCCCATTTATCTGCTGAAAAGTATTAGCCAGAGTATGGAGTACCTCCACACAGCTTAAGCCCTGGTTCAGAAACCAGCACTGTCAAGTTTGTATATATGCAGCATATATACAACTAGCAGCCCTAAGGGATCTTGTTCCTATTGGGTACATCTTTGTGGAATTATTTTCTTTGTTGCAATTAGATGCTTGTTTACTCCAGAGGACCATCCTTAATCAAATTAAACCTGCCAATGTTTTAAATTAAAACTGGAACTGGATATAAAAATGAAGATACCACAAGACAGTACTGGACAAAGAAACAGCCATGTGGAGGAAGGAAAAGTACAAAAAAAAAACATGAAACCCCCTTGGTACACCCTAACTCTATACTGACCCACCCAAGTTATGGAACTGATGAACAAGTATGGAGTAGTGGTCATGGCTTGAGAACCAGTGCAACTTATAGCGAATTAGTCACATTTTTATGTTTGCTTGCACACATGTGCAAGAAACATTTCATCACAGCTTAGGAGAGAAGCGGGGTTTTGGAGGTGCGGCACTGTGGAGGCCAATGGCCTCAGTGCCTTTTGTGACTTGGCCTGCTTTCCCCAATGCGGTGGCACGCTGCTGCTGACACTAGTTCAGCCAGTGTGCCACCACCTTGAAACGAATCCACCGCTGCAATGAGGGAGCGACCCATCATTGCATAATGGTACCTTGCCATCCCTGACCCAGTTCATTTACTGACAAGGGACCCCACTTTCCGTCGGCATACTGTAATCCACTCCCCCATTTGTTGTGTGCCGAGGGGGTGCCCAATCCCCCTTGGCATCATGCACCCCCCAAACAGTCTTTCTTTGCCGACAGGAGCCCAATTTCCATCGGCTTCAGTTCTCCCTTCCCAGTTTAATTTGCCAATGGGGAGTCAACCTCCGTCAGCATAATGCCCCCAATTTGTTGTGTGCCTGGGAGCCCAATCCCCCTCAGCTTTCCCCTCCTCGGTATGTGCTGATGGGGGTGCCCAATCCCCTGTCGGCTACAGCCCCCTCCCAAAAAAACACTCAGGTGGCACACTGGGAGCCCATCCCAGCGTACCAAATGTCCCTGTAAAAAAAAAAGTCCCACAATGTTTTTTTTTCTTTCTTTTTTTAAACTTGTAAAACAGAAAACGATCCCTCGTTGAGTTCGGTGGCCCCTCACCCAAACCGTGCCCACCCTCTGAGCAACCTGCCTCCCCTACACCCCCCTCACCCCATACTTACCTCCAGAGCCCAGTGCGATGATCTTCAGTGGTCTGGGAACACATCTGCAGTCTTCAAAGCCGACCACGAACTGAAGAAATGCCGGTAAGCTGTATAATGGCATGAATATGTTTTTTTCAACTTTGGTGCATATCTCAGGCATTTTGTGGATTTATGGCACCAAATTTTCAACATGGGGTTATTGGGACACCTCCTCATGAATTCAGTCACTGTCATGACGTTATTTGGTCCTGAAAGGTGATTTTGTGGTCATTGCACAGAATCACCTTTCAGGACCAAGTAACGAATCAACAGTGCCAGTGTTCATGAAGTGGGCTCTCAAAAGGCCTATGTTGCAAATTTAGTGGGAAAAAAAAGTCTGTTTTACAAGCGTGCTTTGCGCAGTTTCCGCGCATGCTTGTACCTTCACGAATTTGTAATATTTTCACTCCAGATTTTTAACACTGGCAGTTTTCCACACCTCCTTATGAAGAGTACAACTGCCATTTTTCACATCCTGATTGAAATGTGTTTTCACACTTCTGGCGCAGAATAGCATGGTCACTGTGGGAAATCAGTGTTTGGGACACATTAAGAAAAACACAGTGACACTGTTCATGAGCAGAGGTCCTAAAATGCCTATGTTGAAAATTTGGTGACAAAAGTCCATAAAATGACTGTGTTACGAGCATGCAGTTTCCATGCATGCTCGGAAGTGCTCAAATTTGTAATATTTTCACTCCAGATTTTCAACATTGGCATTTTGCCGCACCTTCTTATGAACAGTATAGCTGTCATTTTTCATATCCTGCCCAAAATATGCATTTGCACATGTGGCGTACAATGGCATGGTCACTGTGGGAAATTAATGTTCAGGACAGATTAGGAAAATCATAGTGACAGTGTTCATGAGCAGAGGTCACAAAATGCCTATGTTGAAAATTTGGTGAAATAATTCCACTAAATGACTGTGGTACAAGGATGTGTTGTGCAGGTTCCATGTACGCTTGGAACTTTGAGCATTTTTAATATTTTCACTACAGATTTTCAACATTGCCATCTCTTCACACCTCCCTATGGATGGTACAGCTGTCATTCTTCACATCCTGCCTGATCTGTGTTTTCGCACATCTTGCACAGAATGGCACAGTCGCTGTGGGAACTCAAAGTTTGGGACACATTAACAAAATCACACTGACACTGTTCATGAGAAGAGGTCCCGAATGCTTTCATGAGGTGGGGGTCACAAAAAGGCCATGTTGAAAATTTGTAGTGTAAATACCAACACATGCCCGGGGAGTTAGGGTTTCTAGCCATAATGTCACACTCTGTACAGACTGACAGGCATCAGAGGTGTAACTTTGGATCACCAGCTGCAATGCTCATGCCATCCCACTCCCATCCTGAAGCCAGTGACAGGCATTGAGGTGTGCCTTGCACTCTTCAGCCCCAGACTTCACCCCATTCTCCTGTACTGCACTCATTTCCGCGTATGTCCTTACAAAATGGGGTGACTGTGAAGTCGAACACCCAAAGGCACACCTCAACACTTGTCAGTAACTACAGGATAGAGTGAGGTGAAATGCTGTAAGCATTATGGGCAACGACCCACAGGCACACCCCAGTGCCTGTCCATCTCTGCAGGGTAGAGGTGGGATTGGCATGAGTTCAGTACGTCACTGCCACTCCTATTCTGCATCTGTCTAACTCCTGCATGTCCAATGCTACTATCAGCAAGCAAACATTCAGCATTGACAAATTCTTGTTTTCTGTTGTCTGAGATCCTGTCAGACCCAGCCCACTTTAAGTAGTATAGTAACAGTGTTACTTTTCAATTTTTGTAACTGTTTAATTGTGAAATGCATACCGATGTAATTAACTATTTAACTGCAAAAAAGCATGCTGAGCTAAGAACATCTCATTTCCACATGCATCCGTGGGGAAGGAGAATAAGAATACAACAATAACTAACGCACAAACATTATAGTGGCAGAAAGACTCACAATACAGCTTGTCACCCCTCCCATTCATACATCAATGACTATACGATACCCAGTTTAAGAATGGACCCACACACAAGCTTATCAACTGGAATATTCAAATACAAATTTGTTGATTTTTACACAGGATAAAGAGTACTGGGCATAACCCGTTTTTAGGAGCCATACTGTGATTAACATTAATACACGTGGATACACATTAATGCTGGCCAAAACTGCAAAAATCTGTTTCACACACTTTTCACAAAATTGTACCAGTTTTGCGAAATTATGCAAACTGAGCACAGAGTATTTAAAAGCACAATTTTCACACACGCTACTGCATATCAGTAAACTAATATGCATTCATATTTAATTTTCACAAGGTGAATTGTGCCAGCAAGATCCTGAATATTAATCTCATGATAAGGAAGACAGTTTGGGAACATCAAGTGGCTTTTTGCACAAAATGAACAAGACTGTGCAATTTTATAAAGCTAGGTTTTTAAATATGTGCACTTTCAAAGTATACAACATTCACATAGGAAACCTAGCACAATGTTATCAAATATCACCCTTTAGAGGAAAGAAGGTGGGCTTTTCCCATGATTCCTGGTTGGCTTACACTGAGAATGACCCGGTGTTGGTCAGCCATCTCTATGCATTTGAGAAAAAGAGAAAGAGCTGTCTGAAGACTTAGATCTGCAGAGTTGCAATCTAGAGTGATCATTAATGAAATAAACTTTAAAATCTATGTTTTCTTTGCAATTTGCCAGAAATTACAACTTGGAAGACCATATTTACTTATTAATTTATTTAGTTAGTTATGTTTTTGCAATGCATTTTTTTTTTGGTGGGGGCGCTTTTAATTTTGCCATAGCAAATTACTCAAGAAAGGGAAAAAAAACAAACAGCTTTTTTCTCAGATTTAAAATGTAGTATAATGCCACAAGGTTGTCCAGTGTTGTGAGTCACAGATGGGTCACATGCAGTGGTATAGCTCCCATGTGTCGGCACTGAAATTCACCATAAAAGCAGTAGCACCTATAGAAATTGTACAAAGAAATTATGCTAGCATCTTTATATAAAAAGCAAAACAGTATTTTTTTCCTTTTAGGATTAGCTAATAGCAGTAAAGTGCCATGTTTAAAACTGTGTCATTCATCATGCTTTGTGGTATGCATGCTGTGCTGTAATTCATGAGTGACAGCACTGAAATTCATCATTTAGCAGTGGCACCAACAGACACTGTCCAAGGACACTGTGCTAGCAGCTGCATATTAAAAGGAAAACAGTAGGGTGGGGTTGTAGTCAGCAAGTAGCTGTACATGCGCCCTACTTTAAAGGTGATAGGAAACTGTTTTTACACCTCTAGACTCCCTCCAGTTGTTCTTTTATTGGATATTCAGTATTCTGATATACTTTTGCCATTTTTTGTTAAATTAATAATTTAATCTTGTTGCTTTTGTAACTACCCTGAATCACTCTCTGCTCAGCAGTTGTGCAGTCTCTTTTCATACTGCCTGAACATTCTGTGACATCACAAACTCCTTTCCAGGACATTCAGATGAATGGCATGGAATAAGAGCCTGTGATGTTATGGAATGTCTTAGAGATATGAAAATCAAGAGCAGTAGCTGGTGAGAAGAGTGAACTGCAATGTAGATCTGAGGGAACACCAGAGCTAGATTATTTATTTATCAAAAAATCATCAAAGCTTATTGGAATACATAACAGGCATGGAAAGGAAGATGGAAGGTCCGTTAACTATGTAAAAATCATTTCCTATCTCCTTCACAGGGGGTCCTGCATTGTGCACTACAGCATGGTGAGACAGGGTTGGGAGACCCTGTTCCATTTGTTATGCAGAGACAGTTAAAAGCAAGGATCTATTTTGTCCTCTCCTATTCTGCCACTTGTATCTGTCTTGCCGGTCTGACTGCACAATCAAATTTTTCTTGTGGCACCTGGGAACTGGCCACTCCAATGGTCACACAATGTCCCCCTGTTATCACCCTTCCCTTACTTACTGTTTCTATTCTTTCTTCCTCCCTTTGCCTCTCTGTGGTTAAAAAAAGTATATATGTGAATCTTTATGTGAAACTGGAATCCCTTGGTTTGCAAATGTATATAATCACATTGTTGAAATGGCTATGATACTACAGTAAGATACTATGATTGCATACTATGGTTGCAGAAAGCTATTTGGGTATACAGTGGGTTGACCTTGTGATGTATTTTGATGGTGCTGCATCAAAAGAGTGAAGCAAAAACAGCAAGTACAAAACAACACTTGTCCTTTGAGTGACCGCGTATTTACAGCACCTGTCATTTCAGCGATCAGTGGCTTTCTCCCTCTCCCTGAGTTATGCTCCCAAGAGTTAGGGATAGTAAATCCCCCCCCCCCAGTTTTGTCTCCCACCCCGAGTTCCATTCCTGCCCCACCCACTGGACAGTGAATCCTATTGGGGGTTCACTGTCCCTGCAAGGCACAGTTTTTCCACTTGTGGTTTTCCATTTCACTGTTTTGCCATTGCTGTTATTGACCAGCACAGTTTTATAAGTGCAGTTTTCACATGGAACCTATTTTGACATCTACAAGAGCTTGTTTACAGAATTGTTCATAGGAGACAAGGTCTGGGAAAGAATGTTCTATTTTTCTGCACTGTTAAAGACAAGACGTGCTTCTTGGGCTGGCCTCAGGAAAGAAACTGGCACAGCTCTGGTACATTTTGTGAGAAACAGAAGATGCAACTTATAACATTCAGGAAATAAAGTCTAAACTGCCAGAAAAAGACATCTTATAAAAAGAGATCAAGGTTTTGTTTAGAGAGAGATCGAGAGACTGAGATTTAAATTGAGAGAGACAGACTTTCAGATGTAGGACTTTGTACTGCCTGTATGAAATGCTATCCTGTACAATTTAATTGTTTTTATTTTAGTTATTGATAATAATAAAATGCTACTTGTGAATTTTATAACTCCTCCTAGTGTGCCTATTCTTCCTGACCTATGCCTCTATGATACTTGTTACTCATGAAGTGCTGTAATTCCCATGTGTCAGCACTGAAATGTGTCAAAATACAGCAGTGCCAATAGAATTTGTAAAGGGAAAGTGTGTTGGTTGCTGTATATTAAAATGAAGATATCGGCATTTTCTTGTGCTCAGATTGTGGTATAATTTGCTAAAATTTCACATTTTTAAGACGTCCCATTTTAAAATATGCACAACTTTGGAAAAAAATGGTGCTATTTACTAAAATTGCACATTTTAAGACATCACATTTTTTTAAAATGTGGAATTTGTGTAAAAAAAATCACAATTTAAAAAATGGAAAGTAAAATTATGCTGGAATTTGGTGAAATTTCACAAGTGTAATAGAAATTTCACCCAACTCTAATCCATATGTAATTTATGGCCCTTACTCAAGATATGTAACTCTCAATGCCATTCTCTCTAGGAATATGTTTAGTCCTGCTTTGAATGCCTGAACTGTGATACCTTTTACAACCTTACTTGACAGGCTACTCCATGTATTACACACCCTCTGTGTGAAATAATGTTTCTCCTTATCCTCCCTCAGACCAAGTGAATGTCTGCCCATTCTGCTTGCATGCAACATTTCAAATATCTGCATGTACTGTATCTTGTATCACTGTCTGTATCTTTTAGTATTTGAAGCACCATAATCATATTCCCTCTTTCTCTTCTCTTTTCTATGCAACTTCATTCCAGTATGTTTAATCTCGCAGTGAAACTCTTATTACTAATTAGATCAGTGGCCTTGCTGTGGGCCCCCTCAGTATTTTAATGGCCTTTCTGTATTGCAGGGACCAGAACTGGACTGGATACAGTACTTCAATACTCCAGGTGCTGTCTAAAGAAACCTATTCCTAACATCTCCACACTGTATTTGCTCTTTTTTTCTCCATATCTATACAGTGGCATTCCACAGACAGCATGACCCTACTAAAACATGCATTCTGGTCTCTTAAAAAAGAAAAATAAAGATATGCTACACCAACAAAATTCATATATGCAGAGAGCAACATCTCTAAGGAACATGGAACTATTTTCCATTGGTGTGTCAAATGGCTGTGAAGATCCCCCAGATTAATAAAGTCTAACCATTTATTTCAAAGCACCTTATTCTTCCCAATTTTATATTTTATTTTCTGCAACATTTTTATTTTATTTATTTATTGAATTTTGTTCACCCGGTAAGCCCACTGGGCCTAGAAGTCCCTTTTTCAGGGGCGACCAGGGGAGGGGGGATACAGATGGTAAGCAACTGAAATTGAACCAGATTAAGCTGTTGGTGTGTTTTTTTTTTAGTGAAACTCTTATTACTAACATAACATAGCATGCTTTATCATGCAATTCAACCACTCTACATGTGAAGGGATATAGGAGCTTTCCCAGGCACTAAGGATTATAAACGTTGCACTTGCCAGAGCACCATATATTAACTTGATTTACCAAGATGTAAGGTTATTTAACTCTTTGAGGTCTCCCAATAAAATTGTTCTTTGTGCCAAAGTCAAGTCAATACCCAGGCAATCAACTAGAGTGGCTATTACATTAGTCCAATATGTTTGTAAATGTGTAAGCCATAATCCACACCAATACATAGGGTTATTGTGAATGAATACATGCACTGAGTGCATTGTGAGGTATGAGGCCAAAGGCTGAGTGTCCTCCAATGCCAGGTAAGTGCATTAATTCACCATAACCCCATGCCCTGGAGTGGTTTATTGTGCTTTTTACTTTAGTCAGTTAGTTATATATGTAGGCAAGTAGGTATTTATTTGAGCATTGATAACCAGGAAAGGCACACTGAGTCAAGTCTTGTTTCCAAGTGTGACCCAGGGAGAGGGTACTGCAGAACTAGTGAACACAATACAGTCACATTTTTAATACAGAATAAAGTGCAGGCAATTTACAGTAATAAATGCTAAGGAAGTTTACAAAAAACTTACTCTGAGACTTAGTGCAAAATAAAATGCAGTTACAGTCCAGTATGGTCCACCTACACAGGTGCAAAAGTGCTTTATTAAGGAACATCTGACAAGTATTGTAGTCCACTAGAGACCTGATAGGTAGGAAAAGTAGTGCCAACAGCACCATCAAAGAGTGCCACCTGTGTGAAAAAGGTGCAGGAGGGGGAAAGGGAGGAGTTTGATCTGACACCTGAGGGAGCCAGGGGAAGTGGAATGGCAGAGGGAAACAGGTTCCATGAGGAAGGAGAGGCAATAGAAGAAACGAGTTTGCCCAGAGGAGGAGCAGGGATTTTGAGTGGAGAAACTACATTGGTTCCAGGAGCAGAGGGAACATGGAGCAAGGGGGGCAGGATATAGGAGGGAGGAGAGGTAAGAGAGCAGGGAACCAACATAGGTGCCGGAACTGAGGGGGCGAAAGGGGTGGTAGCCACTCCACTTTTTATTTCTGTATGGCAAAAACTAGTATAGAAAAAGTGCCCTTTGTACCCTCATAAGTGCCCTTTTGATTCTCAGCCCCCTTAGCTTTTACCATCTTCCGGCACCCTTGGGAACAAAACTAGTATTTGGAGATGAAGAGGGTACAGTGTGACTGATGATGAGAAGGTAAGGGAAAGATGTATAGGGTGGAGTAGAAGCAAAAGTGGTGTGTGTGAGGGGGGCAATTTCTAGCAAAGTGAAAAAAGGCAATGCAAAGGGTGTCCAGTCTGGCTAGGGAAGTGGAGCAGGTGGTACTGTTGACCAAAACCGTATTGTCGAAAACCAGGAGCACCATTTTGGTGACCAGCTCCTGGTAGACCTGCAGGAGTAAGCAGTCTTTATTATGGTACAAGGCACCCAGCTTGGAGTAGAGTTTCACATGATTGGCATTAATGTGGGTTGAGAAGTCAAGCTTGCTATTAAGCTATATGCCAAGGTACTTGAAGGACTGCACTGCATTTCGTATGGAGCCTTCCAGAGTGGAGAACACCAGATAATTCGATAACCTGGCCGGTTTCTGGCTGATACCAAAGGTCATAGACACCATTTTTCTGGTGTTGACCTGGAGATGGTTGGCTTGGAATTGGAACCAGCAAAGGACATTGTGGAAATGTTGCTGGAGTAGATCTTCCACAGCTTCAGTAAGTGAGGGGGCAGAGGTGACGATAACTGTGTCATCAGCATACATGTGACTATGGAGTTGGCACAGGCAGACAGGAGGTCATTCAGGAAGATGGAGAAAAGGATGGGACCCAGAATGGAGTCCTGAGGTACCCCAGCCTGGATGGGGGGGGGACAGTGACAGGGCACCTCCAATCTGAACCGACTGTTGATGCCCTGTGAGGTTGGAATGAAACCATTCAATGGAGGGAGCTGAAAGACCAGCAGAACTCAGTTTTTCCAGAAGGAGGGGGTGGAACACTGAGTTCAAGGTTTATAAAATGGGTTAGATGATAAAACTAAATAAATTAGAAAAAAAGTAACTTTCAATTGGAAAACTTGAGAAAAGTATTGCGTATTGATGCACAAGGCTTATCACAATGGCTTTCCTGAAGTTTAGCATCCTTATTGTTGTTGGTGACATAGCTTCCCCCCTTTTACCTCAAACCCATTTCCACTATGGTCACTGTCACCCACCTGCTCCCAGCCCATGCTACTCTGAACATGTCACCCCAGCTATTCAGCAGCAGATTTAGAACTGCATCTTCTCTTGTCCTGGGCCTGACATGCTGAAGGAATCATTCATGACTGACAAAAATCATCTTTCCCTGCTATCTCTCAGGCACTTTCCACCTCCCAGTCAGTGTCAGGTAGGTTGAAATCCCCCATGAAAACCAAGAGCCTCATAGTGACTGGTCTTTCAATTTCATTTTCCAATCCTTACTTACGCTCTCCCTTACTACTGGCAGTCTGTAACATACTGCAGACACAGAACTTTCTGTTTGCCTCTGTGGATCCTAATCCAGACATGGACTTTCTTTGGTGCGTTTATTCCCCTTCACTCCCTGTTTCTTGATCTCCCTGTGGTGTTTGCCGGGTCTCACAGAACTCCATTGGTCTTGATAGTTAACTGAACTGAGCTGGGTTATTTTGTGGTGTGTTTTACATCCCTCTGATTGTGTATAGGCTGCCATTCTTGCAATGAAACATGCTTTTTAAAAAAAGCAAAAAAGTGTGGAAAAAAGAAGGTAGAGCTTAGTCTCCTAATTAGTCTTGATCCTCAGAGTCGAAAATATTTTAACGCCAGGTTGCTGATTGCTGTGTGCAAAGTGGATTTGGGAACGTAGGAAAAGTAATTAGGTCTGTGCACTGAAGTGTGGAGGCCATTTAAAAGTGAATGGGTGGTTACTACATTCTTGACAGGCTGCTTTTATCTTTTCATGCTCTGCTGTTGTTAGAGGTGATGGGTTTATTGCAGTTTTAGCACTTTGGAGGTGGTGTGTTTTCCTTAATCTCCTCTCTCTCTCTCTCTCTCTCGCTCACCAAACTAATTACTTATTGTACATGCAATCTTTGGAACTGGTAAACTACTGCAAGAAATGGGCAAGTGGGTGGAGAAATGCTGGATCGAGAATATGTGCAACAGGTTAATCCCACACACGCAATGTTTAATGAGTAACTATCTGAGCTCTGCACCAACTTTTTCACTGAGGAAGGTCATGCCATATACCTGTTGCTCTTTACTTGCTTGTCTCCTTGCCTTTGTGCACGAAAGGCACTAGTTCAGTTCTTACAGGGCACTGGCTGCCTTGCAACTGGAAATCTTAAAGCTACTAAAATTCATTTGCATTTGTAAGAACGTTTTAAAGAAAACTGTTTGAACTGTTAAACTGGGTAAAAGCAGGATCACTGAAACAGGATTTTATATCTCAGTTGGACTATGCTGTATTTATAAACTGTAGGGAAACACATGTTTTAGCCTCCATGTGGAAATGTACTCTTGCTTTAACCTAATTGCAAGTAACCTGAATGCTATATTTTGGGCCCTGTTTTCAAAAGAGGTTTGCCATAGGAACAGAAGAATGGTAGATGATCTTTTGAATATATATACATTTCTGTGTACTAATTTTGTTAGAAAAGCCTAAATGTTTTTAATTCCATGATGATAAGGATGAGCTGATTCCAAATTTGCATTCAGTAAACATGCCAAAATCTGGCATTTTGGATACTAGTGAAGCAGGTCCAAAGAAACTTAGCCTTCCTTCAGCATTTTGCCACTCCAACTACATGGCAGTATAGCCTAGAGGTTAGAGTAACAAGCT
Organism: Neoceratodus forsteri; assembly: GCA_016271365.2. Taxonomy (NCBI): domain Eukaryota; kingdom Metazoa; phylum Chordata; order Ceratodontiformes; family Ceratodontidae; genus Neoceratodus; species Neoceratodus forsteri. The sequence goes on from CM057454.1 coordinate 401,129,246, forward strand.
GTGAATGAGCTTGGTACATCCAACAGACCTGGGTTTGATTCCCACAACCTCAACTTGCATACTGTGTGACTATGAGCAAGTCACTTAACCTCCCCAGTGCCCCCTGGTCACCCCTGAAAACAGGCACTTGTGCCTAGTGGGCCTTACTTGGTTAATAAAGACTAAAAACAAACAAAAAAAAACATGATGCAACACTATTTACAAGGAGCACACACTGAACATGTTCATGTTGTTGGCAAGTCACATGACCTGCAGCAGCTAAGTAGTGATGTTGCACACTGAGAGCTCCTTGCACTGTATACAGCTCAGTGTAATTTCTAACTACCTCACAGGAGAAGGACCTGTGGCAGCCATGGCTAGTAGGTGACCGAAGGAGCTCTTTTCATGTGAAAGGAGTGGTTTTTGATCTGAAAACTTTAGCAGTCATCAGAGAATCAAGCATTATCATCCCAATCAGCTAATTTTCACTATACTTTGCTGTAGTTTAAGGCAGGCAGGCAAGTGCAATTGTGCTACAGAGGGGAGAGAGTACATAATAGGCTCATTTACATAGCCCTATTTGCAGCACATCAACCCATGCATACAGGTTGATGCACTGCAAATGTTTAAATGTGGACACTCACAGGAGTGCTTCAGGAGGCATTCAGATCCCAGTTTTGCACCAACACTGCAGAGGGGACATTTAGCAGATCAAGTGTGTTTACCTGCACTGTAAACTCTCATCTGAGCTTGATCTGCTATGGTACCATTTTTTCCAATCTTGCACTCTTATCCCGTTCTAACGGCATGCCTCGCCCAGAGCACGACTTGCAGTGCAGCGTTGGGGAACTTTGTAAATGATTAACTGCGGGATTTGCTCAAAGCACAGCTACCATGGACCAGAACAGAAGGCAAAGCACTGTGTCAGTGTAAACAGGGCTATAGCAAGCCTGCTCTGCTAGCTGTAGCCCCTGCAGCAGGATCAAAATGGGGGGAATATGGCAGACAAGGAAGGTTGCATTGGGGGATTTTGGAAAGCTTTATTTAGTAAATATTTTTTACTAAGTGCTGAGAATCTAGGGGGCACAGAATACCACATTTGTTTATATATTATTTTAATTGTTTGTCTCATACTGCAGGAGTAGGGCAGACTGCATTTAGCAGATGGGGAAAGGTGAAGGGGGCTTTTGAAGACTTTTACAAATATTTTTTACTGACTACTGGTGGTGTGGCAGGGCACAGAAATCCATATTTTTCATTTTCTACTTGTGTTTGGGAGCCTGCCAGCCAAAGAGAGAATGAAAAGTAAAGAAGAATGCTGTGTGCTTCAAAATGTCTCTCAGTGAGCTGATTTGTGACCTGTCAGTGAAGTGGCAGGGGGATCTCGTGTTGAAGCTCTTCTGTTTGTGGAGGGGGGGAAACCTGGTGTTATAGCTCTTCTATATCACCTCATGAGTCATACAGCACTGTTACTTGTCAATGCATAAAGTATGAATGTCATGTGACCATCTAAGAATCATTGGTGACCATTGCACCTGGCCTAGGCTCCTGCTCTCAGGTTGCTGCCTTTCCCTTTTGCAGCTTGCTCTCAGTTCTCAGTGTTAGCTCCACTCTAATACTGCCAGTGGCCTTGCATTCCACTATGGTTCTTTTCTGCTTATTTACTTCAGCGTTTCATTTATTTACTTTGCAATTCCTTCCATATGCCCTCAGTTTTCATCCAGCCCTTTTGGGGATTTAAATCTTCTCAAAATGTTTATTTGCAGCCAGTAGGAATCAAACTTGAATCTATTGCAATTCTATACTACTTTCTCCATATGATTTAAACTTGCTTAAATGCAATTGTACCTAGCAATTATTATTGTTGTTTCAGTGCATTAGGTTCAGCTCAGCTACTGTTGGTATCTGTAACTAATTACTGCTGGAAGCTATGTACTATTCGTACAATACTACATTATACTTTGGAGGTCAGGTCAGCTACAGCTGTCACTGTAAACTAGTTTACTATCTGCTTGTGGGTCACAGCACTTTACCGTGGCTTCTTTGCTTTTCCTATGGTAGAAGATGGAGGGTTATAGTGGAGAGTCATGGCCATGTGTGGTTCAATTATCTCATGTTCGTATACTACCTTCATCACTAAAATCCTCCAGGTATTTATGACACTTTTAATTGGCACTCATTGAGTGACTGGTTGGCTAGTATTCCTTCCTCTTTACCTGCATCGCATGTCCTATAATCTTACCAGGCAAACACCTCGCACTGAATAAAGAACCAGGTTACCCTGAGCTGTTTGTACAATTCCTACTGTTGTCATGCTTCTGCATACTATTTGTTTATCATGCTTCACATTACCTGTTACTCACTGTATTACAATGTATGGCCTGTTCCATTACTAAAGGTGTTTACCATGCTACATATTGCCTGTTACTCCCTGCATTACCACGTATGGCCTGCTCCATTGCTAAAGGAGACTAGCCGACCATGCCCATCAATTTATTGGCTCTGAGCTTGCTCTCAGCTGATGATCTTGCTCAACACCCTAGTCCACATCCTGAGCATGTGAAGCCTGAGTGGGGTCCTTCCTTTCTGGCCCATAGTGGGAATGTTCTTACTCCAGGTGGAGCTTAACTGTTCATACATGGTGGCACCTCTTGATGTAGAATTTATGACTAGCTGCAAAGGGTGGTTATGTGCATTCCCCCTTTGGCTGCAGTATTAATTTACTACCATTACATCTTCAATGCTTCTCCCTATGATTGCCTCTGGTTCACCTGGTTTTTATTTTAGATTGGTAAGTCGGCCAAGTGTCTCAGCAGTGGTTGCTCTCCTCCTCCTGCCTAGGAGGTGCTTGTTGCAGAGAACCCTCATAGCCCTTCACAGTGTTCCTGTTAGAGGGATAGAGTGAGAGCCCTCCACCAAATAGGAATATTTCTATCCCTGAATTGAATTTCAAATGTAGCAGCTGAACCATCACTAAAAAAAAATAGCCCAAGCCTGGATATAAGGCGATCTCAGCCTTGGATCCCCAGAGATTTCCTCCTCAAAGGTTTTTTTTGTCTCCTCCATGTTGCAGATCATAAAACTTGGTTAGTTTTAGTAATATTCTTATCTTTCTTTGGTAGGTTTTGCTGTTTCATGGAGATGGATGGTGGCCCTACTAGCTGTTCCCCGTCTCCTTAGGAAACCCCTTGCTGTCATCCGTGCAAGCCATATTATTAGAGCTATCCTGCTAACTTGTGCATCTCATTTATGTTTCATTAAGCTGCCTGTTGCTGTCCGTCTGCTTCTCTACCTCCTAGTCATTGATCGCTGCTATAATTCTCTCAGGGTTCCTTCCAAAGGTACCTTTAGCAAAGGGACCATTCCAGTGGCACCTCTAAAGGTGGAACCCTCTTTACAGGATTCCTTGTCTTCAGTACCTCTACAGGGTGATAATTCCTAACGGAATAGAGAGTGCGAACAGCCACAACATTGTTATACAGTTGCACAAGCATAACATTATTCTGGTTGCATAGGACATTGCATTTATTTATATATTTTTTTACTTATTGAAATGTTTTGCCAGGAAGGCACTCTGAACAACAAGTTGCTTGTCTCCCGGTGCATCCTGGGGGTGGGTACAATTGAATGAAAGAATTAGACATACAGTCTAACATTTAAACTATACAAGAAATTAAACATACAATTACATTTGTAACAAGACATACGGTTTAAAAAAATATCATAAATAATCATACAGTCACATTTGTAATGTAACACACAATTCAATATAACATACCTATGAAATATGCAATTAAGTGTTGTCATACAAGTGGCATATCTGAAGAACATAGTACATAGCGGTGAAGGGAGAGGACAGTGTGCTTAGATGTAGGCTGATGGGGTGGAAGGTTTAATAGGTGATGTTAGTCATGAAGAGAAGCAGACGCATAGGAGGACAGTTAAGGAGGGTTAAAGCAGGAGCACTTAGATGAGAGAAAGTTATGTAAGGCAGAGGCAAAGGAGTGGGAGAAGGAGTGCCATATTTGGAGGGGGGAGTTCCAGATTTGTGGGAAATGATGGGTAAAGCCTGACTGGCTGATGAGAGTGGTACAACAGGGGACCAAAAAGTGCCAGTGTCTGAGGATCTGAGGGAGTGGGGGGGGAGGTGGGGAAGAGAGTAAGCATAAGAGGTAGGAGGGAAGTAGTTCTCCTAACCAAAATTTAGAAGTGAGTTTGACACAATGAGTGAGGCACCTGTTGCCAAGCGGGGGAAGGGAAATGGCCTGGTAGAAATCACAGTGATGGGTGCGTAATGGAGCATCAAAGGCAAATTGACAGAAGGAGTTAAATAGAGTGTACAATCTGGTAATGGAGGATTTGGGAGTGGCACCACAGACTACATCACAGTAGTCAAAAATGGGGAGGATCATCTTCTGGTCTAGTTCATGCCATGCTGAAGGAGGGATGGAATTAAGGTTCCTGACTAAAGCACCAAGCTTGGGTGCAATTTTTTCAGTATGGTGTCAATGTGGCCAGAGAAGTTTAGGTGCTGGTCCAACCAAACCCCAAGGTATCTGAAAGAGGAGGTTTCCTCTAATATTGTCCCATCAAGGGTATGGAAAGACGGTAAAGGGTGGAGCCTAGAGAGTCTCCACCTAGTGCCAAAGGTCATGGAGACAGTCTTTTTGGCATTTAGGAATAGTTGATGTGAAGCAAACCATAACTGAACCTGGTGGAAGTCAAGCTGAAGGGTGGCTGCAACATCAGCAGAGCATTTGCCAGATGAGAACAGGACAGTGTTGTCAGTATACATATGGATAGAGGTGGAGGGGGAGCATACTGAGGGCAAGTCATTTAGGAAGATGGAGAAGAGAATAGGTCCAAGCACTGAGCACTGTGGGACTCCAGTTGAAATAGAGAGGGGGCAGAGATTGTATCCTGGATCTTGACTGATTGTGTTCTGCCTGAAAGGTAAGCTCTAAACCAGTTTTGGGCAGAAGCGGACAACCTAGCAGCCATAAGGGAGTCAAGAAGTAGGGCATGGGAGACTATGTTGAATGCCTTGGTGAGGCCAACAAAGATGGCAGAGGTTATGAGGCCATTACCCATCCCAGTGAGGATGGAGTCAGTGAGCCTGAGTCGGGAGGTGGTAGTGGAGTGGTTCTTCCATAAACCAGATTGGAATGGGGTAAAAAAGGAAGAGTCATTGAGCAAGAAGGTTAGCTGAGAGAGGACCAGGTGTTCTTAGAGTTTAGCAAGGCAGGGATTAGGGAGATTGGGAGAAAATTTGCAGGGGAGGAGGGGTCACCACGCTTTGGGAGAGGGAGGACCACTGCATGTTTCCAGTTTGAAGGGACAGATGAGGACGAGAAGGAAAGATTTAAGATCAAGGATAGAGGGTAAGCTATAGCAGAAGCTGAAAGGTAGAGGAGTTTAGGGTCAAGGTCATCCGGCGATGAGCCCTTGGAAGAATTAAGAGAGAGAAGGGCCATTTGTGTTTCTTCTGGGGAAACCGTAGAAAAAGAGAATGAAGGATGGGCATGTAGGGGTTGAGTACAGGGTGTGGGAAGATGAGCAGGGGGAGGTTAGAGGGGAGTGACTTTAGAAGTGCAGTGGCACAGGAGGTATAATAAGAGTTAAACTCTTGAGCCACTGCACATGTTTCAGAATTGAAAGGCTACGCCTGCAGTTCAATGGGTGAGCAACCAATCACACCTGCTTCCTGAGCTATATAAGCAGTTCCTCCCATCCTCCCTCTGAAGCACTTTCTATATGCCCCACCATCCTCCCCTCCTCCTCCAGCGGCTCACCTCTCTACTCCCAGGGGGTTCCTTCCTAAGGTACATTTAGCCAAGGGACCACTCCCATGGCACCTCTAGGGGTGGAACCCCTTATAGGGTTCCCTACCTTCAGTACCCCTACAGGTGGTAATTCCTAATGAAACAGAGAGTGTGAATGGCCACAACATTGTTATACAGTTGCACAAGCATAACATTATTCTGGTTGCATAGGCCATTGAAATAAAGTCACTACCTACATGCCTGCAGTTTTGCTGCCCTATGGAAAAGGATGTGGGTGAGCATTCTTTTAACTTTGTTACACATAAATAAAGTTTTGCATTTTGTGACCTGTGGGTCCAAGTTATTGTGTAATGCTGACCTCACCCCAAAGCTGCAAAATTTATCCTACTAAACAAAAGCTTTTCAAGTCCATTCTACAAAATCTCAGCACTCAAAATGAGCAAAGACTTCTACACTCACCATGATTTTTCTAACATGACTGATTTTCTTCACACCATATAGAGAACAGCTTATGTTCATTTTCCCAACACTGTAGAACTGAACATTGAGCGTGGGCCCACATGGTGAATTTCCTGCTGTAGTGTACCATGTAACCATCCTTTTGTACAGGAAATTAGTTATGTGGCCTGCTCTCTGGCATGTACTTCACAAAGTATAATGGGCTTTCCTGCCAAAGCTTCACCATTGTGGGAGTACACAAAGTCACATCTCCCTATGTTTTGCAATGAAGGCTACATGAAAAATTCACTGTTTAAGAGTTGTGAGAAGGCTTCTTTCCTGCCTAGTGGAGATCTTGTTATATATAGCATCCAGAGGGACAGTATCTGCCTGACCAGGACCATCTATTTTATCCCCAGTGCCTTCCTTCCCATTATGGGCCTGTGCCCTGCACCACATCTTGTTGTCACCCAGATGGCACTACTGCTTCTGGATCTGGAACCCTCCAACCCTAGAGGAGGAACACAATCTATTTGTCTCTCTCAGTCCTCCATATGCCAACCTGCATTGATGTTCAGGGTGCACACCTGGACTGCATGTGTGGCAAGCCATGGACCCTAGCTGCTGCACTATTGGGCCTGCTAGCAAATGTTTAACATGAATGCATGAACACATTAGCAAATGTATCTTGTAACCCTAGAAAAGGAAACTGAACATTTACATTAAAACATTTTCATTTAATCAATTTTTATTTTTATGCTTGTTAGCTCATGAGCATATAATGTCCGTTTTCCCAAGACACAAGTACAATATTAAAACAGCACAAGTACAAAAACAATTAACTAAAAATGTTTAACAAACTACAGTTGGACATTGAATTGACAAATTTGTACAAACAGTTTAGCAGTAGGAGCAAGTATTCTTATTAAACAGCTATTGTTTGAGTCTAACCTTAAAAGTTTTTGGCCCTGGACAATTAGTGATTTCACTAGGAAGTCAATTGTAAAAGGTAGGAGCTTTAAACAAAATGCATTTCTGTCTGAATGTTTTTCTAAACAGTGTGAATTTAAAGACCCTTCTACATTGGGATCTAGTGCCTTGAATATTACCTACCCTACTAAATAGGAAGGAAACTGAGTGTGGAAGTTGTTGGGACAATCTTATTACAGGTTTTGACTAAAATTGACAAAGACTGCTCATTGTCTATGTTTGTAGTTGAATCCAGAAAGCATGAATCCATTCCCCCTTCAAGCTGTTTCTAAGACTTCTAAACTAAGCTTTTTGTTTCATTATTCCTTGAATGAATGTATAAGGGTAGACTGCTGGGGTATTTAGCCATCCATTCACAAAGGATTGCACAGTGGTCACTAACTGAGTTGGATAAGGTTCCAGATATAACAACCTTTGAAAGATATGTAACCACAATCCATTCCAGTGTGGTGTCAGCTCCTACTTTATAGTTATATCTGGTAACATCTGTAATGAGTTGCTGAACCCCAAGCTCCAGAAAATGAACTTTAGCCCCATTAGCTGGTTCCTGTTCCCAATTAATATTAAAATTACCAAGCAGAATCCACTCTGTGTTAGAAGAAAATACATTCTTAACATCAACTACTTGTGCAAGGCCCTTCTAACTTAAGCCTGGTGGAATATATAAACAGCTAATGGTGATGTGTTTTGCAGTCCCCAGGAGACTATCTACTGTGGTTAGATCACAGCCATGTATGCTGGAGTGGAGGTAAAACTCCTGAGTTTTAAATTTAGAGGCAACATAAATAAGTTATCTCCAACCTCATCACCCCTGCCTGTCCTGCCTAAAGAGAGAATACCGTTTTAATGATAATTCATGGTCCCCTACTTTATGATTCATCCAGGTTTCTGAATGTGCAGTTATATCATAACTATGCAGTTCTACCCAGACCTCAAGGAATCACATTTTGCACAAAGGTCCTGGATATTCAAATGCACAATTCTTAACATTGGAAAACTAGGAGACCCTGTGGAAACACTGATATGGACAAAATGTAATTGCTTGCCCAGACTGACAGAGGGACCTGGAGGTGGGTGAACTGAGCCGGATAGCAATACAAAAAGAATTAATAAACTTATACTGTAGCTCTAATCTTATTATAATAGCACCTGTTGCCCCTTTTGTTAGATGTAACAACACCAAAGCTTTAACTACCACCTTTACCAGTACAGAAATTTTCATAACCTACGGAGTATAAGGATAACTTATTTAAAAAAACAACTGCACCATTCATAATCCATTAAATATGACATAATGGTAACTGATTTCTGACTATTAAAAGCCATATCAGTTTCTTTCCCAGTTTCCCAACAGTTTAATCTGGTTCAAGGTCAGTTGGCATTCAGCTGTATCCCCCTCCCCCGGGTCGTGCCTGAAAATAGGCAGGATTTGTCTAGTGCACTTACCTGGTCAACAAAAACTAAATAAATAAATAAAAAATAAAATAAAAATATTGCACTTCCCCATGTCCTAAGGATCATAAGATATCTTTGAAATGGGACCATGTTGCATCACAATGTACAGCAGTACAAAAAAGCTTAAAATCATGAACTGTTGAAACATTTTGGAATAACTAAAGCAGAATATGAAAAAAGGCACTACAGTGCCAGTGTTGCAGGTCTTTAAAAACTTAAAAATTATTATGACGTAAAGTACAATAAATTAGTCCAATCCTCTTTCTGGGCACATTGAATTAAAGACATGGTTTGAAAGTCTTGCCCTGAGGAAAAAAGGGACTTACCACTGCCACCAGGCTGGTCTGACCAGATGTCTTTAGTGTTAGCAGGATCAAGTCAATCTTGTAAACAAATTAGAGCAGTTTTATAGGCTCACCTTCTGTTATACAAAGGCCTCATTCAGATTGTCTGTATGGCATTCAGTAGCCCCTTGTGTTATACGAAGTCCTCCTTCAGATTGTTTGTATTGTATTCAGTAGTAAACCATAATCATTGAACACATTATGTTTACAAAAATACTTGCTGAAGTAAAGACAGGCACAATATTCAAAACTTTTGCATATGCAATTTTGCTGCTTTTGCAAATTGGGGTGGGGGGATGTGGGTGAACAACACAGGCAATGTTAGGCACAAGCAAACCAAGCTGCTACTTGGGGCTCCAGCACAGAAGTGGTGCACTAAAATAGAAGGCATAAGCTGAGATCTGTTTGAAATGCAAAAAGTGTCATAAAAGCCAAAATTGTTGCTGATATCCTTGCATTCATAGACTTTGTAACATCTTGTGGATGTGGGTTGGCACAAAAGGGATGACATGGAGTAATAGTGGTTAAAGGGGCACCAGGGTATTTCTGACAGGGGTATAAAGCCAGTCTTGGGGACAGATCTTGCCACTAATATAAAAACATTATAGACAGGATATTTTTGCCCAAATTGTATATGTAAAAGTTCTCAATTGTGGGCCTTTGATCTTTGTTCTTTCTTCAGTTATTGGGTCACCCTCATGCTTTAGCCCAGGTGGAAATATGTTTTTGCTGGAATTCACATCTGTAGTAATGCTGCCCAGAAAAAAACACTGATGCTAACAGCAGCCTATTGTATTTCTTTATAATGCATCATTGTAAAGACAGTTGACTGCCCTGGATGGGTAACTTGATCCTCTGCTGATTTAGATTTTATTTTTTCTTTGTTGTAAAAACAAACAAGTTAAAGGGACTACTGAGACATTTGTCTTTTACACTGCAGCATGTGCCTTTTTTTAGAATGCTGCCTTGGTTTAATCAGGGGAAGCTTACTTCTTTTAATTAAAAACACACAAAAACAAATGCTTTACTAGGCTTACACGTTTTGTTCATTCATTGCACATTTAAAGGAATAACACAGAAAACAATGACCTTATGAGGAATCAGATAGGGAAAGAAACTCATAAATGTTAATAAAATATATGTTTGTTTTGAGTTACTGAACTGATCTGACAATTTTTTACATTATTTTCATTTGAAAATTAGTTTCTAAATGAAAGTAAACTCTTAATTTCAACTTTGCCCCAGTGAAAATGTACATTTTTCTTTCCTAGTACTAATTTTAGTCTTTCGAGGAAGCAAACAGTACAAAAATGGCACCAAAAGCAAAAGAAAGTGCATTAAATAAAAAACTAATTAGCATAGGAACCAATTGTAATGACAGAGTATAATTCTTTATTTCTGGACCTGGAAAGGCACATTGGACTTCTACAGCTCATTTCCAAGTATGCCCTGGGGAGGGTCCATGGACCTGTTTTATTGAAAGGAGGAATGTTGGCCAGAACACAAGAGAAAATCCACCACTCTTATAATACATGCCATAGGATCATTAACTTCCACCTGGACAGCCCCTAGAAATGGGAAGAAGGAACCTTTGTTTAACTCAAGATCCTGGTGGGATTAGAACACACCTTCTGTTCTTCCGGCACTGAGATGAGTGTGCAGTCTACCGAGCCACTGACACTGTGGTGGAGATGCTTGGATGGTGCAATAACCACTCCAGATCACTATCTGTGGGTAGCTTAAGTATCTTATCTGGGCGGACAGTCCCAGAAAACAGAACATTTTTCTGGATTGCCACAGTCACAGATGCATTATCAGGATAATGACCTGTCCTGATACCTCAGTATCCTCTCTGGACATAAAAATCCTAGCCTAAAATTGGCATTATCCAAAATATCAGATCATCTCTACTTTTCAGATTGCCATTACCTGAAAAAAAAGTTATTATACTACATCTTCAGTGGTCAACTAATTCTGTTATGCCAAAGGCAGATCTTGCAGTGTATGGACCTCAAGGCTACTGAACACAGGTCTGTGCTCTACACTGAACACATCTGTTTCAAACTCATGCAACCACATTCTAAGCACAGAAGCATTCACTCAGCCCCCCTCTCCATCTCTTTTACAGGAAAAGCTCTGTGAGAATGCAAGCAATTAATTTTTAATTTTCTATTAAAAAAATCTTTGCATGCCATATCGAGGTGTACCTCCGCAGAAGTTAAAAAAGAATGGGTGAAAAATACTTGGAGTAGCATGGCAAATTGCCACTCAAAATTGAAACCCTGCAACTCAATTCTGATTAACAAGTAAATGCATTTCTACATAAAATGCATGCAAAATCACATTTGTTAATCAATTTCAGAAACATATCTGGTTGCTTGAAGGGTCATGTTGCAGTGACTTCTTAATATACAGTTCTATATATGCATGAAGGTGACTCAAGTTTTGCAAGCTCAAGTAAAATGCCAGCACAGCCTGTCTTCCATGTAAGCATGATAATCATTAGTAGGACAAATACTGTCATCTCTGTTATTGGTATCGCATGCAGAAGCCAGAACTACTAGCTCTTATTCACTTCCTGTGACATCATGGTTTAGCAAAAATGTGGACTCAGTTTTACATAGTTACTCAGTTTCCCTTAATATGAATAGAGTCTGTTAATAGATTTCAATGGAATGTTTCAAAGTGCCACCTATCTTATTTGACAAAGTTTGTCAAATGTCACTCATAGTTATGAAGTTATATGAAAAACATGATTCTCTACCCCCAACCCCCCTCCCCATTCTCACATTGCAGAGTAGCACGTTGTGCTGGTAGAATGTGTACTGACATCTATTGGCAAACAAGAGCAGTACCAGCAAGAAAATCATATTCAAACCATAATCAGACCTTCTGTGAATTTGCTGGAATCCGTGTTTAGTGGGTAGTGCCACCAGTAAATGTTATTCACTTTGGCACTGTTTAGAGAAAAAAAATACACCAGTGGCAATAGCCTCTGGAAACCCAAAGTCAAATTATCTGCATTTTTATCTCAGGCAAACAAATTCTGCTGTGAGAATGTAAATTCTTTGTGCCCCCCCAGCATGAAATGCTGCATCCAGCAGTCTTATTCTACTTAAGGAATTGATTCAACCTGTGATTAAAAGATTCAGCACTCCCCACTTGCACTGTTTCCTTTGAGAGATTCTTCTATAATGTAGTTTTCAGCAATCTGGGTGAAATTGCTTCCTCACATTACTAGACAGCAAGGAAAGGGTCACCCATAGGTAATGTGATGCATAAGTTAAAAAGCACAAACACCCCAACAAGGATACCTCACACTCACAATGCCTAAGCAGAAAGATAAGACATACAGTACAAGCAAAATGCCAGTAAAAAATATTTATTGTACTCACAAACACAAATGCTGAAGTGTCGGGCTAATAACCAAAGTGCTTTCCCACAATGTGCCACAAAAATACCCAACAGTGTTTCATGCCCCCAACATCACTTTGTAAAGGGTAATAGTTGTGGCAACATGTACTTCTTTTATATGTCCTTAAAATGTGACATCATCACTTCTTTTTCCAATACTTCAGTTAAAGTGACCATGTGCTAATTAAAATAAATATTTATTACTATCCAAAAGCACATCAAAAATATCATTTAAAAGTCAATGGTTAGCTTCCAATCAAATTGTTTTACAAAAGTCCAAAATTGACTGATTTTCAAAATCCTTCCCGTGGTGGGACTTGAACAGGCACATCGTGTATATAGTGTCAGTTGCTTCAGTCTTTGCATCTGGACTTGTCTTCATGCACCATGGAACATTGTCTGCACACTCCAGAGGGGTCATAATGTTAAGAACAGATAACAAATTCCTCAGTTTAACAAGTTTAAATGTATTGCTCATTTTACTCAACTGAGATCAGGGCTTAGCTTCCAAAAACCAAGACATCCAGAGCCCGGATGTCAAGAGTGGTGTTTGGCAGGGGAGGAGGGAGGGAGTCATGACCTTTCCAGGGGTTGGGGGAGAATGGTCCCATACCGCTTGTTAGACATCTCCTGGTGGTGGCTAGTGGCTGTTGTTCATGGTGGTGTGAAGCCTTGACACATTGCCGAACAGCCCCCCCCCCACAGGTTGCTGCTGTGGTTGGGCCTCTACATGGGAGAGGGGTGGGTTGGGGCAAGAAAATAGGAAAATACAGTCACTTGGCTGACTGGATGATGGTCGCTGGTACCCACTCATCATGAAGCCTGAAAGTGTCCGTGCCGACACTTGCCATGTGTCTGGTGTAGAAGGAAGCCTTCAGGCAAGTCTCCTCTCCTGGTTCCCCTGCCCTAAGAGGTGGGACCCCCCAGCGAAGGGATATATCGGGTCAACTGGACCATGGCAGTACTGAGGGCAGCTAGATGGTGTTGGAAACTGGCAGCAGGGCCCTAGGCCACCGGAAGGAGTGATTGGTTGAGGGCTCAGGGAAGCATAATGAAATAATACAAAAACCAAGACTGAGGATAGCCAAGGCCATGTATATATTGTACAGGTGCACTAATTCAGATGACAAAAATATTTTGTTAATTTAAAAAATAGTACCCATTTAATTCCGTTAATGGTACCAATATAAATACTGAGACAGACTTCAAAGGAGCAAAGCAGAACCAGAGCCAAAATCACACATATACAGGTAAATTCCTTATCTCATGCTATTAAAGTAACTGAACAAGAGTTGGGCTTCAAACATCAAGGCAGAGCCAGAGCTGAAGCCACAAACATCCAAGGAAACAATGAAGATGCACTGATGTCAAATACATTGGTTAAACAAATTCAAACACAATACTCATGTTATGGTACTCGTATCAGTATGAAACTGGAGTAGGAAAGAGCAAAAACAAAGTCAAAACCATATCTGCAATTGAGGGCTATAGAAAATAAGATATTTCTAACCTGTCATTTAATCCTGAGGCTACTAGACCACAAAGGGTGAACATTCAAAATGCCTCCTTCTTGAGAAAGGCTGAATCTTAATTACCCCTTATTGGTTCTACAGTGACCCTTTCTATTAAAAAATAAATAAATAATTACCCATTCTATTAAAAAAATTGTGTGTTCTAGAGTCCTTTAAAAATTTTTATTTTTGTTTATTTATTTATTTTTTTGTATTCTTTGGTAACCAGGTAAAGCTCACTGGGCACAAGGCCAGTTTTCAGGGGCAACCCTGGAGCTCTGAGGAGGCTTGGTGACTTGCATAGAGTCACACAGTATGCAAATGGAGGTTGTGGAAATCAAACCCAAATCTGTTGGATGTACCAAAAGCTCATTCACAGCTCATTACTCTAACCCCTAGGCTATACTGCCAGCCCCAAATTTAAATTTAATTGCAAATTTAGTATGGACTGACAAAATATTTTGTGTATCTTCTGTCTCAGTTCCTCTTATATGTTCCTCCAAGCAATGTTTATAGGGGTGTATTGTTTTTCCAACACAATGTGCACAAGTTCATTCTGCAGAGTTAATGATTCCAGCTGTATCACATGTAATTAGCAGTTTTACAGCATACTGTTTTCCTGAAGTTTTGCTTTCAAACAATTTACATTTTTCACATATTTACAATATTTGCACCTCCCACATGGGCTACTGTCTCCTACCAGCTGTCCCAGCCAGTTGTCCATTCCCTTTTTCAGTAATGGCTGCAAGGAATGAACTAACTTTTTAATTCATTTGTACACTATGAGAGGTGGATACTGTGGGCTATTCACAAACTAAGCACCGGAGGCACGTAGTCCATCCGCACAGTTCTGCACCCATGGGGGTTCTGTGCGTGGGCTATAGTCACCAACACCAGCCTATATACAGCCCCCTTATGCAGCCCTGCACCCCTGGCATTCAGGATCCCTGGGGACAGTCAGGTACAGAGAAGAAGACTCAGGCAGGCAGCCAATCAGCTGCCCATCCCGAGTCCCACTGGTGGATCACTTGCACCCACAGGGCACCTTGTTGGCAGCTGGCACACAATGCACCAATTGCACTGGGGATATGTGCCCAGTTCTTCACCCCGACACCTATAAGGTGCTCTGACAGCAGGGGGTGTCCATTGTGGGGTGGGTCCGTGGATTCCCACCATCACCACCACAGCTGGCGGACACCACCTGGGGGGCACATACTGGGTTTATGGCTGTCCTGGGATGGCATAGCACTTCACACCCATGCACAGTACTCCACACCTTGCAGAATGCTGTGAAGTGCTGGCAGACCCCCCACACCACCCCCAGCCCACCCTAGCATGGAGCTCCATGATTCATACCTCTCAACTGTCCCTGATTTTCAGGGATGTCCCTGATTTGGCCTCAACATTTTCCTCTGTCCCTCGTAAAATTTGTGTTTTTGTGACAGAACAGTGGGGATTAAAAGCACAAAATAATGTCAAACATTGAAGTTGCAAACTTGTTCTTCTTCAGAAAATGCATCTTATCACAAATCTCTTTATTCTATTAGCTTTCTAAGTGAATAGTACCAGTTTTTAAGCTGTGTCCCTGATTTGAGGTCTTTGTCCCTGATTTTTTTTTAAGCCTTGTCCCTGATTCATGAGGCAAGAGGTTGAGAGATATACCATGATTTGCCAGGGGATCGGGTGCCTAGGGGGGATATATGAGTGGAAAATCCTGTGTAGGGGGTGCAATGCACACAGGCAGGTGTGGGGTGCCTATGCACCACATTTACATGATGCATAGCCACTCCGCACCTTTATGAATAGGACCCACTGTGTGTGTTTGTGTAAAATCAATCTGTCTATACAATGTGCCACTTCCTCAACAAAATATCCCTAACATCTTTTTGAACATTTATCATAGGTTGTGATGAATTTTACCCTCTAGTGATGTTCTGTTGGGGTTAGATGATCACCATGATTTTGTTGTCCAGACCAGTTCTTAGCTGTGATAACAGCACTTTGATTTTAGCCCCTGTTTTTGAATCTAGTTGCCATCTCCCCTGCATGTTTCTCAAAAACTGCATTGTTGCTGCAGTTCCTCCATAAATGGATCCAGAATCAAATGATTTGATACCTTTTGGTGGACCAACATAGATGTAACAACAAGAACAGAGTGCTCTAGCTTTTGGATCAAGAAGTTCTTCATCAGAAGCATAATGACAGTTATTCAGGAAAAACAATACTTTTAACAACTAGATTGTGCAGAAAAAAACAGAAAAATTCCCCATTGATTTAAAATGCTCATTTAAAAAAAATAAATAACAAAAGATGATGTCAGAGAAGTGTAACAGTACCATGTTACCTTAAGCAGGGAGGGTCCCAGGGTCAAAGGTGCTTGGTGCAAAACACATACAAGGAACTCTACTGCATATAAATTCAACTGACATGAGATAAAACTACTTGAGCAGATAGCTCTTAAATCAAGCTATGAGTATCACCATGTGTATAAGAATGCAATTACTGAAAAACAACTTCCACCTGGATTAAAGACATACTACGATTGTCTTAGGACTCCAAGAAATTTCAATGTATGTATTACAGACAAGAAATTACCAGTAAAGCTGTCTTAAAAAGATTGGTACACACTGTAATGTATGATGTGTAAAACTTAGCTGGACCCATTACCCAGTTATACTCTCCAGCTAGATATTATGCCCCATAAACTTCAAAAGCCTCTAGTGTAGTAATAGGACTTTATAAATGATAATATAACTACAAATTGACAGTATTAGTGTCAAACAAAAAACTCTTGTCAAGGACCACCAAGGAATTAAGACCATGCAGCCTGATATGTACTGATGTCAATAAATTCTTAGTGTATAACAGCTTGATGTACCAAAAGTGTCTAAGGAATCTGAATAAGAGATAAAAAATTAAATTCTCTACTCCTCTCCACACACACAACACACCACACCCTACCCCACCCCACATCCCCATAATGCAGAGGGGGGATAACTAGTTTTAAGGAGATACACACACACACACACTCCTAATTCACCTTCATTCCCATCAATCACTGCAATTGTTCCCCAAAGGAATTCAACTTGTCATGAAATTCCAAGTAAAAGGGATCATGTATCCTAATATCTACAGAGCAAAAAAGTGACACTATTTAACCTTACTCCTATCTGCGTAGTAACATCTCCAAGGATTCTGGATAGAACCACAATAAAATAAAACTGCCACCCTCCCCCAGGGTAAGATAACTAGAATTAAATATAAAGTTTGTGTGTAAGACAAGAGTCCTAACATAGTCTAGTTGGATTTGCCTTCTTATGCAAGGATTGGTTGGGTTTGACTATGCAGTTGTACGGTAGAGGAGCTGAGGAGAAGCACTCCAACAGGAGCACCAGAAATGCTTGCCACAGTTCTATAACAGGTATGCCACCATTGCCTAAGTAGACTACTCAGGGTCTTTTTTTCCTTAATAACTGAGAGTCTGCATAAATGATAGAACTGTGAGAGGCTGTGGTAGTGCTTAAATTCTGGTACCTTTGCAGGTGAACCTGTGCTGCAGAAATATACAGACTTTTTTTTGTGGAGTCCACTGCCCCTCTCCTGGCACCTGGAGTCTGGGTGGAGAGCATGTACTGGAGGAAGAGGTACTTGGAGCAGTTCTGCAGAGGACTGGGATCCCTTAAAAAAATCTGTATTGCCAGATTTGTGAGGTGAAAGTTGAAGCAAAGGGTGGAAAAAGTGCTTGCTAGAAGTTATTTCCCCATCTATTGCCAAACCTCAACCTCGACCTAGATTCAACTAGAAGTTTGACGCTGAGTGGAGCTGATAAGTTAATAAGTGAAAGTTGTGAAAATGACTGAGAAGTTACTAAAATACAAAATACCACACACAATATAGGATTTTCTGCACTACTGAATTTTATTTATTTTTTAAACTCGCTCAGATATTTTACTTTTATTTAGGGAACCTGAGAATTTGTGTTGTTCTGCTTACTCTGTTGTTTACTCTGTTTATTGTATTTGCCTGTGCTGGTATGTGCATTGGGGTATGTTGTATTGTGTTAGTGTAATATAACAAATTCAGTTTTACAAAGCCTTCTAATTGTCTCATGTGCCCTTGTTGCTTTACAATTGCATATTTACGTCTCTGGCAAAAACATCTATTTACACGGTTAGTGGTTGATTAATGAGGGCAATACAAGATCAATATAAGAATTACTTAGTAGAGACTAAGATATTTTATGATTTAATTAATTATTGGACACTAAGTAAGGATTAGTGACTGGCACTTGGGAGTTGATGTCCAGTAATTATGTGCAGCCATTGCACATCTGATTAGACTGATTGACTGATTGACCAAATTTAAATTTAAATGGCTGAACCACTTACTGCGCATACTCAGCATCTTGGGACACAGAGCTATTGAGGAGCTAAAGCAATAACCCTGAGCAAAATTGAGCGAATCTAAGCATTTTTGGCAGAAATCTTGTCGGGTTCTGTCTCCATCTCCACTATAGTTAATAACTAAAATCTACATAATAGCCTGAGAGGAACTTGCATTACTTAAGTTACTGACAGGACTGTACAAACATTTAACTTTCTGTATTTGCCGCATTCGTTGTATTCGCTGAGATAAAATCGGTGCTTCTAAGTGTCCCAGTTTTTCATTACAAATGTAAAAAGCTGCCTCCACATCTTAGACTGTATTTTCTGGGTTGCACTGCCACAGATTCTGGAAGAAGATAAAGTGGAAAAGGAATTTATTGGTGTCATCTGAGACGTAGAAGGCATTTGGAGTAACTGGAAACAACGATCCTGGAAAGTGAGTTGTGTTATTAATATTCTATGTTTATGCTGAGTTATTTATGCTCATGCTGAGTTGTCTGGAATTCACTTATAACTTATAATTCCTGAAACTCTTAAGTTCTTAGACTAACAGGTGCCCAAAATTGTATGCAGTAAGATTGATCTTAGTTTACAAAGATAGCCTCGGCAACTTTTTATTGAAAGATTTTAGATCAGTACTTTATTAGTTTTATTAGCTTATATATTCTTTGTTGTTTAGTGGAGAAAAAAGATATTTCAGGGAGTCAAGATTATCTTAAGTGGATTAATATAATAAAGTCCCAGCACAAAGGGAACAAAGGGAATCTACAAATCAGATTAATGGACTGAAGAAATAGCAGGAAGCTGCTTTAATTATCTACCAAGCACACTTATATCCTGTTGGGAAAACTTTTAATTGGTGGAACCAACAGAAGAGAGACCTTATTGCTGTGGTTGGTGGTAATAGAAATTGTGCTAAATTCAATCAGCTTTAAAGTTGGCAGCCTGCTGGAACTTTTTGTGGGATTCATAAGACTGAGTGGTGTAAAATAAATCTTTCATATTGCAGTTGATTCAGAGCCTGAGTTTGTAGATTGTAGCTTTGGAACCTTTTTGACTTAACTAAATAGCTAATGACATAACAGTGTAGAATTTTCCTTCAGCAATTTGATACTTCTGAACCTGTCAAACTTCCTGAGCATCAACATGCTGGACTTATTATATGGTTGATATATGCTATTGCTATCCATTATTCTTATTGTTTTTAACATATTTGTCTTGTTCTGTTTTGGAAACTGTATATGTATATGTACTAAGTGTCCGGTCTCAATAAGGAACAAGAAACAGACAATCCAAATTATTATTTAATTGAGCCATAGTTAATTTGGACCTGAATTGGATGATTAATTACCCTATTACCATGGTACATACTAGAAGTGGTATGGGAAATTCTTCCCCGGTGATGGCTCATAAGGAAAATGAATTATCATTTCAGATGGTAGCTGACACCAGGGAAGATGGAGACCAGGGCGTGAAACTAGATTTACAGAAATTTCAAGGGAATAGCAAAGGAAAGAAACTGGGCAAAAATAAAAACAGAAGTAGCAATAGGCCACATGTAAGAACTTTGGCCTCTCTTTCTGAAACCCTTCCTGTATCAACAAATTTATCTGAGAACTCAAGGAAGGATAATAGATGACTTAAAATAACGGACCTATGGATTGACAAAAAAAGATCCAAAATATCTTTTTACTCCAATATGTTCTATTTCTCCAAATTACAAATGAAAACATAGATCTGGAAATAACCAGATCTTAATTGATAGTGAACCTGCTCTAAAAAAATCAACTGAAATCCCTGAAGAAATCTCTTTTGATAATTATGAATGGGAAACTCTTTCTTAGAAAGAAAGTGGGGAAGAAAATTTAAATTACTCGGAGGTAGTTTTTTCCCCTGATCCCTTTTTTAACTGTTCTTACCCAGATAATTATCAAACATCAAAGTTAACAAATGGTTCAAATGGTTCAAATTTGAAGACCAATAGGCTATCTTTATATTCGCCAACCCTACAAAAATCAAATAAAGAAAATATGGAATTGAAGGGTATTATTCAGGAATTTAGTACAACAATTGAAGGATTAAAAAAGATGGCTATAGCAAATGGAGAAATGCCTGAAGAAAGTCCCTGTTTAATTTCTAATACCTCAAGATCAAAGAGTGACCCTAAAAATGGCACTATTGTTTTTGATGAAGAACATTTTGGTAACAGGGGAACATTTTAGCAAGTTCTTCAATGTCAAAACAAATGCTGGAAACAATTAAAAATAAAGACTATGCAAATATAGTAATTATTGAGAATATATCAGTACTGAAAGAAGAAATGGATAATCTTAGAGCAGATGTTTTTCACAATCAAGTACTCCTGCAGAATTTTAATAAAAATGCAGGAGCACAAGAATGGAACTCTAGAGAAGAAAATTTGATACAAAAAGTTAAGGAGACAGAGAATAAAGGGATACAAGTGAAGTTATTGTCACCCTTTGATAAAAATAAAATTTGCACTTGCCAAGTGCAAAGTTCAGGGCAAATTAAGTTGGGAAACTCAAAGGACCAAAAAAGACAGAAAAAGACAAGAGGGGAAAACAGATAGAGTTAAGATTCCAGAACAAAAGAGAGAGGAGCAAGAGATG
This sequence comes from Neoceratodus forsteri, assembly GCA_016271365.2. Lineage (NCBI taxonomy): Eukaryota > Metazoa > Chordata > Ceratodontiformes > Ceratodontidae > Neoceratodus > Neoceratodus forsteri. Next base: position 401,150,175 of record CM057454.1, read on the forward strand.
AGAAAAGTTAAGACAGCCCAAAAAGTGGATATTCGATCTCCAGAAAAGGAGAAATCAGAACAAAGAAAGGAATTAGAAAATATGTATTTAAATCAGATAGTTAGTCTTGCATATGATGAAGTTTCAAGCACAGAGATGCAGGAGGAAGTTGGAGGGGGCTGTGGCCACCAGCAACCCATCTATAAATATAACTGTACCTAACAGAGATTTATAGGCAAAACAAGGAATTGGGGAAGTAGAATATCTGATAGAAATAAAAGGGATGCTCAAGATGATAACTGAGACTAGTGAGGAATTATTTGAAAAAATGATTCACTTGCGTAAGATTATACCAAATATAGCTAAAGACGAGATCTACATCATGAGGCCTCCAAATATGGATTTTCAAGACACAGTGCTTCTGTACTGTCAGACTGAGGACACAGCTAAGCAAATCCTGAATAAAAGAGCATGGTTGGAGATAAAGGAAATTGAAATCTGTTTACCTCTATTAGTCCCAAGAATAAGAAATCAAGAATCTACAAAAGATAGAAATAAAACCAAACTTGTCAAACCTGATTGTTTGGAATTAAACCAAAATAGGGAAAAGAAGGAAAAGGAAGAACAGAAGACTTAGCCAAAATAATCAAAATGATCGATGAACATGAAAAAATACAAAATAAGGGTTGGCTTTGCAAAAGAATCACAATATTTGGTTGGGAAATGTCTAGACAAGACACTGAGTTTAGCATAAGAGAAGAATTGCTCTCCTTCCTTACAAGAGTTTCAGGTTTTAAAATAACTAGGAATATGGTGGATTATATTAAAACTTATAGAGATAAATTCATGTCCAATCAGATAGATGTCACCTTTAAAAATCCAGGGGTGGCTAAAATATTTCTAGAAATTGCAAGAAATCTAGACAAATTGGGTATACACATCATACATCCTCAGGGGTGGGAAAAGAGAGGAATGCTTCGGTGAAGCTAATAAGGAAGAAGATCATCCCTTAATAGACCTTGAGAAATGGAGGGATAAAAATTATTTTGAAATTCTGATAAACTTGGAATCAGATTGACATAATGAGTCAAATGCACTAACCAGGAAATACAGGAATAATGGGAGAAAATTAACAGTTCTGTCATGGAACATTGAGGGGTTACAGTTGAAAATGACAGACCACGAGGTTGTAAAATTCCTGGAAACATTTGCTATAATAAGCCTCCAGGACACTCGGTGTATGGAAGAAACCACTCCCAGAATCCCAGGATATGCACATTATGTCTTCTCAGCTATAAGAGACAAGAAATATGACAGATTTAAGGGGGTCTGACCTTTTATATTAAAACCAGTTTGAATTTAAAAGTGACAGAATACCTCCCCAAAACTAATAATGTATCGGTCCTTTTGCTTGCAGAAGGCTTACAAAAAATTATACTGTGTAATGTTTATTTCCCACCAAGGTCTAAAAATAATGCAAGAATAAAGGCTGGAGTCTCAGAAAAAAAATATTTGAGTCTTGCCAATTCTCTAGACTTAATAAACCCAAGATTGTCTTCACAAAGGTCAACATTTGAGTGCAGGATAAATCATAGAGGAAGGGAATTGTTACCAAGCCTTGCAAGAAGGAATTTTTGTATTTTGAATGGGAGAACCAACAGAGATAGGCCTGGAAAACTGACATTTGTGGTACCTTTGGGCTCCTCTGCACCAGACTTGATCTGGGCTAACTTGGAGGCACTTAAAATAACCCACAAGCTGGAAATCAGAGACTGCATAGAATCAGTTCACTTTCCATTGATCCTTGCAATGGACAATGTCTATGCTGGCCCAGTCCAAGTGGAGGTGCACCTGGAAGAGCAAATGGAAATTATAAATAAAAAAAGAATTAGGTGGAGCCAAATCTATCAGGCTCACTTAGAAGAAATTCTTTATACAGGAGAAGCACTTAAATGTTTTTCTCAAATCACAAATAATAATCTCATTACTGAAATATATGATGTCTGGGAAAATATTCGCATAATCTTAAGTGCATTTTGCAGAAAGAACCAAGTAGTCAAGCAAGTCAACAAAACCCCCACCAAATCATGGTCTAATCAAAAATGTAGGGATGCTAAAGCTTCTTTTGCTAGGATACTTAGACAACATAGGAGAAAGGTAAAGAAAAATAATACAGATCATTTGATATTAAAGAAAGAAAGGGAGAAATACAAAAACATATTAGAAGAAGAAAAGAACAAACACTCATTTCACTTATGGGAAAAATTAAGACAAGCAGTACTTAAAAAGGACTGTAAACATTTTTAGAAAATAGTAGCACAAGGATATAATATCAGGAGAAAGCAGAATCTTATATAACCCCACAAACCTGGATCGACTATTTCTCAAAATTATATTTTTCACCAGATGAAGAAGAAATAGAAACTAACATTAGATATGATGTAAATTGCCCAAGGCCTATTATGACAGAAGCTGAAATCTTCAATGCATTAAATTCCCTAAAATCCAACAAAGCCCCAGGTCCCGATAGAATTATTGGAGATGTATTTAAACCATTTAAACATTGGTGGGTACCATTTCTTTTTCAAATATTTAATGGGTTTATACAAAATCGGAAATTTCCACAGAGTTAGTGTGGTAGCATTATATTTCCAATATTTAAAAAAAAGAATCCAAAAGATCCAAAAATGTACAGAGCTATTGGTCTGATTGATGTGTCCCAGAAAGTCTTCTCAAAAATCATACTTGGCACACTATTGGACTGGGTGGAAGAGAATTCAATCTTAGATTAGGCTCAAAATGGTTTCAGAGGGAACAGGTCAACAGTTCAACACTGTTATGTTTTACAACACTTAATTTGGAAATATGCTAAAATATGGAAAACAAAATTGTATTGCTGCTTTGTGGATTTTTATGCAGCTTTTGATAGTATTAGCAGAAAAATTCTCTGGGCCACATTGGAAGAACTGAAGCTTGAGAAGACTCTCTTGGACACTATAATCAGACTACATGATCATACATGGGCCAGAATCCAGTATAATCAGTATGGGCATGTTACGGATACATTTCAAGCCAACACTAGGGTTAGACAGGGTTGCATCCCTGGCTCCTACTCTCTTCAATATTTATATTAACCCCATTTTACTTAACATTAAAAATCTTGATTTTCATGTGCCTAAAATTAATGAGCATAGAATTGACAGTATGGCATATGCAGGCAACTTGGTCTTATTGTCTACCTCTGCATTGGGTCTGCAGAGGAAATTGAAATCCTCTGAGACCCTCTGTAAAGCTAGAAACCTGAAGGTAAATCTGAACAAAACAAAAATTCTAATTTTTGGAAGTAAATCCAGACAGGACTTAAAATTCAAAGTAGATGGAGATAAAATAGTGGCAGTAAATACCTATGACTACCTGGGAGTTCGAGTTTTGTATAATCTGAATTGGAATAAACATTTAGAATTTATACAAAATAAGACGTCTTCGGCAACCAATGCATTTAAAATATTCCATGCTAAAATGGGGAAGACTTCAATCAAAGAGATCCTGAAAGTTTTAAATGCTAAAATATGAGCTAGCATGATTTATGCAGGTGAAATATGGGGTTTCACTAAAATTAACCCATTGGAAATCATACTTAACAAACTATATCGTCACATTTTGATGCTACTACATGGGACTCCGACCTGCATTCTTAAATTGGAACTTGGCCAGCATTCACTGATTTCATTAATCAAGGAGAGACAAATTATGTTTCTATTTAAAATGTTCTTATTACAAGATCACTGTTTCCCTAGAATATGCTTGGAGGAAGAGATCAGGATGGCAAATCTAGGATATACACATCCATTTGTACAGTTAATTAAGAATACCATATTACCTTCTGGTTTGGGACATTTATTACATAATATTTACATTAGACCTTGGGAAGAGATTGCATGCACAGTAAAGCAAAGATTACAGGATCTAGACATAAATTTGCTATTCTCTAAGTTAGCTCATTTAGGACTACACAGTGATTACAAGCATTTCAAAACTGTTTGGGGATTTGAGCCTTATTTGTCACATTTGACTTGCCCTAAATCTAGAAGAGCTTATAGTAGATTTAGAACAGAAAGCTACAATGCACAATTCATTCAATATAGGCAGAAACTGAATAATATTCTGACCCCCTATTGCAAATGCGGAAAATCATTTCAAGATGACTTGAAACATGTCATGTTGTTGTGTCCTCTCTTTGACCAAAGCAGAGGAAAATGGTTGGGTGGGTTGTTAAGTGGCCTTAGTTTCCCCCCTTGCCAGGTAAAGACTGTATTAGAGAAAGTAGCTAAATTAGCTAACTTCCTGTTGACTACACTCTTATGAGGAATATATCAAATAGGAGTGTCAGTCTGAGGATTTGTGCAATATTAATGAGTAATATTCTTGTAAACAAAAATGAACTTGCAAATGATATTTATTACCATCCTTTTGGAATGTATATTTAAGAATGATGTAATTGTTTTATACTAGATATTTTAGCTAATTTTAGTATATTGTAACAGCTTTTAAGCTGAATAATATTTTGTACTACTTGTACTAGTCTAGTTGTTAAAAGTATTGTTTTTCCTGAATAACTGTCATTACGCTTCTGACGAAGGACTTGTTGGTCCAAAAGCTAGAGCACTCTGTTCTTGTTGTTACATCTATGTTTGTCCACTAAAAGGTATCAAATCATTTGCTTCTGGATCAGTTCTTACAAGGACCAATACGGCAAACCCAAAAACTAGATTTCAACATGGAAGATACTGGAATTTGCCGTAGAATATAGCAGTTACATAACATCAAGAAGAAACTGGCACAGCTAGACAGTAACTTCTATTTTCTAACCCAGTGCAAGAGGAGAAACATAATCCCTAAAGGTTTTACTATTTGGAATCCATTAAAAAACACAGACAATTCTATATATGCAGAACAACTCTGTCAGGACCTCTGAGAAATTGAGAAAGCACATGATTCACGTCATATGCCAAAAAAGTGGTTCTGAATAAAGAGTTTGCTGAAATTGTTACCACACTGGAGAGGATGTCTGGGGACCCTATTCAGGCCATCTTGTGAGAGATACACATTAACTATCAAAGGACCTTAAGAAAAGCCATGTTTATGAAAAATAGGAAATTGTATGCCCTTCAAAATACCATATTTCCTAACAACCATGACGAACATAATGGAGTAACTGAACAACAACACCACACAGATGGGCACCTTTCAGTTGTTAATTTGTCCAACCACACACTGACTACTGGAGAACTAAATGTACTTTCAAAGGGCCTCACTTTCTGCCCAACAAAACCACTGGACAAAATACAGTTTTGTGGTGAACTGGAGGAATACTTCTGCAGACTAAGACTTCAAGAATGATTTCATGGCAAGGAAGAAATCACTGGTAGTGAAGACATCGACATCAGTAATAATTTAATGGATAAGAAAAATAAATCTGATTTTATCCCCTCAAGTGGGCATAACAAAAAACTAGACAATTACATTCATTGTTTCCACCAGCAAGTCAGTGGTCAGATCCTTACTAGGCAAAAACAGACCCATTATAACCTTTCTCCATTGGAACGGAGAGGTATACAGACACTGAAATCAATCCACAACATTGTCATCAAAAAAGCTGATAAAGGCGCTGCAGTGGTGATCTTAAACAGAGAGGATTATATTAATAAAAGTAACAGACAGCTAACTGATCTTACCTACTACAGAGATCTGGAAAGTGACCTCACTACAAGATATAAAAAAGAACTACATGACTTAATTGGAACTTTTTCAGACCATGTCCAAAAAAAACTAACTGACCTCATCCTTGCTGAACCCAGGCCAGAAACATTCTACATGCTACCTAAAATACATAATCCTGGCAATCCCGGAAGACCCATAGTCTCTGGTAATGGAACCCTGACTGAGGGGATCTGAGGGTTTGTAGAAACCATTTTGAAACCACTGGCTATGGAAAGAGACAGTTATATCCAGGACACTATGCACTGTTTGCGTGTACTTTCTGGTTATAAGGACTTACCACCTGATACCATTTTAGTGATGATGGATGTAACATCCCTTAACACTAATATTCCACACACAGGTGGCATTTTAGCCTGCCTTAAATACATACAGAAGAGAGGACTGGACCAAAACATCGACCCTGAAGTGATGGGGAAACTTATGGAATTCATTTTGACACATAACTTCAACTTCAATGATAAACATTATGTTCAAACTAAAAGAACAGCAATGGGCACCAAGATTGCTCCACAGTATGCTAACCTCTTTATGGCAGACTTGGATGAGGACTTTTTAAGGCACTGTCCCCACAAACCACTAGCTTATCTCTGTTACATTGAGGATTTGTTTATTATTTGGATGGAGGGCACAGATGCACTTAAAGATTTTCATCAAGAATGTAATAACCTTCACCCTACCATAAAGCTTACCCTGGAGTATTCTACCACCAATGTTAATTTTCTGGACACCACAGTCACCATTAAGGATGGAACCTTACATACATGTATTTACAGGAAGCCAACAGACAGACATAGATACCTACACAAGAAAACTAATCACCCAAACCACACAAAAAAATATGTCATGTACAGTCAAGCACTCCGATGTCATCGTATTTTGTTCAAATGAGAATGACAGATATGCACATTTGGCTATGTTGAAAAACACCTTTATTGAGCAGGGACACACTTCCAGAGAAATTGACAGGACAACAGAACGTGCAACACAAGTACCAAGACAACTACTTCAGTATAAAGAAAAGACAGCTACAGACCGAATACTCTTAGTAGTCACATGTCATCCAGATATTGAACTTCTGCGTAAGATTATTAAAGACCTCCACCCAATATTTGGTGAGGATGAGACCCTTAATTGTATTTTTAAGGAACTACCACTATTATCATTTAAACAACCACCAGATTTAGCCAGCCTGATTATCAGAAGCAAGCTTTCGCCAGAACAGAATACTATGACACAAAATGTCACATGACCCTGCAATCAATGCACCTGTAAGACTTATGAGCTCATTTCCACCTCGTACTGTGTGGTTACATCACAAAACAAACAATTCAAGGTACATGGGAGTTATTCATGTACATCACAACATGTTGTTTATTTCATTGAGTGCAAGAGATGTCCACAAACAGGTTATGTTTGAGAGAAAAGCCAACAGCTCCGCACTAGGATGAACTCACACAGACATACTATTAAAACAAAGAAGACTGAAAAACCAGTGGGGCAATACTTCTCCAAGCCTGACCACTAAATTTTGTATATGTCAGTAATGGTCTTAAAAGGAAATCTCCAAAACACACAACAGAGACAAGCTTTTTAGATTAAACTTATTTTATATCTCAATATGGTAGCAGATGGGATGAACATAGATCTGGGTTTCATGGGACATTACAGAACTTAACATCCACAGACTTCTTCTTCAGACTGGCATATTATAGGACTTCAGCATGTGTGGGGGGTGTGTGTGTGTTTTAGGAGGTATGTGAATATAGCAGGTGTGGGGCTTGCTCTTACATTGAGGTAGACTTCTATTTAGATACATGGAGTTAAAGTGTTTGATTACTCTTACTTCACACACATAATGAATATTAATTCCTCCATATTATTTACCTTCACCCAGGAGTGGGGTTGATTCCATTGCACCATATTCAGATTCCCTAGCCTGTTACTGTACATACAGCAGGTTTATTATAGACTGTCACATATTTTTTTTAACTCTGAACATATTGGTGTGTGAGATCTCACTTGCACGGGGGTCCTTGACAGATCTATTTACATTAGGCTAATATTGTAGTGATTTATGGAAATGAAGGTATGTTAGGACTCTTGTCTTACACACATACTTTATAGTTACTTCTAGTTACCATACCCTGGGGAGGGTGGCAGTTTTATTTCATTGTGGTTCTATCCAGAATCCTTGGAGATGTTACAGTGTCACTTTTTTGCTCTGTAGATATTAGGTTACATGACCCCTTTTACTTGGGATTTCATGACAAGTTGAATTCCTTTGGGGAAAACTTGCAGTGATTGATGTGAAGGGAGGTGCATTAGGAGTGTGTGTGTGTGTGTGTTTGTGTGTGTGTGTGTGTGTGTATCTCCTTAAAACTAGTTATCCCCCCACATTATGGGGATGTGGGTTTGGGTAGGGTGTGTTGTGCGTGTGGAGGGGAGGAGAGAATTAATTTTTATCTCTTATTCAGATTCCTTAGACACTTTCGGCACATCAAGCTGTTATACACTAAGAATTTATTGACATCAGTACATATCAGGCTGCATGGTCTTAATTCCTTGGTGGTCCTTGACAAGAGTTTTTTGTTTGACACTAATACTGTCAATTTATAGTTGTATTATCATTTATAAAGTCCTTTTGCTACACTAGAGGCTTTTGAAGTTTATGGGGCATAATAGCTAGCTGGAGAGTATAACTGGGTAATGGGTCCAGATAAGTTTTATTTTATTTTTTTTATTTTATTGAAATCTAGGATTACAAATACATTTGTGCAGGAACTGCTTGTTTACAAAGGTTCTACGTTGAGGAAATTGTAGGTAAACATACATACAAAGGTCGACAGGATTATACATAATTATATAGTAAAAAAAAGAAGAAAAAAAAAGAATAAGAGGCTGAGGCATAGTTAATTACAGTACCTCAAAATGTGCAAGGGCAAACTTAGAGATAAACTTAGAAATAAACTTAGAAATAAGCACTGTTGGCATGTGGATAGGGAGGGTGGGGGTGTGCAGGTAGGAAGGCCATTGTCATAGGGTAAGGGGTGAATGGTAAGAGTACTCCAGGGGAAGGAAGGAGTGGGATAATTGTCAGTGAGTGCCAGAGAGGGGGGTGAGGAAGGGGAGTGGGGGGAAGGGGGTGTGCAGGGGGAGGCAGGAGAGGGAGGGCATGGCAAAAGGAGTAGCAGACCTGCCTAAGGCAGAGGGCAGTGAGCATGGGGCCCCAGGTTAGGTGAAGCAGTCACAATGACTAGTAGAGCTGAAATGAAGTCAGAGTTGTCTTTTAAATGGGCCAAGGGCAGCAGCTGTAAGAGTTTCTTTGTTGAGTGTATTGTACCACTGTGGAGCTCTGTGAGCAAAAGCCCTCTGTCCCATAGTAGTCTGGTATTTGGGGACAAGGAAGGTTTGTTGTTGTGAATTTCTAGTTTGCTGGGTGCTGTAGTGGTCTTTGAGGAGCTTTTCAACCCCTGGGTGCATGATCCCAAGGAGGACTTTTTTGGCTAAGAGGCAGGTTTGATACTGATGGGAGGAAGCCATCCTGCCCAAACGTACAGATCACAAGTGTGTGTGAGTCAGTCAGCCCCCATTAGAAGCCTGCATGCTTTGTTAACTGCAACCATAATTATGTAGAGGGCAGTGGCAGAGGTGGAGCTGTAGTTTACTAGCCCTTAATCAATGATGGAGGTGACAGAGCTGTTAATAGCCAACTAGAGTGTGTCCAGATTCATGCAGTGTTTGTGCCCGTAGAGCAGGCCTATACGGATATTGGCAGCTTTGGTGACAGAATCGATGTGCCGATGGTAGGAGAGGGAACTGTCCAGTGTAACACCAAGGTATTTAAATTCAGGAACATGTTCAAGTATGGTCTGTGTTTGGTTTTTGATGGTGAGGTCATGGGATTTGTACTTGCTCCTGGCATTGTAGAAAGACATCACCTTTGTTTTGCTGTAGTTCAGGACCAGTTTGTGTGTCTTGAACCATTCTTCGATGTGTATGAAGTCAAGCTGTAGTTGTTTCTGAAGGAGCACTATGTCTTGGTGTCTGGTGAACAAGACTGCATCATCAGCGTAGAGTAGTAACTTCTGTTGGCAGACACTGGGGAGGTCATTCAGAAAGAGGCTGAAAAGTAGTGGTCCCAGGATGGACACCTGTTGGACCCCCAAAAGGACCAGTTTATCTTCCAAGATGACACCAGTGATCCTGACCCACTGGACCCTCTCTCCAAGGTAACGTGAAACCCAGAGCAGTGCTTCTTTGGCGAGCCCAATGCTTGAAATTTGCTTGAGTAGGAGTGGGTAGTTGACAGTATCAAATGCTTTTGTAAGGTTGATGAATACTGCCCCCATGCAATTTTCTTGGTCGAGAGTGGTATGGATGAATTCGGTAAATTCTAATAGTGCAGTGCTGGTGCTGTGGCCTTTTTGAAAGCCATGTTGCTCGGGACATTGGGTGTTATATTTTTCCAGGTACTCGACTAGCTGGTCTGAGGCAATGCATTCCAGGACATTAGACAAAGGGGGGAGAATGGAGATAGGTCTGTAGTTGGAGTGTAGTGACTTATCTCCAATTTTGTGTACCGGTGTGATGATCACCTGCTTCCAGCAAGATGGGAACTGGGACATTCCTAGTGATAGGTTGAAGATCATTGTTAGAGGTACAAGGATTTCTTCAAGTACCAGCGCTAATACCTTCAGGTCAAGGGAGTCACCACTGTAGCCTGCATTGCGGATGACTTTCTGAATATAGGTTCTGGCTAAGTGTACTGGGATCTCCTTGAAGTAGAATCATGGGGCAGGGTGTAGGGGAGAAGCAGTGTCAGGGGGGTTACTACCAAAGGGGGCATTGAAGAAGTCAGATCGGAGACACTATCCAAGTTGGAGAATGCATTATTGAAGGTATTGGTGATTGTGTAAAGGTCAGATATTGGTGTTCCATTTATATTGAGCATGGTGGGTGGTGACTTAGGATCCTTGCCTGTAAGGTCTTTTAAGTTGCTCCAGAATTTTTTCCCATCACCCCAGGAGTTGGAGAGAGCCTCCTTGAAATATTTGTTTTGGCACTCTGAATTGCCTGTGTTCACTGGTTTTCCTGGCAGTTTTATATTTATGAATATCCCCAGGTGTGGAAATTGCTCAGGCACAGTGCCAGAGATGGTCCCTTTGTTTGAGTAAAGTGATTAGTTTGGAGGTTATCCAAGGGTTAGCTCTTCCCCTGACCTTCATCTTTTTGAGAGGTGCAAAGATACTGCAGGCCACAGTGAAGTGCCCTATGAAAAGGTCCAAGGCTTGGTTAACATCTTTGGAGGTGCCAAGTGGCGACCAGTCTGTGCAGCTTAAGTGTGTTTTTAGTAACCCAAGGCACCCCTGCTTTAACACCCTGGTGTAGATTATTTTGGGTGGGGCTTGATGAATTTGTTTTTCCAGATACAGGTAACAGGTGAGTAGTCACTGATAACGTCAGGGAGTACTGTGACTTTAGAAATTTGTTCAGGATGGTTAGAAAGGATCCAGTCCAGGAGTGTGTGTGACCCTGTCCTATAGTTACATCTGGTGGGGGTGGCAACAAGCTGGGTGAGGTTCTGTGCTGTAACAGCATACTTGTAGGTGCCAGCCTCCGGTGAGAGCCAGTTTATGTTGAAGTCACCGAGTATTATGATTTCAGAGCTATGGTGTATTCTCCTTAGGATTTTGATGATGCTAGCAAGTCCATTGGCCTGGTCTTTAGGGGGTAGGTAAACAGAGGCTATAGTGAGCTCCTTGTTGTGCACCCTGAGTAGAATTTTGATAGCGAGAACCTGCAAGGGATGTTTAGGGTTTGTGAAAGGAAGGACATGATCCAAATAGAAGTTCCTTAGGTAGAAGACACAGCCCCCTCCTCATTTAGCAAACCTGTCCTTCCTGGATATAGTGTATCTAGGGATGGTGACTGCAGTGTCTGGTATCTTGGGGTTAAGCCATGTTTCGACAACCGAGAGAACATCAGGGTTATGTTGCTGGACCCAGGTTTGCAGTATGTGAAGTTTCTTGAGGAGGCTACAGACATTAACTGAGGCTAACGTGAGGGACCCCTCCGACCTTTTTGGGGCATGGGGGCTAGGCCAGTGGGTCCTGGGTTGGGATGAACATGTCCAGATAACTGAAATAGCATGAGTAATATCTGGAGGAGGTACGCTTTAATCATTTTGCAGACTAATTTAGTTGTAGGGCATCTAGACCTCTTGGCCCTGCTGGTCCATGATTGTCCTGCGAACTTGCTTGGCACAGTATATATTGCACTGTTATCAGGGGTGCACATGACTGAATATGCAGAAGGTAGCCAAGGTACCATATTGGGGTGCAGTGGAGCAAGGTACAGATGATATGGGCCCCAGTGGCATTGCCTTGCATGTAGTGCAAGAAGAATGCTGGTACATCACAGTGAGGGTTACAGTTGCCAGTGGCTACAGGGACAGTGGAGCAGTGCAGCATCATTACTCCCAAAATTATCAGTGGAACAGCCAGCTTAGCAAAATTCATGGTTGAGCTGTAGAGGTGTTACAGCACTGTAGAGAAGGAAACTTGATTGGGATAGATCCACACTTTTAAATTTCTTATATCTAGTGTGACCTGCACAGACTGGTGGGTAGGTCTTGTAGCAGAGAGGGCTGGGCCAATAGAGAGACAGAGAAACAAGGAGGAAGGGGTGAGTGTGTATTTAAAGGAAGCCTGGGAGGGAGTGGGGGGGCAGGAGAAAAAGCAAGAAGTGTTGTGGACAGAAAATAGCAGGATAAAGTCCAAAACATTAAGCATGGTTTTCCCTGGCTGGGAAGCACCCTAATAGGAAAGGAGTAGGAGCAGGCAGGTCCAATCACTGTCCAACCAGAAAATGCTGCACTAATCAGAGGACAGCTCAGGGCTTTCAGACACCTGTCAGTTGTAGCGCTCGTATCTGTGGTAGGGGATCCAGTTTGGAGAACCAGGAGGTCAGGTCTAGTGGCTCCTGTGAGTTGGGGGGCTGGCCGAGGTGGTCGCTGTACAGCGCCGCTGGCCACCAGCGATCCTCATGGCAGGCACAGTCCCCTAGAAGAAATCAGAGAGGGAAACAGTATTTAGAGGGGAATTTCTACAGCAGACAGGGAAGGGCGGGAGGCTGGTGGCAGGCCATCAGCGAGGGCGGAGGTGCGAAAAGGAATACAAAAGAATCGCCTCGGGAGGTAATGGGATGGGTGGGGGAGGACAGAGCGTTACAAAGGAGCTGAATCACTGAGCACAGGTTGGAAGGAAAGAATGCTGAGGGGGAGGGAAAAGATAGTGTGGAACCGGGGGGATAGCTGAGGAAAAGAAGGAACAGGTGGGGTGAAAGCTGGCAATCGCCATTCAGGCTGCAGCCATGGGGGGGAGAGAAAATTAGCGAGATAGTCGGTTGGGCTACAGACTGCAGGAACAGTTGCAGCAGCAGTGATCAGTAATCAAACAAACTTTGCAGAAGAAAAAATAGCAATCAAAATGGCTGTCTACACATAGTTCATTCACGTTAAGGTTTGGCTCTTACGAACTTCCTGACTAGCAACACACAGTACTTTCAAAGATCGGCTGCCTAGCTACCCATTGTAACATGTAGTTTACACAGTTCAAAAAAAGCAAGAAGTGTTGTGGACAGAAAATAGCAGGATAAAGTCAAAAATTAAGCGCGGTTTTCCCTGGCTGGGAAGATCCCCAATAGGAAAGGAGCAGGAGCAGGCAGGTCCAATCACTGTCCACCCAGAAAACACTGCACCAATCTGAGGGCAGCTCAGGGCTTTCAGACACTTGGCAGTTGTAGTGCTCGTACCTGTAGTAGGAGATCTGGTTTTGAGGACCAGGAGGTCGGGTACACATCATACAGTGTATACCAATCTTTTTAAGACAGCTTTACTGGTAATTTCTTGTCTGTAATACATACATTGAAACTTTTTGGAGTCCTAAAACAATCTTAGTATGTCTTTAATCCAGGTGGGAGTTGTTTTTCCGTAATTGCATTCTTATACACATTGTGACACTCATAGCTTGATTTAAGAGCCATCTGCTCAAGTAGTGTTATCTCATGTCAGTTGAATTTATATGCAGTAGAATTCTTTGTATGTGTTTTGCACCAAGCACCTTTGACCATGGGATGCTCCCAGCTTAAGGTAACATGGTACTGTTACACTTCTCTGACATCATCTTCTGTATTTTTTTAATGAGTATTTTAAACCAAAGAGAATTTTTTTCTGTTTTTTTTCTGCATTATCTAGTTGTTAAAAGTATTGTTTTTTCTGAATAACTGTTATTGCACTTCTGACGAAGGACTTGTGGGTCTGAAATCTAGAGTACTCTGTTCTTGTTGTTACATCTATGTTGGTCCATTAAAAGGTATTAAATCATTTGCTTCTGGATCGGTTCTTACAAGGACCAATACGGCAAACACTAAATCATTTTTTTTCCATAAATGGAGGAACTCACCCCTAGGGATATTTCTAACAATATGTGACAGGCGGTAACTAGATGGCAATAGCAGGTCATTCGTATCTGTCTCTGTCCTAAAAAGGTCTGCATCCACATTTCCATAACTGCCTTTTTTAATCATAAGATGAATAAAAAATCAGTGCTTTCCCTGTTAAATTTAAGAGTGAAACGGAGATTGGGATTTGAAGCTTCTAAGTACCCCACAAACTCCATTAGCTGTGTTTCAGTACCCTTCCAAATTAAAAACAGGTCATCTATGAATTTACTATAAGGATCAATACATTTAAAAAAGGGGTTAAGGTCTGGGTCATGTATCGTGCTCCTGTCCCACAAGACCAAAAAGAAATTAGCGTAGCTCAAGGCTAATGAAGCCCCCATAGCCATTCCCTGAAGTTGAAGGAAGCATTACCCAAGAAAATGAAACTGTTGCATTTCAAAACAATTTCACAGCACTTCACCGGAAAAGCTGTCAATTCTGAATCATACTAATCCACTTGTTTTAAATAAAACCAGAATGCATCCAGGCCATCCTCATGTTGTAACAACTATTAACCGTAACAAAGTGCTGCTGGGGATACAAAATGCCATTAGGTATTTTTGTGGCACGTTGTGGTAAGCGGCTTGACTATAAGTCCAGCACGTCAGCATCTGTGATTTTGAGTACAGTAAATCTTTTATACTGGCATTTTTGATTGTGTGTCTTATCTTTCTCCTCAGTCATTGAAAGAGTGAAGTATCCTTGTTCTGATGTTCCTCACATTATCCCTTATTCTGTCTCCATTCACATAGGGTTTGCTTTCTAGTTCTATAGCCCTGAACAAGCTGAAAAAGTTTCCCTGATCCAGCATGCAGACGGAACGTCACCTTCTAAAATGTACCTGCTAAATTGCCATGGACAAAAGGCTTTGCGGCTAAGCGGTCACCAGCTGAATTGTTGCTGACAATATCACGTATGCTTGTTGCAACATTCTGTCTATCAGGCACCAAAGCGGAACATTTCCCCATTGTTGCTGTTACTTCCAATTGTCATACTGCAGTCGACTCTTAAGCTACAACTACAATTATAAGCTATGAAAAGAAGTTGTTTGTGTTAATGCAGCTTACTCTTTAAGTTCTGTTTAAGTTCTGTTTTGCCTTCCATAACTGTGCATTGGCTTGTGGACATACATCTGTGCATCACATGTTGACTGAGGGGGCGTGTTACAAACTGTGCTCCCTTTGAAATACATATATATTCAATACAGGTGTATGTCCAGTTGACCAAATTAGAGCCAGGTTGCTGATTATGAGTAAATGGCCAGGATTTTCAAATGACGGCTCAGGGCTTGTGACAAGCCCTGCACCAGGGGACTATGAAATTGGCAATGTGCCAAATCCCTTTGCTGAAACTGCACCAGACTTTCCAATCTTGGTTACAGTTCAACAGTTTCCCTGATTTATGGTGAATAGCACCAAATGTCTGGTACAAGCCTCGTGTCTTTGGCTCTGGGATGTGACACAGGCTAGAACATAAAATTGTGGTCTATAGTCCTGCACTGGGCACATGTGTTTGACATTTCTGACTCACCACTGGAGACTGCTGCAAGCTTCATGCACCCTATAGGTGGTGCATCAGGGGCATGCAACTTACAATTCATTTCGAAAATCTGGCCCCATGTGTTCACCTGTTCCCACCCTGACAACCAGTCACTCAAACTATGCTGCTAATTAAATCCAATTGAAAGTAACAAGACTTAGGTGGCTGTAATCACTAGCGAAAATCAGGTATATAAGATACTGGGCAAACTGCACTTTACGTGCCATCTCCCTGCAATGACAACAAGTAGAACTTGGGCAGGACCCACCATAATGTCTGAGTAAATAAAGTCTTTAAAAATATCTGCTTGGACTTCAGTAACAGATATCCTTTACAGCATCTAGAGGAGATAGTGTAATTGAAATCAACATGTATGAGTTCAGAAGAAGAAAACATTTTAAATAGTGTGTTTAACATGTTTCAATCTACCCACACTGTGTTATAGCTTTCTAATGCACAATGGCTGTAATTTGTACAATTTGTAGGATGTTATACAAGCAAATACTATAGCAGATATAAGGCTTTACTTTGCAAGACAGCTAGAATTTGCACAACTGTTGGTGGGTTATTGGCTTAACTGTTACACTGCTTTGCACAACTGGTGGGGTGTTGCACCTTATATACAGTTTTACTTGCACAGCCGATGTAGATTGCACAGTTTTTAAATATTTTTTAAAAGTTTTTAGCAGATTCATAATAGTGTTATTACTGTAGTATTGTTATGATGTATAGCTTTATTTGCACAATTGCCTGTGCCTGATTTGATGATTTTACTACTATTTTACTAATATTCAATAAAATGTTTTTTAGCACGTTGTCTTATTTGTATTTAAATTCACTTAGCAACTTATCATATGAGAGTACCACATTTACTACTTATCCCACTACAATTTAATGCAGTGATGTTTTGTCTGCTACCAAAAATGCATTGTAATTTTTATCATTATATTCTGTTCTGATGACTTTCTGTCCATTACATTTTGTTCACAATGTTATGTCCGGGGACTTTTCAGCCATACACACCCTGATCCACCTTATCTAATCCCTCAAAATTTTTTAAAACTGAAACCATGTCTTCTCTTAGATTTCATTGTTTTTCACAGAAAAAAAACACACACACTACCTAGCCAATCTGTATGTTCCCCAAAGCATAATTGCTCCATCCTGTTAAAGCAGCAGTGTAACAAACAGAATCTTGTCAGAGCCAATATGGCTGCGCTGAGTTTTTATGAGTGCTGCCGGAGTATGCCATGCACAAGATGGTGGTGATGACTGAACTGCTCATGCACGATACTCACACATACCCAGTCTGATTCCGGCACCACATCTTGTGCATAGCGGCCGCTACATCCGCAGTTGTGGAAGAAAAAGAAGTGCCCCCGAAGTAGGTGTGTTTCTGTGGCCAGCGGAGTGAAAGGGTTGCATAAACACAAGCACTGGAAACTGTGCTACAGCACTGTGGAAGCACACTGTACAGTGGTCCAGTCATGTGCTTCCACTGTGCTGTTCTGAGATGTTGGCTTAATGTCTGCGGAGCTCTGTCCATGCAGCCGTAAAAAAATGTTTCTTTCAAAACAAGCTAGTTTCAGTACAATTATTAAAAAATATTAGCATGCCTGTCTAATGTACTTGTCTTGGTATCCCTACGGAAGACTAACTCAGTGTTCCAGAACTCATGGGACTGAGTACAGTCTCCTGACATATACACAGCTTCACTGTCCTGTCACACACGTGGCTGACAGGAAGGATAGGGGTATGGTAACGGATATGGCGAATCTTTACCCTACTCCTAGCCACATACCAGAAGGGGATACAAAATATGGATGCTGGCTGAGCTGCTCCCATGGTGTGGAGGGCTAAGCCACCAGCAGCTCAGCCAGCATGGTGCAACAGAACTGGGTTCTTTTCCTGGTCACCACCAGAATGCAGTTTTTTTTTACCCCCACCCCGTAACTTAATGTTTTACTATGAGGTCTGCTCCCCCTCAGAGTTGGTTATTTAAGTTATGGGGTGCAGGGGGGTGGAGCCCCCCACATTAAATGTGAGTAGTGTCGATATCCCACAGGTCAGGATCCAGTACATTGTGGAATAGTGAAATTCAATATCCCAAACTCGGCCTTGTAGAGTTCGGCATACTGAATTTCAGTATTCCATATACAAACCCTTGTCTAGGTACCTCTTATGCTGTGTACCATGAGTTTATTTTTATTTTTTCAGTCCTAATGCTTACGAGGTCCACAGTGCTATTTCTATGCAAAATGTGGCAGCCATCTTTTTTCCTGAGAAGAAAACTAAATTAAAACATTTACATAATAATTAAATTTTTATGGAAGATGCCTAGAATCTTTTATAGTGAAAATGAGGTAGGGTCAGATTCCTTGCCCAGTTTCATTGCACTGTTGCTTTAATCATTTAGCTGCTCTCTGCCGCACTGCACCCTATCTATTGCTGCCATTCTAATGTAGCAAACCAGAATTACAAACATTACTCCAAAGTGTGGACTACCAGATCTCTCTAAAGGGGCAGAGTCACATTATTCTCATGAAGAGAAGATGCAAAAGGAAGTGGCCAGCCCCAAAACACACGAACAGCAAGCAAACTTTGCACTCTGGAGCAAAAATAACAAACGGTTACATGAAATGTTACAAAAAAGTTTTACTGAAAAGGGGAAATTGTTTAACCAGGAATGGCATGCTAAGCCAAAGCTTGTTTCCAGGTGTGACATGGGAGCACAAGGAATGTAAGTGACTGGCTCACGGTCATACAGTATGCAAGTGGGGGCTATGAGTTTCAAACCCAGGTCTCTAGGTTTGCAGCTCAGTACCCTAAACCACACAGCTATACTGCACAACTGCCTGAAGGTCATGGGACATAGGGGTATGTTTATCCTTAGACAGTTGTGCAATGAAATGTTTTTCCGAAATGGCAATTTAGCCTTTTGTTATTTTTTTACTCCAGGGTGCAAATTCTGTTCACATCACTCTCATGGCATGTTAAACCCCGTAAATGCAGCTCAGCAGTCAATTTTCCTTCCCCACTGCTACTGCATATTGTTGTGACACCATTAGCTTCCCATCACCGATGATCTCTTGTTTTTAGGACTGCAGTGGGCGGAGCCCTGCAGACCTATTGCTTCAAAAAAGGACTCTACATTCCTTGCATTCTTTGTGACCAAACAGCATGTTGGAGTGTCACCACAGTCACCTCCACATCCGTGGAGCACTCTGGTCGCACTGCACTATTTTTTGATTGAACAAAATTGGACCATCCTGTTTGGGACACTGGGGGATTGGGCACCTCCATTGTCACTGTTATGTTTCTGGGAGGGTGTGGGGTGGTGGGTTCTGAGAGAGAAGGTTGGGTGGAAGGCACATTCCTAATTTTAAAGGAAAAAAAACAAATGGAAGTCACAGTGGAACATGAAACATTCTGCCATATCCAAGATGGCTGGCACACTCTACTGTGCATGCGCTAGAACTAGCACATGTGCATTGCAGTGTGGTGGCTATATTGGTCATGGCAGAGTGTCCTGCACTCTGCCGTGACCACCGTTTGTTTTTTTTCTGTAAAATTATGCATATCCCCCCTCACCTGAACCTCCCTCTCAGCTCAGCACCCACCACCACCCCCAGAAACATAACTGTGACACTGAGGGTGCCTAATCCCCCAGTGTCAGGATTGTGTTCCGTGACCCCCTTTATTTTCATGTTTTTTTATCCCCCCACCTTTCCCTCTGTCTCAGTGCCCTCCACCCCACACACCCTCTGAAACATAAGAGTGACACTGGGGGTGCCCGATCCCCCAGTGTTGTGCTCCATAACCTCAGTTTGTTTGTTTTTTTAACCCTGCAAAAAAAAAACTGTCCATCAATGTCTTTTGTGGCAGTTTTTGTCCCCCCATCCAACTGTCCCACTCAGCACCTGCAACTCTGCACCCCCCAAGACCTTACTTACCCATCAGGGGTCCAACGCCATAATCCTCTCTGTACCACAGACACATCTTCACTCTTCAATGCCTGACTACGAACTCAGGAAACCAGGTATGCTGTTCAGTGTATTTCAGTTGGGTTTTGAACTTAATAGCATAACTTGAGCATTTTTCAATATTTTAGTCCCAAATTTTCAACATACCTTTCTGTGATACCACCTCATGAACAATGCAAGTGACGTTAGGTAATTCTGTCCCGAAAGGTGATTTTCTGATCACTGCGTGAAATCACCTTTCGGGCAGGAGCTGAAATATTTCTCCACCGTTATTCATGAAGTGGGGTCATAAGATGGCTATGTTGAAAATTTGGTCAAGAAATATTTTAAAAAAAAAGTTATGAGCCTACATTGAATTTTGTGAACGCAGGCTCGTAACTTTGGTAATTTTCAATATTTTTGGTTCTATGCGATAATGGTGAATTTTGCCACCCTGACATCCTCAGTGCATGGAAGAACAGTGTCAGGAACTGAAAACACTTGCATTCTGGGAGACTGTGTCCCCCCAACACAGGGCCTTCAACCCCCGCACCCCGCTGCTTAAGTGGATCTCCCAACCCAGGAGTGTATGTCGGGGATGCAAAAGCAAAAACAGACAAATTTTGGGCTGAGCATAAGAAAAGCACTGTACGCCCAGACCCAGACCCGAACCCGGAACCCCAGCACCACAAGCGGAGGCCAACCCCTGACATCATGACGCAGCTTGGCAACCGACCACTGCATCACCCCATACATCCCCTCCACCCCCTCCCAGGCCACAGTCGCCGTGTTCACTCCCCCCCGTGTGTGTACATGTAGGAACATCCTGTTGCTATGGTTGCCCACCCCACCATATCCGGTTGCCCTCCCTGCCCCCTTGCCTTTCGGGATTTCACCCATATTGCATCACCATTTCGGACGGCGCCATGATTCAGGTGCCAACCTCACGTGCTACCATATTTTTACCCCAAATTTACAGTATAGCCATATCTTTATAGTACCTCATGAATGTGACAGCTGTCATTTTTCAGATCCTGGCACAAATGATTTTTTACATCTTGAAAGGTGATTTTGTGGGCCCTGCATGAAATCACCTTTCAGGCAGGAGTTGAGAATTTTCTCTGCCCTTATTTATGAGGTCGGGTTATACGAAGGCTATGTTCTAAATTTGGAGTAAAAATATTAAAAAACAACAAAGTTATGAGCCTATGTTGAATTTTGTGAATGCAGGCTCATAGCTTTGGTAATTTTCAATATTTTACCCCAAATTTACATTATAGTCATATCTTTATAGCACCTCATGAATGTAACAGCTGCCATTTTTCATATCCTGGCCTAAATGTTTTTATCCGGAAAGGTGATTTCACGGTCCCTGTGCGAAATCCCCTTTTGGGTAGGAGTTGAAAATTTTCTCTGACATTGTTCATGAGGTGGGTTCATAAGAAGGCTATGTTCTAAATTTTACATAACAATATTAGGCAAGGCAAGGCCAATTTTATTTTTCCAGGCACCCAATCCCAGAGGCTCTGGGTGCCATACATTAAAATACACAATCCACATAATAAATAAATATAAAAAATAAAAATAATATCAGCATAAAATAAATGTGTCCTGTGGCTACACAAGACACTGCTAAAATCAGACATGAAAAGGGGGACCCCTAAAAGATTAGTGGACTAAGTTTGGGAAGGCCTGACTAAATAGGAAGGCCTTGAGGCAGACCTTGAAAACCTCAATTGAAGGGGCCTCCCATATAGCTGGTGGAAGCAAATTCCACAGGACGGGGCTGGTGACACTAAATGCTCTGTTGCCGGCCATTTTAAGCCTCATCCTGGGAATCGCCAGTAGGCCCCTAGAGAAGGATCGAAGGGAGCAGACCAATGCAGCAGGTATAAGAAGGTCCAACAGATAGCCAGGGCCCAGCCCATGTAGGGTCTTAAAGGTGAGCAAACCCACCTTGAAGAGGATCCTCCACATTACCGGCAGCCAGTGCAGTTCATGTTAAAAAAACAATAAAGTTATGAGCCTACTGAACATTGAATTTTATGAACACAGGCTCCTAACTGGTGATTTTCAATATTTTTACCCCAAATTTACAACATAATCATATCTTTACATCACCTCATAAATGTGGCTGCTGTCATTTTTCAAATCCTGGCCAAAATGTTTTTTTTACATCCTGGAAGGTGATTTCATGATCCATGTGTGAAATCACCTTTCAGGCATGATTTGAACATTTGCTCTGCCCTTCTTCATGAGGCAGGGTCATAACAAGGCTATGTTGAAAATTTGGTGTACAAATATTACAAAACAACAAATTTAGGAGTCTTCGTTACATTTTGCTAAGGAAGGCTCGTAACTTTGCTAGTTTTCAATATTTTTACATCAAATTACTTGCCTGCAGCCCTTTTGGCTCTGGCCCAATTCTGTTCTCATAAGCCATTGCTACATGCAATGCTTCCCACCTTAAGATGTCAACCATGCTGGATGGTGTATCAAATTATTTCCGTGTGAGCTGAAAAACTGTAGAGTTTGTACATGTCTGTATCTTCTTCTGCGCCATTAACTCAATCTTGATTTTAAAATTTACTGTTGTCATTTTTAAACAGCTCTTTTCATTTTTGCAGCTATAGAGAAGAAAATGTCTTGGATGGGAAACTAGGGCGCATAAAATATAGATCTGCAAACACAGGGCCAGATATTCAAAGCTTTGCACCTGGCGCAAATCCGTAGCGCTGGAATAGCGCTGGATTTGCACCAGGCTGAAGTATTCAGAACCCCCATTAGTGCGGTGCTGTGTGGTAGCGGCAAGGCTAATAAATAATAGTATACAGGGGCGGGGTTAGGGGCGTGCCCGTGGATGCCGGTAGTGCAGCATGTTCAAAGGTATAGCGCTGCGCTACAGGCATTAGTGTGACTTGTAACGCAGCACTAATTACTGCTGACAAAAAGCCAGCAGTAATGTAGCAGTGCCCCTCCCACACACACACACACATCATGGACCCCCGGCGCCACGGTGAAATACTTAATGTTCCCTGGTAGTCCAGTGGTCCGTCTGCACCCCAACTCCTGACCCATGATGTAATAATTAAGTGTCCCTGGTAGTCCAGTGGTTCCCCCCCAGCACGACTCCCGATGCCCGGAGCTGTGGCTAAATACTTATTTGCCCTGGTAGTCCAGTGGTCCTCCAACCCCCACCACGACTCCTGACCCCCTTTCTACAATGCAAACATATTTCCCTGGTAGTATAGTGGTCCTCCACCCAGCAGTGATGCCTCTGCTCAACCGAAGTAAACTCCACAAACAGAGCCGGCGACTGGCTCAGCCCTCCTCTCACCACCACAGCGGCGCTGGACTGAGGTACAAATGGAGTGCAACTGCATTGCAGTAGTGCTCATTAGGTCTGCAGTCAGTGGCCAGCCATGGTGGTGAAGGCTGAGCCAGTCGCAAGCTTGTTGTGAGTTCACTAATTGAACAGAGGCATCATCCTGCTGGGTGGAGGGACACAAGACTACCAGGAAAACGCTGCATTATAGAACAGGGATCAGGAGTCATGCTGGGGATGGGGTCACCACTGGACTACCGGGGAAAATATATATATTCACAGTGGCTCCAGGCATCAGGAGTCATGCTGGGGGGGGACCACAGGACTACCAGGGACATTCATGAATTATCGCTGCTACAGGGGTCGGGGATCATGCTTGGGGTTGGGGGGACCACTAAAACACCAGGGAAAGTCTGTAATTACAGTGGATATGGGGGTCGAGGATTGTGCTTGGTGGGATGGGGGGACCACCAGAACACCAGGGAAAGTCTGTAATTACAGTGGATATGGGGTCGGGGATCATGCTTGGGGGGTTGGGGGACCACTAGACCATACCTCTCAACCTCCAGCCTCATAAATCAGGGACAAGGCTTAAAATAATCAGGGACTAAGGACCAAACTCAGAGACACATCTTCAAACTTGATGATATCCACTCAGGAAGCTGGTAGAATATGGGGCTCAGTGCAAAATGCATTTTCTAAGGAAGAACACCTCTTCAGCTTTAATATTTCACATTATTTGTGCTTCCAACTCCCACTGTTTGGTCATGGAAACACAAGTTTTAGGAGGGACAGAGTACAAGTCTGAGGCAAAATCAGGGACCTCCCTGAAAATCAGGGACAGTTGAGAGGTATGCACTAGACTACCAGTGAAAAATAATGTTATATGGTGGAACGGGGGTCAGGATTCATGCTTAGTGGTGAGGGGTCCACTAGACTACCAGGGTCACTTGTGTGTATCAAGCACACATATGCATGGGTGCATTGTATGCACTCATACCTCCTGACTGCCCCTGCTATTCAGGGTGGTCCATGATTTAGCCTCCAAATGTTCCTCTGTTCCTCACAGAATATGTGTTACTGTGACAGAACAGTGGGGATTAACCTCACACATTCATGTCATACATGACTGTTACAGACTGGTTCTGCTTCTGACACTGCTTCTTAACACAAATCCCCTTATTCTATCAGCATTCTGAGTGCATACCTCTTAAACTGTGTCCCTCATTATGGGTCTTTGTCCCTGATCCTTTGAAGCCTTGTCCCTTCTCAGGAGGCAAGGAGTTGTGAGGTATGTATGCTCCAACTGTGCCTGCCACCACATAGTTCCTGCTGCTTCCTACCTGTACTTCTATTCCGAGCAACAGGGGATGCTGTGGGCATGCCTTTGCCTGCAGCGTCCTGCCTGTACTTCCTTTCCGACCAATAGGTGGTGCTGTGTGCCCCATGCAGTAGCACCAGGCTAATTGCATTGTAATGTATGCTAAGAAGCACATAATGAGATGCAAATGTTCCTGTTTGCCCACAGATTACCTAAGTAGGCAAATTTGCAGCGGAGCTTTGAATATAGCTCCCTTTTGCCCCGGGCTAACCAGTTTGTACTGGGCTAATGTGTTAGCACTGTGCAATCAGATTAGCCCTGGGCAAACCTCACTTCAGCATAGCACAGTTATACAGTGTGTGGCTTACATTGCTGTTTGCAGTCATAACTCTCAACCGTCCCCGAATTTCAGTGACGTCCCTGATTATACCTCAATATTTCACTCTGTCCTTCCTAAACATTGTGCTTCCATGACCAAACAGTGGGGGTTGTAAGCATAAAATAATGTCAAACATTAATGTTACAGACGTGTTCTTCCTTAGACAATGCATTTTACACTAAACCACTTATTCTACCAGCTTCCTGAGTGGATATCACCAATTTTTAAGATGTGTCCCTGATTGTAAACCTTTGTCCCTGATTTTTTTAAGGCTTGTCCCTGATTTATGAGGCAGGGGGTTGGGAGATATGTTTGCAGTAGATGTGAGACATCTCTGTGCAATCACACACAATGTTCTCCACCTGCAACACTGGCTTGCTACAGTCTAATGAGCTGCAGTTGCAGTTTGCACTTCCCTGTTGCTATATTTAGTGCTGTCTTATTCCATCAACCAATTTTCTGTATGGCAGATGGCCATCTCAATGTTTGTATCATATCTGTAACTAGTGTTTTGTACTATTGTCTTGGGTCTTGACCCCCAGGTCGCATCTGGAATCGAGCAGCTCTGCTCAGTATGCCTTTCTGGTTAAACTCGTAAATAAATAAATAAATTCCCGGGCTATTTTTGCCCTGCACTCCCAGACCAGTTTGCCTGGCTTCCTTAGGCCCTGTCCACACTACGCCTCTGTAATGTTACAGAGTGCCCAAACCGTTACCACAACAGTTTGCGTTTATACCTGTAATGTTGCAGAAGGTGTTTTTGTAACCGTTGTTGAAACCACATATGAGGTGGTTTCAGCAACGGTTATGAAACCGGTTATGCCTCGGTAACGTTACTGGGCGAAGTGTGGATGTGTGGTAATGGTCCCCTGCAGGGCCCGTAGTGCAGCTGCATCCTGGGAACGGTGTCAGAACGCTCGCTCGGCACCCCTAGTGGGGACCAGCGGCATTGTCCTAGCAACGGACACTGCCATAATGTGACACTGCACACCGCCATAACGATTGCATCCGTTACCAGGCCGGAGCGGTGTAGTGTGGACAGGGCCTTAGACTGCTATATTCAGCAGGATTAGCACCAGGCTATTTCCTTTTCAATGTAGCTTGCTTTGTGCTCCGGGCTACGTTTGCCCACTGGGCAGTGCTAATTTAGCCCTGCGGCAAAGTTTTGAATATCTGGCCCCTAGTCTGTAAACATATTTATTTTATTATTTTTATTTAAAAGCTTTTCCAGGAAAGGCATACTGAGCCAACTGCTTATTTTCAGATGCATCCTGAGGAAGGGGAAGGAAGATAACAATAACAAGGCATGGGAGACAAGTAACACAAAATACATTTTCAAAAATGACACAAGAAATACATGATGAGAATTACATACAGTAGTTATAAGTGCTTGATTGCTAGGTGAAGATAATTTGAAATAACAGAGGAGGAGAAAGCAGGGATTCAGAAGTTAGGATATGACAAGGACTTGAGAAGACAGAGGGAAGAGAGAGGTTTCCTGTTGTTACGTAAAAGACAATATGGCCGCAGGAAGCCCATCTGTGGTACCCAATGTTGCCGAGCTGAAACCCAGTTTTAGCACTGGGATGCACTCCAGTGTTGGATATCTTTTTTTTTTATTTCTGACATCAGGGCCCCATCTCCAGCATTAACTATCTCTTTGTTTATGTTTCCAACACTAGGGGCCCTCCCTGGTGTCATGAAACACACTCTTCTCCTCCACCTCCAGTCCATCCCCAGTAGCTAATATTGTTTCCTGCCAGCACTCTGATCCAACACAGAGAGCCCACCCTGGTGTCAGAAAAATGGGTGAACTGTATGTGGCTACTGGAAATCCATCTCTGGTGGCCACTGCTGCACCTGCTGAACCCTAATCTAACACACAGAGCCCACCCCATTGTCAGTTCTCATTTAAAGACCTAAACAACAGTACCCCCATCTTTCCCGGCTCCCTGCTTTTTGAGTCTGACACTGAGATCCCATCCCCTGGTCCAGAGAACCCTATTAACCTCCCAAGATGGCAGCCAGAAAACCCTCTGCTAACCTTCACAGCTTGTCTCTGTGTGGAGAACAGGACTGCAAAACTGTGATGTAATAAATACATGCATTTCAGTGTATTTATTAAATTCTTTGCAAAAAAACTTTGTTAATGTACCGGTTAGGGTTCAACTTAACCCCACAAAAGTAGGGAATTGTGGCATTAGGGTTTCCATCCCTAACTCCAGCCCTAAATCTCCACCCCCACCTCCCAAGCAGCAAAAGAGAACAACATTAGGGTTTTGAGTCTCTAGAGCCTTGGTGTATCAGTAGTGGGGTCTTCCTTGGGGTTATCAACCCTAATGCTCACCCCTCCCCCCAACCGGTAGCCTGCTGTCTGAAGCACAAGGTACAGCTGCAAGCCAGTGCCTCATAGTGATACACTCTTCAAAAGTAGAGAACTATGACTCAAAGCAAGAAATGCAATCATGACTGACACTGTTAACTCAAGGAACAGGGTGGGCATCAGGGTTGACAACCCCAAGAAATACACCACTACTGATTTGCCAAGATTCAGGAGACCCAACACCCTAATGTTTTTTTCTTTTGCTGCTTGGGGGTGGGGAGTTTGGGTTGGAAACCCTAATGTCACATTTCCCTACATTTGTGGGGTTAAGTTGAACCCTAATTGGTGCATCAACAGAGTTTTTTACAAAGAATTTCCTTTCTTTTTGTGATAGTGGAATTGCATCCTCTTATACACAGGCCTTGAACAGACCTGCATGAATAGATGCAGATGTGTAGGGACATTTGGGCCCTGCACTATGGGAAGGCCCCATCTGCCTACAGAAGTGCAGTGATGGATGTCAAGAATTCAGCAGGCTGTCTTATGGGCTGTAGAAGTGCAGGGCCCTCTGGTCTCTGTGCTTCCATGTGGTTGCAGATACAGACACACAGGGCAAAAAGTCCATCTGTCAGTCAGTGCAAAGGGCCTTCTGCCACCTATGGGTGCAGAGGTGCAGGGCCCTATGCCAAGAGGACAGTTGTCTTTGTCATATGGTACCCAGGCCCATGTGGACAACCCTGCAACTTTCATTCCCTGACTGTGGGTGTGTCACATATCAGCACCATTCCTCCACTCTCACCCCATCTAGCTGGGCCACTGAGCTCACCCCTGAGCTCAGCTTATCAGCATGGGATCACATAGCATACCCACTTGGGACAAGACTGGCACTGCAAACAAAGTTTCTCAACAGTTTTATATATATATATATATATATATATATATATATGTATATGCATATATATATATATATATATATATATATATTTACCCTACATTTTCAGGATAGTCATTTTATGACTTCCCCTTATAACCATGACATGTAGCATTTATAATGTATTGGCCAAAATGTCATTTCACACCAGAAGTGCACAAACACATCTCATCCAGGATTTAAAAAATGACACCTGTCACATATATGAGGTGATGTGGAAAAATTACCATGTTGAAAGTTTGGAGTCAAAATATTGAAAATTAGTGAAGTTACACGTGAACATTGAAATACTGCAATGTTCAATCATAACCTATGCATTTTAACATATTTGTACACTACATTTTCAGCACAGCCTTTTGTTACCCCACCTCATGAACCCGATAGATGAAAAATTTCAAATCTCCACTGAAAGTTTATTTGACGCCACCAAAACATCATTACATGCCACAGATGCAAAAACACATTTTGGCATGGATTTGAAAAAATGACAGCTCTCAAGTTCATGAGGTGATGTGGAAAAATGGCTATGTTGAAAATTTGGGGCAAAATAAAATTACCAAGATTATGAGCGATGTATTTTTATTTCTACCCAGGCTACTGAAACCAGCCTGACTACTTTGTAATTGCCTCCCTTGTTCCCCTCCCCCAGGTCACACCTAGAAATGAGCCTCTGCTCAGTGTGCCCCTCCCAGTTACCAAACTTTTAATAAATAAGAAAATGAATTAACGTATGGCCAGTGGTTCTGCTTACGGCCTTGACCGGGTTCGGGGAGCGGAGCAGTAATGGAGGGCTAACGGGGAGAAGGATTGAGCATCCTATGGACTGCTCTCCTTCTCCAGGGGAAGGGTCGAGGCAGCATCCGGAGCGATGGGGACCCCTGGCGGAGGCTGGGGGCACTCACGCTGCCGCGCTTACGTCAGGGAGGAGGCGGGGCGGACGCTGGCGTCATTGCACGTCCCCGCCTCTGGGAGGGAGGAAAACTGAGGAGGAAAATGAAGGAGGGGGAGGTCCTCCGTCTAGGTGAAGCCTCCCAGAGGCTTCAATGCACCCCTGCCGCCGCACTCCCAACCAGATATTGGTTCCACGGCACTGGAGTTGAGGGTCTGGTGTGAAGTAGCCCGCCTCTGGGGGGAAAGCCGGGGGTGACCGGGAGGGGCGGCAAATGGGCAGGCGGTGGAAGCTCCGGGGGCCGTGACCAGGCTGAAGGAGGACGGAGGACCCCCACAAAAAAAAAAAAAAAAAATGAATTAATACAAATCATAAGAAAATTATAACATACGCTCATAACTTTGTCAATACTGAATATTTTGATCCTAAATTTTCCACGTAGCCTTCTTATAACCCCACCTCACAAACAAATGTGGTGAAAATATTCAAATCCCACCCAGCAGGTGATTTCACAAAGTGACCATGAAATCACCTTTTGAGCCAGATTTGCATAATTCCACAACCATTGGTCATCAGATGAGGTCCCAAAAAGGCAATCTTGAAAATCTGGTGTAGAAATATTCATTCATTTGTTTTTAAACTTCTTTATTGCATATACAAATACGTCAAGGACTTTCACAATGATTCCATCACAAGGACATCTGAAGTATTACAAGTAATCTCTCAAACAAGGTAAGGCACTATGCCCTTGATTTCCAGTCCAGAATGAATATTGTGGCAGTTCATGCACTGTCTTTCTGCAAGTGGCACTTTTATGTCCTGAGTCAAAGATACAGGAAAGTCCATTATCCATGGGTTTACGAAAGTCATAACTATATACAATGAAAACAGTTATTTAAGCCATAAAAAAGTAAAATAAAAGAAAATTATTGAAAAAAAGTAAGGGAGTAAATATGTAATAAAGCTGGTGATGTGAGTGAAGGATTCCTTGCTGGACCTAGGCATGTACATACTCTACTATAACTTAACACTATTGTTCAGTTGCCCTGTGCCTGCTGAGTAAGAATAGAGGTACCCTCTATTTCTTCAATAAATTCCATGAAGGGGAGCCAAGTTCCTTTAAACTTTTTAGTTTGTAATCGAAGCGCTGCAGTTAATCTCTCCACACAGTAAATTGGTTTAACTAAGACAATACAGTCAGCCATTACAGGAGTGTAAAATTTGGTTCCTCCACCATGTGGGAGATTTGCTTGTATCTACATCCTGTTTCTGCCTAATACAGGCAAATAATTGGGCAGTCCCAAAAGATATGATATGGTGAACCGACCCCCCTTCCCCCACATTGACACCAACATTTGTCTGATTTATTCTGTGAGTAGTATTTGGTACGGGATGGGGTAAGAAAGTAATGGACATTATTTTCCAATGGAATTCTGTCCAGTTGTTGGAGGCTGACGTGTGAAATACCCCATACCAAATTGACTTCCATTCTTGAGAAGTAAAGTTACAGCCTGATTCTCTTTCCCACACTTGTTGGGAGTCAGGATGGGACAGAGCCTGTGCTTAGAAATATGTTTGGGTAAGTAATGAGATGTATTTTTGTCTCATCAACCCAAAGGCAGTGTTATAGATAAGCAGGGACAAAGGGTGGGGCTCACATTGTGCATCTACCAAATGTGAGCCCTGTCTAAGAAAGGAGGTCACCTGAAGGTAACGGAAGAAATCAGTATTTCTTATATGGAACTCTACTTTCATCGAGGTGAAAGATTTAATAACACCATGCTGAATGAATTGTGAAAAATATTGGAGTCCCAGTGTTCTCCATCTTTGAAAGATTATGTCCATTTTGGGGGGTGTAAATTGGTTACAGCACATAACATGAGTGTGTGAAGATAAGGTCCCCTCCATATGCAAATCTTCCTTGATCTGTTTCCATATTTTATATGGGTGCTTGGTCCAAGGTTAGAGATGGTTAATTTAGGAATATCTACACTTGCTGTTTCAAGCCCTTCTAGTGGATTTGGACCTATACCCCACCTAGCTCCTGAGCAACCCTAATATTTTCTGGGTCTTGCTTCAGTAGTGTAATCCATGGTGTGATCTGAGCCATTTGGTAATATAATTTTAGATTGGGCAGGCCCAAGCCCCCAAGGTCTCTTGGTCTTTGCAAATCTGACCAGCATACTCTCATCTTCTTACCTCCCCCAAACAAAGTGATGTAGTGCTTTATTCAATTTTATCTAATCTGTTTGGGGAATTTTAAGTGGAAGATCCTGAAATAGAAATAAAAAGCAGGGGAGTATGTGCATACGAACAGTTTCAATTTTCCCTAGTAATGATAAGGGAAGTAGTTCCCATCTTTTGCGATCAGTATGTACTTCTTTGATGAGAGTAGCATAGTTTAATTGATATAATCTGTTTGTATGGAGTGGAAAATGTACCCCTAGTATCAAACTGACACGGTGGCCCATCGAAATGGGAGCATGTTGACCATAGTAGATGTCCATATACTGCTAATCATTACAACCTCTGTCTTATCTTCATTTGTTTTGAAGCCAGAGACTCACCCATTGTGCTTAAGGATTTGATGGATACTCAGAAATGTGTAAGTTGGATTGCACAAATAGAGTATGGTGTCAACCACATATAGGGAGATCCTGTTATCGCCTCCCCCTGCCCAGATTCCTTCTATCTCTGGATGGGCCTGTATATATGCTGCGAGGGGCTCAATGCTAAGAGCAAAAAGGATTGGGATAGGGGACACCCCTGTCTGCTTCCATGATTGGTAGATAGGGGGTCAGAGGTGGTGCCATTGACTTAGACCCATGTTGTTGGAGTTAAGTAAAGAGATTGCAACCATGTAGTAAATTGGTCTCCGAATCCAAATTTGTGTAACGTGGTAATAAAAAATTCTCAACTGAGGCAGTCAAATGTCTTTCCACGTCAATTGTAATTGCAATCTACGGGTCTTTGGACTGTTGGCCATAATGAAGAATGTTTAGGTAGTGCCTGACATTGTCGGATAACTGGTGGGTGGGCATAAATCCAGATTGCTCTGGGTGTATAAGATTCAGGATGAACTTATTAATTCTATCAGCTAAGATCTTTTGTTAAAATTTTGAAATACACATTTAGTAGAGAAATGGAATGATATGATTCACAGCAATCAGAGGGTTTACCAGGCTTTGAGATGACAGTAATAAATGCCAATTGCCAGGAATCTGGAAAATCCCCCAGCTCCTGACAGGAATTAAAGACCTGTGCTAGGAGAGGGATGAGTTGATCTTTAAATATATGGTAAAATTCCACATTGAAGCCATCCAGGCCAAGTGACTTTCCTGTAGCCTTATGTAAGATTATGTGAGATAGCTCAGCTGGAGTTATGGGGGCATCTAGAATAGACTTCTCTAACTCTGCTAATGTTGCGACATTAATCTTATCTAAAAATTCCAAGCTCTCTGCCATAGAGGGGTCTCCATATTGGTCAGGTTATAAAGTGTACTATAGTAATTATGAAAGCTTCTGCTATTTCTGTTAAGGTAAGAAATTGTTGTTGTACATTTCCCTTGATATTTTTAAGATATTTAACTGACCTCTCAGCCTGTATCTTGCATAACTGAAATGCAAGTTATGACCAGCTCTATTTCCATGTTCATAGTATTTTTGATTTACATACTGAAATTAGCCCTCTGTTTTTTCATCCATAAGGTCTGGAGCTTCCTGCAACCCTCCTGTAACTCTTTTAGTGTGGTCTGAGAGCCTGTGGCTTTATTATGTTCTAAAGAAAGCAATTCCTGTTCCAAACTATTTTGCTTCTCTAGCCTTTGTTTTTTAAGGTGGGCAGAGTATGAAATGACAACCCACTGAAGGGTAGCTCTAAGGGCATCCCAGCACCATTTAACTTTTGTATCTTGGTTAAAATTATTTGAGACAAATTACTTAATAGTGTCCCTAAAAGTGTCACAAAATTCTACCCTATTCAAAAGGGAGGTGTTCATTCTCCAAAAGGTAACCTTAGGCCAATTGCCTAGCTGAACATCTAGAGTCAGGGGCAAGCAGCCAGACAGGAACCTAGCATAAATAGTGCATGTTTCCAGATTAGTGAGGGCCCACAAGCTACACAGAAAGTAGTCTATATGCAAGTAGGACTTGTGGGGGTTGGAGTAGAAGGTATAATCTTTTTCAGTTTGATGTAATTCCCTCCAAATGTCCAACAGTGCTAGTTCATGCACGCTAGCCTGGACCACCCGACTCATGTGCCTATTTGTGGCCATTGTTTTTGGGAAGAATAATCCTATTGAGGATTTATGACTGTGACAGGATAGAATAGGACTCTGTCCCATTTGGAGAATGTGTTTAAATGCAAGGATCTAGTTTTCTTTTTCTGTCTCTTCTCTGTCTAGATTTTCCTGTGAGACTTCGGACTTGAGCAACCCGAACAGTCTCACAATTCTTTGCCTCTCTCTGTCTCTCACTTTTCTCTTACTGTCTGTTTTCCTCCCTTGCATATCTATATCTGCTAATATAAAAATGTGTGCAAATCAATGTATGGAAATGTAGTTGATATTGGGATCTCTGTTTAGAAAATATTTAGTATTACTGCTGAAATTTATATTAATTGTAGAAAACTAGAGGTTACTTGAGTGCAAATGCTTGAGGCCTTTTTGCAAAATGGACCTCAGAAACATCCTGCCTGATATTTACGAGAACAGAACATTTTGCAAGGACAGAATGTTTGCTAAGGTGGGGGTTGAAAAAGACATAAAAAAAGTTAAGCTGAGCTGCAATTAGGGAGATTAGAAGAAAAAGAGACACAGAGACTGAAGAAAGATTTTATTTTTCCCTCTGTACATAGTTATTCTGAACAAGTTTATTTTTGTTTATGTTACTGCAACTGCAAATAAATAGTTTTGTTGAATTCTACAACTGCTCCTGGTTTTCCCTATGCTTCCTTACCTGTGCCTCGACAACAATGACACAATTAAAATCCTCTCCCAAAACAATCAGACCCTCACCTAGGTAAGCTAATTTCAGAAATACTCTTCTAAAAAGTGAGGGGAGTCTTGATTCAGAGCATATATATCAATAAGGTGTATTTTCTCCGAGAAAATTATCCCTGACACAATAACAAGCCTACCCTGCTCTGTACTTTCAGAGGATGTGATCTTGAGAGGTAAGTTTCTACAAATGAGATAGGCTACCCAGGTCCATTTGGCAAAGGGATGTAATGCTGAAAAAAACTGATTCACCCACAACCTACGGAGTTTTGCATGTTCAGCATCAGAGAATATATTTTCTTGAATAAACCCAATATCTGTATGCAATCGATTAAGGTATGTTAATATTTTAGTTCTTTCTATGGGGATGTTAAGGCCATGAACATTCAAGGATGTAATCTTTAATGAACCCATGGTGCAAAAATAGATATATAGCGGTGGATAACTCTCCCAGAGTCCCTCCTGTTGCCCAACTTCCTCGAGATCACATCATGCCACAGACCCAGTGGAATAAATACCAGCTTCTGGAAAATCACTCCCAACCAGTGAATAATTAAAACTAAAACAAACTTATAATGCACAACAGGTGCAACTATCAACCATATATTCAACATAGTAACATGGAACATTATACTTCTGTTTCCAAGGTGTATAATATTTGTAGTCCACTTTTGGTGTTCAAGTGGAATTAGCTAACACTGAAAAACTCACAGATGAAGCAAGCCTGATCAGTCTAATGGCAAAGTCAACAAATGTCACAGGGTAAAATGGCTGAGTGGCAACCAGTAAAGTCACCGCCACCCAATGTTGTGGTCTTGGTTAGTTCTGAAGGCCCAACTCTTGGCCCAGGAGCCCAGGGCATACCATATTTGGTTCCAGGAGTTAATGAAACCCAAGGACCCCAGACAGTGTCCTTTTCTGTGGAAGAGGTAAAAAATAGTGTAGTGGATGTATAGCATAAGTGCAAAAGAAATAAGTGGCAATAGACAGAAGGCCAGAAAAAGAGAGGAAAGAATACAGAGGAATATATAAATGGGGAAATTTCCTTTCGGTTTCCCTCCTTCCCTCCACATGGGAGAGGGTAGCTAACACATAACCTCCCCAATGCCATCGAGGTGTATGGAACCCCTCACTTCCCAGTTTCCTAGGCTATGTGAGATGGTCATGTCTCATTAGGGTTCCAGATAAAAGTGAGGTAAGGGGTCACATAGAGGTGGTAAGTTGAGTAGTTATCCAAAAGATACAGTCAGCCACCAAAGTATCCCAAACCACAGATATTTAATGTGTCACTCGATGGTTTCACATGGTGACATGAGTATTAACAGAATTACCTCCATAGGGTCAAAAATCACATTCCTCACTTCCCCTCCGCCCTAAAATCCTCCTGTGTCCCCATACTGAGAGGTGTCTGGTCTCATATCACCATCCAAAAATCCTCACAAAGCATTTATAACAGTGAATTATAGTTGAATTAACTAGAAACTGTAAGAAGTCCCTCATCAAAGTGTTCAGAGAGTGTTAAAGCCCTCTAGTGGACATTCTGTCCAGCTGTCTCTGTCTAAGAAACAAATTGAGGTGTGCTGTAAGGCTTCAGTCTGGTGTATAGCCTTGGGGAAAAGAAATGCTTGAGCAAATAAAGGTCCCAGGTACCAATCAGCAAAATCCATATACAGCAATCTATGCATTGGTATTGTAGAGAAATCCATAGAAAGGACCCAGGGTCCCACGTGTTCCAACAATCCAAGCAGAGACCGCCATGTAGGGATGAGAGGGGCAAAGTATATAGGAAAACGGTAGGATCCACAGAAGGTGGTAGCAAACATAGCCAGCTGGGCTTGATGATCATCTATGCCTGAGGACTGGCTATTAATCGCACATGATACCCATACAACAGATAGAGTAGGACATCAAGTGAGTAATTGAAAATACACAGTACCTGAGAGTAGTTTATTTCAAGGTGAAGTGCCAGCATCCCAAATATCTGCAGATGCCAGAAAGCTATTGAGGTCATGGAGTTCGTGTTCTAAGAATTTTTTGAAGTCGCCTTTCATGTGCACTAGCCAGGTTTCAGGAGAGAGATTTGCTATACATGGCTGTCCCACTCTGTGCCATGCTGCCAGGCCCAAATGATGTTACAGGGCATCCATGCCCAGTTCTGGACATGAGAGCCCCATCTTGCATAAAGTCAGAGCTGCTTCCCTCAGAGACTCGAACATTTGCAAGCTACAGTCTATGCAAATACAAAGCCTGGCTGGATAAAACATTTGGACCTGAATATTTTTAGCTTTCACCTGCTTAATGATCTCTCTGACCTTGTGATGTTTTTCATTAAGTACATCTGAGAAGTCCTAGTCTAAAAAGATTTTTTGCCCATCAATATTCATATCTCTAGTGTGCCATGCTGTTTGCAGAATCAGCTTTCTTTTAGGGAACTCCAACATGCGGACAATGATCAATCTGGCGCTTACTTTCTGGTCCTTTGGTTTTTGGATGAGGGACTGGCATGCTCTCTCAATAGGTAAGGCCATGCTAGCTGGTATCTTTACGATGTCCTGGAAAATGTAGGTGACAAAGTCTTCCATGGATTTGTATGAAGCTTCTAAATCCTCAGGCACTCCATGAATGCAGAAGTTCTTTCTACATGCCTGATTCTCTTGGTCTCCAAATTTGTTTTGGAGCTCCCATACATGGGTGAGGAGGTACAGTAGTCCAAGGTCATGTAAGCCCACTGAGTCTGTCAGGTCTCTGATTGCTGATTCATTTGCAGATGTGCGCTTTTCAATTTTTTTCAAATCTGTCCTGAGATCTGCCACTGAGGATTCAATGCGCAGCACCATTTTGTTAATTCCCTCAGGTTTTGATAAAATGAGGGATTGGTTGATTGGTGCCAGTCCATCTTCTCCTCTGCCTGTGCTAAGCATTGGGGGATCTGGGATGTTCCTCTGAGGACAGGCCCACAGCAGAATTTTCCTCCATCAGGGCTTTAAGCTTGGCCACTTGCATTTGATTTTTCTTGGAGCAGTTGCTGGCCATGGTGAGTACTTCCTCCAACCAAAATCCACTCCCTACAGTTGGTCTGGGGTCTTTTTTATTATAATAGTCTGCCCTCTACTCCCGGAGCTCTGGGCTTAAGTAGCCATTAGACCTGTGACATCACCGGAAGTCTGAAATATTCAGTAATAACAAAGTTATGAATCAAAGTTAAAACCCCCACTGAAATACATTATACCACACTTATCTTACTTTTTCATATTGCTGTTGGAAGCTCCAGCAGCAAAACATGTCTTCAATCAGAGAGTGGATCTACACCATGGGACATGTTCAGTTGAGTGAGGGTGTGTAGGGGATGTGGAGAGGTGGAGTGTTGGTGCTGAGTGGGAGGTCATAGTGGGGTGGCAGGGTGTATGAGGGAGCTCAGACTGGTGAGGGACAATTTTCTTTTTTACAGCTGACATTATGACACTGGGGATGGGGCACCCCAGTGTTGGGCTACTCTTTGAGGAATGAGAGTGGATGACCTGGAGGGCAGGGGTGCAGAAAAGTGGTACCAGTAGTGGGCACACCTGCCTGCATATGTATATAAAAAAATTAAAACCTAGGAACAGTTGGGAGGGCGACCTTGAAGGGAGGGGGAAGAATTAAGCAGTACCAGGTGTGGGCACCCTGTCTGCTTTCTTAAAAAATAAACATAGATTGGGAAGGGCAGGCAGGTGACCTAGAGGGGAGAGGGGTGAAAGAAGCAGTATGGGGGTGGGCACCCAGGTCCACTAACAAATACTGTAGAGAGAGAAATATCTAGCTAAGAGAGAGAGAGAGAGAGAGAGATAGATAGATAGATAGATAGATAGATAGATAGATAGATAGATAGATAGACAGACAGACAGACAGACTGACAGGCAGGCAGGCAGTCAGACAGACAGAGAGATACAGAAAGATACGGAACAGGATTGCCAGCTCACTGCTTCACCTGAAGCTGGCAGCATGACTTCCAGCTGTGGCGTCAGCATTTAATGAAGTCCCGCTGTTCTCACACAGAGAATGCAGGTAAACGGCTCCTTCTCACTAAACTGAGCACCTTGGATTTTGGTGTGCCCAGAAAAGGTATTTCTGGCCATTATTAAAAAAAAAACTTCAGAATCCAGCTAAATAGGTCCCATTTAGCTAGGTTCAGGTTCACACAGTGTTTATGTATTTCTCATGTTTTTTAATTCAAGGGGGGAAAAACAAGATGGAGGCTCACACAGCACAAATATTTTTTTTTTGTGGCTGTGAGAAGTAATTGGTGAGAAAGCAAAAATGGTCTTGTGACATAGAATTTTTCATGTTGTATCAGAAAGTTATCCCAAAAACCCTACTGAGCATGAGCAGAACAGAAAAAAACTGAAATTTAAATCTTTATAACTCTGGAATCATTTAATATTTTTTCACAAAACCTTCCAAAGGCACTACCATGGCACAACATGCTTCTACCCTGCATGTTTCAGAAAAATGTTCCATTCTGTGTAGGCTGTACGTTAGAGCAAACCCAAATCCCACATTAAGCATAGGGAAAAAAGTTAGATGCCTACAAGAAAATTACATATGCAGATTTCAGAAACCACACAAGCTCCCATCACAAAACTTGCCACAGACCTTGCCTCTTATACAACGCATGCAAAATTTCAGCTAATTTTGTTAAACTCTGCCAAAGCTATTAAGGTGCAAAGTTATTGGTTTAATATAGAACCTCACACTCAACCCTAACTATAAAGGCACCACAAACCCCTATAATAACTATTTTGCAATCCTGTTCTCCAGGCTGCCACTAACACATATTTCAGCAAAGAGTATTACTGACCTCATTCTGGGGTAGGGGGAAGGTTCTACTTGGGTTCCTTGACACCGGAGATTGGTTCTTTGTTCCAGACATGGTAAGCATGGGGGTCAGGAAATACAGTGGGACTGTTGTTTTACCTTTTTTCTTTTTTCCACTACAGTTACAAATGAGAATCAGGGAGGGGCTTGTTAGGACTATAGACTGAAGAAGAGTGTTGAAGGGAGGTGCCAATGGACAACAGGATGATTTGAATGGGGCACAATTTGGGATGGGAGCCAGTAGATGCCATGGATGCATGGAATGGACATGTTGTGGGAGGGGATGCCACTGGACTACCAAGGAGTGTTAGCCAAGTGTCAGAGTAAGGTAAGGTATGGTAAGGGGTGCTACTGGTTACTAAGGACTTCTTGCCACAAGGGTAGGGTGAGGAAGGGGTATCCCCTTATGCCAGTCACTGTTTGGTACAGGAGCCAGGTGAGAAAGAGTATACCACTAAAGGTCAGGGACTGCTTGCCCGGGGCAGAGTGAGGGAGAGGGGTGCCACTGGATGCAGAGGCATGATTTGATTAGATGTTTATCATGACACCATTTTCAGCCAATCAGAACTGTGTATTTTCAAACATTTCAGGCAGTACTATAATCATAAGAATGTCTATCATGCTAGCAGCTATAAATTCCAAAGTTCTAAATTCTGTTGGCATAGTCCATTTTCCTACGCAGAGTTTCTGTTATTTTACAGAAAGTAAATATTGTGGTTTTACACTTAACTTTCATTTTTTTTTTTTAAACAGACATTTTTGACATGGTTTATAATATGCTTATATGTACTGCTCCGGAATCTCTTATGGTTAAATGAGTTCCTTCACAAGACAAATCCCTTTATGTGCCAGAACTGCTTAGCTTCGCTTTGCAGTTCACTGACCCAAAGAATTTGGGAAGCACTCTTTAAGCAACAACACACAATGTGGGTAGATGGGTTGTGCTAAGTTTATGGTGTAGACAACATGTGAAATAGTTCATCTACCTCTTTTGTGCCACTAGGAGTCCATATATTTCTGTGCATCTTATGCTTATTTCAGTTCTCAATAAATTGCCATTGGGATGGAAAATGTGTGTATCTTCATTTTTTGTGCATATTTTTGGATGTGTATTTATTTAGTGTCCTTTGCTGCATTGTCGAAGTTCTTGAGCACAGCATGTTTGTCATAGCATTAGAACAGTGGTATGTATTTGGGATCCACTACCACGGATGGAGACATGCTGCTGGCTAAACACCTCTACCACACCAGTTGTGCTAAAGGGTCTTGCTCGTTATTATGCGGTGGTGTGAAAGGAGCAGTCTTGTCCTCTGAAAAAAATGAAAACAGATGAGTACCATTATTCTGAATGAATATACAAATGGTTCAAAAGAAGAGGTTAGGAAAAATTAGAGAAAGAGAGAGACAGAGAGAGAGAGAGCAAGCAATGGAGCAGTATGCCTGGGGGAAGCCACAACATGCAATCAGCAAGTGGGTGGATTGGTGTGTAAACTAAGTTTTGAAAAAAAAATGTCAATAAGTGAGCATGAGGGTGAGAGTGCAGAGGGTCGAGCTGGTGGTGGGGAGGGGGTAGTCGGATGATCTACTGGGTTTCTGACTAAATCAGCTGATGAGAGAATTAACAAAAAATTTACCACAATAGGAAAGTTTTACATTTTGAATACAGTATTTTGTGTTACTGAAAAAAAGGGCTGCCATTTAAAACATTAAAATTCCAAGCAGCTAGCACATCAAAAGGACACCTCAACCCTATTTGTGTCATAGTATTTTTAGTTGAAAAAACACATTTTATGATTACTTGCCTTTTCTAAAAGTCATTGACTGTTTGATCTGCTTCCTTTCTTACTAGAACTGAAATGCATGGGAATGAAGCAATTACAGAATACCCCAACAATCTCTACAGAATGTGAGCAATTGTAACATGTGTTTTTTAATCTAGGGTTAATTTAAGGCCTAAGGGGATTGACAGTGTCCCTTCAATTGATAATATGCTGCAGCCTAGTTGGCAGGAACCTGTTTTAGCCATTGGTTGTGCTCTGTTAAGGCCATGGCTAGAGCCAAGTCTCTGCCAGTCAGGACACAGGGATTACCTTACATATGTTATATTATAGCCATAAGAGATGCCAGAACTGTACATATAAACATACATCATAAGGGTGTGGTGTTCCAATATATGGGACTTTGTGAATACAATATGGAATAATGTATGGGGAAGTGTGGTTAACGAGGATTGTATACACACCCGAGATATGTGATGCTCCATAAACTCCAAGGACGAAGCCTGAGGGGTTTATATGGGCCTCACACAACAAGGGAGTACATAAAATCTGAGTTTTCAGAGTTCCCCATGTTTTATTTTTCATATTTACTGGTTAATGGGGAAAATGGAGAGAGATGACATCTGTATTAGTGGGCAACAAGAATGTTTATTTAAGTTGAACAGAGTAAAACAGTTGCTCATGACAGCTTGAACTTTTTCTGTGAACAGCTTAAACTAGTTTTTTGTAAAGAAGTGCTTTAATGATATTTTTTAAAACTGTTTAACATAATTCATTACATCTGAAGCATTTTCAGAGAATCTCCTGACCCGTTTCTGTCAGCAACCTCCTGAACCGCTTTTCTCTTAAAAGCATAGTGTTCTTAGTTGATTTGGTATTCAGTAAAACAAAATTCAGAACTTATCTGAGGGAAAGTTTAAAAGCAGGCAGTTGCTATTCTGAAATAAATTTTTGTCAAACTTTTATTTAAACAGTGCTCCCATCTTTTTTCTGTTACTTCTTCAAGGAGGCTGTTTTTTGCACTGATGGTTTTCTGTCAGCAGTGCGAGCTGACCACAAGCACGAGGACAGTTTCTCAGAGGTGCTCAGAGACACTCGTAGCTATTTTGGGACCCATGGTTTATGGAACTCCATAATTCACAAGTGTGAATTGCGGAGTTTGTAAGGTTCTGCCAGCTGTGGTTAATTGACCCTAACCAGTGAATATAAAGTAATTCATTTGTGCAGCACAAGGTTGTGCATTTCAGAAACAGTAAGGTTCTTCTGGGAGTCCAAGGTTTCCAGTTGCCTTGGTGGTACTGCTGATACTGCATCAGAACAGTATTCCATGTGCCCTAGTGTAGAAAACTGGTCTCTCCCAGACATAGCCTGTTAGTGTTAACAGCTTTCTGAAACCCTTCAGATGCCTGCAAGGGTAATCAGTAACTGCCACCACTCAGCATAGACACTGTCTCAGGGTATCTCTAGGTCTGAGTCCCTCCAGAGCCGCTGCTCACACAGTACTGCACTCCTTGCTCAAGGGCAACTGACCCACCCCTCTACATCACAGCTGAGAACTCCTTACTTTATTAACAGAGTATGGTAACTCTAGCCTTCAGAGTATGGTTACTGTAGCCTTCTCTTTAGAGGCAGAAACGCAGCTTTTGTCAGTTATAAATCAGTTTGCTGTACTTCAAAGGATTCAGTCATGGAAACATGAAGTATATGAAAAAATAATATTTTTAATGCGCCAAGATATCTACACATATAATACAGGATACTACACAGAGGCTATGAGGAACAGCAATTCTACATAAATAAAAAGAAAGTTGTTTTGAGCAATAGATTACACACATAAAAACCTATATCTCTGTCTATTTACCAAGGTAGACTAGCTTACCACAGAAGACTCTTTGGTGACTCAGAGCAGAATCAAATCTTAGATGGAAGCTGTTTGTAGTCCCAAATCTGATTGTCACTTTAAGGCCCTGCCAGGCATTAAGACCCACCATCTGCGCCCTCCCCAACATGTTATCCAGTATGTCACTCTAAAATCATAGACTGGACATTCATTTGAGTCCTGGAAAACCTCCCATCTGGAGAGATTAGATCAAGCTGGAACATTGGGTTTCAGGTATTGCAGGGTGCATCAGTTTGTTTTTACTCAGGTCTCACACAGCAGAAGTGACTCCTCCACACATTAATCAGGGCCCTCTGTGAAACATGAAAGGAATGCTTTCTGCTTCCAACTCTCCCAGTAACTGTCCAAAGATATTGTTATCTCTCCCAGAGCCCTTTGGCATGCCTCTTGGCAAATATCTTTATCAGACAGTCTTAACTCATCTGAAATACTTACAAGAGGTCTAGCTGATAATAGAAATACAAAATTATGACTGCTGGTCACTGGCATACTCTAAGAGAGGCATGGTTAAGTCAACTACTTAGTAAATGTGTATAGCATTTAAGTATAAACACTACTATATTTTCTGCCTGCATGACGAGCCAAGATGCATTGTCTATCTCCTTAAACACAATATCTTAATAGCTGTTTGTCAGCATGCACAGACTGTAATCCAGTAGGAAACTCTTACCTTAAGTATTGTAGTTTATGTATCTGTTGCTGGGGAGCTGTTGTGATGAGCTGCAACCTGTACAGCTGCATATTTAGAAGTGATCCAGAAGGGGCAGGCACCCAGAAAAAGGGGGTCAGACTTCTTTTGAAGTCACATGTGCATCAAGCAACCTATAATGTTGACACACCCATGAGGCAAGGAAAGTGGAGTGCCTCAGAGATTATCCCCCACAATTAAACACAGAAACTTGAAAAAATTGCACAAAAGTTGTTACTCCTAGTTTCAAATCCCAGCTAAGGCACTTACTTCTTTCTCTCTTGTGTCTGTCTGTGTCACATACATACAGTATACACCCCACACACTTGTGAATAAAAATATAATTCATTTGTGCACCATCAGGTTGTGCATTTGAGAAACAGTAAGGAGCTTTTAGGAGTCCAAGGTTTCTAATTACCTTAGTGGTGAAGCTGGTAGTACGGCAGAATGTTATTCCTAGTGGCCTTGGTTTTAAATGCCAGTTAAGGCACTTATTTTCTTCTAGCTCACAAAAAAACTTAAAAAAAATAATGATACCATCCATACAGATTTTATCAAAAGCAATTTATTGTACCATAATGTTTAAAAAAATAGCAGCAATACAGTGGTAAAAAACAACTCAATGTTTCGCAGGTATCATGTGCTTTATCAAGATTCTTCTTCTTTAGTCAATTAATGGAAATAAAATTTGCATTACAACTTTCCGCCTTGTGTTAAAGGAAGGACTGTGGCTTTCTTCCACTTAGACAAGAAGCAAATGGCCTGCATGCATCAAAGACTACTGCCAGACCTTGCAGCTTCTGCAGCAGCCATGAATGATCAATTGTTAGATTTCCAAACACTGGGGTGGGATTATGTGCTTCTTCCCAAATAAGTGCAAAATGGTTTTGAATTAAATCCTGTGGTATATATGATCAAATTTAGAGGCCTCAAGAAATCACCTGGGGATAGTTATACTGAAACGTACTCTCTATTGTGCAATATGCTGGAGAGATGGTTGAAGGGTGCAACAGTAATTTCTGCAGTGCAAATAAAAGATGTGCTTCTGATGGAGCAATTTCTCTGGACAGTGCCAGAGGAATTGCATCTGTGGCTGTTGGACCAAATGCCCAGAACTATTAAAGAAGCAGCTGGAAAAGCTAATCAATTTCTCATCCAGCTGGCCACACATCCAATGCAACCACTATGAGGAGGGACATCAGGTGGTTTTAAGGAAACTCTGGGGGGAACCTAAGGTGCACAACATCAGCCTGAACCTAAGCCCAAGATAAGAAATAATGCTTTCAAACCTAAGGTGCTAGGGAAGCAGAGGTGGTATGTATACCTAAAACTGTGGTATTTATCATACAATTTCCAAATGTAAAGGAATAAGGGACAGCATTCAGATGGGAAAAAACCTGAGGAAGAGAAATTAGTGGCCTGTGTGGAAAATATAGTCTCTGCTAATGCCATGGCTCATGTGCCCGCTGTCATTATCATTTCAACACTTTCACAGGCAAAGTCTTCAAAAAGA
The DNA here is from genome assembly GCA_016271365.2 of Neoceratodus forsteri. NCBI lineage: Eukaryota > Metazoa > Chordata > Ceratodontiformes > Ceratodontidae > Neoceratodus > Neoceratodus forsteri. The sequence continues at coordinate 401,194,836 of CM057454.1, forward strand.
GAGGAAGATTTGGTTCTGCTGTGAGAGAGACTGCAATTTTTGCAATGAGATTTAAGGCATAAGATGAATGTTTGTGCGTATTACAGTTATACAGGTACTAATTAAATTATGGTGAGTAATTACAAAAATTCATAAAAAGTACAACATTTTTTTTTAAACCATCATGAAAAGTTCCATGTCAATAATAGAAGTATATCTATATACTTTGTCTTTAAGGAAAAAGTATATTGATATACTTTGTCTTTATGGGAAAAGTGTATCAATAGCATTTCTTTTATAAAAAAAAAAAAACCTCTGTCGAGGACTTTTGGTGACATCACCCTTGCCTATGGCCACTTAAGAGAAAAGTTCCGGCCCCTGTTCAAATTTAAAAACTCCCACAACTAGCCAAAACTGATTAAAAACTTGTTTCAGTATAGATTGGAGGCACTTAATATGTCTAAAAACATAGATGAACAGAATCTGTATACTGGCTTACTGGTGGAAGGTGAAGACTCCAGGGTGGATCCTTTTGACTTGGCTGCATCATAAATACTTAACGGCCCAAACAAGTTGAAGGCCATACTCTCCCAACTGCCAAAGAAACAAGAGGAGCACAAACCTGATTTAATTCTATCCAAATTGCTAGCCTTTCGGGCACAGTTTACCTCATTCAAAGCTTCAGTAGCAATACTTCAAGCCGAAGTTTGACTCCTAGGTGACCAATTTACAGGGCACAGCTGGCCAACATAAGGAACTCTTTCCCCAGTTGCAGGCTACTTTATTAAAGTTGGAATCCATGCAAAAGGGAATTACTGCCCAGCAAGAGGATGCAGAGAACTGCTAAAGGAGAAGCAATATTCGATTGTGTGGATTGCCTGAAGATTCTGATGGCACAGAGATGGAAAAGTTCTTTGATAGTTTTTTTTTTTTTGGTCCTGGGTCCCCCAGTTCTCCATTCAGAGGTCAGACCTGCCCTGCCTGTTGTCCCCCCAGGCTTATCTTCCTGGGTGGGGCCACTGAGAGGGATCACCCCCAATGGACACTGTAGGCAAGTCCCAGTTTGCCCCCTGGAGTGAGGCCATGGGAGTGGGACCCCCCCTGGTGGACGTTGAAGGCAGTGGAGACAATGGAAGAGCAGGTCATCATGCTGGTGGGACAGCTTTTTTTGATGCTTGCTGGGTCCCTTGGGGCAGGCACGTGCAATGATGCCCAGTGTTCACCCAGCCCCTAAAGTAATGGTGCCAGCCACAATGGACTCTCAGCCTCCACCAGGGGTCCATAAAGCACCAGACACTCTGTCCCCCCTCCCCCCAGAGAAGGAGAGCAGTCCCCATGATGCTTAATCCTTCTGCCCCCGGCTGGCCCTCTGACTCCCAGGTCTGTTCCCAAACCTGGGTCGCCAGCATCACAAGTGGAAATCCAACCACTGCACTGGCGGGCTTCATTGACAGTTTTTTACACTTAGCACTGAAACTCAAATTGGACTACCAGTTAGATATAGAGAAGGCTCACAGAGCTCTGGGCCCCAAGCCGCAAGGTCCCAGTACTCACCCATGCTCCATAATAATGAAAATTCTGAAATATACTACAGAAGACTTTATTCTGAAACAAGCATTGAATAAGAGAAAAGTCATGTATGGCCAGGATCAGATCTTTTTTGATAATGATTATGTGCCTTAGACCATGAGGCACTGGAAGAAGTACATCCCATTATTTCCTGCTCTCAGACAGAATAAGTTCAAATTTCATACCCCTATCTGGTCCATCTTGTTGTGCAGTACCCGGATGGCCAGAGGAGTTACAGTTCAGCTGAGGAGGCAGCACAAAACCTTAACAAATGGGGCAAAGTGTGTTCCACCCTAGTTTCCCAGTTCCATGCCACCCAGAGAACGAGGGGAGGATGATCTGCTGCTGTAGACTCTGAGGTTCGGAAACAGAAGCAGAAGACCCTAACGCAGATTGTACAACAACTTCAGAACATGCAGCAAACCTGAACTTGTTTTAATTGCCACATAGAAGGTCCAGCAAGTGTCAGGGGGTTGGGTTAATGCAGGGGGAAATAGGGTGGGGCTGCTAGGGGGGAGCTGAACCCTTGCCCTGAATTTATTTAAGTGACCGTAAGCTCTAAAGTAATTTACACATAAGGATATAGAGGCAAGCTGACTTGTGAGCCTTGAGGCTAGCTGCACGACCCTTCTACCCAAAGGAGGAACATCTTTATATCATCTTCCTTGCTGGTACTTGTTCCTATAGAGAGGAAGAGGAGATACAGCAAATAGGTCACTCATATTATAAAATCTGATAGATCCAGCTCTCCCTCACCTTGCCATAAGTAAAAATCTCCAGACCTCATTCACCACGCAGTGCCCATGGTTAAACAGAGGCTGTGCAGTAAGAGAATTTTTAGGACAGGTTCCTGGCCAGTTTTTTGAGGGGAAGGGAGCGCAGCTAGTGACAGAGATGATAAATTGAGATGAGTCAGCCTGTCACTGAAGAATTACATGATCTACCAGTCACCTTAGCCCATGTGCTATGGAGGAGGGTGCGCTACCTCTGGTATATAGTCAACCCTGGTCCTAATGCTCCCTGCTCCTAACATGCGATGATATGGATAGAGGTGACACTTCTAATGAGTTTTGACACACTAAGATTTGAGGACATTCTGTCACAGGGACATGTCCCCTGCCTTGCTAGATTGCGAAGATCTATAGAATATTTTCATTAGACAAACAGAACTATGTTTAGCTGAGTAATAACATACTAGCTATCATTCCCTGGACAACAAAATTTCCACAATTATTCTCACTGGTGTTTGCAGAGTGAAGAGGACTTACAAAAATATTACCAGTATTTCTTTCAGGCGACCTCCTGAACAAGAGTTAGTTAGAAGAGACACATTGAGGTCAGGCTCAGACTGATTGATAAAGTGGCAAAGTCAGCGGTTCATCTTCTCTACAATGCTGCATGTAGCCTGACATTATATTGGACTTCTTTAATTTCTTACACATATGTACTTAAGAGGGCAATGACTGGGCTACTTGGTTCACAGGAGTTTTTTAATGGGATTATGCCAGCCTTGTGTTTTTTTTTTTCCTATTAATCATTAACATATCTACAGAAGTTCTATCCCTACCGGGGAGATAATATGAGTCTTTGTTTCCACTGTCAAGATGTTGGGGGCTGGGGACTTTCTACATAGCAGATTCTGCGATCTACCAGAAAGCATGGGATGGCTAGCCTTTTTTCCTCCTATTGGAGTCCCCTGTTTTGGGATTGCTCCTCCCCAGGGAGCCCAACCACATACTGTGGTCAACTGTCTCTGAAGGGCTAGTGTGGATGTACTGCCCCAGGGGTACTATGACTTGCAGTCCACTAGTTGGAAGTCACAAGTGTTACTCCCACATTAGTGGGGTTTTGTTCTAGTTGGCCCGGTTGGCCCAGTTCTTTTGGTCTGAGATATGGACCTTTCCTGCTATATATAGTTGTGGTCCTACAGGATAAATACTTCCTCAGATCATTGTTGTTGACACTTTTTTTTTATCTTTATTTTTCTTATTTTCACAAGGATACTCCATTTGTTGACAGGAAAAGCATGTGGGATCCTGGTGGATATTATTTGGGATTCCAGTCCTTGTTTAAATAATCAACAGTGGTTATTAGCTTGGGTGACTGGTAGGAATAGTGTGATCCTTTATGATTATTGTTGGTACAGCAGAGGAGAGACTTGCTGAGGGGGACAGGATCAGGTTAGAATGGTCACCATGTTGTCTAACATTAAGTTAATTTCACACAATGTTAATGGACTGTCCAGCTTGGTCAAAAGATTTTAAGAGGTCTTAAAAAATTACATCCTGATATAATATTACTCCAGGAGACACATTTGAGTACCATGGAACATCAAAAATTAGTGAAGTTCAGCTATGAACATGTTATTGTCTCAGAATACAAAAGGGTAGATGATGGGGGGGTAGCAATTTTAATTCCCAGAAATTCTCCTTTCCATCTGGAGGACAGTTATACTGATGGGGAAGGCATGACGGCTATGGCTATGAGAACCCTGGGCCAGCAGCCTTTCACATTATGTAATTTATATATCGCTCCTAGAAGTCATGCCTCTTCGATACAATTGATGGACCAACTCCTAACCTGGAAGAAAGGGATAGTAACAGTGATTATGGGGGAAGGGGTATTGTAACTGCTTGTTTAATCCTTCTTTGGATTCTTTCAGTCCTCGTCCCTCCCCAGCCACCTCAGGGCTCAGTCATTTTAAGAGATTACGTAGGGAGATGGGATTGGTGGACAAATGGCCCCATCAGCACCCAACAATTCAGCAATTTACCTTTTACTCTAATCCCCATAAGCATTATACAAGACTTGATTATTTCTTTATGTCAGGGGAGCACATGGATTTGTTAAATACCATGAAGATATGTGGCATTTCCTTATTGGATCATACCCCCGTAGGTTTAAAATTACACCTATAGGATGAGGGGGGCCCTATCAACATCTTTCTGTTGAACTGCGCTTGGACAACGTGCCTTCACCTATAAGGCCCCCCAGTGGCTTAACAAACTCCCTGTGCCCATTCAAACCTCCAAATGCCTATCACACTTCAAAACTGGACTGAGGCAGCACCTTAAATCAATCACAGAGTGTGACTGCCTCTGAAGGCTAGTCCCTTGCCCTCCTTAGCCTGCCGAGTTGCTCATATGACAGCCCTGCTGCACCCTGCTCCTCCGTACAGCTAGTGCCTGCTCTCCGTAGTAGCCACTCTTCCCTTCCTTTGGTACTCTCCCCCTCCATAACCTACACCTGGCCCCCTGAACTGACACTAGGCATCCACTCTGTTTCCCCCACCCACCTTGGTCCCTCCTGCCCCCCACCTCTTCTGACATGCCTAGGGCCAACCCCACCCCATGTGGCTTTCAGCATGCCACTCCTGCTGTTCCCCGAGTACCTCCCTTCATCATAACTCCATCCCCGCACCACTTCCCTCCCATTTCTCTGTATGACCATTTAGTCAAGTGCTTTTTACTCTGGTGCCACCTTCCCTTCCCTCCCCTGTCACCCCCAGCCACTATTTTGCCCTCCTATTTTTGACAAAGCCCTAACATGAGGCTGTTTACCCTTCCTAAGTCTCCCATCAAATTGAAAGGGGGTCCTCCCCTGCTTTCCCCATGTAGCTCACCACTGCTTTTCTATATCCTTTACCAATGCTGTACTAATTCCATGGTACCAGTAATAACACTGTAATATTGTAACCTATGTACTATACCTGCTTGATGTAATATGTCTATTGTCTGTCAACCTGACATGGAACCTTTGTAAAAGAGCTTCTGCTCAAAGATCTCCTCCAAATCCTTAAACAAATAAATAAAAAGAAATACATAAATACATGATAACGATCTAACAACACCATTCCTTAACGGCTGGACTCCAAGCTTTCATTTTTAACTAACTTTCTAGCCCAAACAGTTCCAGAGTCAGACCTTTCAAAATATGTATTCCTTTAAAATATGATAACTTCGGAACTGTTAGGGGTAGATGATTGTTTTTTTTTAATAAAAGCTTGGAGTCAGCTAAGGAGATAATTGTGAACATATTACTACAATGACCATATATTGATATCAAAAAAACTATGTGATATCAATATAAAAAACATAGAATGTTTCACAAATTTTTAAAGTCATGTCCATTTTAACAACATATATTGATGAGGGTGGAGCCAGCCTCTGGACAAGAAAGACACTCCTTAAGAGACCTCCCACTCCAGACAGCACAAATGTAACAAACAGCTTACTTTATGACATATTTATGTTACCAACTTTGGCATTCTACTTGTAGACTTCCTGATGTGCCTTATGGGGAAACCACAAAATCAAACTCAGCCTCCAAATGATGTTTTCAAGCTCAAGCAAGGTCAGGGAGGAGCTCCAGCTGGTGAATGGGAAAGTTTGATCCTTGGAGTGGAATCTCCCCAGAAGCAGTAGGGCTGTTGAAATATTTGGCTCTGGAATGAGGTCTCCCCAGCAGTTGCCCTTTGATTGGAGTGTTGTTGTGTGGGATCATGTGATCCGGTTTCCCAGTGGCAGTTTTCTTTTTGGGGTGGTCTGTCTGGCCTGCAGAGTTTTTGGTAATTTTAGGGAGGTCAGATGATTTTGGACTTTCACAAACTGTTGAACTAATTGTTTTTTGTTTTTGTTTTTTACCGGGACTGCGTGTCCTTCTCCCTCCCTGGAGGGGTAGTCTGTGAGTGTGTGGGATGGATTGGGGGACACTGGTCCACCATTGATTCCTTATACATTAGTCAATGTGTGATTGGGGAGTTAGGGTTGACACTAGACACCAGGGATAGCTGATATGAAGCTGTAATGGGTGATGGGGCTGGGGGCTGCCACCAGACACTAGGGATAGTTCAAGTGAAGCTGTAACAGGCAATTAGGGGGTATGGGGTGCAACTAGACACCAGAGGTAGCTCATGTGAAGATGTAATGGCCGATTGAGGGGTGGGGTTGCCACTAGACACCAGGGACTTCTTAAGTTATATCGAGGGCCAAGTGCTAATTGGCTGCTGTATTCTATGCAAATAGGCTCATAATGGGCATGCAAATGGACCCTTAGTGCCTTGCACACCCAATGGGCTTATTTGCATGTTGTGGCTGAATACAGCCTATTGTGTCAAGAAAGTGCTTCTCCCTCTGTCTTTTCCCAAGTACATTTGGTTTAGGCATCTCACAGTATTAGACACTAATGCCTTCCTAAATGACCTTGCAGTCTCTAACTGCTTCCCCGTGTACTCAGCCCCTGACATTGATTCAGCCCTCACTCTCTTTATTGTATCTTCAACAATATCTGGAACAGCCACACCCCCTCAGGAAGGCCAGGGTTAAATGCTCCAACCAACCATGGGTCACAGCTGACCTCATTGCCTTGTGCAAGTCCTGGGACCTTGTGTGGGCACACTTTAAATCCTCCCAATCCCTAGCTGACCTGTATTCTTACAAGGCACTCAGGAACACCTGCACAAAAGGTTGTTCACACCAATAAGTCTCATTATTTCAAGGCTAACCTCCAATCAAATCTCTCCTCTCACTCAAAATTTTGGAAGGTTATCCATTTCCTATTTGATCCCCAGTCCAGTCCATTTAGCATGCCCTTCTGGTGGGTGACTCACTGATCTCCATACCCCCCCCCCCAGTTCCAGCTCTTTTTAACAAATTCTTCACTACCTGTGTGCTACCCTGTCACCCTCCTTCAGACACTACTGACACCACTCTACCCCAACCATCTGAAGGCTTCCACTTCCCTCCTGTGTCCACATAGGAAGCCTACCTAGCTCTTATGTCTCTCAACCCCTCCAAGTCCAGTCCTGACAGTGTGGATCCCCAAATCCTATGAATCTCTACTCCAGCCACTGTCCTCCCTCTCTCACCTTCTGGAGCTATCCTTTTCCCTCAGTGCTGTTCCTCAGGCCTGAACGTTTGGTAAGGTTCTCCCTCTACATAAAGGGGGTGACTCCTCCACCCCTGGCAACTACAGGGCAATATCAGTCCTCCCCCCTCTTGCTGAACTCTAAGACTCTATCATCTACTCTAGGCTTGCTGACTTCTTTACCTCCTCTAACCTCTCTCCATTCCAGTCTGGTTTTAGGAAGAACCATTCCACTGAGTCATCCCTGCTGCTTGTAACTGATGCTAACCTCACCAGGATGGATCTACGAACACATCACTGCAGCCATTTTCATTGATTTAGTCAAGGCTTTCAACTCTGTGTCCCACCCCCGCCTACTGAACAAGCTATATTTAATAGGCCTGTCTGCATCCACTGTGGCCTGGTTCTGTTCATACCTTACGGACCTCAACAGTCTCTTCAGGTGAGTGGTGTCCTGTCCCTTATCCCAATCCTAGCAGGGATCCCACAGGGCTCTATCCTTGGCCCAGTCCTTTTTTCTATCTTTCTGAATGACCTCCCCACTTCATGTGTCACTTAGCATATCCACACATACGCAGATGACATGGTCATCTACTCTTCCATCTCCTGAGCCACAGCTATGGAGATCCCACTACAGCACAACTTCCACAACGTGCTGTGCTGATCCCAGGCTAACTAGCTCAAGGTAAACACTAAGAAGACTGTGTCCATGACCTTCAGCACCAGCCAAAAATTGGCAAGGCTTTCGCCTTCCTCTGTCTTCTCCACTTTGGATGGCACCCATATTGACATTGTCCCCACTTTCAAATACCTTGGAGTCTAGCTTGATAGCAAGCTCAGTTTCTCTGCCCATATTGATGCCATCCATACCAAATTTCACCTAAACCTCGACACCTTGTATGATAACAAGGACTGCCTTTCTGTCCAGGTCTGCCGGGAGTTGGTTACTAAAATGATTCTTCCGGTGTTCGACTATGGGAATGTGGTCTATGTCACCACTCTTACTTCTTCGCTAGCCAGGCTGGGCACCCTCTGAAATGCCTTCTGTCATTTTGCCTCCAACTATCCACCCCATGCTCACCATTGCTCTCTTTATTTATCCCTTGCAATCCTCCCTTGACCTCAGCATTGCCAGTCCCACTGCACCACCTTTACTGCCAAATACTGGTTTGACTCCCTCCCCACTTACCTCTCCTCACTCCTCTGCCCTGCTCTCTCCTCTTCTTACTTTCTATGCACCAGAGACTGCAGAACCTTCACCATTCCTCACCCTCACACATATGTTGGGCAAGCTGCCTCCTCTCACCATCTTCTTTACCTCTGGAACCAGCTTCCTACTTCCCTTAGTCTATCTCTGTCCCCCCCATGCCTTTAGATACTTGGTAAGATCTACTTCTGCTCCCCTGTTCCTGTCACCCCCTTTTGTGAATCCTTCTCTGCTCTCTCCTCACAGCCTTCTCTACTCCACAACCTTCATCTTATTACTCACCTACCTGGGCCTGATGTGCCCTCAGCTCCCTGCTTGTTCTTCAGTATGTTGCTACTCCATTTTGTTGCCTTTTAGCAACCTTGTATGTTACTACCAAGCATGTTTCTATGCATAGCTCTGATTGTTCATTCAATTTTTGGTGTTTACTGTTTATATTTTTGTATGCTGAACTTTGACTGACTGCTGACAATCTGCTCTTTATTGTATGTACCTACACTTTTTCCTTCCCCCCAAGCCACTCCTGGAAACAAGCCCTAGCTCACAGTGCCTTTCCCGGTTATCACATTTTAATAAAATAAAATAGCCCACAGGGGTCTTGACACTATCCATTTCTCTATATTTCATGGACATTTCACCTGGGACTCCATAAATACTTAAACTGTTTCTTCTTCATTTCCCTTTGCAGTCATCTATTTTGTTAGAGTTCCCACTCTAATGTCAGGAGGTACAGCATAAGCCATTCATGCCTGTCACTCCCCTAATTTTGTTTCCACCACTACAGTTTGTTGTTCTATGTTGGCAAAGTCATTTCTAATGACTGAAATTGCTTTCTCTGTCATTGCCACTGCCAGTGCAGTTTGCATAATAGCGGTTTCAAATATAATTGCATCTTTTAGTCAATATCAGCATGCAGTTACCTCGCTCTCTCATGATGGGCATCACCTCCATTTTTTTTATTTCCAAAAGGTCTTTCACTTTCTGGCTCAGCATATTTGCAGTTCACAACCTGATCGACTGCATTTTGTAAATTCTAGCAGGAGAGTTAATTTTAAAATTATTGATGGCAATGGATTAATGGAGAACTTAGAGTAGAGCTATTCAATTAACTTGCCATTCACACCTGACATCACCGGAAATTCTGTCTGACATTTATGTAGTAAGACTTGGAAGTTGAAAAGTATGTAGACTTATACTAGGAAAGAATGTTGAGGAGCTCATGATGTCTAAGGGACAAAGATCCTAGTTCTATGCAATTCAACTTTTGTAATGAAATCAAAACTAAAATTTTAACTTTTCTGAAACTGTATAACTTAGAGCTGGATGAAAACTGAGAATTCCGAATTTGTGGAAATTTCCTGAAAGTTCATAAATGTCACGAAATTTTCCACATTTTCTGACTTTGGCAAAATCAGAATCTTTCCAATGTGTCTGGTGAATTTTCACCCTGTTCTGTGAAATTTTCTGGCTCAGTTGTGGAATGATACACATGAACTGTGGAATGACAGTTCTGAGGAATTCCATTCTGCAGTTTAATACATCAATCCAATCATTCTGCTGTTCAGTGATCAGTTCTGCAGAATTTCTTTATGCAGTTTAAAGAGGAAAGGAAATTTAAAAAATGATATTTAAACTAACAAAAGTGTTCTTTTTTTCTTATTCGATCTGTATGTGAGATTGCATGCATAAAAATACAGTGTATGAGCGGTACAGTTTTAGCAGCTTTGAATTCATTGATATTTACAATATGGCTATGAATCTAGCTGATTCATTTACATGTCTGGTATTCTAGATGGAGCTGCAAGCATGACAGTTTTTAGTGATGTGCCAATTTGTGCCCCTTATGTCCTGGCACCAGGGATTCTCTCTGAGCTGTCAAATGATTCGGCTCTAAAGAAGTGATAAGAAAGTGATTGAAACAAACAAGACCTGATCTACTCTGCAATACAAGTGTCATGATTCTGTCTCACTCTTCTATATCACCTTCTCAGAGGATGCATGTCCCTCCTGTTGTGGTAGGATCGGGCTTATGGTTTTGATTCTTAGGTGAAATATTTCCTGTTAGGAAGCTCAGCTAGGAGAGTTGTCCTTGGGTGAGTCTGTGCTTGGGTTTTCAAAATCGTCAAAGTGGAGACTCTGGGAGTGGCCTCATTGGGAACTGAGGCTGCTCTTTTTCTTGCTCCTGTGGCACTGTCATACCATCAGCCACCTCCTGTATTATGGTCTCTTGTACAGAATTCTATCAGGTATATTGCGGGCAGGTTATTTTCTCTGGGTAGGTTGAAAATCAGAATGGGCACCTGCAGCTGTCTGAGCATCAACAGTTGAGCCACTTTCTGACAGAGTCACTTCTCTGCCCTCCTCTGTTCCTCTTGTTAGAATGCAGTCTGTCAGCAGTGTTATCACTTCAGCACATCAGAAATTAGCATTAGTCAGCTCAGTGTAATGCCAAGAGCCATCCCTGTTCCTTATGCTGGTGCTACCAAGTTTGATGAAATTCCTAAACTGATTTGATTCCCACTACATCCTCTGTGTTCTAGAACATATGTCTTGACCACTGCACTTCCAACCAAGCAGCTATTTAGTGGAAGTTGGACTGTTCTAAAAAAGAGATTCTACATCACCTGTGTCACTATGTTAAAATAACTGCAGGAAAAAACACAAACCTGATATCCCTACAGCTATGCATTAACATAAGCTGGTGTCTATCAGAAGACAATGTCTTTAGGGCAAAACATTCGACGTATAATCCTGAAAAAAAGTTAGAGGCCCCTGTTTTCAGAAGGTTAGCATGGCACAAACCAGATTTGTGCCACATCAACTCAGTATAGTGCCAGCTATTGGGGGAGTGGCCAGATTCAAAGGCCACCTATGCATGACCCCCCCCCACAGTGCCATTGTGTGCAATATTGTGCTTTGCCTACGCAAAAGGGGGATCCCTCATGTATATGCGGTACAGCACAACATTGAAAGTTTCAGAACTACTAAACTGCCACCAGCACTGACACAGTTTAATGCTTCTGAAACCCAGCCTTTAACAGTACGTAGAGGGTGAGTGTGCCCTGCATGCCCTCCATGCACTGTCAAGGGCTGCTAGCCCTGATCTCTGTTGTTAAAAAATGTCAAACCCTGGTGGTCCAGCAGTCTCTCCCTAGCCCCAATTCCCATATACTACACAAAATAACAATACAGTGCTGGTCCAGTGGCCCTTCCCCAGCCCCAATCCCCTCCATTTGAAACATAAACCCATCCCTTGTGGTCTAGCAGTCTCTCCTTAGCCCTGGTCCTCTCCTGTAAAAGAAACACACCCATCCCTGGTGGTCCAGTGGTCCCTCCCCCCTCCCCTGTTCTCCAATTGTCATTCTGAGTCAAGGAAATAATTTTTCTGGTAGTCTAGTGGCCACCCACCCCTGCAGGTGGTGACTCATCACCCCTCCTCCCCCCACCCTCACACTAGCCACTGACCGGCACAGCCCACTTCACACTGCCATGGCTGGCTATCTACTGAACTGTCAGTGAGCATGCACAGTATATAGTACATGCTTATGGTTGACTAGTCAACCTATGAGTGTGTATTATATACTGCACAAACACTCGCTAACAGTTCTGTCAGTGGCCGGCCATGGCAGTGTGAGGTGGGCTGTGCCAGTCAATGGTTAGTGTTAGGTGGGGGGGAGTGGGGTGGTGAGTCACTACCTACCGGGGGGTAGGAGGGCCACTAGACCACCAGGGAAATTATTTCTTTGAGTTGGGATGGTGATTGGAGCATGGGGTAGTGACCACTGGACTACCAGGGCTGAGTGTCTTTTTTTTTTACCGGAGAGGATCGGGACTGGAAAGGGACCTCTGGACCACCAATGAATTGTTTTATATACATGAACAGGGATTGGGGCTTGGTGGGACCTGGTCCTGTGCACTTGAGCCAGGTGTTGACAAGCAGATGAGCCCATAATGGGCATGCAAATGGCCACTTAGTGCCCTGTATGCTCAATGGGCTCATTTGCATGTTTAGGTTAAATACTGCTGATGGGGGCCAGGGTGCTAACCAGTGTGTGCCGTGCTTTTCCCCTATAGGCAGTCTTGAGCCCCACCCTCTGGTAGTGCTGCACCAGATAGGGTGACTGCTTGCTGTGCACTGCACTACTAGGGTCTGATATTCAAACAGATAGCATGGTCAGTTTGGATTGCACTATCTATTTGAGTATGGCGTCAGAGCCAGCCAGCCCTATTTTTTTGCGCAGCACACCTTTTTTGAGCTCAGCTGGCCAGCTCTGAAAATGAGGCACAGAAGCTGTAAGTTTAGAATAGAGCAGTCATGTGTTTTTTTTAAAGATAAGTCTCGATGTATTTCAAATGAGGCTCTGGTTTGAATTGCAAATACTATGCACTAACAGCGACAGCAAACATTTTGTATTCAAAAAGGCAATTATTTTTGTTTATTTTGGTAACTAATATTTGGTAACTGAGACCCCTTTTGAAGAAACCCTCATTAGACCCAGAGTGTCTCACCAACTACAGACCGGTCCCAAATCTCCCATTTTTAAGGAAGGTTTTAGAAAAAGTGGCCATTCAGCTTGAGACTCGTCTCTCCTCCTCTGCCACTTTTGAGCATTTCCAGTCTCGATTTAGACCTGGGCACAACATGGAGACTGCCCTGGTGAAAGTGCTGAAGGATTTCCTAATAACAAGAGATAAGGGAGAGCGTACCATCCTTCTTCTCATGGATCTCTCTGCGGTATTTGATACCATGGACCATGAGGTGTTACTGGATCAACTACGGAACAGGTGTGAACTAACTGCCAATGTCATCAGCTTGTTTAGGTCCTACCTCACAGGTTAAGTGCAGAGGGTGATGATGGAGTTATCCTCATCTAGCCCGATGCCCTTATGCTGTGGAGTTCCTCAAAGGTCGGTCCTGTCACCCCTGTTGTTCACGGTGTACATGTTGCCATTAGGAGACATTATCAGGCAGTATGGGTTGGGTTTTCATCGTCATGCCAATGATATCCAGCTATACTTGTCCTGTGCACCTGGAAACCAGATGGTGGCCTATGTGTTTACCACCTGCCTGGACGAAATCCAGAACTGGATGGCTCAAAACTGGCTATGACCAAACCCAGACAAGATGGAGGTAGTGGTAGTGGTAGTGGAGACAGGAGTAGTACCGCAGGACTGGAGAACAGCACATGTAGTGCCACTCCACAGAAATGGTCCCAAGAATGACCCAGGGAATTACAGACCAGTCAGTCTGACATCCATTGTGGGAAAGCTCATGGAGACCATACTAAAGGAGAGACTGGTGGAATATCTAGACAAGCATGGTCTCCAGGATGCAAGGCAGCATGGATTCATGGTGGGGAGATTACGTCAAACAAATCTGATTGACTTCTTTGACTGTGTCACTAAGACAGTAGACGGGGCCAAGTGCTAGACATCCTCTATCTTGATTTCAGCAAGGCTTTTGACTCTGTGCCCCACAAAAGGTTGATCAGGAAGTTGGTGGATCGAGGGGTTGCGGAAATGATGGCCAGATGGGTGAAAAACTAGCTGAAGTACAGAACCCAGAGGGTGATTGTGGGGGGAGAGTTATCTGGTACCAGACAGGTAACCAGTGGGGTCCCACAGGACTCGGTGCTGGGACCGGTGTTGTTCAATGTCTTCATCAATGACATTGGAGATGGAATGAAGGGCAAAATGTGCCTATTCGTGGATGACACCAAACTCTGTGAGAGTGGTCATGGCTGAAGGGATACAGAACCTACAGGAAGATCTGGAAAAGTTAGGGAGGTGGTTCAGGATATGGCAGCTTGGCTTCAATGCCAAGAAATGCAAAGTTATGCATATTAGAGCCAAGAATCCTAGGACAGAGTACTACCTGGATGGATTCCTAGTATCTGAATCAGAGGAGGAGAAGGACCTGGGAGTGATGATCACTAGTGATCTGAAGCACTCCATGCAGTGCAAGAAAGCAGCAGCAAAGGCAAACGACATACTGGGATGTATATCTAGGGGGATCAGTAGTAGGAGAGAGGAGGTTATACTGCCCTTGTACAGGTCACTGGGTAGGCCGCATCTGCAGTATGGAGTTCAGTACTGGTGCCCACACTTCAAAAAGGACATTAACCAGCTAGAGAAGGTCCAAATGAGGGCTACAAAGATTATAGCCGGTCAGCAGGGTAAGGCATATGAGGAGAGATTGAGGGCACTGAACATGTACTCCGTGGAAGACAGGAGAGAGAGAGAGAGAGAGAGGGGACATGATTGGGACCTTCAAGTACTTGAAAGGGATAAATAAGGTTGATAAGGAGAGTCTCCTTAAGCTGAGTGGCAACCATAACATGAGGGAGCACAGTCTTAAGCTGGAGGGTGGGAGGTTTAGGAGGGAGGTCAGGAAGCACTTCTTCACAGAGAGGGTGGTAGACACTTGGAATGTGCTGCCAGAAGAGATAATCTCATTGAAAATAGTGGGCAGTTTTAAGAGAGGCTGGGACAGGCATAAGGGTGGGTAAGGGTCATGTGTAGGGAGGACGGGAGGAGTGGGGAGGGAGGGCAGGGACATTAGCTCAAGCTGTGGACACTGCAATATGAACAGACTTGATAGACTAAATGGCCTTCTTCTGCTGACTTTTTTGTATGTTCGTATATTCATATCCTGGTTGTCGGCGGGATAGGGGAGGGTTGGGGAATAATCCTGGATTGATACTGGGATGTGTTCCCTTGACCCCCTTTCCTCAGGTTAGGGACCTGGGCATGGTCCTCAATGATGGTCTGACATTTGATACTTAGGTGTCGACTGCCATCCAAAGTGGCTTTTACCATCTCAGGAACATTGCCCGGATATGGGCCCTGATACCATCTGACAACCTTGCTACTCTAGTGCATGCCTTCATCACGTCTAGGTTAGATTACAGCAATGCTCTGTACTTTGGGCTATCTGGAGGCAATCTCTGTCATCTGCAGCTACTGCAGAATGTGGTGGCCAGGCTGCTGATGGGTGTTTTCATGTTTGATCATATCACACCTTTCCTCCACAAACTGCACTGGCTGCTGATAAGGTGGACGATTGCCTTCAAGATCAGATTACTGACCTACAATGCCCAGCACAGCCGGGGACCAGACTATCTGCAAGACTTCCTGGTTCCTCACTGCCCAGCTCATGCTCTTCGTTCTTCTGAGGGTTGCCTCCTGGTTGTCTTCAGGGCTGGGTTGTGGCAATCTGGAGATTGTGCTTTCTCCATTGCCACACCAGCCCTGTGGAATTAACTGCCAATCTATCTGCGGGAGACACCCTTGGTGGAAACCTTTAAAAAATATTTGGGACTGTCTAGTACAGTATGCCCTGCAAGCCCATTGGTCTACACTAGGGACCAATGGGCTTATGGCCCATACTGGACCTGCCATTTGGCAGGCAAATGGTTGGCATGCAGGCGGGTTACAGCCACCACATGGAGTAATGAAATTAGGGTGGTCAAGGGGTTCAGAGAGGGTGGAAGGGTGGGGGATCACTGGATCACCAGGGATATTTGATACGGCTGTACCGCAATCATAGAAATGGGCGGGGGGGTTCCACTAGACCACCAGGGATGGTTTTTTATTACATTTCTTGGGGAATCGGGGACATGTGGGGGGGAACCACTAGACTACCAGGGAGCGTTTGTTCTACATTTATGTGATCATGGCTATAGGTGGGGGATGCCCCAGGAACCCTACTGCATATGTCATGCTCTGCAGGGCACCAGGCACAAGTCGTCGAGCTGCCCTGCGCAAAGCATGCAGATGGGGCCATAATGACATTCAAATGGCCCCATTTGTGCCTTGCATATTTTATGGCCTCATTTGCATGCCCCCTGCTGAATATCACGGGTGATGCACCTAGCTCAACTGCACTTGCGCTGGTGCAGCCCCGTGCTCCCTATCTGTGGCTTGCACCGGTGCAGTGCCACTGCGTCATGCGCAGTATGTTCACTGACCTTGTCATGTTCAATGGTGCTGCACCATGGCGCATCACCATTGAATATCACCTGGCCCTGGCACTGGCGCATCCCAGTTGCGCTGCACCCAGGCTTGCACCATTGCCCGGCTCAGTCTGAATATCTGGGCCTCGTAGTACAGTCACAAAGGATTTCCTGTCCCCTTTAATATATTAATCCACAATCCATGCATTCATTCTGCAAATTGTGAATTATTATATTAAACTGCAGAAAGAAATTTCACAGAAGTAATAACTGACAGTGATCAGTTCTGCGGAATTTCTTTCTGTAGTTTAATACATTAACTGCAATTCATACATTTATTTCACCATTCTAAGTCAGAATTTCCATAAAACTTGCTAAAATGCATTCCAAAATTTTGCATAACTGAAATTCTGACATTTGCCATAATTCTGCCAGTGTAGTTTTATTTTTGTATAGTGTAATCACATTGTGTGACAGCCAACTGCAATTGTTGTGCTGACAGCCACAGCTCTTCTACAGGTATAAAGGGACACTGTCAATTTTCCTCCCCACCATAGCCACCATTAGCATGAGAAAATGGTAACAGGGATTTTAATCAAAGAAACAATTTTTATCTTTTTTATTAAAAATTAACATAGTGACACACTGGGGTGCTACAACCTAAATATGCCTAAGTACAGTGTATGGTTGCATTAAGTTCACCAATAGCATAAAACAAAGCAGGCAATACACTATGACACTAGCAAGCTATTTTTTTTCTTTTTTTCAGTCTACGAAATGCAAATTTTAATTTAAAAAACTAAACAGATGATTACATCCTGTATTTTAAAAACCCTCAATCTCCCCTTTTTATTTTAAATGACTGAACTACCCTGTGAGGTTTCCTGACAGTATCTTTTTAGAATGTACGTTTCTTGTGTCTGACTTGTTTTAACTGGCATCTGCTGTCCAGTGTAGTTCTGAAAGGAGCGACAAAGTGTTTTAAGGATGCCATCAGTCCATCTTTTAACACTTTTTGCATGTTTTTAATTGTCAGGACTTGCAGCCCACACTCCTGATGTCTTGTGTAGTTAAATCTCTATTTAACAGGCTGTTTTCTCACTCTGCCTCACCAAAAATCAATTTGCTGATTGATAAACATTCCTGGTAATCTGTATTTTGCCCTCTGTGTCCCCCAGTAGATGCTTAAAGATATTCAAGCATGTTTTGCCATGAGAAAGTCTGATTCAGTGCATTACTGTAGGTTGACCAGGCTCAGGTCTGGATCAACCTCCCCCCCCCCACACACACACACACATACACACAAAAACTCATGTCTGGATTTCTGTCCCCACTTCCTTCCCACACCCATACCCAACATAGTTTTCCCTAACACACACAGATGTGCCAAAAATCAGTCCTGTAGAATGTTAAAATGCACTAGTTTGTCAACAGCATGGCCCAGAGGACTAGTTACAGGGACATATGCTTATATAAACAGAGAACCTACAGAAATGTATTAATGGCAGGGAAGAAGATACGAGAGCTAGCCAAGGGCAGAGCTGGTGTACAATTGCACATAAACAATCAGATCTAACCACCTCCTGTTTACTCCTAAAGGAAAAAGGCATTCAGGGGGATTTTCTTACACAACCTTTACAAGTGCTTTTTCTATTCTCGCTAAGTGGAAAGATAAAAATTACAAGGTTCTAAAGGGAAGAGAGATGACTCATACATAGCCTTTCATGTATGTTCTGCCCCAGGTGCAGAATATGAATAGTTGTAGGACTAGCACTTCAGATTTGGATTTCACTTTAAGAACTGTATGTGATTTTTATGACTTCAAATATAGCCTTGGTGAGAGTTTTAATGTTTGTAGTCAAAGAAAATTATTTAAAAAGATGAGTAAAGCGATGCGCTCTCCTAAGGCTTAAACTAAGACCATCTCTGCTAGTTTGTATTCTGTGGATGTACAGTATGTTAAACCTGTCACTGCACCCTGATCTAAGATTGTCTTGTACAACTGCACAAATTCTGACTTTAGCATGTGACAGCTTTACTCTTTTTATTAAGAAGTCAGAGTTATAATTTAGATCAGTCAAGTCTATGTCCATGTTTATTTACAGAAGTACAGTACGTGTCATGTTTAGTGAGATATAGTGCTGGACTTGCATTCTGTATCACTGGCAGAAACATCAATTTTTACAACCTTAGTGTTTCTCTCAGAAGGGATAAGGTAAATGTTCTTTCATTTAGTTATAAAAACAAAGGAACCCTGTCTGCTCAGTAATGTTTTAATTGGAGTACTTTATCTTTCTATCACCAGAAAGGCCATCAGGATAACTAATCAAAATTGGTACATCTCTATTTATGTTTATAGGCAGTCTTGTGGCAATCCAAAGTGTTTTTTTATTCTGATATTGAAGCCACTACAACTTCTGCTCACTCTTTGCAGGAAAAAGACATGAAATATGGATACTGGTTTGCCGACCCATGAACACATTAAAATCCCTAAGGAGGCTGAGTGTGTCCCAGATTTAGTATCTTCAGATCATGCCTCCCACCTTAGGCTTGGACTACTGGTTCAAAATTCCTTTGGGTCATCCTGTTGAACCAAGATACGTTATAGCTCTGTGCATCTGGTGAATGCCTGGAGCTGAACTTAGTCTCCTCATCTACATATTGTGATGACACCTCCTCACTAGTTTAACATTGAACAAATTCTCTTGTGCCCATTTTTTTATTTTGTCCTGCTAAGGGCTATGGGCCTTTCTTCTGTGATATCCCATCTACTGTCAGACAAAACATATCCAGCTGATGACCCTAAAAAGGCTTCTTCTGCTTTTCTCTTGTTACATTTGTGATATTTAATAATAAACAGTGTCATCAATCAATGTTTATTGGAAGGCAATTGTGAGTAAACTCCATTTTACAATTGTGTTCAATTGTCTTCTTGACTACCTTCCTTTTAGACTCTCATCCAGGTTGTCCATGAAACTGGGTGAAACTGATGAAGTTTGCAGTTTTCTCCTCATGATTGCAAAGGTTCCAATGTGGGGCAAATGCTTTACTAATGTAGGTAAATTGATTACCTGATGGTGGGCCACTTTCTGTAAAGTAGAGCTGAAGCCTTCAGACCATTCAAGTTATTTTGCTGGGTACCTTTATCAAGGACAAGGACATTGGTATTGTTACCATACAAAAAGCTCCACAGATGGCTTATGGGGTTCCACAAATCTTATAGCCTTAGGTACGTGCAATACTGAGGTGGAAATGATCTTTTTCCCTTTTTTCTAGATTTTTTTTTACTTTAGAAGAACCTTTGAAAACATTTGAGCAAGGGAGTTCTTCAGTGCTACAGAGTGCTAGACTTAGGACACTCTGAGACTATGTTTCTGTACCTGAAAGTCAGGATCTAGAGAGGTTTTCCTTGTTTCAGGGGCATATGCTTGCCAAACTAATATCCCCTGATGAAGTGGTAGAGACTAGTAAAGTGCCAGGGTATTTAGACCATGCTTTTGGACTTGTTTGGACTGCCGTTCATTGACTTTTGTACCTGCACTGAGCAAGATTGTGAATAAAATCCCACTTGCATAAATTACTGACCAGTATTGTTTCCTGTAAGTGTACACTACATTGAATTACTTGGGCAAAAACTGAAGCTTATTTGCAGCAACCTCAGCCTTCACCTGAATCCATCATCCTTTTGTGGCTGTGCCAAACTAATACCTTGCTGTGGCAAAAAAAATGTTACTTTTGAGTCTTAACCCTTGCTGTGCTGAGTGACTGACATATCAATCCAGAGTTCTAGTACGTTCTGATTCTATCAGCAGCCCAAGGGTTAATACTTCAGTTTCACTAACTCAAACTGGCTTGGGGTGGGCTTTAGATGCATGTTGAACTGGACGGAGAGAGACAGCAAAGATCTTATACTTTTGCACATTTAATGGGTTTAATAATGTTGTTTATTCAGTTGTTAATTTCCACTAAATATATAGTCCCTCATATATGGTTGTTCTATTAAACTTTTTTTCTGTTAAGTATGGAGTTACAATTCGGTGCCCCTGACAGTCATTTTGTGAAACCTCTGCTCTGATGACAGCCTGTAACAGACTAATGGAGGCATGCTGGATGTAAGCAGGCTGTTTTTTTCTCCACTATTTTAAAAAGTTAATCAAGCTGTCCTAGACATTGCAAACAGATTAATACGTGCTTAAAACTAAGAAATGTCACTAGTCAACAAGTGCATGTGTGTTTAAAGTCATGGGGTTTGATATTTTTAAAGAACAGTTTCAAGCAGTGGTATTTGTTAGTTAACAGTGTTGTTTTTTTTTTCAGAAATAATGTACATCTGGTAAAAATATAAAGATACACATTTTTCTTTTGTTTTTCTTTAGTTTCTGAACCAAGACACAGGATTTAGAAGTTTTTAAAAGCTCCCACTCCCATGCCATGCCCACCATGAAATAATTAAATATCTTGGTACAATGTTGTGCTGTTTAAACTCAAAAACATGTGGTAGCACCATCCTTATACATCTGCAGAATAGATTTGTCATGTACATTCAACAGGTAACCTCAGTAGAAGAGATTTTTTTTTAAATTGCAAGTAGCAGCCATTTTTAATGATGTGAGTCATTAGTTATGAAATTAGCTGTAAAAACTGTTTTTATCAGTATCTGAGATAACTCAAAATACACTAAGCATGAATCTTAGAATGTCAGAAATACACTTTTGCTAAAAAAAAAAGTCATGAACATTTTTGCCAACTAGCAAATACTGCTGCTGTAAGTTTCTTTTAACCAGAAGAGACATGCTAGGCTGAAAGTTTGTTTACAGGTGCTATATGGGAGCACAAGAAAGTTAAGTGACTTGCTTTGGGTCACACAGTATGCAAATGGGGGTTGCAGGATTCAAAACCAGGTTCTCAGGTTTGCAGCTCAGAGCCTTAAACCACTGTGCTATACTGCCTCCAGTTTTTTCTGGGAACATACTATACTGAAGTAAATGTGTCAGAGCATTGTGAACAGAATGTCCTCCTAAGCCAAAATTTGTTTGCAAACTATCAATGTTATTTATATTATGCTCTGCCAGGGATAAACTACTTTTTTATGCAACAGATTGCAGCTTATGCTTTTTTTAATTTGATTTTTTTACATGTATGCGATTATGGCTTTACATACAACATACTGAACTAAATTCAAAGTATTCTACTGCAATCACCCATAAGAAGGCAGAGTTCCTGTTTGGAGAGATTGCAGTCACTCAGAACTGACCAGCTCAGCTTTTCTGAACTGTGGACAGGCAGTGCAACCCGGCTTGTCTGCAAGTTTGGAAAGCGTTTTCGCAAATACAGTGCGAAGAACTTGCTCAGTTCTTTGCGACTAAGGTGGCCGACATCAGGGCACTCTCCAGCCAGCACACTCTATGGGTGCTGTTGATGACCAGTACTTGGCCACTGGCCTCTAGCTTTCCTGGAGTACATTTGACCCCCCGGAGTTCATGGATGTCATGAGGATTGTCCAGGGTGTGCACCCTACATACTATAGTTTGAATCCAGGACCAACTTCCCTGATTTTGGGTTGTATTGATTCCATCAGTCCAGTCCTTGCTCAGATAGTTTGGTGTTCCTTGGAAACAGGTGAGTTTCCTAGCTCCCTGAAGGAGGCGTCGGTAATGACCCTTCTGATGAAAGTTTCTTTGGACCCAAACTGCACTGCAAACTACAGACCAATCTCTAACCTTCCCTTTTTAGGGAAGGTGGTTGAGAAGGTAGTGGTCATGCAGCTGGAGAACCATTTGACCATCTATGGCATCTATGAAACCCTCCAGTCCAGTTTCCAAAAGAAGCATAGTATGGAGACAGTGCTGGTTCGGGTGCTCAATGATCTCCTGATGGCTAGAGATCGGAAGAACCATTCCATCCTGGTTCTCCTTGATCTCTCATCAGCGTTTGATACTGTGGGGTTCTCCTTGATCATCTGAGGTTCATCTGTGGCCTGTCTGGTACAGTTCTCAGGTGGTTTACATCTTTCCTCACTGGAAGAACTCAGAG
This sequence comes from Neoceratodus forsteri, assembly GCA_016271365.2. Classification (NCBI taxonomy): domain Eukaryota; kingdom Metazoa; phylum Chordata; order Ceratodontiformes; family Ceratodontidae; genus Neoceratodus; species Neoceratodus forsteri. The sequence goes on from CM057454.1 coordinate 401,217,444, forward strand.
GGTGGTGTCCAGGATTTATTCCTAGGACCCAATCCCTCTGTCTCGTGGGGTTCCTCAGGGATTGGTGTTGTATCCCATGTTGTTCGCAGTATATATGCTGCCCCTTGGAGACATTGTAAGGAGGTATTGGCTGAGGTTTCACTGCTATGCTGATGATACCCAGCTATACCTTGCTTTTGCACCTGACCAGAATGGAGCTCTCTCAGTCTTTAATAACTGCCTGGTGGAAATCCAGGAGTGAATGGACTTGATCTGGTTGAAGTTGAACTCAGGAAAGACTGAAGTGCTGGTCATGGACCCAGGACACCGGATAGAGGGGTCAGGAGTAGGTTCATTCTTGTGATTATTGCTTGGGGATTTACCACCCCCGGCCTCTGAACAGGTGTGTAACCTAGGGGTAATCTTTGATGAGGGGCTGAACCTGCATTCGCAGGTGTCAGCCATCATCAAGACCTCTTTTTACCATCTGAGGAATATCGCCAGGATTAGGCACTTTGTTCCGTCCGGTCACCTTCCTACATTGGTTCACGCCTTTGTGTCCTCCCACTTGGATTATTGCAACTCCTTGTATCTAGGGCTTTAAGGGATTGAAATCCACCATTTGCAGCTACTGCAGAATGCAGCAGCTCGGCTCCTGACACGAACCTCTCGGTTCTGTCATATTGCTCTGGTGCTGTGCGGTCTGCACTGGCTGCCAGTACAATGGCAAATCACCTTTAAAGTCAGTCTTTTGACTTACAAAGCCCTACATGGACAGGGCCCTGACTACCTGAAAGAGCTTCTGGTTCCCTACCACCCTGGGTGATCACTCTGCTCAGCTGGCTAGGGGTTGCTAGAGTGTGTTTGAAATCTTCTGGGGCCCGCATTTATGCATGCTGCCCTTTCTCTCTGGAAATCTCTACCCTGCCAGTTACGTGAGTGCGTGACTGTGGAGGGATTTAAACAAGCCCTAAAAACTCATCTTTGGCACCAAGCATTTGGTGACTGAGTGGTTGTTTTGATTTTAATTTTATAAGTTTGTTCAGATGATTGTGTATTAATCAAGCTGCTGTAATCGGTGCAATATGTTGTTTGTTTTTAAACTTGTTCGGTGACTTAGTTTTGGAAAGGCGCCATAAAAATAAAGTTTTATTATTATTTTTTATTATTGTTTGTTCTGCATTTAGAAAGAGAAACAATGTAATGAACCCATTGTAATACATTTTCACTGTAACTGATCATTTCTACATTATGGGCTGGATTCACAAAGATCAGTACAAGTTGCATCAAACAGCAGCTTGCTTTGATCTCCTGTGCACCAGGGACACTGCACCTGATTCACTTTTGGGAGGGATCCTGATGCTACTGTCAGAGATGGAGCCACATCCACACCCCTGCACCAAACAGAAGGCGCATGGAAGGGGATTGATGGAGGCATGCAGCAGTCTCTGGCCAGTGGATGCAAGCCTGGCAGACAGTGCCCATGGTATGTGTGCCCCCCATGCAACAAACACCAGTAACCAGGTAGCAGCATGCCAATGGGGCTGGACAGTGTGAGAGAGCAGCTGAGAGGGCATGGCAAGGATGGGCATTACTCCATTGGGCCCCGTTCAGAGCTAGAGCTGCAGGACACTATCTGGTGCATGCCATAAGTGCCCTGTTGTCTGTGGGTCCTGGTATGGGCTTAAGTACACCAACAGCCACAGGGGTGTAAGGCACAGGCAGGAAGGTGGACTGCTTTGTGGCACTGCATGTCTCGGGTGCTGGCATACAGGGCACAGAATGTTGGGGCCAAAGGTGACCATACCTGAGTGTGGCACCACGCCTTGTGGGGTGCCACCATCCCAATGCCCAAGGTACATGGCCACCATGGGTGACTGGTGTGGTGCATTGGTTATTAGACCAGCCTTTTGCCTATCTAAGCATTGGTGCCAGCATCATCAGCTGTGGGGCTTCCTGAATTCCACCACAAGGGATGTTGCAGCTGGATGCTCGCGCAAGCCCCCTTACACTGTGGCATACCCACCCTTCAGTCACAGTGGTGGTACAGGATCTGTTCAGCACACCAGGCCCTGCCATCACTGCAGCCTCTGTTCCTGAATCGGGAAGTCTGCAATTGTTGGCACAAGGTGCCTCTTACGTCAATTCTGATTAACGCAGGAACCTTGCTTCACATTTTTGGCTTTCTGAATCAGGCCCTATATTTGTAATCATGTGTGAAAAAGAAGTTATTTTGCAACAATGGTTTATCACAAGTTGCTGTATGGTGATAAAATGTAAAATGATGTCAGTTTCTGTATGTTAATCTAAATCACTATATGACCACAGGTTACCTTCCTTTATGTCTAAGTCTGTGAAAGTTCATAATGTTGAATGTACAATTTGTGATTTAAATTGTTTAACAGTGGTTAATACTGCTCCAGAAACATCTAATTGTCATCCTGATTATTCCCTCTCGAAGGATATGCAGTATCAGAAAAATGAAAGCATGTAGCTCAGTGATTAGAGCACCAGGAGAGTAATGGAGGCCTGGGTTCAATTTCCCGTTGATCACAATATTTCTTTCTCACTACAATTTGTGATTGAAATTGCTTAGCAGTGGCTAATACTGCACCAAAACATCTAATTGTCATCTTGATTACTCCTTGCTGCAGGGTGAGCAATATCAAAGAAAGGAAGTATATCCAGGAACCTCATGTCCTAACATGTGAGCCTGTAGTTCACTGGTTAGAGCACCAGGAGGGTATAAGCCCCATCCTGCTGCTGGCTTTTTCCTCCCATACTAACATCTGGGAGGCATGGTGTGCAGTGATGTCAGGATGCATGTCATGCACTCCCGCATTATGTGTGTTGATGTCTGCCAGTGCCGCACCCCCTAGAATGTGCAATGATGTCAGGATGCATGCCATGCACTCCCACTATGTGTGTTGATGTCTGACAGTGCATGCCACACTCTACCACATTACGTGTGTTGATGTCTGACAGTGCACACCACGCTCTCCCACATTACGTATGTAGATGTCTGCCAGTACATGCCACACACTCCCACATTACATGTGTTGATGTCTGCCTGTGCACGCCACACACTCCCACATTACGTGTGTTCATGTCTGCCAGTACCACACCTCCTAGAAAGTTGGCCTGGTCTGCCTTTCGCCCAGCTTTGGCTAGAGGGTCAGGCAAGCATCAGGCTTTGCCCACCTACACCTGAGAGGAGGAGAGCAGTCCTACAGATGCTAGATCCTCCTCCCTTTGGCTGGCCCTCCAACATCCCAAGTTCACTTCTGAACCCAGGTCATCAGCATCACAAGCTGTAGAGTGACTGCTGTGCCTGTGAGCCAGCCTAATGAGTTTTTCATTTTGGTTTTACATAATAGCTCCTCTGTGTTGTTAAATCCTGTGTGCCTGGCTGAATTTACTGGTGAAGTGAGATGTTCAAGTGTCAGGGAAAGAAAAGTCAGTTATAGTCCATGACACACAGTCAAGGACTGTTAGCCTAAATATTGGTACATCGTTTCTTCATTTCATTTTGTGAATCATGACAAAATGTCCAATAAAGGTTAGACCAGTCTTTCTCAAATTTATTAAGGAGTACATATATTGTGTCTTCTAGAAAGCTTAACACTGCATAGTCCCTTTTAAACGGGTCCTCCAGCTTCCCTCATGCATGTATAAAATTATGACCTTTCAATTAAGATGTGACACTGCTGTCTTTCTGCTTAGGACACCACTGTAAATGAACTTCTACTCGATACTATATTGAAAAAAGGAATAATTAAATAAATAAGTAAAGAAATAACGTGCTAGCAGTCGATTCAGCAAACTATCTCCCTAGATTGTCTGGAAATACCTAGAGAAAAATTTCTGGGACTTCCTGTGCTGCAGAAAATCTTGTGAAAATCTCTTTAAAGTTTGCCAAAGATTTTGAAAAATAACTTTCCAAACTGACTGCTACTACTGGAACTCCATGTTTAAGGCTAATGGTTACTATTACACAGTAATATACAACATTAGGATATGGACTCAACTCACTAAACTAATATTAAACAAGAAGCCATTTTATTTTGAGGTCAAAAAGGAACACATCCCTCTGTATATAATACAGAGGTATTCTGTGTACGGGACTGCCATTTACTCTTTCATGTACTCAAAATAAAACTATTTCTTGCTTAGTACTGTTCTAAGTAGAGTCCATACTACAGTTTGATAGATTTCATGATTTAGGCCTGGTGTCCATTTATCTTTGCAGGGTTTTAAGGTCACACTGGGTACACTGCGTTTCTACTACAAGACATCATCAGTCTAAGTAATTAATTAATTATGAGGCCAACCAACACTCTGACTGGCTGTTGTACTGATGTTAATTCCTTAAAAATGCACAGAACAGCTCAGAGCAGGCCACATGTGTGTAAAATTACTTTCATTTTTTTTAAATCATGTTTTTGTCACCAATTAAGTAACACTATTAGAGTTATAACTGCAATAAGTCCCTTACAACCAGGCATTTCCATGGGATTAACACTGTAGCAGGGATTAATGCCCTCTCCCCCCCAGTCAGGTGTTAATTTCTAAGAAATACTCATTTGTTGAGACATTATTGCTTTAGTAGCCATCAGCCCAAGTGATACTCTCATAATCTGTAGTGTCTGCTGGGTACGTAGTTATTTATTTATTAATTTATTAATTCATTTATTCAATTATATATTGAAAACTGGTAATTGGGGAAAGTAGGAGAGCAGCATGGCAAAATTAACTATAGCCAGGGCATGAGTAGGTGGGGGCAGCAAGAGGTCTGAGCAGCATTTGAGAGAAAGAAGGAAAGGAGAGAGGCTGAGGGTGAGAGGGAGATTGTTCGAGATGGAGGGAAGATGTGAGGAAAAAGCAAATTTCCCAGCAGCACAGTTGGAGCATGGAATGGAGAAGATATGCGAGTCATGAGAGTGAGAATAAGAGAACAAGAGTAATAGGGGAGATAATAAAGAAATGAGGGCAGACAGTTAAACCAATACTTAGAAAGTAGGGTTGCACAGTGCATGAGGCAACAGGAGGGAAGTGGGAACAGAAAAGGGAAATGTAAAGGGCGCAGTGATGAGTATGAGGAGGAGCATTAGCAGCAAAATGGAAGAATGCATGGAAGGGAGAGTCCAGTCTGCCGAGGGAGAAGGAAGAGGAGGTGCCATAAACCATATCCACATAGTCAAACACCAGGAGTACCAGCTTAGTGATCAGCTCATGGCAGACTAAGGATGAGAGACAAAATTGTTCTGGTAAAGGGCACTAAGCTCAGGGCAGAATTTGCTTATGGATAGAGAAGTCAAACCTACTATCCAACCAAACACTGATATATTTTAAGCTGGGCACAAGTTCAAGGGAAGTGCCATCCAAGTTGGAGAAAAGTTTTGGGGGCTTGAATAATGCGGTATCTAGGTCACTATCCAGTCAACTATTTTGATTATGTTATCCAAGTAATTCCACTCAGATACAGACACTTGCACTATCTTGGAATGGAGAACTGGAGCAGTCAATCCACTGTCTAAGTATCTTATCAGCCTCAATAACTGGACTCATTGGTGCTGGTTTGAAAAGTGATAGAGCCAAGGATATAAGGGGTAAATTCTCCCCTGTTAAATGCATTAACATGATTGCAAAAACTGATAGCGATACTTATGAAAGTGGTAGGGCCATGGCCCTAGTGCCCCCCAGTTCCAGCACTTATGACTGGGCTACCATATTTTAGGTTTCAAAATGCAAAATCTTCTTTCTTTTAAGAAACTCCAATACCCAGAGACAGGGTTTCCCCTTCCAGCATCAGAAAATTTTGGTGGAATGGTTAGATCAACCCCCTTGATGATGTCTCAGATTTAAACTTGTGACAAGTGGAATCTCAAAATAATCTGTGCTGTGTCCATCAATATTTAATACAATCATAAGTGATCTAGAGCTGGGTACTAGCAGCTAAGTTGCTACGCTAATTGATAACACCAAAATAGGAAGGGTAGTTACATCACAAAAGGAGTTAATGAAATGCTAAGGTGCCTAGACATGCTTAGAAAACAGGCAGAAAAAAATGGCAGAGGAACTTCTACATAGAAAAAATGTAAAGTGATTCATTTAAGTAAGAAAAATATGAAATCAAAGTACTACCTGAACAACAGTACTATGTCCAGTTCTGGAGACTGCACTTCAGGAAAGATACAGACGGGGTGGAGGCAGTCCAGAGAAAGGCAGCCAAGATGGTACAGGGGTTGCAAGGGAAGCCCTATGAGGAGAGACTGAGCAATCTCAGTATGTACACTCCAAAGGATAGAAAAATGAAAGGTGACATGATTGAGACCTTCAAGTACCTCACAGTGGTGAACAGAGTGCAGGAAAGGAGCCTCTTCCAAATGAAGGTGAGTTCCAGAACTAGAAGGCATGCAATGAAATTGGAGGGGGAAATTTCAAGAAAGATGTGAGGAAATACTTCTTCACAAAAAGGGTGGTAGAAGCATGGAACCAACTGCCAGTTGAAGTTTTGGAGGCTAGAATATTGGAAGGCTTCAAGCATGCATGGGATAGACACAGGGGCATATTACAGAAACAGGGAGGAGTGAGGGTTCCTGGAGACCAGTTAGTGTATATAGAGTTACAATAGGCAAGAAATCCTTTGGCAGACTGGATGAGTCTAGCAGTCCTTTTCTGTTGACAATTTTCTATGTTTTAGTGTAACATAAGGATACTGAAACTAAGCAAGAAAGGAACTTTGTGGTAAGCAATAAGACAAGATGGGGTGCTGGTTGGAATGGGTTAATGCACGCCCAGCTGTGCAGTGAGGCACAAGGTGCTTGCTCCAAGCGCCTTCAGCCTGGAAGTGTATTAAGGTAGCAGTAATACCCAACAGGGAGGGTGATATGGGGCTATACCAGACTGCCAGGGGTGTAATGAGGTCCAGTGTTACAGGCAGAAGGCCTTATAACCCCTGGAAAGTCCAACATAGTCCATAGCACCCACCCTGCAGGTTATTATTGCACTTAGAAAATGGGTTATTTGCAAAATTTGTATAAAATAATTTTAAATAAAAAAAAATGTAAAACTTATTAAAAATAAATACGGATGCATTTTTTTGTAAAGTAGTCCTTCTACTGGTATAATTGCCAGTGGAGGGCACTGCAGTTTTAGCATAGTTATTTTTCAAAATGCTGTATCTGTCTAGTGGCTGTTATTTTTGTCTGGTCCCCCCATACACATACCTTCCTGGGACAGCATGTTATTTTATTTGTTTGACAATGTTTTGCTACCTGGAAAAAATGAGATTCAGATGGAGACCCATGGCTGGTGGCAGGCAACAAGACCCAGTTAAAAGACTGGCTTTTGTTTTCTACTCGTTTTGGTTACCACAACTGAGGCTGAATAAGGAACTGAGCTTGAGAAGCTACTGAGACCAGTGGCAATAGTTCAGGCAGCCAAACCCAGTCACAATACAGCATGCATTGGACATGGGGGTGCAGGCTGGGGAATCTTTCTGTGCTGCCAACAGAGAGTGGGGTTGCAACTTGAGGAAGCAGGGCAGTGGTGGAACTCTGGGCCATGGTTGATCATTAAACACTATCTAATGTAAGTGTGTGTGCAGCGTGATCTTGGTGAACTGGAGGATTTGAAACTTTGTCTAGTGTGAAAGATAAGAGGGGAACACTTTGCTTTTGCAGGATGGTTAAGCAACAGACAACCAGGGGAAGTGTGAGTGCAACATTGTAGCAGCAATGCAAGCAGTATTATTTGTATGTCTCCCCCAGATAGAGATGTTGTGCCAGTTTGCCATGGGTAAGTCAACGGGTGGCTGGAGAGATGGAGAAGGGGGGTGCAATGAGTGATTAAGCTGACAGCTGGATTTATTGCTATATGTGCAGCACCATGCTGACTAAATTTTTTTTTATTTATTTAAAAGTGCAAGGACGGAATTGTGAAGAGGAAACATGGGGCCTGGGAGTTACTTAGTAATTCGGTGTCACTAAGTGAGAGTGAAAAACGGCTGCTGCATGGATGCTTAAAATTCCATGGCACAGTAATACTGGAAAACCGGCAGACAGAGACTGGAGGCCAGATTTTCAAAGCTATGATAAGGCCGCAAGGTGCTTGCATCAAACATCTCTGATGCAACAGGCACCTTGCTTCAAGAGATGCACCCAGAGCTAATTTTCAAAGCAGCCTGCATCAAACAGCACGCTGCCTGCCCCAAATGGGGCTTGCACCACAAAAGTGGCTACAGCATGGCGCTAGAAGGCTTGTGGCAGACCTAGGCTGCTATAACCCCAACCCTCAACTGTGAGCCACTGTATCACCCCGCTGAACCCCAATACTCCTATAAATAGTATTACAGAAATAAATTACAGTCCTGGTGACCTAGTGCCCACCCCCAGCCCCGAGCTGCCTGTAAATTACATTATTAAATAACATGTACTTTCTGGTGATCTAGTGCTCCCCACATGACTGTATCTGCCCATAATTTATTAAATAACATTTATATCCTGGTGATACTAGTGCCCCTCCACCCGATCTGCCCGTAAAGTGTGCTATGAAATTAAAGTCATCTAGTGTCCCCCCAACTCTGATCCCCTGGTAAATTGTAGTATTAAAGGACAGTAGCTCCCTGAGGATCTTGTGGGCCCCCCACCCAAGCAGGTAGTGCTCACCACCCTGCTCCCTTCATCCCAACCACTGATCCAGTGACCAGCACAGCCCTCCTCACACCACCATGGCCGACCACTGCATTAACTGTCAGAACACGTGCTATATAGTATGTGCTCTGACCAATTCATTCGGCCAACCAGCCATGGTGGTGTGGAATGCTGTGCTTTACCTATCTGTGGTTGGGATGGGGACAGGAGGCACCACTCACTAAAGTGGTTGGCCAATAGATCACCAGGGATTTACTGTACTTTAATACTACAGCTTACAGGGGATCAGGGCGGGAGGGGACACTAGATGACTTTAATTTCATTTAATACCACAACACTTTATGGGCAGATTGGGGTGGGGGGCACTAGAACACAAGGGATTGAGTTTTTTTTAAAATACAATTTACAGGCAGATCGGGGCTTGGTGGTGGTGGGGGGGGACCAGACCACTACCATGCTCCCATCCAAGGGTACAGCTGCCACCCCACCACCCCATGGCTGTTGTGGCCCACCTTCTGGGTGACCATCTGTCTGGCACACTAACACAGTTGCCACAAGCTGTGGGACTTAAATGCTGGCACCCTGTCCCATAGAAAATCGAGTACAGGGTCCTGGATGCAGCAGCACTCGGGCACAAGCTGCCATTGTCGCAGCTTGCATCCAAGCTTTGAAAATCCTGCCATGGGGCTTATTATTTCCCAGTCTCTGTTGCCTGATACCAGACCGGGTGGTTGGCTCTCTGAGCCAATCAGGTTGTAGGATTTTTCAGACTCATTTTTCTAACCTATGACAACCGCCACCGCCCCAGAGTGTCTTATTGCACTAATAAAATGAGTTTCTTTGCCAATGAGCTGAATTTAGAAAAGAAAAAAAAATGGAAAAAAATGAAAAACAAATGAAATATTTGCAGTAGAAAAGAAACAAGCGTTTGTCAATGCCGAATGTTCATCGTGTGTACTGGTGTCACTTTGGGGGGGGGGGTTATGAGCCTGCATTGCCAAATTTCAATACAGGTTCGTAACTTCATTGTTTTTTAATATTTTTTTACACCACATTTTTAACATAGCTGTCTTATTACCCCACCTCATGAAGAAAGGAAGAGTACAATTTCAACTCCTGTCAAAAAGGTGATTTCACGCAGTGGCTGTGAAGTCACCTTTTGGGATACAAAAAAAAAAACATTTTGGCCCGTATCAGAAAAATGGCAGCTATCACATTCATGAGGTGCTGTGAAGAAATAGCTATGTTGAAAATTTGGGGTCAAAATATTGAAAAGTACCAAAGGTACGAGCCTGTGTTTGCTAATTTAAGTGCAGGCTCGTAACTTTGTTGTTTGTTAATATTTTCACATCAGATTTTCAATGTGGCATTCTTATGACTCCACCTCATGAACAAAGGTGGAGAACATTTTCAGTTCCTGTCCCAAAATATAATTTTGTGCAGCGACTGCAAAATCACCTTTCAGGATGCAAAAACACATTTCTGCCAGGATCTGAAAAATGACAGCTGTCATGTTCATGAGGTACTGTGAAGAAATGGCTATATTGAAAATTTGGGGTCAAAATATTGAAGATTGCCAAAGTTATGAGCCTGCATTTGCAAATTTCAATGTAGGCTCATAACATCTTTGTTTTTTATGACTGTGGGCAGAGCCAACAGGAGTATTGCATGTACAAAAGGAGTGATGTCATGTTTTCTGTCATTGGAACTGACTGAAGCTGTAAATAGTCTCCTCCACCTTACCCTTCTCCAAGAAATGTTTTCCGCCCTCAAATAAATACGCTTTCATGTTAGTCAATGGTTGCAGGGTACTATTTTCTTTCTTAAATGGGTGGTACAAGAACTGGAACCTGAGTAGCGTGAGGCAGCATTGTTTTTTTAGAGGAAGTAAGATCCAACCCAGCTCCACCAAGAAGCTCCTAAAGATCCAGACCACCATTTTTTTATACATGTGGGAGGGGAATGAGGTGGATCTATAATGCTGAAAGAAGACTCACTAGTTTGGTATCTGGCCAAGGAACAACAAGTCTGTGGAGTCCCTGCATTTTGTTAAGGACTAGGAGAACAGATAATACTTGATGTCTTCAAACTGACTTAAAATCCCTTGAAACAAATGAGTATCAGAGTCACCTGGTGTCTCAAAAGGAAAGACTCAGCTTTCAGGTATTTCTTAAACATTTATATACTAAAAACAAAGTTCAGCTTTTGGAATTAACAATATTTGTTTACTATATATATATATATATATATATATAGTTTGTCTTTTTAGTAGTTTCAAAATCTTGAAAGCATTGGAGTTAGTAATGCATTTAGAAGTACATTTTTAATTGTCTTTACAGATAAATCATGCAGGTTCATGTACTTGGTAAACACAGTCTGTGATGAAGTATATTTTACTTTTTTCCTGGCTCAGTTTCTACAGTGAAAAGAAAAACTGGAACAACTATCAGAGCTGCCATCCCCCTGGACAAGCTAGTCATCACTCATTTACACAAATGTAATTTCACATTTTTACCATGAGGGAAGCAAGAAAATGAACCAGCATGGTAAACAAATCCATTCATTGACACCTGTGAATGACCAGGGAGGGTTTTTTCTAGCATTCCTTGTGAGTTTATACTCCTTGGAACCTGTTATCCCAGTTTATGTGCCTGTATGTGTATAGGAAGCTTTACAACACTATTTTTCCTCTGTCTTGAGGACTTAATTGAGACCACAGAAAGTTAACTCATTATCTTTTGGGAGTCATTCTATGTCAGATTACCAATGGATAGTACAAACATCATAGAAAGCTATTAGAAGTAGAATGGGTTAAACACTTCCTGGAACTAATCTCAAGGCCCTTGGGCTCCTTTCATAATATCTGTCTTAAATATCTGAGATTTTGTTCTACCTTATAATCAAGAATTTTTGATTTGATTCTTTCTTTAGTTTTCCCAGTTGTATTCCTCGATGTCTGTCTAGTTTGACTTGCTGTTGTGCTTCTAGGTCTTTTATTTTCATTTCTAGCTCATTTTGTTTGTGCAGTGATTCCCTCTTCCATCTTGAGGCTATTTCTGTTATTTCCCCCCTTACCATGGCTTTTATTGTGTCCCATAAAACCCCTGGATTCACGTCTTGTATATTATTATCTATGATTGCCTATTTTAGATGGTTCTTTATTTGCTTTTGAATATCCTTATCTTGTAGCAGGGAGATGTTTAGCCTCCAAAATGAGGTTTTCCTGAGTGTCTACGGCCACCTCTTCTGCTTAACCTTATAAGGATTGCAAATTGCTGCTCTAACCAGCCATTTGTCCTCTCATGATATAAAAACAGGTAAAACCTACCCCACCCATCTCAGCCCACTACATTCCTAACCAGGAATACCATAGGTGGGGTAGATACCTAGATGCCCAGTCAAGCACTCAAATGGATAATAATAGGTTAGTGGGAAGAGTCTGCCTTTATACTAGATCCACAGAAAGTTAACTCATTATCTTCTAGCAGTCAGAACTTTCTGCATACATTACAACAAAAATTTCTCAACAACATTTTTACAAATAAGGAGTTTAGCAGTAATGTGGTTGATACCAGCTTAATCTGGTTTAAGGTCAGTTGGCATTCATCTGTATCCCCCTCCCTCCCCCCCGGGTCGTACCTGAAAATAGGCAAGATTTGTCTAGTGTACTTACCTGGTCAACAAAAACTAAATAAATAAATAAAATATGGTGTAAAGAGCTGCTCCCTGGTTTTGGGGTGGGGGTTGCCACAAGTGGAATGGAACTTCATGGATGGGGGAGCTCATAACAGCAGAAGTGGCATGTTGGCATTAAAAGCTTAGTGGTATGGTATAGAAGCACCAGTATTTAAGCATTACTTTGGTAGAGGATTAATTGTGACGGGGGGTGGGGGAGAGTGAGTCTTGGTATTTTAAACATAATGATTTTCTAAAACTTCAGCCTTCAATGGGCTAGACTTTGTAGCCATCTGTACAGTACATAACTAAGCCACATGCAGTGGGGTATGGGTAAAATCCAGATCACCAGACCCAGGCCAGAGCTGTAAAATCTGGACTGGGCACAGCTTGTGCAAATATTGCTGATCTGGTGGAGCAGCAATAAAAGATAAACTATGCAATACCCTCAATAACACACCTACCCCAGTTTACATTTACCTGATGCCCATTTTTAGGCCTTATATAGTAATATCTTCCTTCAAGAGAACAGCTTGTAATGAAATGTAGTATTTGGGCATATGCACTTTTACATTATATGAATTTTGTGTGTGAACTGTATATCAGTCTCCAAAAAAAAACCAATTAAACACATCAAATGTCTTCAAAAACTTATCTCAACATTGTGTTTATCTATGTAAAGGAAGGGATAAAAGCAACTGAACAAAAGAGTAAACAGGGAGGAGAGGAGGCACTGTGGGTCACCTTGGAGACTGGAAAGGGCACCACAATCCGCACAGGGGTTGTGTACAGAGCCCCATGTCAGGGGGAAGGAATGGACAAGGATATGATAGAAGGCATTCTTAGAATGGCAGAGAAAGGGGAGATACTATTGATGGGAGACCTGAATATGCCAGATGTTAACTGGAGCACATTTGCTGCAGCCACATCCAAGAGCAGGGCCATTCTTGATGCCCTACAGGTGGCAGGCATTAGACAGCTAGTTTCAGAACCCACTCGTGAGGGAGCAATCTTAGACCTTGTACTCTCAAATGGGGAAGTGAGAGGATTTCAGATCTAGAAGTGGTTGCCATCTGGGGACAAGTGACCATCAAACAGTGTGGTTCACGTTAAACTCAGCCAGAGTCAAGCCATACAAAAGTGAGGTACTGGACTTTGGGAGGGCTGACTTTGGCAAGATGGGAGAGTGCCTCAGAGCAGCACTGCAAACAGGCTAGAAGGAGGTGTGGAACAACAATGGGGAATCATCAAACTGCCATCACAGAGGCAACAAGCCTTGTGTGAAGCAAATAAACAAATCAAATGAAAGAAAAGCCACTATGGTTCTCAAAAGAGGTGGCTGTGAAAGTCAGGAAGAAAAAGATAGCATACCGGAAGTATAAGGAAACACAGAAGGAGCAGGACAGAGAGCTGCACCAGTTAAGGCAGAAGGAAGCAGGGAGGGAAGTCAGAATAGCAAAGGCCCAAACTGAGAAAAAGATAGCCAACTCAGTTAAGAAGGGGGATAAAACCTTTTATAGGTACATCAGCTAGCGTAGAAAGACAAAGGGAGGGATAGTGAGGCTGAATAGAATGAATGGTGGGTGGGCAGAGGGGACAGTGAAAAGCAGGATACTGAACGAATATTTCTGCTCAGTATTCACAAAAGAGGAGGGGAAGTGCCTAATCCAATTAACAAAAGCACTCTTGATAGGGGGTTGATCCCAGTCCTTTCACAGAAGAAAGGGTTCTGCAAGAACTCCTAAAACTGAAGGTGGACAAAGCAATGGGTCCTGATGGAATTCACCCAGAATTCTAAAAGAATTAAGGAGGAACTAGTGAAACCACTGGCTACTCTTTTAATAAATCATGGGAGGATGGTGTGGTACCCAAGGACTGGAGGAAGGCAGATGTGATTCCCTTCACAAAAGTGGGACCAAGACAGAGGCAGGAACTACAGACCTGTCAGTCTGACCTCTGTGGTAGGGAAAGTGATGGAGTCACTTCTGAAGGAAAGAATAGTTGAGTACCTAGAGGCCAGTGGAGCACAGGACCCAAGGCAGCATGGATTTACAGCGGGAAGGTCATGTCAGACTAATCTAATAGATTTCTTTGACTGGGTGACCAAAGTAGTAGACCAGGGTGGGGCTGTGGACATGGCCTACCTAGACTTTAGCAAGGCATTTGACACAGTCCCACACAAAAGATTAATAGTCAAATTAACCAGCCTGGGAGTGGGTCCCAGGGTGGTAGCCTGGGTAAAACATTGGCTGCACAACAGAACACAGAAGGTAATTGTAAATGGAATCCACTCTGAAGAAAGAGAGGTTACTAGTGGGGTACCGCAGGGTTCAGTATTGGGTCCAGTCCTTTTTAATGTCTTCATCAGTGACATTGCAGAGGGACTGGAAGGAAAAGTATGCCTTTTTGCAGATGACACAAAGATCTGCAACAGGGCTGATACACAAGGAGGCATGGAAAGGATGAAAAGGGACTTGGCAAGGTTAGAGGAATGGTCAGAAGTATGGCAGCTAGGATTCAATGCAAAGAAGTGCAAAATAATGCACCTGGGAAACAAGAACCCAGGGGAAGAATACACAATGGTGGGGAGGTAGTAACAACAACAAAAAGGAAAGGGACCTGGGGATAATCATATCAGATGACCTTAAGGTTAGCAAGCAATGTGAGAAGGCAGTAGGGAGGGCTGGGGTATACTGGGATGTATAGGGAGAGGCATCAGCAGCAGAAAACAGGAAGTTGTTATCCCTCTGTACAGACAGTTGGTGAGACCCCATCTGGAGTACTTTGTCCAGTTCTGGAGACCCCATCTCCGCAAGGACATAGACAGGATAGAGGTAGTCCAGAGGAGGGCAACTAAAATGGTGCAGGCTCTGCAAGAGAAGCCATATGAGGAGAGACTAAAGGAGCTTAATATGTATACCCTTGAGGAAAGAAGGGAGAGGGGGGACATGACAGAAACTTTTAAGTACCTCAGTGGAATCAACAAAGTCCAAGAGGGTAGCATCTTTCAGAAAAAGAGACTTGCAAGAACAAGGGGACACAATTTAAAGATAGAAGGAGGGCGGTTCAGGGGCAATGTGAGGAAGTATTATTTCACAGAGAGGGTAGTGGATGCATGGAACAGCCTTCCTGAGGAGGTTGTGGGGTCTAAAACTGTGGGAGAATTCAAGAATGCATGGGACAGAAATAAGGCAATTCTTGTGGGGAGTAGGAAGAAATAGGCTGTTGGTTAACTAGGATCTACGGCCTATCCTGTAGGTAGGGAAATGGGCAGACTAGATGGGCCAAGAGGTCCTTATCTGCCATCAAAGTCTATGTTTCTATGTTTCCATGTTGCCACAACATATAGTTGTCTCAGCAGTGTTTTCAGTTAGGGTACAGTAGCTTCATGTAGATGATGGCCTGGTTCTATTGAGTTGATTGCTATAACAGTGCATAGAATAAATCGCACAACATATAGGTAACTGTAATACAGATGGTGGCATTATTTTTAATTATACAATGGAAAGAAAAATGTAAGAAGCTGATTAGCTGCTGACCCATTGAAACAGTGATGTTATTACACAGTAACATCATCGTAGCTTTGGATTTGGATCATTCCTTGCATTTTCTCTTAAGAAATATTTTTCCACACTAAAAAAAACATCCTTTAAAATGTATTTTTTATTCTGCATATAACAACAAGCCATTGTATAATTACAATAAGGCACTCCAGGGTGTGTGTTATCATGCAATAATGTCACTCCTGGTGTGGTGGAAGCACTCGGCTTCGCCTCTGCTTAAATATGCTCTTTCTCAATGTACTGTACTTTGATTCAGTTAGTGTATGCAACAGCCTTCATGTGAACACTCTGGGCTTCTCTTTGACTCCTGATGTCTATTTTAGCTATTGTATATTGTTTGAACTGCTTTGGTCTTCTTGATGTGGTGCCTGTGTAAATGAGCCTCTGACTCAAAGGTTTGTAAATCTGATATTTTTAAAATAAATAAATAAATAAATGTTTATGTTTAAGCCCATGAAACATCCTTATCTAGCTAATGCATTCACAGTCGTAGTGGCTCTGCCAGAGCTTGTTAATATTTGTACACCAAATTTCAACATAGCCTTCTTCTGACCCCACCTCATGAACCCTGTAGGTGAAAATTTTCAAATCAGTTGGAAAATGGCATTCCACCCCACAGGTGCGAAAACACATTATGGGTAGGATGTGAAAAATTATGCCTGTATTGTTCATGAGGCACTGTGATAAAAAGGCTATATTGAAAATTTGGAGTGAAAATATTGAAAATTACTAAAGTTATACTTATGCGTAGAAAATTTTGAACAACCAGGTGGAACTCTGCCATTTTTTGGAGTTGTTTCACCAGATTTTCAACATGGCCTTTTTTGGAACCCCACCTTATGAAGAGTGCCACTGTCATTTCATTCACCTGTCCCAAAAGGTGATTTCGCAGGAGTGACTGCAAGCATTCTAAAGCACAGGTGTGAAACAAATTTCGGTAGGATGTGAAAAATGACAGCTGTACTGTTCATAAGGAGGTGTGGGAAAATGGGAATGTTGAAAATCTGGAGTGAAAATATAAAAAATTGGCAAAGTTACAAGCATGCGTAGAAACTTTGCAAAGCACGACCGTAACAAGGTCATTTTTTTGGAATTTTTTCACCAAATTTGCAACATGGGCTTTTTGGAACCCCACCTCATGAACAGTGGCACTGTCATTTCATTAATCAGTCTTGAAAGGTGATTCCATACATCGACTACAAAATCACCGTTTGGGACTGAGTAACAAAATGGCAGTGACAGTGTTCATGAGGCACGTTCCCAAGAACCCCATGTTGGAAATTTGGGGCCCAAATTCCTAAAAATGGTTGAGATATCAACATAAGTTGAACACCATCCTTCCCCCCCCCCATTGACTGTCATTATACAGCACTTACCTTTGATTCTTCGGTTTGACAGTTGGCTTTGAAGAGTGCAGACATGTTCCGGTCAGGAGAAGATGACAGGCCGACCTCTGTAGGTAAGTATGGAGTAAGGGGAGTACTCAGTGGAAAGGTGGGGATGGGAGGGGGACTGGGAGACGTTGAGGGCTGTTTTCTTTTACAGGTCTAAAAAAAGACAGCAGGGACAGTTTTCTTTATTTTACAGTGAAAAAAATGTATACATTAATTTAGGCACACTGGGGTGGGCCATACAGTGTGCCACAATGTCGTGGTTGTGGAAGCTATGCTGACACAGGGATTTGGCATCCCATGTCAGCACAGAAATGGGTACCAGAGGGTGCAGGGTGGACAGAACACAGTGGGAGGGTGGGAGGGTTTCATTTGTTGCCGGAGGCTGGGACAGGAGTGGGGAGGACGGAATGCAGCGGGAGGTAGCAGGAGGGTTGTCTACTTGCCTGACTGATCAGTCTGCCTGTACTTCAAAGGGCCAAGCTGCGCTGCTACTGCATCAGCTCTGTTCTTTGAAAACATTGCCCAGACCAGCCCCCTCACAAAACCAGTGTCATCAGGCCACTGCCTGCTGATACGCCTGCCACAGCCCAGCCCCTACAACACCACTCTCCATTGGGCTGGCACCCCTCACACCCCTCTCTAGCAACTCTCATATCAACATGTTCGTTCGCACTTACGCACATGACGAACATAAAATTAGTGCCTGCATTTTGTGTACTGTTGCTGTATCAATCTGCCACTACATGGTACTGTTTTATTTTGTGATCATCTCTTTAAATGTTTGCTGGCGCACGCAGTGCGCAAGAAACATTTTGAGGAGAGTAGAGTATTGCAGAGGTGTGTCAATGTTTGCCCAATCCAGCCAATGCTTTCAGGGGCTTGTCCCTCAGCCACCAATCAACAGGGGAAGCTGTCGATGATGGCAGTTTCAGAGCGAGCGCCAGACTTGAAAGAAATATGCTGCTCCAATCATGGACAGTTTTGTCATTGCAGTGGCAGATCTCTTCACCCCCTATCTTCTCTTCAACCAGGCAAATTCCAGCCACACACATTACAGTGCACAATAATGCACAAGGCTGGACTTACAAGCAACTCATTTGCTCAGTGTGTCTTTCATGGTGAAATAAATAATTGAGCCCCGCCATGCATAATTGGTGGCTCCTGCCGCCCACCACACACTCCCTCCAAAGCCGACATCGGGGTGCCCAATCCCCGTGTTGGCATGCCCACCTCAAGCCCAAACATATATTTTGCCAACAATGGGGTGCCCAATCCCATGTCAGCATGCCCCCTCACTATTGTGGCACACTGGGAGCCTACCCCAGTGTGCCAAAGTAATTCTTATGTTTTTCTGACTCCGGGATGCCCACTCCCAGTGTTGGATGAGCCCCCATGTCCCCTTTTTGTCTGCTGACCTCAGGGTGCCCGATCCCCAGTCGGCATTGATCCCCCCTCCACTACTCTGACAAATTGGGAGCCCACCCCAGTGTGCCAAAATCAATTTTGTTTTCACCTGTAAAAAAAGCAAACAGTGCCATGATGTATTTCTTTTTTTTACCTGAAAAAAAGGAAAACGGTTTCTTGTCATTCCCACCAGCCTCCCCAACCTGGACCCTCCCTCTGCACACCCCACATCCCTGATCCCCCCCCCCCGCCTATACTTACCTCTGGAAGTCAGAAGCAGTGATCTTCTGTGGACTGGGAACACATATGCACTCTTCAAAGATCAACCGGGAACTGAAGAAATGATGGTAAGTCCTATAATGGCAGTGAATGGGGGGGGGGGGTTCAATTTAGTTTGATATCTCAGTCAGTTTTTGGAGCTTTGGTCCCAAATTTTCAACATGGGATTCTTGGAATCCCACCTCATGAACACTGTCACTGTCATTTTGTTTCTCAGTCCCAAAAGGTGATTTCGTGGTCACTGCACGGAATCACCTTTCAGGACCGATTAACGAAATGACAGTGCCACTGTTCATGTAGTGGGGTCCCAAAAAGCCCATGTTGCAAGTTTGGTGAACAGACTCCAATAACTTGACTGCGTTACAAATGTGCATTGCGCAGTTTGTACGCACACTTGTAACTTCACCAGTTTTTAATATTTTCACTCCAAATGTCCATCATTGCCATTTTTTCTTTCACACCTCCTCATGAACAGTACAGCTGTCATTTTTTGCATTATGCCCAAAATGTGTTTTCTCACCTGTGGTGCAGAATGGCGCAGTCGCTGTGTGAAATCAACTTTTGGGACAGATTAATGAAATCCCAGTGCTACTGTTGATGAAGGGATGTCTCAAAAAGGCCATGTTGAAAATTTGGTTAACAAATTCAAAAAAATGACTGCTTAATGAACGTGCGTTAAACAATTTCTACGCATGCTCATAACTTTGCCACTTTTTCATATTTTCACTCCAGATTTTCTACATTGTCATCTTTTCACACCTCCTCATGAACAGTACAAATGTAATTTTTCACATCCTGCCCAAAATGTCTTTTTGCACCTATTGTGCTGAATGGTGCATTCACGGTGCAAAATCACATTTTGAGATTGAGTAATGAATGATAGTGCAACTGTTCATGAGGTGGGATCCCAAAAAGCCCATGTTGAAAATTTGGAATGAAAATACCAACAAACGCCCAGGGCATTAGGGTTTCCAATTGTAATGCCCCACCCTGTACAGACTGACAGGTGTCAGGAGTGTGGCTTGAGGTCGTCAGTCATAATGTTCATGCCATTACACCCCCACCCCCACCTTGCAGCCACTGACAGGCATTACAGGTGTGCCTTTGGGGTCTTGGCCCTAACGTTCACCCCATTCTCCTATACTGCACACATCTCAGATTATTTCCTTATGGAATGGGGTGAGCTTAAGGGCTGAAGACCCCAATGCACACCATGACAACTTTCAGTGTCTGCAGGGTGAGGTGAGGTGGAATGGCATGAGTGTTGTGGTTGACGACCCAAAGGCACACTCCAACTCCTGTCAGTCTCTGCAGGGTGAGGGTGAGGTTGGGGGTTGGCATTAGTTCAATACTTCACTGCCATTCCTATTACGCATCTCTCTAACTCGTGCAGTACCAATGCCAATACCAGCAAGCAAACATCCAGCATTGACAAATGCTTGTTTATTTTGCATTTGAGTTTACTAAATCAGAAGAGAACAAGCAAGGGGCCTGATTCTCAAAAGGTTACACCAGGTGTAACACAATTGCACCATACAGAATGGCACAAACCATGAGATATGTCAATCAGTTGCTACATGCACGATTCTCCAATGCAGCATGTGCCACGTCATAAATACAATGCACAAAAGTCAACTTACACTGCATTTGCACCAAATCCACAGATACGCATTGGCATAAGCCAACTTGCAGCAAAGAAAACAGTGGATTCCCCATTGGTGGGATTCTAGAAGCAACCAAAGAACAAGATATGCCAATTGCAAAAGGCGCAAGTTATACTGGGGGGGGGGCAGGTGTAACTGCAGCAGAGTATAAAAGGAGGCCCTGTGAGACAGACAGCAGAGTCACTGTGGTGCAAGCAGTGTGCAGACACTACAGCCAATAGTGTGAGAGAGAGAGAGAGAGAGAGAGAGAGAGAGAGAGAGAGATGACAGCACCAGAGGCCATACTGGGATTATTGCTTTTGGACAGGTGGCAGAGGCACCGCAGGTGGTGCGATGGCAGGAACCAGGGGAACAGGCAGTAACCAGTGTGGCATATACCCATCAGATGCCATGCGCCACGTATGTTCAGAGCCAGGATGTCATATCTGGACCTCTCGGAGGAGCAGTGTATCGCATGCTACCACCTGCCAAAGGCCATCATAGCTGAGCTGTGTGATGACCTATGGGAAGATCAACAGAGTGTCACCTGTAGGGGGCACCCCATTCCAGTGGAGGTGAAGGTAAGTGCAGCACTGTGCTTCCTCACCACTGAAACATTTCAAAACCCCACAGGTGACACCATAGGCACCTCACAGCCAGCAATGTCCAGGTGCCTCAGGCAGTTCCTGGATACAATGATGGACTAAACAGAGGGTTACATCACTTTCCTGAGGGATGCATAGCAGCAGCAGGCAGTGAAGCAGGCCTTCTATGATGTTGCACTGTTCCCCCATGTGCTTGGTGAGATCAACTGTACACATATGGTCATCAGGGCACCACCAGGTGAGGCAGAGGTGTACATCAACAGAAAAGGCTTCCACTCTATGAATATGCAAGTGGTATGTGACAGCCAGTGCTGCATACTGGATGTGGTAGCCCAGTACCCTGATTCTAGACAAGACTCCAACATCTTCTGCAACTCCAGCCTGCATAAGGCATTCCAGAGGGGACAGATCACTGGTGGATGGCTCCTTGGTAGGTGCTACCAGCCTGCATAGAAACAGCCCTGTACCAGCAGTTTCAGCATGCCTATGTGTGTATCGTGTGTGATGCACACTAACGGTGTGTACCTTACATCCCACAAGTGACGGTGGATACCCACAGCTGCCATGGGTCATGACGCCACTACAGAGCCCACACATTGCAGCTGAGGTTCAATACAATGAGGCCCATGCCACCACCTGGGTTATCATTGAGTGGACATTTGGTGTCCTGAAGGCACGGTTCCAGTACCTGGATAGATCAAGAGGGGCATTGCAGTACAGTCCTGAGATGGTATGCAAGATATTCATGGTATGCTGTGTGCTACACAACCTCACACTATGGAATCACATGCTGCCACCTGACCTGGGCAAAGAGGAGGAGAAGGATGGGGCTGATGAAGACCACAGTGAACACCATGGCAGACAGCCACATGGCCAAGCTGCATGGGCCCAGGCAGGGCAACGTGCATGACATGAGTTGAGAGCCCACCCTTCAGCTGAGGGACAACCACCACCAACAGGTGGCACTGGCAGCACTAGGCCATCGGCCCACGAACATCATACCACCACACAGCCATGCTGCCCGGTGCTGGACATCAGACATGGTGACACTGTAAAGAGTGAACAGTGGCCATGTCAGGTGGTAGAACCTGCTGGGCATAGACACCCACTGCAGTGTGTGAAGGACACATGTCAGGTAAGAAGTCAGGACAAACAGCACACAGCACAGCCAGACACAGTGAGATGTGCTCTATGGGGGGGGGCACAACACCCACATGATGACACTTGGGGGGGCTGGGGTGTGTGTTTGTATAATGGTCAGTGAATGTAAGGTAGTGTGCAACAACATATGTGGGCCATGCACAACAGCTATGAATGCTGTAAGGGAAATCTGCAACAACACAACTGTGGTGTCTGCAACACACACACCACAACATGACCGCATATGCACTACACACCATTCACCATTACAATACTGCCTATGTACAGCCAGGTGCTGCCCACTAGCCACAGGCACTGGATTGTAAACAGTGCTGCCATGTCTGGTGTGTTGCACCAGGGAGACAGTACACAGCTGAGACAGCATGTCAGTACAACACCCACAGGATGTGGGGGGGGGCTGTGTCATGGGTGTCTGTGATGGTCAGTGGACACAGTGTAGTGTGCATCAACACATGTGTGGCATACAGAACAGCACGGAATACTGTGAGGCAACACTACAACAACAGAGCTGTGGTGTCAATAAATGTGCATGTGTGATGTGCATGCATTGTCACCAACAAGATATGGCAAAATGAAAATGCATGAAAAAAGCTACCGCATGTGCCCCACAACAATCACTGTTACACCTATATGTATGTACAACCAGGCACCGAGCAAAAACCACGAGCATTGGAATGCAAACAATGCTGACATGTCTGTTGTGCCGCAATGGGCAGACAGTAAACACTGGGACTGCATGATGACCCAGGTATCACGCTTTGGCCATGCAGATGTACAACTGTGCAGAGCCATACACATGTGTTTTGTGGCAAAAAAGATGCATGCACATGTGACTTGTGGCAAAAACGTCACACATGCAGCAGGCATCTGCCTGCATGTGTCACATGCGGGAACACGTGCAGCCACAACTGCACAATGCCACACTCTCTGTAGTAAGCTAAGGGAAGAGGGAGATTGTTAGCCAAGGCCCACAAACAAACCAAAATGACTTCTCTAAGTAGCAGGGCACCAAATTTCACAGCTGCAGAGACTGCACAGCTAGTGAGCCTGGTACAACAGTGGCACACAACACTGCTGCCACAAGGGTGCAGACACCACACACCCTCACAAAGGGACAATGTGTGGTGGACCATAGGGGCACGCCTACAGCATATCTCTGGTGTGAAGCACACTCCCCAACAATTAAAGCACCGGTGGCAGGACCTAACGAGGCGGGACCCTGGTATCCTCTGCCATCTGATGGACATGGCCGCCAGGAGGGGTGTGGAGATTAGGACTGGCCAGTGACCTGCAGAAGGTGAGTATGGCACACATTTGCCACACTGGCAGACACCATTGCCATCCATAGCATGCCTGTGTGCACATCATGCTGACAAGTGTGTCACATTTCTCCACAGGTCACAACAGTGCTACCCCAGGTGCACAGTGGACAGGCCACATGGCACAGGAGCAGCATGTGGTGGGACAGGTGGCAGCACACAGCCATCCATGACAAGGTAAGTGTTGCTCACAAAGACAATGGGGCTATGGGGTGACTGAATATCAGTGGGTAACACTGTGGACCACAGCTGGCTAACACCTGGCATATTGGGGTGGTGGAACACCATGTGTACCAGGTGTGCATGTGGGCATTGCAGCACAACAGTGTGTGCTGCACAGGATGACATGTGGCAGCATGACCACGGTAGGGGGCCTGTTGTAATGCATAGCAACTGTGCAGTGTTCTGTGTCCAACATGGGCACCCCTGGGAATTTATTTAGTTATTTATTTATTCAAGTCTTGGATTACAAAATTTTGAGCTGGGAGCTCATTTGCAAAGATTCCACATCAATCAGTAAGCAATCAATAGATACATACAGGTTACATCAAAGGGTTTCACAATAAGTTTCTTTGGTGGTACAAACATGAATACGAGATTCAGGCAAACACAAGGTACATACAGGTTGTCACAAACGCACTCAGCAGGTCAGGTCCTCTGCTCCCACAGTGCCAACCTCTGAGTGCAGTATTGTGAACAGGTAACAGAACAGGGTAACCCTCCTGTCTGCTTGTGGGTCTGAATCACCTTTAGTCTCAAGTTCTGGGTAATTCAAGCTGTGAACCTTATGCTAGCATACCCAATGTACAGGCTCAGATAATCTGTTCTTCAGGGGGATGCCAGATATCTTTCGCTTAAGGGCACCTAACCAGGAATCCAAAATTAACCCTTAAAACTCTATAAAAGAACTTAGGTATATTCTTACTTTTTCTCAGTCTGGTAACACCATCAAGCTTATGAACAGTGGTCAGATTTAACCATCTATACTTCACATGCAAAAGAACTTCGAAGACATACCCAGGCAGTCTTTTTAAATGAAAGGTTTACTTAAAAAATTGATTAAAATATGTCAAATGTAAACACAGAACACTGTATCACAAAATATACAATCACTTAAAAGAAAACAAGGAAAAGTACAAACATAAACTCATGCCACGATACAATTAGACTTTTTCTATCTAATGTATTACCTTCTTACAGTGCTTAAGTTAGTTCTTGTTTCATAAGAGCCCACAAAGAAATGTCTCTCACATCAGACACAGATCCTAGGTTAAACTGTGTCTGTCTCCCAAACCCCTTCCATTATGTCATCTATCTCCTCCGTGTTAAATGTAAAACATTATACAAACAATGATCTTCCTGTCAGAATATATTTCAAATAAGGTGGCATCAGCAAAAACTCATTTCCCAATATGACTCCTTAATTAACATCCCCTCTTTGATCTCAAACAGTTCCTATTCCCAGGCATTTCAAAGGATTTTATGACTTTTAGCACCATAGTGATATAACAATGTTTTTTCCTCTAAAACATCATAAAAGTTTATGATCTCTATCCTCTGACAGACTCGTAAAGTCCCATTTCATTTCCTCTTCAAAGCAGCAGCAAGCCATAAAATGCAATGTCTCAAGGAAGTTAATCACATACAGAGATCTGCTCGTTTAATATATATCCAGTCATTTTAACTGACACCTGGGAGTGGGGCACCAATAGCACAGAATGTCTCATGGGAGATGCTCATATACCACATTTTATATTACAAATATCATAGAACAATCATAACCAGCTGGCCAAGCATCACACAGGTTGCCATCAAAGTTGCACAACAAGTTACATAGTTTGTTCAAGTGTGATTACAAGATTCAGACATAGCTTTAGGTTCTAAATGGTTGTACAGAAAATCAAGGAAGATTGTTTCGCTACTCAGGAGGTAGAAAGTCCTCTAGTGGAAGGTAATAAGCAATGGGGTGGGGGAGTGGGACCAGGCAGGTCTGAGGCCCATTGTCAAGGTGAGGTAGTTGGGGGTAGTAAGGAGAAGAAAGTTTAGGACCAGAGTGGGGGGGATGGAGCAGGTGCAAGTGAGTGGAGACAGGGATAGGAGTATGGAGGAGAGGGGGTATTAAGGAGGAGAGGGGATTGTGGAGGAGAGGGGATTAAGGAGGAGAGGGGGATTATAGAGGAGAGGGGGATTAAGGAGGAGGGGGGATTATGGATGAGAGGGGGATTATGGAGGAGAGGGGATTATGGAGGAGAGGGGGATTATGGATGAGAGGGGGATTATGGAGGAGAAGGGGATAATGGGAGACAAGACGAGGGTGGGTAAGAGAGACTGGGGAGGACAGTGTAGTAGGTAGGCATCTGGGATCGGTAACGGCATCTGATTGGACAGAGATAAGTGCAGGGGACACATACAGTAGGTAGGTAAGAAGTGCAGGGGGAGGTCCGGGCAGGCCCTTAATGGCAAACTGGAGTTATAAGGGGCAGGTGCACCTCATGTGGCTAGTAAGGTGGGTGTGGAGCATTGACTTGAAAGGCCCAATTCTGGATTCAGAAATTAGGCCACTCGGAAGGAAGTTTAGCTGGTGAGGGGCTCGGTATACAAAAGACGTGTGGCCTAAGAAGGTGTGGCAGAATGACACCTTGAATGAGTTAGTAAGTGTTCCTCATGTCAGACAAGATGGTGCAGAAGATATAATCATGATCTGGACCCCGGGGGGGGTCATGCCAAGGGTAGCCTTTTTAGCCAGGAGACTGAGCTGGTAACTGATTCTGTTATCCAGGTCAAGCCAACCCGTTCCTACTGTCTGGCAAAAATGAAGTGTTCATATTAGGTGATATAAACATTAATTGGCTAGGGAAATGCCAGACCACCTCACTTTCTAAAATTCAGAGTCATAACCTGCATCAGATGGTTCCCGAACCAACGAGGATTGCGTCTCATTGCTATTCCAGCACCCTAATTGACTGGGTGCTAGCAAACCACACTAAGCATATCCTCTCTGCCGGCCCACTTGCTGATGCTATTACTGACCACCACCCTATCTGTTACACTGGGGGTATGGACCCCTTCCCCCCACAAAACCACGCTTCATCACCTTTTGAAACTACACCAACCTAAATCCTAAAAGCTTTCTCCACAACGTGGCAAATATTGACTGGTCCAGTCTTTATAATGCTCAAGACGTGCAGTCCGCCCTTAATATCTTCATTACAAATTTCAT
Source organism: Neoceratodus forsteri (assembly GCA_016271365.2). Taxonomy (NCBI): domain Eukaryota; kingdom Metazoa; phylum Chordata; order Ceratodontiformes; family Ceratodontidae; genus Neoceratodus; species Neoceratodus forsteri. Next base: position 401,244,340 of record CM057454.1, read on the forward strand.
AGCCATACTGAATCTTGACTCCCCTCGAATAACATGCCATATTAAAGGGAAACCTACCAGATGCCTAAAAAAGGACCTACTGGCTAAAATAAAAGTGAGAGATAAATGTTGGAGTCATTTTAAGTCCTCTGGTCTACAGGGGGACTATAACACCTATAGGATGCATAAGAATACTTGCAAAAGGACATGAGGACAGCTAAAAGCTCCCACTGTAAAAATGTATTAGCCTATGCATTAGGAGATCCCAAAAAGTTCTGGTCCTACATTAAAACCTTCCTCGGATCCACTCATTCTTCTACCCCTATTGACATGGTCCTTAATGGAACCCACTTCAACAACCCCCAGACCATAACAAACTTCTTTAATAATCAGTTTGCTGACCTAACCAAATATACATCCTCCTTCCCTGCTCCTCAACAAATGGGTCCCTCAGTATCTTCCCAGTGAGAACCTGTAGTCCCCTCCTTTCATTTTAAGGCCATTACTCTAAGGGAGGTCACAAAACTTCTTAGCATGATCTCAGACAGCACAGCCACAGGCTCTGACAGCATCGAGCCCAGGCTGCTAAAAATTTCTGCCCCACTTATTGCCACTCCTCTGGCCAGAATCTTCACTCTCTCCCTGTGTGAAAGTAGTGTCCCTGACTTCTGAAAGATAGCAAAAGTCACCCATGTCTTTAAGAAAAGTGACCACAAAGATCCCTCTAACTACTGGCCCATAGCCATCCTGTCCGTACTATGCAAAATATTAGGAAAAACTAGTTGCCACACAAGCCATTGAATTTCTCCTTAAGAATGACCTCCTAACAACTGCCCAGCATGGCTTTCGCGAAGGTCACAGCACCTCAACTGCCCTACTTAAGTTTACTACTGACACCCTCACTGCTATGGACTCAGATCTTCTAACGGGGGTGGTTTTCATAGATATGACAAAGGCCTTTGACATGGTAAACCACTCGCTTCTTCTTGACGCCCTACAATCTATGTGCTTTGCACCAAACGTTGTCAGCTGGCTCAGAAGTTACCTGTCAAACAGGGTCCAAATCATCAAGTTCAATTCTACCTGTTCTGACCGTGAGTCAGTGAATATTGGAGTACCCCAAGTCTCCATCCCTGGGCCACTTCTTTTTTCTATATTTATCAATAGCATCACCTCAAGTCTCTCCACCACCTCCTGTCTACTCTATGCTGATGACATAGTCCTATATGCCAGTGCTAAAAACATATCTGACATCAACCTATAGCTCTCTTCCGACTTCCAACACACACAAGCCTGGCTCCTAGACCACAAACTTGTACTTAATGAAGCCAAAACCCAGTCCATGCTATTTGGAACCCTCTCTAAACTCAAAACATGCCAAGATAACTTCAGGGTCTTCTGCTTAGATGGCTCACATATTGGCTTAGTGACCTCATTTAAATACCTTGGGGTAACTTTGGACCAATCTTTACACTTTGAACTTCACATACAAAACACATGCAAGTCTGTAAACTCTAAACTGGGCATAGTGTACTGGACTAGCTATGCACCAGCCCCTACAGCAAGAGTGGCTATAGCACGGGCATACTCTACCTACCCTGACCTATGGAGCAGCCACGTAATACCTTACCTAAATCAAATCTCCATAGATGGGACGTTACCTATAACAACATTTGTCAGTATGCCTCATCCTCCCACAAACTGAAACACCATTGCCTCCTCTACTCGGATCTAAATTGTCTATCCTCAATACTACCAGACTTTACTCCTTTGGTTCCACTATTGATAGCATTCTGAGGTCTCGAACCCCCTTAACTCTGGCTGAGCTGCTCACCAGACCTCTAGCTAAGGCCTGCACTCAGCAGATAAGTCTCTTTTATGCATCCCAAAATGCAACACCACCAAAGGCTCTAGAGTTTTTGCCCACCACACCCCTCAGCAATGGAACTCACTCCCACTAGATGTCCATCTTGCACCCACACACAACGCCTTTAAAAAAGCGCTCCACTGATACCTTATCTCAACCAGCCAATGTGCCTGCTTTAAACCTCCTTAGTGTTTGTTTCTCCTCCCTGTCTCAAAGCTCTTAACCAGCTTCTGCTAATAGACCCCTGCGATGTAACGATTTCCTGCCCTGTCCCCTGCTTCACCCCCATACATTTATCCCCTCTTTTTCTCAATGCCAGCTCTTATCCCCATGCCTGACCTTATCTCTGAACCTAGCATTTTCCTGAACCACAGCTATCTCAACTTTCCTATCCCCTGAACCATACTCCCCCTTGCACTTATCAGTTATTGTCCTATATTTTTTTAGATCTGTCTGAAATGTCTTTTTCAGGGTTATACCTGCTGTATTGATTTATTCTCTGAATTTTTGCCAAATGTTTCTGGTGTGTTTCCCAGCAAGTCATTTGAACTTTGATGCTTTGTTCACTAGCCAAATTGCTTTATCCTGATGCTATGACTGGACATATTGCTCTGTTCCCTGCTCTTAGCACCTTGTATTTTGTTTTATGCTGTACAACCAATGTACAACACCTTGTTTAATGTATTCTGATGTAACCTGCTGTTTGTTATACCTGTAATATTTACCTTGTAACCTCCCAGATCGTGCCTGAAAATAGTCATCTCTATGGCTAGCGCACCTACCCGGTTAACAAAAACTAAATAAATAAATTAAAAAAATATGGGAGTATAGGTCGCATGTATGGGTTAGGCGAGGGACACCCAGGAATAGCCTACAGGCTTTATTGAGAATAATGGTGATTCTCTTTAGTTCTGTAGTTGAGGCTGCACTGTATAGAATAAGCCCACAGTCAACCACAGAGAAAACTGAGCTTGTTGAGGTAAGTCTTAGAGTGTCTTATTTAAGGCAATGCCTATGCCTGTACAGTTGCCCTAACTTTCTGCTTGCTGATTTAGTGACTTGGTCAGTGTGGAGGAAGTACAAAAGGGTGCTGATCAGCATGACCCCTAGGTACTTGAAGTTACTAACCATGTTTAGGATATCACCTTGTTTGTTGTGGATGACAAGTTTGGATACTTTGAATCTGCTTTGCGTAGAAGCGAACAACATAGTTTTCATTTTCTTATAATTGAACAGTAATTGAGAGCTTATGAACCAGTCCTCAACTAGTGTGAAGTTATTTTGGATGTTCTGTTCTAGAGCGCTAATGTCCAGATGGCTGGAGAAAATGATGGCATCGTCCGCATATAGGAGAATGTAGTCTTGGCAAACTTGCTGGAGGCAATTTAGGAAGAGACTGAGCAAGAGCGGGCCAAGGATGGAAGCCTGTGGTACCCCTGTAGTCACATTTAGTGTAGTGGAAATGATGTTGCCTATTTTCACTTGTTGGACCCAATCAGAATGATAACTTCTGAGCCAACCTATTGATGTCTTGGATACGGTGTCAGTGCCTAACTGGGCTAGCAGGAGTTCGTGGTTCACTGTATCGAAGGCCTTAGTGAGGTCAATAAAGGTAGCCCCCACTAATTTCTCTCGATCTAGGGAGTCATGGATGAACCCTGTGAACTCCACCAGTGCAGTCATGGTGCTGTGCCGTTTCCTAAATCTGTGCTGCTCACTACACTGGAGTTGACATTTATCTAGGCGATCGACTAACTAATCGTAAACTATTCTTTCTAATGTCTTGGAGATCAGGGGGAGTATGGAAATCAGCCAGTAATTTGAGTGGAGTGTCGTCACCATTTTTGAAGACTGGGGTGACCACTACAGATTTCCAGAGTTTGGGAAATTGGCCAGTTGTTAAGGAGAGATTAATTATTTTTGTGAAGGGGCCAATATTTCATCTATGGTGAGGGATATAAGCCTCAGATCGAGGGCATCCCCACTATGCCTGGTTTTATCAATCGCTTTTAGCAAGTATTTTTTTTGCTTCAGCTTTAGAGATGACATGAAGGTAGAAAGGTGGGGTGATGCTGGAGGGAGGAGGGTCTGATGAAGTATGCTGAACAGGGCTGGGTGGGCTTAGATAGTCTGGTGGAGGACTCCGCTAAGATCGGAGAAGGCCTTGTTAAACGTATCTGCAATAGCCTTTGTGTCCTGGGATAGTTCACCATTTATGTTAATTATAGTAGGTGGTGATTTATTAGGGTTCCCTGTGAGGGCTTTGATATTTGCCCAGAATTTGCGGCCATCGCCCCAAGAGTTGTCAAGCTCGTTCCTGAAGTATTGCCTTTTTGCCTAGTGAATGGCCTCAGTGCATTGGTTTTGTGCTATTTTATAGTTTTGGGTATCGCTTGAGTATCCTGTACTTTTTGCCTTCTGCCAGAGATTATTCTGAGCATGGAGTTGGGCAATGAAGGATGGAGTAATCCAGGATTTATGTGACCCATTGATCTTTCTTTTGGTGATCGGGGCGAAGATGTCACAGGCTGCATTGCACGCCTTTATGAACAGATCTAGAGCAGCATTGACATCATCTGCCGAGTAAATGATTGACTAGTTTAGCTGTCTGAGATGATCTTCCAGTGGCCCCAGTTGCCCCCTTCTAAGAATACGTGAGGTGACAGCCTTTGCGGGCAGTTTGGGTGGCTTGCTGGACCGAGCACAGAGGATGAGGAAATGATCACTTATTGTGTCTGGGAGGATTTGCATACTGGAGATGCATTTTGGGTAGTTCATTAGTACCCAGTCCAGGAAGGTGCTGGTCCCGGTGTGGTAGTTGGTAGTTGGTATGTGTGGAAGGGGTTACTAGCTGTTCATAGCTTATAGCTGCAATGGCATCTCTATAAGGAGCAGTGCTGCTGGACTCCAAGTGTATATTGAAATTGCCCTGTACTAGTGTTTCTGACTGCTGGTGAGTCTGATAAGTGCTCCCGGAGGATTCTGAATCCTTCAGCCTGTTTCTTGGGGTGACTACAGATGGAGATGACAGTTATACCTTTGCCATGAATCCGGAGGATAACCTTAAGTGGTAGGATTTGCACATTATTTCCTGAGTTAATGGGAGGGAGAGCATGACCTTGTAAATGGTCCTTAATATAGATGACACATCCCCCTCCTCTTTTCCTGGTACGATCCAGTCTGAAAGATGTGTATCCATTGAGCTGGATTTCAGTATCAGCAGTTCTAGGGGTGAGCCAGGTCTCAACCACAGATAGGATATCTCACTTGTGCTGGGCAGTCCAGGCTCACAGCGAGTCGAATTTAGCAAGAAAGCTGCAGATGTTGATGGATGCAATAGTTAAGGAGCCATACTTCATGGGGTGGTTAATGCCCCTGCTGACAGGACTAAGGTTTGGGTATATGTTTCCTGAAAGGAGCAGTAGCAGCCACATGAGACATGTTGCCTGTAGCCTAAAGTGCTTTAAGGACATGGAGGGGTTGTTATGGATAGAGCAGTGTTTAGGAGGTTTGATAGTTAGAAGGAGCATATTAAGGATAGGTGATGGGATTGGGTATGCATAATTAGACACTAGGGGTGTAATTTGTACTCCCCGGGACAATCAGGAGTACTGGGTTGGAGGTCGAGTGAGGGATGATTATGTCATCAGGTTTTATAAGATTACAGGTGGTTTCACTATCTAATGGGTGGATTAAGATTGGAAAACTCAGGCGAATACCAGGAGGGAGCACAGTAAAAGTTTTTCCCATATCATAGTTGCTGGTATAGGGGTGGGGACAAATAGAATGTAATTAGATAGGAAGAGGGGAGAGTACCCCTCGGTTCTTGCCTATCCCCTACTACCTTGTCTTCTCACCAACTATCTCTCACCCTCTCATGCACTTGCCAGATCAGTATTTCAATTGTAACCGCCCCAGGCTCTCTTTGTATAATGTCAGATGATATTGCACCATTGCTTCTGTCCACACTGATTCTGACAAAGTCTTTGGCAGTTTATGCAATCTGTAATGTTTTATCTGTTATTAATTCTGTCTTCTCTTATCTGGACAAAGCCAATGGCAGCTCATGTACTGTAATTGTATTAACTGTTATCTACCTGCCTGTTCTTGTCTATACTTGTCTATTGTCCATGATGTGGAACCTTTGTAAAAGAGCACCGTTTGCTCAAAGGTGTTATTGAAAATGTTCATAAAATAAAAGTAAATGCAGTTCTGTAAGGTAAGAACTGATTAATAGAAGAACCCTAGCAGAGTTAAGACTGTTCTAGGGTACATCAGAAAGCGCAATAATTTTGTTAAAGTAAGTGGTACTTGCCCCTTTAAGAAAGTTTGTACATGCCCCTTTAAGAAAGTTCAGTGGGCGGGTCGGGTAGTGTATTTAGTAGAGGGCAGGGACAGGCATGGGTGGCGGGCAAAAATTCTTGTGGAGAAGGTGCAGCAGCACTAGAGCTAGGCACCAGCAGTGGCCCTGGAGTTAAATTAGCTGCAGCTTGATTTAATTAAATTTCAGCCCAACAGAAAACCAAAGCGGAGCAAGCACTAATCGGAGAAAAGGCACCAAATTCAAAAATGGTGTCTTTGTTCAGCACAGCTCTGTACCTGGGTGTCGGGGAGTTGGGCCAGCAGCTGTGCCAAGGGTGGATTTTTCAAACTGCAAATGCCGTTCTACTCTGGAGGGATGCTTCTCGCCCTGCGGTGCGGTGATCCCCTGACACCTGTACTGTTGCACGGGCAATGCTGCAATAGCACACTGACATGTGTCCCATTCCCATGTTACAGGTGGACACTGCTGTGTGGCCCCACCACAGGGCACTCCTGCAGGCCATGGCTGAGCATAAGTGCAGGGATGTCATTGTACACGAGTTGCACACCAGACGATGGCAGAGGAGGGCCCATTCACTGACCCCAGAGACTGAGGACAAGGAGGAGGAGGCAGATGTGGAGGAACAGGCGGACACCCAGCCAACACCACCAGCACAGCAGGCCATGGAAGGAACCCAGCAGGACACTGATGATAATGGCCAGAACTCTCCTGAGAGGGCACTGGACACTGGCAATGTCCCTGAAGATGGCCAGCATGGTGGCGACCTCAGTGCAGAGTCCACAGAGGTTGGGGAGCAGGAGGAGGAGTCAGAGGATTGTGGGGCCATGCTTGAGCTGGAGGATGAGCCAGTGGGGGAGTACAGGAAGGGCCAGGCAGTCTGGCAACCATGGTGAGGATGGGGGCTGAGGCTCCACAGCAACTGCAGATGCCCGTACATGCTATAGACCAGGGGCAAGTGCAGCAGGCCATGGAAGTGGCCGAGGAGAAGTAGGCCCCCAACCAACTGGTGCAACTGCAGGACAGGAACTACTTGCTAGCTGGCCTGGTGGAGGCCATCATGGGCGATGTTGCATGGCTGCATGGGTCCCTTAGAGCCCTGCTGTCTGCCCTGCAGGACCATTAGTAGGGTTTCCTGTACATATGTTGATCTGGTATTGTTGCTGCGAGGGGTGGGTGGTTTCCGTATATATATATATATATATATATATAGTAATGTTGTTGCAGGGGTTGGGGGATTTCCTGTACATATGTTGATCTGGTATTGCAGCTGCAGGGGGTGGGAGGTTTCCTGTATACATGTTGATGTGGAAATGTTGTTGATGGGTGTGGGGGTGGTTCCTGTATATACCGGTTTGTTCTATTACTGATGTTGTGTGTGTTGAGGAGATATCTGTTGTTTTTACGGGGAGGTGGGGGTTACCTTGTAAATGTTGTTCCTGTTATTAAAGTATTGTTATTTGTTACACACAAACCATGTCCCTGTGTGTTGTTTGCCTGGAGATCCCTGTATTCATGACATGTGTAGGCACATGTGGCTAGGCGATGGTTGTGCATCACAATGTACCCATGTTGAGTGTGCCACATCACTGAGGAGTGTTGCATTCACACAGCACTGCACCTGTTGGAACAACATGCATGGTGTCCCCTCCCAGTATGCACACTGACAGCTGTACCTGCCCAATGACCCATGTGTTACAGCTATATACTACACAGCAGCAACCGCAGCACATGGTATATGACATCATGGGGCACTGTGATGGCAGCATGCTACTGTGGTGTTCTATGTACATATAACCCTGCACTGTGTCAGCCATACTAATGGGCCGGCCATGGGCCTGTATGGCAGCACTCCACCTGGGGGCACACAGGTCACATGCTGTAGGCTGCCAGGACTGAACACCGGGGTTGTATGCACCACAGGGACTGTTACTGGGGATGCTGTGCAAATAATTGTTGTTGTATATGGGGAGGGTTGACACTGTGGTGTTACTATTTCCCAGTCAAGCTGTTATGGGGATGGGGGTTGTTCACAGGGTGTATTCAGGTGTTCATGTTGTTGTGGTGGGTGGGGATTGTTTACTACTTGTCAGTGGGTGTCACTGTTGATGTGGGGTTTGGGTTGGGTTTTCTTGCTGGGTGAGAATGTGTTTTACTGGTGTTGTGGAGGGGGGTTGTAACTGGGTGTTTCCTACTGTCTATTACTGGCAGATGCATACAGATAGCACCATGGGGCATGCACATCCAAATCCACATGCATGTGCATGCACACATGCATGTGACATGCTACACTGTACAGTGTGTTGGTCAACACAGTGGGCCAAATGTGAGCATGTACAGCAACACTCCACCTGAGGGCCTATACCACCCTCCAGATGGCACCGGTAGCAGTATGCCATGTGCAGACATGCAACAGCCGATGGCGGTGATGGGCTGCCCAGTGCTGCCCACCTGACATGGTGTCACTGTACATATACTCCAGTGGCCATGGCTGGTGGCCTGTGTTTGGTGGCCACATACATTACCCAGTGCTTCTCATACTAGGGTGTCGTGTCCAGATGCCACAGTATTGTGCATGTTGCTGCACAATGGGGTGGCTGGGTGCATGCTGCTGCACAACAGGTGGATGGGTGCATGCTAATGATGTCATATGGCATTGCCACACCTCAAGGACAGGCAATGTTGCCTTGACATGCCAACATATGTGCACGTTTGCCTGGTGGGCACAGTATCCTATGTTCCCCCATCCCAAAGCCGTAGCCATTGTTGACCACCCCCCCAAGCACAGTGCAGCACAACACTGGGGGTGTCACATGCTCCAGCATGTTATGGGCTGTGTTACAGTATGCCCCCCTGACAGTGACACCAACACAGTGATCTACGTCACTGTCAACAAAATCGACAGTTTACTGACAGGTCACTGTGCTGGTGCGCCCGAAACAGGGGCACACTGTTTCCCGGTCCTGCACCCCCTCCCTGAATCAACTCCGACTCGGAGTTGAGAATCTTTAGTACGGGGGTGCAGGGGGCAGGACCAGGAGACACTTGGGATTTATGTCGACCACAAGTTGCAGTCGACATAAATCCCATTGCTGTGATGCTAGTCGACAAAAGTGTTGTCAAACCAGCATCGTAGAGCCCTGTGTTACTCCCCTGGTCATGTAGAGGTCTTCACGTACACCTGCTCTTGTACATTCCCTGGCACCATTTTGCACCAACTCATTCCTGTTGCCACATGCATGTCAAGTGTCACTTTGTGTTCCCTCCCACTGCTCTGTGACCCCCCTAGTTACTGGTTGGGTCATATGTCTAAGCCCCATAGCACCTGTCCCTATTGTGCTGCACACATGGACATCTATTCATTCTGTGCTCAACAATGTGAGGGTTGTGATATTGGCTGCATGGCCATGCACTGCATGTACATGTAGACTACACACCCTTTCCCCACACAATTGTTATGGTTAATATCATTATGCAGTGATGGCCTGCACCCATGCTACATAAGGCGACAAGGCTGCTACTTGTTTACCGGGGCTCCATGGTTATGCCACACACTCTGTGACACCGACATGTGTCCACACACTGCTCTCACCATCAATGGGGTGGCATACTATGCAGCTGTTGCCTCATGCAGAGGCCTAGGCCACATATGCATATGACAGGCCCTGTGCTGTGTGCAGTGGTCATATCTGCACCTTTGTGTACCACGGGCACATCCCAGTGTCTGCCAGTGTGCTGCAGCAGCACTATATCTGTGTCACACCATTATATGGCTATGCCTTTACAGACCCCCCATCCCATGAACAACTGCCTAACCCTGGTACAGGCCTGCACATCATGCAGCGCAGTGATGTTACTGGCTACATTGGTATAACAGACACAAGTGACAATGCTGTGTGAACTGTGTTGCTTTATTCACTGTGCAATTATTTCTAACAAGATGTTCTTCACACAAACACAAATTGTGACAAAATGTGCTCCCCAACACACACAACCATACACACCCCTGTCTAGTGCACTGTGCATCCCCCCTTCCCACTGTGCAATACATAATGCATTGTGGCCCATTGTCTCGCACTGTTGTGTGGTACATTCTCATGTCACTCTGAACATCATTCGCTGCTGGCTTAGCCCCCTCCCATTGTAGCACACAGCCATGTAGGCAACTGATGTTTTGCAAGGCTGCGCCATGTCCACACACCAGTGACCTGGGCAGTCGGGGGCCCATGTGTGACTGATCCTGTATTGGTCTGACATGTATCCCCTTGCAGGGACACACTTGGGACACTATCCTGTGGCCCTGTGTCTGCCTCCTCCTCAGGCACATTCTTCCTCTTCCTGCCCCTCTTCCTCTGCTGTGTCACAGTGGCAACCGGTGGCAGGACCTCATCACTGTCATGGTTGCCAACCCCTGTGGGCCCTGTATGGCTGCCTGTCTGGACTGTGTGCCCTTGGTTACTGGTGGTGTGCTGTGCTGTGCCTGCACAGGGCTTGTCCCAATGGTGGCGGTGGTGCTGGGGCTGCGGGTGAGGGTTCTGTTGGTAGGTGTCTGTGTTCTTGTGCCTGTGCCTGATGGTGCCCTGGTAGGTGTTACAATAGGCTCTGTGACAGGGCCTTTGTCTGCAGTGTCCAACATGGGTGCGTGGTGGCTGGGATGGGTCACCCTCTGTGTGGATGTGCTTGGCCCTGCCAGTGCAGATGGTGCAGTACTCTATGGCTGGTGGAAGGTGGTCACAGGGGTCTGGTGGTATGACTGTGGCACTGTTGGTGGGGCCCATCAGTGTGGCATGGGTGGCTGTTGCTGTTGCACATGCAGTGCATCTGCTATTGCCAGCAAGGCAGTGGTCATTGCCTCATTATGACTTTGGTGTCATGACAGCAGGTGCTCCATGGCTGTGGTGCAGTGTTCCATAGCCTCCTTCTGCCACTGGGCACAGTGCTGTAGGCCATGGACTGCCTGCACCATGTTTTCCTGGACTGATGTTGTGTCCCACGTGTTGGCCTGCATGGTGGTGGTGATGGCTGTTAGGTGTCAATCCAGGATCTGGTGTTGTTCCTGAATGACCTGTTGTATCGCACAGATCTCATGTATGAGGTCCCCCTGCCCAGACACCACCGACTGACAGTACTTCCCAATGTATGCTGGTGGGGACAACTGATCCTGTAGGTCCCTCATGGCCTCATCCAGCCATGCCTCTAACTCGGTTACATTCATAGGGCTCTGTTCCCTAGCCATTATCCCATGCACAGTTGTCAGCACAGTTCCACTGACGCTATGGTGTTCAACACTCTCTTCTACAATGTCAGTTCTCTGGCTGTGGCCTTCAGCATCCACATTCTGTTCCTGCTGGGTGCTGTGTTGTCCTTTGTCCTCCCCCTCATCCATGGCACCCTCCTCAGCCACTGCCCCAGCACTGTTATCACTGTCTTCCACCTCCACAGGTTCATCAGATGTGGTGCTGGTTGATGTGCTGCTGACATCACTCATGTCCTCGCCTTCCTGGATGGGCTGCTGACTGTTGCTCTGGCCTGCACCACTAGCCTGCTGTCCCCTGCACTGCTGCAGACCCTGTGGGATGGACAGGATGTTAGTGTTTGCTACACATATCCCCCTCTTGTACCCATATCCAGCTATCCACTATGCTCCCAAGCACATTGCAGTCCCAGCCCCACCCCCTGCACCACACACCGTGTACTGTGACTGTTGGTTGTGCATATGTGCCCAATCCCCCTCACATGTCCTGCGACTGAGTGTGGAACATAAGTGCCCCTGCCCTCCCCCTACATGGCCAGCAACTGGAAGTTGAACATCAGTGCCCCCTGCCCCTGCCCCCCCACATGGCCAGCAACTGTGAGTTGCACGCCAGTGCCCTGCCCCCCACACATGGGCCAGCAACTAGGTGTTGCACACCAGTGTCCCTGCCCCACATGGCCAGCAACTGGTGTTGAACATCAGTGCCCTAGCCTCCACATATTAGCAGCTGTAGTTGCACATCAATGACCCTGCCCCCGCATATGGCCAGCAATTGGGTTTGAACATCAGTGCACCCTGCCCCCAAATGGCCAGCAACCATGAGTTGCACATCAGTGCCCCTGCTCTCACATAGGCCAGCAACTGAGTGTTGAACATCAGTGTCCCTGGCCCCCACATGGTCAGCAACTGGGTGTTGAACATCAGTGCCCCTGGCCCCCATTATGGCCAGCAGCTGTGAGTTGCACATCAGTGACCCTGCCCCCCGCATATGGCCAGAAATTGGGTATTGAACATCAGTGCCCCTGCCCCCCCATGGCCAGCAACTAAGAGTTGAACATCAGTCCCCCCCACATGGCCAGCACCTGAGAGTTGACTGTCAGTGCCCCTGCGGCTCCCCCACACACACACACACATGGCCAGCACCTAGGTGGTGGTCATTGGTTCCCCAGGCCAACATCACACCACCCACATCATCGTCAGGTACTGTGGGGCTGGCTGTCCACCATGGCATATGCACAACATGCACATAGCTGTTTGTGGCAGCCTTGCAGTGCCACGGTCACACTTGTGCATGACTGTCTGCATGTCCAATGTGTCAGTGGCCTACCATCCCTGTTTCACATGGTGGCAGTGCCCATTCCCAATCCTGTACCTGGCTTTGGGTTGCTATGTCCTACTGTAGCACACATACAGGCCATCACATCCACAGCATTTGAGACACACATTCATGTTGCATGAATTGCCCCCCAATCCACATACCTGTGCCGCTCTGCCACCTGAAGGTGTCCAGGTCAGTGTCCCAACTGATGCTATGTTGGCTAAGCTGTGTGGCTATCCTCTACTCTAGGGTGGCCAGTGTCCACTGCTCACTTGGTTGACCCCCTGTGGCCTGGGCACAGCGGTGGTTGTGTGCCAGCTTCTGCTTGACAAGCCTCTTTAGGGGGGTGCTGTGGAGTACACCTACTGACCAGACGTGCTTTAGATCTACTCTCCAAACCTACAGAGTATTCATCTTAAAATAATAAGAAATTCTGGGAAATATTTCTATGTAGTGACTGTATTTGAATCTACTAAAAGTGCTGAATCTTCCGATCTAATTTTTGTTAAGATGGGACGTACTAATAAGGGTCCAGCTGGTGCTGTAAAGTTGAGGCCTGTTGAGCCAGAGCAACACGAGGTAACCTCTCAACTTGGGACTGAACCAGCTCCTCCATGGATGGCGCTTCAACGCTCTATGCAAGCAATTGATAATAAGATCGAGTCCATTCTTACCCGATTTACAGAGCAAGAGAATAAAATAGTGGAAGCTAACAAAACGGCCTCCTCTGCGCAATCGATGGCAAACCAGGCGCTTAATGTAACAATCAAGCTGGTCCAGGAAAATGCACAGCTGAGATATCGGCTAGAAGCCCTCGAGAATTCGCAGAGGGCTTCTAACGTTAGGATTGTAGGCCTACCTGAGAACTGCGAAGGGGATAGCCTATTGTTTTTCCTCCAGGAATGGCTCCCGAAAGCGTTGAAACTTGGATCGGAGATTGGGACGGAACACTTAATACGAGCGTATCGGATCTCTCCTAGATCAGCCGTAGATCGAGACAATCACCCAGAACGGTACTGCTGATCACTGCCAGCTCAGGGATCCGGATCTGATCTTAACAGCAGCCAGAGAATCAGGAAGCTTAATTTTCAAGGACTACCATACACTTGTTCCCCAATCTTTCGTTATGCATTAGGATGCGTAAGAAATTTGACTGTGTCAGAGCTAGATCAAGTTTAGGAGGCCCTACCTCTACTTCATGCCTGCTTGCCTCGGAGTGTACTACGGGGGAAAGACATTTCAGTACACTGACCCGACTGAAGCAGGGAAAAAGACGGAGGCCATAGCGATGGAATTCAGCCATGGTGCAGCTCCAGAGACACTCGAATCCGAAGAAGATGAAGAAGAGACCTGAAGTACCATGTTGATGGACCTTTCTCTCTGTGTATCAGAGTGTTAATCTCAGGTTTAGCATGCTTGTTTAAAAATTTAATTAATCACTGCACTAGTGAATGCTGTATAGAACTACACAGTCTTATGATGCAGGCTTTATTGAAAAGAGAACTAAGTTGGAGTATGTTGAACTGTTAGACCTCTTACTAAGTATTGCACTGGGGTTATATTTTGGTAAAACGATGCAATTAATACACCAGTTTCATCTATATCAGCTCAATGTTAAAAGTTTAGTAAAGGTGGATCTCTGGGCCTGGAGGGTTCTTCTATCATGCACAATAAATATATATTGAGCCATTGTTCGGGAAGGGGACTACATCAGCACTAGTGGCTGAGTCTTTAACCTGCTTGGATTTTATTTTTAATGTGAGGTCACCCAAAGTCTTGTGGGGTGCAGCATATTTTGGACTTCATATCCTTCTTGGACTTTTAATTTTATACCCCCACATCCGTAAACCAGAATGTATAGACTAACTCTCCTATGTACATTGGATGTATTATTGAGCAAATTTGTGATCTCTTACATGAGATAACTGTATGCTATTGTTTTTCTTGGTAAAACAATAAAATATAAATTTAAAAAAAGACAAACCTCTTTAGGTCATTGCACTTTTTTTTGGAGGTCCCATATGGGTTCTCCTCTGGGTTGCCACTGTGTTGACCTTCCTGGCCACAGTGTCCATGCCTCCTTCCTCGTATCTCTTTTGACTTTCTTTCCTTCCCTACTCAGCAGTAGACCTGGCTGCTTGCCTATTTCTGCGATGGGTATTTCTACCTCATAATGGCTGAAGTTCTTTTCCCAACTCTGCCTCCCGGTTGCTGTTTGTGCCATATTTGGGTTGTGTTCTGTAGCCTGGTTTTGCGACATTGGTATTTGCCAATATTTCCACCCATCTTGCTATTTGCACCCTCTTGTATGGCGCATGTCACCATTTACAACATTCTAAATGATTCTTGGTGTGAGTCGCGCGTATCATAGAATTGGACGCAAGTCTCATGTCGCAATTGCTTTGTCGTAATTTGCGCATTTGCGTATTTTTTGTCAGACATATGTGGGTTTTCTAGAATTAGGCCCTTAAGACTTCATTGTTTCTAGCATCACAGCTGTATTACAGTTACCTGCTGTGCAATGTTGTGAAGTAGGAGCATTACAGACAGAAAGTGAGGGTGTGCTGTGCTGCCAGTATCCAGGAGAGAGAGATAGCACTGTGCCAGTGGTTGGTGAGAGACCATATTTTTTATGCTGCATATGACCAGCCATTCAGTATGATCGAGAAAGAAAGTGGATTCAGCTGAGCAAGAGAGACAGTCAGGGATTGGTAGTGGCACCTTAGTTTGCTTTGTTTTTGTGGACAGTCCATGGGAGGGAGCGCTTACCACCATTTTCCAGAGCAGTGATTGAGAAAGCTGGGTGCTGCATCTTGCATCTTGCAGTGCTCAACTGAGTGTCTTGCTGCTCTCTGTTTTGAGAGCAATCTCCCTTTTCCACTCCTGGATAATACGCTATCTTTTTATGCTAACATTAGTTTTCTTCCCTCTTCGAGAGTTAATCTGACTGTACTGATCTTCCAGTCTATGTTTTTGATCAGTGATCCAAAAACGTGAGTTGTCTTTAGAATTAGGGGGCTAGCTAGGGTAGCTTAGAGTAAGGCAGGACTGGGCAAGTGAGCCAGAGACAGGAGGCAGCTTTTTGTTTTAAGTGTAGAAGATCCTCAATCCCTACGTGTTCAAGAACTGGCCGTGAGGTTCAGCACCTGTTCCTGTCCCAACTCCTGGATCTCTTGCTGCTTCTGTCTGGTGGGGGCCTCCGGTGTATAGACTGGTGCTGTTCAGAAGGAGGTGCCCTTCAGAGCAAAGGGGCCAGCCTGGCTGAACTCTCCTGGACCATGAAACCTGGACTTCTGTGTGGATACGTCTGCTCCAGCCCAACTGGTTCTATTGGAAGGTGCTTCCCTAACACCTTAATGCAGGGCCAACCAGACTGGTTGGAGCCGTTTGCTTATCGGACTCCTTTCCTGGGAAACGTGGAAGTAGAGGATGTCCGCCATGTGTTTCTCCTGGTGGAAGGCCGAATTTGCTACAGCAGCCCTTGTTGTAGAGACCTGTTTTTTTTTCGATTTTCTCCGGTCTTACATCATTTTACTGGCTGCCCGAAGAGTGCTGCTGTGAATCCCCGTTGGATTAAGAGGGTTTTGGATTGGACAGTGACTGTGTGGGTTTGGACCTGGACCTTTTCCATCTTTGGTGCTGAATTTGCTTCTTGACCCCCTTGGCTTGTGAGAGTGGCTGAGGGGGTGATTTCCAGGATTGCTTTTACTCCAGCTTTTTGAATCTCTAATAACGTCACTATAATATCTGCCCTAGGATGGAGTTCAATGAGAGGGCCCTCCATCCTTATCTATTTGGGGCAGTGAATACTTTTTCTGCTGCAAAAACTGTGTTTGACATTGACAATAATTTTGTGTTACTCTGTTTGGAATTATTATAATGGGATTGATGGCCATTGCTCTCTTGGATTGAATTTCCTGCTCTCTGTTGTTTTTTGATTTCTTTGGGAGGTTGGGAGGGGTTGGTTTGGGGTTTGGGGTTTTAGAGGTAAATTGTGTGGCTGTGTGATGTGTGTGGTTAGGGTTTATGTGTTAGTTGTGTGGCTGTTTGTGTGACTGGTACTTAGTCAGTAGTGTAAGGGGGCTATCTGGGGGGTAAATCATGTGTCTGGGGAGGCCTGTGGGTTTGGGGCGGGCTAGAAGCATGTATGGAACATCCAAGCTTCTCAATCTGCAGACTTTACCAACCTCCCAGTCTCCATCACTACAGCTCGACACTGTTGGGAGGTTGTGATCAAGAGGTCTCGCACTGACCAGGTGTGGTGTGGCTGCCCGTGCTGTGTAGATGGTGATAGGACTGAGGTCATCGGGTGCAGAAGAAGTCCTGGGTGTCAGTGGACCTTAGAGAGAGGCCAAACGTGTTTGGTTCTCGTCCCCAGGGCTCCCACCAGACCAAGTGGGCTAGTAACCAGTAGGGCGACACTATCCACCAATCCCCTAAAGGCAGTGCTTTGCAACGCCAGATCGATCAGGAACAAGACCGTAATTATAGCAGATTTGATTTCCTCAGTCAATCTGGTGAGCATCACTGAGACCTAGGTGACGATGTTGCTGGTCTGGTTTTAGAGGCTGCTGTTCCCCCTGGGTACTCGGTAGTGCACTGCCCCAGAGTGGAGCGCAGGGGCAGGGGAGTTGGCTATCTGTTTTAGATCTAAGCTTGGCTTCTCCCTGCACCCAGTGAGAAAACCGGAATTGTTTGAATGTATGGCCGTTTGTGGGGGTCCGGGAGCAGGCTGCAGGATTCTCTTGATTTATCGCCCTCCCAGGGCAGCAGGAGAATTCCTGCAGGAGGTAGATGATTTTGGTGGCAGCGAAACATTGGAGTCCCCCAGATGTTTAATTCTGGGGGACTTCAATGTTTGGGCCGGTGTTGATATTTCTAGTCTAAGTTATAACCTCCCCCAGAAGATGTCATCCCTGGACCTGTCACAAGAAGTTTCTTCAATGACCATTCAGGGCGGGCACATGTTGGACCTGACTTTCTCACTGGGGCTTGGGGTTAGTAAGCTCAAGACTGATTGGGTCATTTGGTTCGATCATTGCACAGTGGAGTTCTTGTTTGGGACCCACCCCTGAAAGCCCTCCCCACCGCAGAGGTAGTAAACTATCACCCTTTGAGGAGTTTGACCCTGGAGGGTTTCCTGGTGGTGGCTGACCTATCTATTGTGTGTAGTGCATGCATAGGGGATACTAGTGAGGCTGTCGCCACCTATAATAAGTCATTGATGGCAGTGCTTGACTCTCTTGCACCAGTCTGTCTACAACCCAGATCTTCTCACTTCAGATCCCAATGGTTTGATGGGGAACTCAAGGTGATGAAGATCTTGGGTCGGAGGTTGGAGCGTTGCTGACAGAAATCCAGGTTGAAAGTGGACAGACTGGCCCTGTGCTCCCATTATGGTAAGTATCAGGGGGCAATCACCCAAAAGAAGGCAGAGTTTCTGCCCAGGGAGATTGCTGCTGGGAAGAATCGACCAACTGTGCTCTTTCACACTATGGACAAGGTACTAAACCCAGCCTGTCTACAGCCAAAAAAAGCCTTTTCAAATGCTCTATGTGAAGAGTTTACTCACTTCTTCTCAGACAGGGTATCCACCATCCGGCAGGGTGTACCACCAGTGTGCCATAATATGGCCGACAGTGGTCACCTTGGGCATCCGGAGAGCACTCTGCCTGGTTGGGAGGAGTTCAAACCGGTGGAAGCAGTGGAGGTCATGCGGGTTGCTCATGAACTGAAGCACATATATTGTGAACTGGACCTGGTGCCAATGCATTTCTTAATAAGATGTGTTGACACCATAGGCACGGTGTTTGCCTTGATTGTCCGTTACTCTCTCCCAGAGGGAATCTTCCCAGATGCCTTGAAGGAGGCACTGGCCAGGCCTCTTCTGAAGAAATCATCCTTAGACCCTGACATCAAGTCGAATTACCATTGTATCTCCAACCTCTCATTTTTAGGGAAGGTTGTTGAGAAGGTTGTGGTTCTTCAACTTGAGGGACAAACCATGGCCTTTGATCTGTATGAAGCTCTCCAGTTGGGGTTTCATGCAAGGCATAGCACAGAAACCGCATTACTTCAGGTGCATAATGACCTCCTCAAGGCTAGAGATCGAAGGGAGGGGACAATTCTCTTGCTCCTCGACCTCTCCTCAGCTTTTTTTTTTTTTTTTTGGCAGGACCACCGTCTGCCCTCAGCCCTGATCACGGCCCCTGGAGACCTTCGCCACCGTCCATCATTGCCAGGGTCCCACGGTCACCCCCGGCTTACCCCCCGGAGGACGGGGCAGCGGCCACTACTTCTGGTAGCCACAGGCTAGTGTCTGGTTGGGGACCCGCAATGCCGGTGGCGAATTGAGGTCCTCTGGGGAGGGCTTCATCTCGACGGTGGTCCTTGCCCGCCTCCTTTTTTCCGCCATTTTCATTGGGAAGTCGGGGACGTGAAATGACGCCAGCGTCCGCCCCACCTCCCAGAACTGCATGCATCGGCAGCTTGCGTTCCCCGCCTCCGCAGGGGTCCGCACGCGCCGACTGCTACCTCGCCTCCCCGAGAAGCAGAGCAGTCCATAGGATGCTCTATCTTTCTCCCCCGCCGCCCTCCTGACGATCCGGGTCCATTCCCGAACCCAGGCCGACGGCGTCGCAAGCAGAAATCCCACCGCTGTGCCGACGGGCCGGCTCTCTCCTCAGCTTTTGACATGGTAGACCATTGTGTGTTGCTCGACTACCTGAGGGAATTCTGTGGACTCACTGGCACTGTCATCTGCTGGTTTGAGTCCTATCTCATGAATTGGAGGCAATGGATAGTGATGGGGAATTCCTCATCCTCACCTAGCCTCCTGTCATGTGGAGTACCTCAGGGTTCGGTCCTGTCACCCATGTTGTTTGCTGTGTACACACTGTCCCTGGGAGAGCTCATTAGGAAGTACAGCTTGGGTTTTCATTTCTATGCGGATGATACCCAGCTGTATTTTTCCTTTGCGCCTGGGATATCCAATGTGGTGGAAGTGCTAAATAAATGCCTTGCTGAGATCAATGACTGGATGGCCTCCAGCTGGTTGCGACTGAATTCCGATAAGATGGAGGTACTGGTTGTGGAGTCGAACAGAGGGAGTGATAGGATGGACTCTGGTGCAGAGACAGATTTGTTCCTGGGGTCTGTGCCATTGAAGGCCTCCTCTAGGATGTGCGATCTTGGTGTGACCTTTGACAGTGGATTGACATTTAAGGCTCAAGTGTCATCTGTTGTCTGGACCAGCTTTTGCCATCTGAGGAACAGCGCCAGGATCAAGCCCCTAGTTCTGCCCCTGGACCTCCCTACCTTGGTACATGCCTTCATGATGTCAAGGCTTGACTACTGTAATGCGCTCTACCTTGGGGTCTTGGGAAGTACCCTCCACAGACTGCAGCTAGTGCAGAATGCGGCTGCCAGGTTATTGATGGGATAGTCTAAATACTGTCACGTCACCCCGGTACTGCGTGAAATGCACTGGCTGCCAGTCAGATGGACGGTCCTCTTCAAGGTGGGTTTGCTCACCTTTAAGGCCCTACATGGGCTGGGCCCTGGAAACTTGTCTAACCTTCTGACCTCCGTTACCTCTGTCTGTTCCCTTCACTCCTCCTGTAGTGGCCTCCTTGCGATTCCCAGGACGAGGTTGAAAACTGCCAGTGACAGAGCTTTTAGTGTCACCAGCCCTGACCTGTGGAAACATAGAAACATAGAATTTGATGGCAGATAAGGACCGCTTGGCCCACCTAGTCTGCCCATTTCCCTACCTAATGGATAAGCTGCAGATCCCAATTAACCAACAGCCTACTTCCACCATCTGTACGGGAGGCCCATTCAGTTGAAGTGTTTAAAGCACACAAGAGACCCAATTGCTTATTCAGGCCTTCCAGACACTCTGTATTGGATCCTTTCTTGGGTTGGCCTCTTCTAGCTACAGTCCTTATTTTAGGCTTTATTTATTTTCTTATACTGCTTATTTAATTTATTACTGTAATTTTACTGTTTTATTTTTAGTATTTTTGATTTGTTTCCAGCGCCCAGAGCCTCTGAGATTGGGCACCAGAAAAATAAAATTTGCCTTGCCTTGCCTTCTGTAACGTGCATACTACTGCCATGGATACTGGCAGTGAAAGTTTAGCACCTGTCATCTGGCACAAATTAGAAATGTTAAAAAAAAGAAAAAACTATTTTGAAGCAGTGTGGCTGGTATCCTGCTCAACTGTGCAAGGTGACCAGCCTTCATGATCACGAACATGAGATGTAGTTTATGACAGCCAGCCACCTCACACATTCATGCAGGATATCGTTTCAGTGTTGCCAGTATCCTGCATGAATACATGAGATGACTGGCTTTCATAAACCATTTTAAGAACATATGAACATATGAAATTTGCCAGCAGATAAAGTCCCAAAGGGCTACTAAGTCCACTCAATTTTGCAGCTAGCCCCAGTACTCATCAGCTGCCCCTCCCTCCCTTCCCCCCTAACCCTTAACCCTTCCTCTTACCCTGTCCCATTCCTGCTGGATACCACCTCTGTCGGCAACGCATTCCACCTGGCCACCACCTTCTCTGTAGTAAAAGTGTCTTCTCATCTCCCTACTGAACCTAACCCCCTCCAACCTCATAGCATGGCCTCAAGTTTCCTTCCCCTCACCTTGAAAGCCCCTACTTTCCAGTCCTGTTTATGCCGTTCAAGTACTTGAAGGTTTCAATCATATCTCCTCTGTCCCTCCTCTCCTCCAGCAAGTACATGTTCAGTTCCCTCAGTCTGCTCTTGTAAGGTAAATCCCCCAGACTCTGGATCATCTTTGTTGCCCTGTGTTGCACCCCTTCCAGCATCTTAATGTCTTTCTTCAGGTACAGTTGCAAGTACTGCATGCAGTAGTCCAGGTGTGGTCTTATCAGCGATCTATACAATGGTAGAATAACCTCTCCCCTTCTTGAAGTTATACCCCTGGCTATACAACCCATCACCTTATTGGCCTTTGCGGCCACTTTCCTACATTGTGCTGAGTTGTTCATTGACCCCATAATGGTTACCCTTTGATTTTTTTCTTCCTCAGTTACTGCAAGCTGTACCCCACCCAGCTGGTAGCTCCTTTTTGGGTTCTTTTCCCCCCAAAATGCATCACCTTGCATTTTTTGGCATTGAACCCCAGTTGCCAGGTGTCCAACCAGGTCTCCAGTTTTGTCAGATCCTCCTTCAGCCCGTGCCATCCATCTTGGCCATCCACCACCGCTCCTATCTTGGTGTCATCAGCAAATAGACTGATCTTGCTATTAATTGATTTATTTATTTATTGAATTGTTTCACCAGGAAAGATACTCTGAGCAACTTAATGCTCATCTCACGGTACGTCCTGGGGGATATGGGGAGAGGGATGTACAGAGTGAGAGTTCTTAGATACATACATAACAGATGGTGAATACATACATACAATTTCCAAAACAGGTTCATGGCAACTGAGTACATAATAGGCTGATGCAACAGTTACTGTACTGGCAGTTCATAGGAGCAGCATACATAACGAATCAGTACAGGGTCAAAAGCATAGGATGCAAGGTTGAAAATGCATACATTACAGGCAGTTCACAGTGATGCAGATGCAGCAAGGGTGAACACACAGGATCCAGTCACCTTTTTAAGAGCTGGTCTATAAGGGGCAGTATAAGTGCAGGTGGAGTGGGGGGGATGAGAAAGAGGAGAGCGAGAGGGAGAGAAAAAAGTGAGAGGGAGACAGGAAGACAGGTATGCAAGGCGGGGGTCAGGAGCAGGTACAGGTAGGTGTAAGGTAATTGTGCAGAGCAGAGGTAAGGGAATATAGGGAGGAGGAGTGGTAGATTTGTGGAGGAAGTGCATTACACATTTTAGGCAAGTGGTAAGAGAAGGCTTTTAGGCCAGAGGAAGTAGTTCTGCAGCGGACTGAGAGGGTATGAGTGTCAGTCTGGGATCTCAGGGAATAGAAGGAGTGGGTAGGGGTGCCAAGAGAGGAGGTGATATATGAGGGGAGAGATCTGAGCCAGAATTTAGAGATGAACTTAGCACCATGTAGCACACACCGGGAGTGTAGGGGAAGGAGATTGAGAGAGTGGTAGAGGTCACAGTGATGGGTGTGGGGAGGGGCATCAAGAGCAAAACAACAGAAGGAATTGAAGAGAGAGTCCAGTCTGGATAGGTGAGACTGTGGGGCAGCATCCTAGACCATGTCGCAGTAGTCAAAAATGGGCATGATCATCTTCTGTACAGCCTGAGCTTGGCGGCATGAGGATGCAGCTATGTTTTGTAAGGCCCCAAGCTTGGGCCTTAGTTTTTTTCAGAACGGCATCAGTGTGTACAGAGAAGTCAAGGTGTCTATCCAGCCAGATGCTGAGATACCTGAAAGAGGAGGAGTCCTCAAAAGCAGTCCCATCAAGGGTGTGAAAGGTGGGGAGGTGGCTTAGCCTAGCGAGTCTCTGCCTTGTGCCAAAGGACATGGAGACAGTCTTCTTGGCATTTAGAAAAAGTTGATGAGAACTAAGCCAGAGTTGGACTTTAGTGAAGTCGGACTGGAGCCAGGTAGTGACATCAGCGACACTATTGCCAGAGGTAAACAATACAGTATCATCAGCATACATGTGGATGCTGGATACAGTGCAAACCAGAGGGAGGTCATTCAAAAAGATGGAGAACAGAATGGGGCCTAGCACTGAGCTTTGGGGGACTCCAGTGGTTATAGGCAGGGGGGTAGAGATAGCATCAGCTATTCTTACTGATTGCAACCTGCCAGACAGGTAGCAACTGAACCATCCTGTGGCAGAAGGGGATAGTCCAGCAGCTGAAAGACTGTGAAGGAGGAGGGGGCGAGAGACAGTGCCAAAGGCTTTGGCCAGGTCTACAAAGATAGCTGAGGTAATGTGCCCTTTGTCAAAACCTGAGGAAATGGACTCGGTTAACCTTAGCAGAGATGTGGTGACAGAGTGGGATTTCTTGAAGCCAGACTGGAAGGGGGTGAAGAAAAAGGAGTCAGAGAGAAATGAGGAGAGTTGGTTGAGGGCTATGTGTTCTTGCAATTTAGCTAAAGTTGGCAGTAGAGAGACAGGATAATAGTTCCCAGGAGAGGAGGAGTCACCCACCTTTGGGAGGGGGAGGACAACAGCATGTTTCCAGACAGAGGGAACAGTGGCAGTCTCAAAGGAGAGGTTTAGTAACAGGGATAATGGGAAGGCTATGGCAGGAGTAGAGAGGTAGAGGAGCCTAGGGTCAAGACCATCAGGTGAGGAGCCTTTAGTAGGGTTTAGTGCCAGGAGAGCTAGAAGGATAGTGTCAGGAGAGACAGAAGAGGAGAACAGGGTGGGGGTGTGAGAGGTTCAGAGGAGGGGGACGGGGCAGAGGAGCAGAAGGGGGAAGGGACACTATGTAGGGGCGACATGGGGCAGGAGGAAGAGCAGTGGAGGGTGAGACAGTACGTGGGGCATAAGAGGGGGCCATTGGAGCAGGGGATGGACTTGGCAGAGTGCTTAGCATAGAAGAGGCACAGGTGGCGAAGTGGGAGTTGAAGCATTCGGCAATGGCGATAGGTTCAGAGAGTACAGAGTGATTGTGCCTGAGGATAGGTGGCGGAGGGGTAGAGGATGGTGAGAAGAGGGAGTGAACAACCTTTCAGAATTTAGATGGGTTGTTAGTATTAGATTGGAAATTAGACTTGAAATGCTTGGCTTTGGCAAGGCAGATTGCTTTAGTGCAGCCATTCTGAAGTTCACGGTAATGTTGGTGATCACCAGGGCAATTGGAGACTTTGGCTTTGCGCCACGCAAGGTTGCGAGAATGTTGGCAGGCCAGAAGCTCAGGAGTGACCCAGAGAAGGTGCCCACCACGGACCCTGGTTTTACGGGGAGGGGCTCTGGAATTCCAAACCTGAAGAAACTTAGAGGTAAAGTAGGCAAGGGCCTTGTCAGCCGATGCTGCTGTGATAAGGGAGGACCAGTCAGGTTGTGCAAGGTCATAGAGCAATGATTGCAGGTCAAGTGATGCAAAGGGTCTAGTGAAAATAGTTTTAGCTGGGAGTTTAGGCCTATGTATTTTCCGCACTACAAAGATCATGTGGTGTTCGCTGATAGAGTCTGGTAGTAGCGCTGAGGCTACTACTCAGTGGGGATGGGAGGTGAGGACCAGGTCAAGCAGGGAATGGTTTAGTGTTTTAAGGTTTAGACGAGTGGGTTCCAGAATCAGCTGATGGAGGTTTAAGGCTTTGATAGTGAAGTGGAAACATAGAAACATAGAATTTGACAGCAGATAAGGACCGCTTGGCCCACCCAGTCTACCCATTTCCCTACCTAATGGATAAGCTGCAGATTCTAGTTAACCAGCAGCCTACTTCTTTCTACCCCACCCCCTAGAATTGCCTTTTGGCTGTCCCATGCATGCTTGAATTCAGTCACTGTTTTTGACTCCACAGCCTCCTCTGGAAGGCCGTTTCATTCATCCACAACCCTCTCTGTGGAAAAAATATTTCCTTACATTACCTCTGAGCCGCCCCCCTCTATCTTCAAATTGTGCCCCCTTATTCTTGCACACCTCTTTTTTTGAAAGATGCTACCATCTTGGACTTTGTTGATTCCCTTGAGGTACTTGAACATTTCTATCATGTCCCCCCTCTCCCTCCTTTCCTCGAGGCTATACATATTAAGCCCCTTTAGTCTCTCTTCATATGTCTTCCGGTGCAGACCCTGCATCATTTTAGTTGCCCTCCTCTGGACAGCTTCCATCTTGTTTATGTCCTTGCGGAGACTGGGTCTTCAGAACTGCACACAGTACTCCAGATGGGGTCTCACCAGCTGTCTGTACAGAGGGATAACAACTTCCTGTTTTCTACTGGTGATGCCTCTCCCATGCATCCCAGTATCCCCCAGCCCTCCTTACTGCCCTCTCACATTGCTTGCCCACCTTAAGTCATCTGATATGACTACCCCAAGTCCCTTTCCATTTTGTTGTTGTTAGTATCTCACCCCCCATTGTGTACTCTTGCCCTGGGATTTTGTTTCCCAGGTTCATTACCTTGCTCTTCTTAGCATTAAATCTAAGCTGCCATACATTTGACCATTCCTCTAACCTTGCCAAGTCCCTTTTCATCCTTTCCACCCCACCTTGTGCATCAACTCTGTTGCAGATCTTTGTTTCATCTGCAAAGAGACATACTTTTCCTTCCAGTCCCTCTGCAATGTCGCTTACAAAGACATTGAAGAGGACTGGTCCTAATACTGAACCTCTGCGGCACCCCACTAGTAACCCCCTTTCTTCAGAGTGGACCCATTTACTATTACCTCTGTGTCCTATTCTCCAGCCAATTCTTACCCAGGCTATCATCTTGGGACCCACTCCCAGGCTGGCTAACTTGTATATTAATCTTTTGTGTGGGACTGAGTCAAATGCCTTGCTAAAGTCTAGGTAGGCCATGTCCACAGCCCCTCCCTGATCTACTACTTTGGTCACCCAGTCAAAGAAATCTATTAGATTCGTCTGGCATGACCTTCCTGCTGTGAATCCATGCTGCCTTGGGTCCTGTGCCACTCTGGCCTCTAGGTACTCGACAATTCTTTCCTTCAGAAGTGATTCATCATTTTCCCTATCACTGAGGTTAAACTAACTGGTCTGTAGTTTCCCGCTTCTGCCCTGCTCCCACTTTTGTGAAGGGGAATCACATCGGCCCTCCTGCAGTCCTCAGGTACCACCCCATCCTCCCATAATTTGTTAAAGAGGGTAGTCAGTGGTGTCACTAGTTCTACCCTTAGTTCTTTTAGAATTCTGGGATGAATCCCATCAGGCCCCATTGCTTTGTCCACCTTCAGTTTTAAGAGTTCTTTCAGAACCCTTTCTTCTATAAATGGTCTGGTATCAACTTCTGTATCCAGAGTGTTTCTATTGTTTGTTTTAGGTACCTCCCCCTCTTCATTTGTAAATACTGAGCAAAAATATTTGTTTAGTATCTCTGCCTTTTCACAGTCACCCTCTGCCCACCTCTCCCTTTATTAAGCCTCACTATCCCTCCCTTAGTATTCCTTCGCTCCCTGATGTACCTAAAAAAGGTTTTATCCCCCTTCTTAACTGAGTTGGCTATCTTTTCCTCAGTTCGGGCCTTTGCTGTTCTGACTGCCTTCCCAGCTTCCTTTTGCTTTAACTGATACAATTCTCTGTCCTGCTCCTTCTGTGATTCCTTGTACTTTCTGAATGCTTTCTTTTTCTCTTTAACCTTCACTGCCACCTCCTTTGAGAACCATAGTGGTTTCTTACATTGTTTTGTTTTATTTGCTTCACACAAAGGCTTGTTCCCTCTGTGATGGCAGTTTTTATTCTTCCCCATCGTTCTTCCACCCCTCCTTCCTGCCCATTTGCTAGTGCATTCCTTAGGCACTCACCCATTTTGGCAAAGTCAGCCCTCCTGAAGTCCAGTACTTTTGCCTTTGTATGGCTTGACTCTATTGCTGTGCTTATTGTGAACCATACTGTTTGATGGTCACTAGTTCCCAGATGGCTACCCACTTCTACATCTGTGATCCTCTCTCCATCTCCATTTGAGAGGACCAGGTCTAAGATTGCTCCCTCTCGAGTGGGTTCCAATACTAGTTGTCTAAGGCATGCTCCCTGTAGGGCATCCAGAATAACCCCACTCTTAGAAGTGGCTGCTGCAACTGCACTCCAGTTAACATCTGGCATATTCAGATCACCCATCTGCAATATCTCCCCTTTATCTGCCATTCTAAGTATACTTTCTATCATTTCCTTGTCCATTTCCTCCCCCTGAGAGGGGGGGGTCTGTATACAACCCCTGTGCGGATTGTGGTGCCATTGCCTGCCTCCAAATTGACCCACAGTGCTTCTTCTCCTCCCTGTTTACCCTTTTGTTCTGTTGCTTTGATTCCTTCTCTTGTGTAGAGAGCTACTTCTTCTCCTCTTTTACCCTCCCTGTCCCTCCTGTAGATAGTGTATCCTGGTATGTTTATGTCCCAGTCATGGTTCTGTGTGTACCATCTTTCTGTGACTACCACGATATCCAGATGTTCCTCCTCCATCAAGGCCACCAATTCAGGAAGCTTGTTTCCCAGACTACAGGCATTGGTACTCAATGCTCTCTATTTTTTGATGGCTTTACCTTCTGTAGAAGCATCCCCCACTGACCTTTCTACCTTGGTCTTTTTCTCATTTAGTACCCTGTTTTGTGGGGAGGCTGGGATTTTCCTGCTGCTTATCAGTGCCTCCTCCTTGACTAGTTTAAAAGCTTGCCAATGAAGCATTTAAACCGATTGCCCAAAAGGCGTGTTCCCTTCCTGGACAGATGCAGACCATCCTGCCAGTATAGGCTGGTGTCCCTCCAGGTGGAACCTCAGTCCCCAATGAAGCCAAACCCCTGTGCTCCACACCATTTTTTCAACCATTCATTAAACTGCATGGTGCAAAGTACCCTCACCTTACCCATGCTACTGACAGGCAGCACCTCTGAGAAGGATACTGTGTGTGCTACTTGTCATAAGCCCCTCCCCAACTCTGCAAAGTCCTTCTGCACTGCTCTAATCTCATGATGAGCCAAGTCATTTGTCCCTAGGTGGACAATGACGTCCAGCTCAGACTCCCGTGCAGCTGTTCTCATGATCCTAAGAATGCGCTTCCTGTCCCTCCAAGCCATGGCACCAGGCAGGCACCTTACTTCAGTTTTCCCTGCTTCCCCCAGTTCTGTCCCCTTAAAAACTGAGTCCCCCACCAGGAGCTGCTTCCTTTCCCTGTGGTGCCCTCTGCCTCCTTCCTGAAGGCCTCCCTTGTGACAGTTGTCTGCACCCTCCTTAGTCTCCTCTGCGGGTGCATCCATAGGGGAACTATGCTCCCCCAGAATGGTGTATGGATTGTGGAGTGGAACAACTGACTGGGTGTGCCTCTGTTCATCCTACCCTCCCTGGGCCCACTGTGGTCCAACTGCTGTGCCTTCTTCCACAACCTCTGAGGTGGAGTGGGGGGTGGCTCTGGTGCTCCCTGGATGGGGGAGGTTCCCTTGCTACTGTCCAGTGTGGCCTGAAGACGGGCAACTTCCTCCCTCAGGACAGATAGTTGTCTGCAAACAAGGTAGCATCTCAGCCTCCAGAAAGACTCCCGGAAGACTGCTGCCCCACAGCCATTACATTGTACTACTTCCCACATAACTGTCTACCTTGTTTAGTTTTTTTTTTTTTTTTTTTTGTGTGATTGGTATGTATATAGAAATATATGTATTTATATAATGTGTATGCTTATATTGTCAGTGCAGTGTGCTAGAGAGGAATAGAGTGATGCACCCTTGCCCTCTTTGAGGAATGATGTCAGAACCCCAGGTATAAATGAACTATTTCCAGGGTGGGAAGGGTTTGGGCCTAAACTGTGCCCTCATGAAACAATCAGCTAAAAGCTCTGACCTACCACTGCAATGAGTGCCTTCCTGTCAGCAAGATGCCATACGACAATTTGACAGAGAAAATACCCTGCTAATCAAACAGAGAAAATCCAAACATCCAAGTCAGACACAGGTAAACTCCCCAGCCCCAAAACAGCCTGGTGACTTGTGCTCTGAAAACAGTCAGCCCCAAACACGCTCAGCTGTGCTGAAGGGGACACAGAAAACAGTATTCAGCCTCGTGGGTTTAAACTCTTCCTGCACTGAAAATCTTAACAATTGTAACAAAAGTAAAGCAAGCTCCACCTCCCTCTGTTGATTGAAAGACTGCCTTTTCTGATGATTCTAAGTTCCTTATTTCACCCTTCAGTTAGAAGTATCCTCCACTTGAAGAATAGTAACTTTCCTAAGGAATCTGCTTCAAACCAAAGACAATTGTAAATTGTAAGGTTCACCTCCCTCTGTTGTGAGCACAACTCGCTTTCTTGCAAATCTTAAGTCCAGTGTTGCAGCTTCCAGCCAGAGGTAGCTTCACCTGAAGACTATTAGACTGGAGATTAGCCAGTGATGGGGCCAGCCAGCCAATTTAGATTTAGGTCACCCAAGATGAATAGTTCACCACCGCTGGCAAACGAGGAGAGCTTTGAGACCAAGTCAGTGATGTTGGAATGTGGCTGTCCCGGGTGACAGTAAACTCCAGCAATGAAGATGAAGACTGTGTGAGAATAGGAGATTTTTAAAAGGAGAGCATCATGGGATGACTGAACAGAAGTTGTGAAGGAGGGAGTGATCTGGAGGTTAGAGGAGGTATAGATAGCCACACTGCCACCTCGCCCGGTCCTGTCCTGTCTAGATATTGTAAAGCCAGGGATAGCGATAGCATGGTCTGGAATGTTTTTGGACAGCCAAGTTTCAGTGATCACAATGATGTCAGGGGCGTAGGCATGTACCATGGAATGCAATAGGGAGATTTTGGGAACAAGACTTCTTGTGTTTAGGTGGATGATTTTAAGACCATTTGGTAGTGAAAGTGGATTTGTGGCTGGGTGGGCACCGGCTGGTGGATGGGCAAGTACAGGGCCAGGGCCAGGCCCAGGGTTTGGGTGGATATCGCTGGATGCTAGAAGGAGCAAGAGAATAAGGAGCTGGGGTATCCTGCATCCCTTGGCCAAAATGTCAGCAATGAATATCCCAAATAGCACTGGTCCCAGCACTGAGCCCTGTGGAACACCACTGGTCACCTTCCTTGGGGATGAGAGCTCCCCACCCACCACCACCCTCTGTTGCATTCCACTCAGCCAGTTTCTTACCCATCCCAGCAACTTGGCACCTGCCCCTGTGCCTTCCAGTTTATTTCCTAGCTTCCCATGTGGCACCGAGTCAAATGCTTTGCTGAAGTCCAGATACAGGACATCCACTGCATGGCCCCCATCAACTGTCTAGTTACCCAATCGTAGTATTCTGTCAGGTTAGTCTGTCAGGATCTGCCAGTGACAAAACCATATTGTGTGCTGTCCTGCATCCCTTTGGCCTCCAGAAGAAGAGCCACCAACCTCTCCACAATGGATGTGAGGCTCACAGGCCTATAGTTCCCCGGTTTGTCCTTGTGGCAACTCTTATGGAAGGGCACCACATGAGCCATCCTCCAATCCTGAGGTACACACCCCACATTCAGTGAGGCACTGAACAGATCCACCAAGGGGCCTGCTAGAACCTCTTCCAGTTCTTTCAGTACCCTGAGGTGGATGCCATCCAGTCCTGGCACCTTGTTCACCCTCAGCACCCTCAATCCCTCCAGCACCCTCATCTCTGTAATTATCCCATCTGTCACCACCCACCGCCCCGACCTTCTACCCCTCCTTGGGTATCCCCCCTTGTCCTTGGTAAATACTGAGCAGAAGTATTCATTCAGTGCTTCTGCCTTTTCTCCCCCCTTTTCCACCCATCCTCCTTCCTTCCTAATCCACACTATCTGATCCTTGCAGCTCCCTTTCTCCCTGATGTACTTGAAGAAGTCCTTCTGTTCCTCTTTAATGCTTTGCACCAGCATGAGCTCCTTTGCCGCCTTTGCTGCTCTTACTGCCCTTGTCACCTCCCTTGCTACTTTCAGGCACTCCTCCCTGTCCTCTCCCTCCCTGTTTTCTTGTATCTCCTAATAGCCTTACTTTTCCTCCTTACGTGTTCCATAACATCCCTGCTCATGCAGCTTGGCTTTTTCACCCTAGACCTCTTATTCTATGCCTTGCTGCAGGACTTAGTAGCCTCTACTATCCCCATCTTTATGAGCTCCTATCTCTGGTTAGTGTCCATACTGGAACGGATTCTGGCCAGGTACTTTTTTACTACTTCCCCCCCATCCTCGTGAAGTCAGCCCTCCTGAAGTCCAGTACCTTCATGTTGGATACTACTCCCTCTTTACCCATCTTCAATGTGAACCATACTGAAAGGTGGTCGCTCCCCGCCAGTGGTTCATCCACCCTCAGATCCCTCACATAATCCCCATTAGTCAGCACAAGGTCCAGGGTGCCCCACCCCGGGTTGGTTTGCTGACCATCTGTTCCAGGAAGCTGT
This sequence comes from Neoceratodus forsteri, assembly GCA_016271365.2. Classification (NCBI taxonomy): domain Eukaryota; kingdom Metazoa; phylum Chordata; order Ceratodontiformes; family Ceratodontidae; genus Neoceratodus; species Neoceratodus forsteri. The sequence goes on from CM057454.1 coordinate 401,276,049, forward strand.
CCTGGAGAATATCCAGCAGTACCTGTTCTCATCTATTGTTTGTGGCTGAGATACCCCCATCTATTCCTGGTAGGTTGAAGTCCCCTACGATCACCACACTCCCCTTCCCGCATGTACCCCTAATCTGTTCTGTTATTTCCCTGTCCAAATCCTCCATCTGGGAGGGTGGCCTGTACACCACTCCCATCCAGAGAGTCCTATTCTTGGAATCCAGGATTAGTAACCATAAGGATTCCGTATTACCCTCCCCTCCCTTACACACTTCAGTCCATCCCTCATGAATATCGCCATCGCCCTCTCCCTTTTATACTACCCTGTGGAATATCCTTAACCTGGCACTGCCAGGTCCCAGTCATGGTGTTGGGTGCAGGGTGGGACAAATCACTTTTTGACCTGGTGGCCAGTTTGGCCACCAAACCTCAAAATCTGGTGGCCAAAAACATTTTTAGGTGGCCAATTATTTTACGGTCGCTAGACTACAAAATATGATGACCATTTTTTTAACTTGTCATTCACCTGAGGAATTGCCCATTAACCTACATTTGGGAAAGTTTTTACCAAAGATCCTGATGAGAATTAGCCTGCCAGAACAGTATTACACAGGAGGGAGAATTTATAAAGTACAAATTGAAATGCTAAAAGGGAAGGGCACACAACTATGAGAAAATGGACAGTGGACTACACAACCACCTGACCAGAGACGCTGTCAGTGTGTCACTATTCACTAATATGCAGCACAGTCACAAGGGTTGAATATGGTTGTGGACTTTTTAATTTCACTAAGCTGATTTTTTTACTTCAACAAGATTTATACAGCAAGCTCCCCTCTCCATCCTACTTCATTCAGCAGCAAGATGTCTCAGTTCAATCATGATGAACCAAAAATGTTGTATAAACTTTTTTTGTCTCTGCTTAAGTTTTTTTATGTCTTCCTGTGGATAAAGTTCTCTCACTTCTAATTTGCAATCAAAACTGCAATCTCACAATATCAGAAACAAACTGATATTAGCTCAGCTGAAGTCAATTTTGTAAGAGTCTCACTTGCTAAATACACAGCACAGGTTTAGTTTTTTAAACCAAGCCTACAAGAAACAGCAGTGCACTGCAGCAACTTCAACAAGTAATAGTTTTTTTTTTAATTTTCCTCCACACAGAAGGACTAAAGTCAGGGCTCCCCGACCCTTACTCCCTAACCCCTAACCAAGGCAAGCAGGTTCTCCGCCCCCCCCCAGTCAGCACGTCGTCTTGTGTGACAGCACAGCAGCAAAAAATACTACCGAAGATTTTACTTTTTTCCTCCTCACACACAGCTATTACTTCCTCCACAGTCTGTCCACACAAGCCATATTACAGGGCTCCCCTGGACCACTAAGAGGCTCTCCTTCCCCCCAGTCAAGCACGTTGTGACCGTCTTAATTGTCTGGCTTCACAAAAAAATTACATATGTCCCTGAATGAACAAACATGCTGATATGGACTCGCGTGGCTGAGATAGGCTTTCATACTTCGCAGCCCTTAAAAGGGCTTTTGGTGGAACTGTGCAAGTCGATGCTTGGCTATTTGATTTTTTCTCCCCAGAGAGCAAAGGTATGCTCTCTCTCTCTCTCTCTCTCCTCAGTCTCCTTCACAATGGCTCACTTCAGCTAAACTGTCCCTAGAAATGTGGCTCCCACCACCCACATGAGCACCCAGTCACTTATCTCGTGACTTCTCCTTCTCTGGTGTTCCTCTGTGCAGACTCACAGGTGGGTGCCGCCAGCCAGACTGACACTGGATGGGATTGCATTAGAGAGAGTCTGCAGAGCGCACTGTGTGTGGCTGTTCTGTGACCATGCTTTCATGGCCATGCATTTCAATAGAGTTCTGATCCTGTGCATACGTGGCAGTGGTAGCTCAGCTCACAACTGACTGACAAGCATGCTGAGCTACTGCACATGCGTGGGGATAGCGTGGCTGACTACTCACCAGAATGGCAAATTTTGAAAGAAAACTGGTGGCTAGAACGATTAGCCAGGTCGCATTTGGCAACCTGGTGACCCTATTTGTCCCACCCTGATTGGGTGGCCCAAGTTTCCGTGATGGCAGCCATTTCAACCCCCCCTCCCACCATGATGGTCTGTCATTTTATTACCCAGGCTTCTAGAATTTAAGATGACCACCTTCCATCACCCTCCATTCACCCCCCTTTCCCTTTGCCCTCCCCTTCTAGCTTCCCCATTAGTACCTTCTCCCAGTCCCTTGCTCCTGATTTTGGGGGGTAAGCCCATGTGACCTACCACCATGTAGCCTCTGTTCACCCACTCTCCTCCTGTCACCCCCCGCTCCTAGTTTAAATTCTCAACTACCTCAATGTACTGTTCGATCCTCTGTTTCAACACTTTCTTACCCTCTTCACTTAAGTGCGGTCTATCCCTAGAGTATAGACTACTGTTTCCCAGATCCCACCCCACCTCCCACTAACCCATACCTCTTGGCCTGACACCGTGCTCTTAACCATTTGTTAAAATCCTCAATTCTCCATATTTTGTCGTGCTCACTTTGTGGACTGGGAGCACCACTGAAAAGTTACTGAACTACCAAACCCCTCTCATAATGTTCCAAGCTCCTCAAACCTCTTTTGGACCACATCTATTGTCCTATCAGCCAGGTTTTTTTGTACCCAAATGTAGAATTAGATGGGGCTTCTTTCTTCCCCTTCTGGTATACTTCAGGACTGACTGCCCTACCCTTTCAGCTGTTATTCCTTGTATGGCCTACACCCAAATGTAAGTATGCCTTTCCCCCTTGCTACCCCACCTGATGCCTCTTAGTATTGAATCACCTAATATTAAGATTCCCCCCTTACTTCCATCTGTCTGTTTCTCTACCACCCTCCCCTGCCTCTCCGACTCCGACTCCTGTACAATATTCCCCCTCCTAGCCCTGTTCACTTCCCAATCAGCATTTCCTCCCTCTGCCACCCTCCCTGCCTCTCGACTCCTCCTCCTGCACAATATTCCCACCTCCCATCCCTGCTGCAGTTTCCTCCATCAACATTTTTCCCTCTCCATTTCATTCCTCCTTCCATCACTGTTGCATTTCCCATCAGCATTTTTCCGTTTCAAGGTTACCCTCTTTCTCACTGTACACATCCTTTCCTCTCTTACTTTTGAATTTGTTGACCGAAGACCCTACTGCTATTCCTCCTTCTGACTTCATCCTTCCTTCCCCTCCTCCCACTCCAACTACCTGTCCTGTGCCTCTTCCCCTTCTCCTCCCTAACCCTACTTCCCCCTCCCTCCTATCATCCACCCCCCCACTATAGTTCCTCTTACACAGTGGCCCTAGGCCTGAGTCCCTCTGGCTCATAGCCCCCTCTGCTAACCTCCAAACCCTCCTGACTGCAACCATTGACCCTCCTCCAATGTACCTCTCCCATCTCCTCTCCCTGTTAAACCATAACCACCTATAACCTTTCCTACCAGTCTTATCTTCTCCTGCGGGCCTGGGTCCCCCTGGTCCATTGCCCCTCCGCTAACCCATAACTCCCTCCCCGACCATATTAGTTGACTCCCTCCCTTGTTCCCCTCCTTCCTTCTCTCCCTATTGAACCACAACCTCCCATATCCTGCCTTGCCTGCCTCAGCTCCTCCTGCAGACCATTGATCACTTTTCTGAGTTCCCCTATTTGGTTACACACTTGACATCCCCCATTTCTCCATGCAAGATTAAGAAATATCAGTGTTCCACAGTTATTGCTTCCCACTATCCATCCCATGCCATTTTGTGCCCACCAGCGCAACCCGTTCTTACCCGTTGAAGGATCCTTTTTTCTCCCCCATGCCTGCCCCCTACTCTTGCCCTTCTAAACATGTCTAAACTCTTACTAGTGTCCAATGACTACTGTGTTACACTACCAATGCACAGTTTTCTAAATTGAATTTTACCCTTCAGACCCTTTATCCTATCATATACAGACCTCCAGCAATCCCCTTCAAAGACCTGCCTAGGTGCTGTCTTATACACTCTATGTGACCTTAGCTGCTCACACCCATAATACATATACTCGTATAGTGCACTAAGAGATGCCCCACTTAGCTGTTCACACATATACCCTACTACCCTTCTTCCCTACTCAATCAACGTTGTCATTAATTAGTCATTAAAATAAACTCACCTTAGTCTACATTACAACTGTAGGTAGTGATCAGCCCTTTACTGACTTCTTACTCCTTCTCCACTACCAGTAGTCCTTCTCCCTAGAGGTCAGCACCTGCCAGAGCTCCTTAGTCCCTTGCTGGTGCACTCCTATGGGGCGTGGTTCCCAAAGCCTATTTAATAAAGGTGGTGGAGCGGGGTGGGGGGAGCAAAATCTGTATGACCTGGGAATCTCCTCTCTTCCACCTTATTGGCTTCCAGCCAATGCCTCTCAAAGCTCGATGCCCCCTAAGCCGCTGACATGGCGCTTTCTATGCCTCTGATGTGGCTCCCTCCCTGCTGCAGTGCCACTGATGTGGCTCCTGTTTCCTCTCCAGTGCTGCCAATGCATCCAGTTCCCCAGCTAACTGGCAGCCCCTCCGCATTAGCCAGTCACCACAGGAATGAATTACAGCAGCATGTTCCTGAAAGCTGGCAGCCTTACACATTTGTGCAGGATATTGGTGACACACTGAATTGATATCCTGCATGAATGTGCAACCTGGTGGTTTGTGAGGGTGAATGAGCCCCAAAAACATTTCTGGAAGGCATGGGTATCTGGGTGTGCTGTTTTCCTGGTAGCCAGAATGGTTGTCCACCTGGTAGTTGTCACCCCTTAGGGCACTGGCTTCTGAGCCCTCTCAGCCAATCAGGATGCAACAAATTCCCAACCCATTTTATAGTGATCAACAACAACTTCAAATGGGGGGCAGTAGTATAAGTCATGGAGCACATCAACTGAAATGTTGTAAGCAAACAAAGAATAATTGTAATGCCACTGTAAAGATCATAGGTCAGATCCCATCTTGTGTATAGTATATGGTTCTGATCCCCAGATCTGAAGAAAGATATAACCCGGATTAAGAAGGTGCAGAGAATAGTGACAGTAGTGGTTGAGGGCCTGAGTAACCTGGGCTATGAGGATCAACTGACATCCTTGGGACTATTCTCTATGTAAAAGAGGAGACATAGGGGTGACACGATTACAGTTTTTGAATGTCTGAAAGTAATAATAATACCATAATACCGTGATGATAATAATAATAATAATAATAATAATACCATCAGACCAAATCCATCTAATCTGTATGTACAAGGATGAGAGGACAACACTCGAATTGTCTTTGAAGGAGGAAGATTCTTTGGAAATCTCAGTGTATCCCCCCCCCCCCACAGGGACTTATCTCATTTGCCTCTCACTTTGCCCTGGTGCTCCATTTTTCCCCCAGTGTCCCCTGCAGCATGGCACAGATCCCTCCATCTGGCCCCAGCATGTTTTTCTTTCATTCAGAAGTGGACCAGAGGAGGGAAGCATGGTGCCACCGTGTTGTTTCTGCACAGTAGCACATGTTGGTTTTTCAGCCATTCCTACAGCCAAATGGATGCCTTTCCAGCAGTCCTGGTCCCCTGTTAAGATAATCAGGCACCAGAGACCTGTAGGAGGCCCAGGAGAAGTGGCCAAAGTTTTCTGTTAAGGAGCTCCAATGCATGCTTAAAGTCGGGGGGGGCAAAATGAATATTAATGAGGAGGGCAGTATGCACAATAATGAGCTGAGCCTGCCTGCTGCCTGGGGGTAGTGTATTACAGCAGCAGTGACAGGCAGGGGGTGAAATAAATATTGTAGATGGTGCAATGGGTTGAAAGAGCAAAGGGACTGCTTTAAAACATTGGAGCCTTTGATAAATAAAAATATTCAGTTTGGCTGCATGAGAACTGTAATGTGGGGACACTGAACGAACTGCATGGACACTGTTTGTTGAGTAGCCATATTTGCAGCCTTGCAACCACAGTACTGCCAATCAGATGGGCAGGATTCTTCAGAGGACTTCTGGGACTGTTTACTGGACTTATGGTGGAAAAAGCTGTGGAAATACTTGGCTCCCTTTTACCCAGCCAATCAAGTATAAAGGGAGCCTGTTGCATGTGAATTTTTGTCAAGGACAGTGATTTCAGCCAATGGGGGGATGACAGAGAGCTTCAAAACACAGAGACTTTTGGTTCTAGTCTCAGTTCGGCAGGAGCCCCTCCAGAGGAAGGAGAGCTCCAGCCCCTTGGAAGAAATGGGGCTGCAAGGCTTGGGAAAGGCCTGTCTGAGGATTGCCAGTCACTTGTCCCCCAGGGCCTGCAGGCTGCCTTTCCCCATTCAGGAGAAATTTTGGTCAAGGAATCCAGTTTTCAGCTTCAGCAGTGGGAGTCTACCTGACACATGGAGGCTCGCCAGTGTGGCTGAGGTTGGTCTTCGAAGAAGGAGTGTATCCATATGAGCTGTGAGGGGGAAGCTACACTTCAGCAGCTAAGGTTTGCCTAAAGGTTCAGAAGGAAAAGTTGTCTGAGTTGAAAGGGCAGTGAGAAATTCCATACCAGAACAATGAGAGCCAAGGATAAAAGGTTCAAGGAAGGAAAAAGGTTCTGTTTGTACCCTGGCTAGACTTAACATCATAAAAAAGGGGAAGGACATTGGTCTCAGGAAAAGGGAAATGGATGGTTCTGGTTTTTGGAAAATGGATCTGGTTTACGAAAACTTGGTACGGGAGTCTTCCTGACACATGGAGGCTTTGCCAGTAAAACCAGGTAGTCTGCAAAAGGAGAAGAGAGAGCCTCGTCTGGTCTGTGAGTACCTGCACGGTGAAGAAACGTGTGTCAGGACCTCCATGGTGAGGAAAAGTGTTTTTTAGTGTCTAAGTTAAGGGACTGATCAAAGAAGGAATGTGTTCGGTCAGTGTCAAGTTCAGGGTCCCTGGAGGAGCCATTTTGAGTGAACTAAAGTCTCACTGAGACTGTGTCACTCCCGGATCTGGGTTTACTTTTGGCCTGGAGAGCCTTGCGTTTGCGCTCTGCACCTGGAAACAGGCTGAAGGGGATAAGCTGCTAGACCTTCAACCAAGTCGGAAGGTTCAAGCTGCAGAGTGCCTGCTCCACATCTTAAGTGGCTCAAAGATTCAGAGTTCTGCTGTTCCATCTACCCCAGAACTACAGTCCCAATGTTAACCAAGACTGTCTGCAGAACCATAAGTAAAGGCAGGGATTCTCCTGCACCTGTGGGATGCAAATAGGTGTCTCAAGTTTATGCCCAATTGCGTATTAACTTTCTGGAGTAGTAAATGGATGTACAGAAAGTTTTTTCTTTTGTTTAAAGTAGGCACACCAATGCCAGCCAACCAGCTGCACCACAGGCCTGCAACAAAATAATACTGGAAACCCAGGGACAGATTCTGGGCATCATCTGAACTGGGGAACTTGTACCAGTAGGGTGTGAATAAATGTAAAGATCTACAGCAGTTAGCTAGTCAGCAGGTTGGTGGTTGCAAGTATTAAAGTATGTTTTGAATTTAAAGGGGATATGATTGCTCTGAAAAAGTAAAATGCTGATCTCTAAATGCAAATTACCATATGAAAAATGTCTGCTTAACCTGTACTTCAATCACCCATTCCTAACCCTCCATGTGTAAATAAAAGGTGTTTAACTGTTGTGGAGAACTCTGATTCGTGAACATATTTCTAGTGAGGATATTGTTAGCACAAGTCTTTAAGTCAACGTGTTGAAATTGGGGGTTTTGGTTCATGGTATCCATGTGTTGGGGTGACTGTGTGTGGAGGTGGGTTGGTACAGCAGCCCAGGGGGTTGTACTGTTAAATATCAGGCCCACTAAAAATGTACTCTGGGTGGAGGGACCACGCTGTATTTATTCTATCTTGGGAAAGAACCCCCTGTAACAGCAAAATGGGAACCCAGGCCCCTCAACCTGGTTAGCAGCCACCTAGGCAGGGGTAGTAGCCTTCTACGACATGGCGCCAGGGCTACATCAGGAAGGACCTCTTCACAGAACGTGAGGTAAACACTTGGAAAAGGCTTCCAGAACAAGTGTTGTCAGTTACCAGTTTCCACCTCTAAGTTTATACATCTTTTTATAAGTACCCTGAAGAAAAGTGAGTGGCAGGGTATTCCCAAAGAGTTGGTGGTGGGAAGGAATTTGATGGACTGGTGATCTTTCTATTATAAGTTTGTATGTTCATAAGAGACTGAGTGGCCTTGCATGGGGGGGACAATATGGTAGGGATCCATTTGGGGGCATTTAATGATTTAAATCTGTATACAATGGTCAAGAGTCACTGAGAAACAACATATTAATTAACATATAACAAAAATTGCAGTGAAAGTAAGTAGCTGAATTGCTATATTAATTGATATTTAATTAAAATATAAGGAATAATACTGCTCTATTGATTAGCTGGCATTGTTGTAAGGATATTCTTACACAGAAATATGGTCTTCCTCCCTATGATGTTTATCAAGTCATGTATAGCTTCATTAATCTAAAGTTCTGCATTTGTGTACAGGACAGGGCTTTTTTATATGATTTCCCAATGTGCTGATGTTGCATATGGAAGAGATGTGTAACTGTTTTTCACAAAAGCAATAAATATAATTTTAAGTGACTAAATAAGCAGGATGAAAAGTACATTTAATTTTTATACTGTTTATCCCATTTTAAACAAGCATTTGTCAATGCCGAACGTTCACTTGCAGGTATTTGCAGTGGTGTTTGGCATGTATGGTGCTTTACCCTAATGCCCTGTGCGATTGCTGGTATTTGCACAATAAATTGTCAGCATGATCTTTTTGTTACCCCCATTGTGCGCTACATAGGTGAAACACGTTTTGGGTAGGATGTGAAAAATGACAGCTGTACTGCTCATAAGGAAGTGTGTAAAATGCCAATGTTGAAAATCTGGGTGGAAATATTGAAAATTCGCAAACCTATGGCGTGTGTAGGAACTGTGCAACACATTTCATTAAACAATTTTTAGGAATTTTTCACCAAATGTTCAACATTGCCATTTAAAACCTCTGCTAATGAACAGTGTCACTGTGATTTTCTTTTCTGTGTCCCATACATTGATTCTTTACGACTAGCCATTGTACTTTTCACATGGGGAAAAGGCGTTTTGGGCAGGATGAAAAAATGATAGCTGTACTGTTCATGAGCAGGTGTGGTAAAATGGCAATGTTGAAAATCTGGAGTGCAAATATTGAAAATTCATGAAAGCGTACGCGTGCGTAGGAACTATCATAACGCTTGTAAAACAGTCATTTTAGGAATTTTTCACCAAATTTTCAACATAGCCATTTAAGACCTCTGCTCATGAACAGTGTCACTGTGATTTTCTTAATGTGTTCCATACATTGATTTCAAGTACACCGACTTCTGCGCCGATAGCTACATGGGCGGAAACATTTTGGGTGAGATGTGAAATGACAGCTGTACAGCTCATAAGAAGGTGTGATAAAATGGCAATGTTGAAAATCTGGGTGAAAATATTGAAAATTTATGAACTTACGAGCCGCAATAGCAGGAACTACTTAACACACAGCACATAAAACAGTCATTTTTTGGAATTTGGGCACCAAAATTTCAACATGGAGTTTTGGGACCATATTTATGAATGATGTCACTGTCATGGCATTATTCAAGGCCAAAGGGTGATTTCACGCGGTGACTGCGCAGTGCCCGCGAAATCACCCTTCTGGCCCGACAACGCCGTGACAGTAACATCATTCATGAGAGGGTCCCAAAACCCATGTTGAAAATTGTGCAAAATTCAAAAATGACTGAGATATGCATAAAGTTGAAACCCCTATGTAGCCCATTATACAGCTTACTGGCATTTCCTCAGTTCGCGGGTCGGCTTTGAAGAGTGCAGACGTGTTCCGGTCCACGAAAGATCGCGCCGGAGTCCGGAGGTAAGTATAGGGTGGGGGTGTGGGGAGGCTGGGTGCGCAGTGGGTGGGTGCAGGTTGTGGGAGGGTTGGGGAGGCGCCCGTGGGACCGTTTTTGTTTTACAGGGAAAAAAAAATAGACGGACGTGGGACGTTTGCCACTCTGGGGTGAGCTCCTAGCACTGGCAGAAATGTGGGGCCGAGGCCGACGGGGATTGGGGCACCCCGCCGCAAAACAAACGAAAGGTTTGCCACGCTGTGGTGGGCTCCCAGCGTGGCAGCAGGATGACTTGGGGTGGAGCCGACGAGGCATTGGACACCCCCGTCGGCAAAACAAACAATGTTTGCCATGCTGGGGTGGGCTTCCAGTGTGGCAGGAAAGCTTTGGGGGGGCGGCGTGGCGCGCGCGGGGGGGAGCGCGTGACGGAGAGGACGGCGGCGGCACTCAGTATGGCAGCGGTGTTTTCCTTTGAAGCAGAGGAACACCGTTGTCATACTGAGCTCCTGCACCCATTGGTGCAGGACCGCCACGCCTGCTCAAGGGAGCAGTGCATTGGATGGGAAAGGCACACCTCCAAGTGTGCTACTCTCCCAAAACGTTCCTTGTGCATGAGCGCAAGCGATCGTAAAAAGTGAAAATACACATCCTAATCAGAGCTCAGTTACACAACATTAAAGGTGCTGGTAGGCTTTTAGATTGGAGTTTCCCAAAAGACAGAGGATGTTATGTTTTAAAACCATTTTTTTCTGGTTGTTGTTCAAAAGTAACCATCAGCCTAAAAGGCAGTGACTGTGCACTAGCCCTTTAAACTTTTAATTTCCATAACATCAGCTGACTGCTAGCAGCAAGCAGAAGTGCACATCATAAAACATTCCTGATTGTCGTTTTTTATATTCATTGCAGGGACTGAGTAAACAGTATGGCAGTTTTCCTTTTTTGTTATTTTGATGTTTTGCAATTTCTATGTCTTACAATGACTTGTTTGATAGTGTGACACTCTTTACTGGGTGAGCATTGAAATACTTCACTTACATGTAGTAGTACACAAGTGTGCATGGCTATGCAGGTCCCTTCAACAGGTCACTTGACAGTGCCCAACATCTACTGTATATGCAATATCAATATAGGTTCAATAAATAGTATCCCACTATCCAGTGAACCTAGTTTTCCTAGGACAATCACAGCAATGAGCATTCTTTCTTATGTATTCTGCAAATGAACTATTGGGCTGTAAGGTTTGAAGAAGGCAATTCTCCAAAATGTTATCATTTTTCCCCAAAGCACAGACCATGTCTGCTGCTCAGCTGTGTTTATTTAGCATGTGAAGGCTAAACTTGACTTGGATTTTTTCTTTGATGAGCTTGGTGGCATTTATTAACTGCACTGCAGGTTTGGTATCAAGACTTGGATTTCTTACATGCATTGCTTACAGAATATGGAACACAGGCCTAACACAGCTTCTTATGGCATGATGCAAATACTAGACTTGTATTGTTTCCTTATCAATGACCACTTTTAATTCAACTAGTGTTGATGTCATGTCCCCTAGTGCCATGCCAGCATACCAGCATTCTTGTGCCATGTACTGTATATAATTTCTATGTAAACTTGAGGAGCCCTTCTATTTGTATTTAAACTTTCCATTGGTGCATTGAAATCTGCCAGTCATGGGTCAGGTTGTGCAGCATCATCTAGTCTGGGAAGTTCTTCATGTGCCTCCTTACAGCATGCAATTTCTCAGGTAAGGCCTTAAGGTTTCCTTTCAGAAGTGGACAAAACACAGGAGGCCTTCTTATGCCAATCATTGCTGTTGAACATAGTGGTGCACTAGGAACAACAATCTACAGATGGAATATTGTATCAATGGGATCATGGTAGAGCACTCAAAGGAGGAAAGTGATATAAGGGTGAAGATAAACAACAGTTTCAAATACTCTTCCCAAATCAGAACAGTGTATGGGGAAGGTAATAAGATGTTGGGAGCATGAGGCAAAGTTTCACTTGCCACAGCAAAGAGATGATGTTGCTGTTTTACAAAAAACTGGTTAGACTACACCTAGAGTATTATTTGCAGTTCTGGAACCCACATCTCTGGAATGACAGAGAGAAGTTAGAGACAATCCATTGGATGACTATGCAAATGATCCTGGGGCAGCAGGGTAAGACTTACAGTATGAGGAATGATTTGACAGTCTAAACATGTACTCTGTGGAAGACAGGAGGCAAAAGGGAGATATGATAGAAACATACAGATACATGCAGGTACATTATAGGGTGTTCTTTACCAAGTTATTTAAGTTAAGGGACAGCACCTCACCAGGAGGCACAGTCAAACTGGAAGGGGGAAATTCAGTATGTGTATCTGAAGGCATTTCTTCATGCAGCAGGTAGTAGATATGTGGAACAGTCTAAGTCATGTGATCAATGCTAGGGCTATATCAGGGTTCAAAACCCCAAGGGCATTTTCAAGGAAATAGAAGCAGAAAGAAAGCAGAGGGCAGGGGGATTCTCTGAAAAGCAGTGTAAAACAATATAGGAACATCAAGGCATGCTTGGTGGATTCGCACTCTTTCTGTCCTTAATCATCTACTGTATGTATCTACAGTATATATTCCCTTAAGGACTTTGGAAGCTGCTCCCTATAATTTTCAGGGCTACTGAGATATGTGCCAATATTCAGGGCTACTGAGATATGTGCCTGGTATCAGATATGTCTGGTTAACTCACTCACTCACTCACTCCCTTAGCACATATATGAATTGAAACATTCTATGTTTAACCTTATTCAAAATGGCCACCACAGGCTGAGTGAGTTTTTAAGCAAGGAGAGTCCTCTGCTCAGTCTGAAGGTTTTGAACAGATAAGGTGCGATGCAAAAATTTCCAATACAGATATCCTTTCCAATTTAAATCTAGTCTATTCAAAACTAGAGTGTCTGCTATAGCTGAAACTAAGTATTGTCTCAGCACTTCACTTTGTGTTTGGACCCTTATGTTCCTTTGATTTTTGATGCAAGATAAGTTTCCAATGGACAACTATGACTTAGTCACTCTACAGTAGTAAGAGCTTTTACAGTAGCACTGAGGCTTGATGCGCAACTCTTACACACCTTGGGATGTCTACTGGCATTTGACATATGGGGAGACAAGGTTCCTGGGCATGTTCTTCCTGAAAAAGGATTTTTTGAGGTGATGTGATATAGGTAATAAAGCAGCAGTTCATGTTAGCCCTGAAGAAAATGTCACCTGTTTGACTCGGTAAGGGAGCATCTAGCCTGTCTGTCTGTCTGTGTCAATCTAGCCATCTAGTTATTTATTTCAAAGGTTTCAGCAGAAAAAACATACTGAGCTTACAGCTCATTTCCAGATGTGTCCTGGGGTGAAGATGAAGTGGATGTGGAGAGTGCAGTAATAAGTGACATCAGTAATGTTACAATTGTAAAGCAATGACAATTATAAAACATTAAAAGTATGCGGAAGCCAGCCTGATGGCGCTAAGGGTTAAGGTGCTGAACGCCATACCTCACGCCATGCCAGCAACCTGGGTTCAGAAACGAGCACGGGTCATTGGGGATCGGCAGGGATGGGAAAGGATTGAGCATCCAATGGACTGCTCTCCTTTTCTAGGGGAGGCGGCTTTAAACAGCCGCTGTTCTAGTGGCCTCTAGCAGTAGCTGGGGGTCATGTAACAGATGGCTGCAGTACAGGGAGAGCTGCGGTGGATGACCTAAAACTGTGTGCGGAAGTGTGCACACTACATGCAGGACGTCATTGCATGTCCAAGCTCTGGGAGAAACAATCACGGAAAATTCCTTGGTATTGGTAGGCAAAAGTGGGGCCAGGGACCACCCCTTACGCCCATCATCGAGTGCGTCAGCTGCCTCCGGTGCTTTCTCCACCCACGGATTGCCTGCCCAGATTTCAGAAAGGTTGTCGAGGGAGAATGGTGGTCCTTCCCTGGGGGGCTTAAATACAGGGGACCAGGCACTGGGCAAGTGGAAGAGGAGCTGGTGAAATCAGATGGCAGAACTGAGCCTACCAACAGGGCGGGATGGAGGTGAGTCGAGTGCCTTCACTGGAGAGAGTCTGTGGCCAGGAGTAAAACAGAATTAACAAAATTATGCAGTAGGCAGTTGAGAGAAAGTACAAGTAAGTAGTGCAAAATATAGCATATCAACAGCATATCAATAGCTACAGTTCAGGAAAGTGCAACTGGCAGCACAATGATGGAGGGAAGGGAGACTGGAAGTAGAATGGGGGACTAGACAGAGGGAGAAGTGAACCAATAAACTAGGGCAGTAGGTCGAGGGAGTGGTACGATGGAAGGAGCAGTGGGATTAGTCCACTCTTACTAAATTACATTACTGTGAGTTAAAACTTTTGTAATTTAGGTAAAATGGTTTATTTTTACAACAGTTATTTTCTGAGGATCCAAGGAAAAGATTGGGCTATCCTGCCCCTGCAGACTCTAGACCACTTGCAATAAATGTCCTTTCCAGACCTTCCTTTACTTAAACAAAAATTTCCACTTATAGGCTAATACTATATCAAAATGGTTCCATGTGATAATGGCGATTGCGGAAAAGAGATCACCGTTAGGGCGAGTGTACATCGCCGAAAATCAGTTTCAGTGATGTACACTCCCAGCACACAGCAAAAGGGTGCCGGGGACTTTATTTTTTTGTTATATTGGGAGCTGTGCCCCCTGCACCCACCCCCACTAAAGTCCAGGGGGTGCATGTTGGGGGGGTGCAAATGTGGAAAAAAAATAAACGGCAGGGCGCAACAAAATGAATGCATGCTCGGAACCAAACCCAGCACACTAGCAACCCTAGCCTGCCACCCACCCATCATGCCACAGGGCCAGCTTGGCAGCCACTGCGCACCTATGCCTCACAAACCCTCCCTCCCCTTCCCCTAACACATGGTGCTGCCTCCCCACTACGCACATGTACATATGGCAACATCCTGTTGCTATATTCGTGAACCCCCCCATCCAGTCACCCTCCCTGCCCTGTAGCACTGTGGACAGGTGACACAATTGAGTCAGCCTTTTTGAAAGCTCTCAGTCATGGTCACCATTGTCACAAGCTACCTATGAAAACATCTAATTGTCATCTTGATTTTTCCTAGTTGCAGGATATGCAATACCAGAGAAAGGAAATGTGTCTTGGAACCACATGTCCAACTATATGAGCTGGTAGCTCAGTGGTTAGAGCATCAGGATGGTATTCTGGGTGCCTGGGTTCAATTCCCAATAAGTCACATAATTTCTTTCTCACTACAATGTATGATTTAAATTGCTTAGCAGTGGCTAATACTGCACCCAAAAACATCTAACTGTCATCCTGATTATTCCAAGTTGCAGGATATGCAATAAGCAATAGCAAAGAAGGAAAGTGTGTCCAGGAACTCCAGGTCCAACCATGTGAGCATATAGCTGAGTGGTTAGAGCACTGGGCTGGCATTCTAGGGCCCAGGTTCAATTCCCAGTAAGTCATGTTGTTTCTTTTTCACTACAATGTGTGATTTAAATTGCTTAGCAGTGGCTACTATGGCACCAAAAAAACATCTAATTGTCAAAAACCTCCACTAGCAGATCTGGCTAAGTAGCAACTGTGACCACTTAGGCCTGAAAAAAGTAGTTGTTTTAGCTTAATGTGATTTTTTTTGTATTTTGAGAGGAAGTGCTACCTGCTTCACAAGATTGCTACCCCCCCCCCGTAAAAAGTCTAGAGCCACCCCTGAAAACAACAGTATCGTTTTGTTTTTGTTTTGTTTTTTTTACGGTGAATATAAATTGCTGCTGTTGTAGGATGTAGTTGTGATCTCCTATATGTTGGGCACACAATACACTAATTAAAAGTTCAAATTCAGGAGCATTAGGATACATGCTGTACTAAACAAAAGAGTGGATTCAGTTTTGTGTGCCCATTTTAAGCTGGTACATGGAGGGGAACCCATGGGCTTTTGGTTCAGTGGCATTGAGCACATTCATACACAACTGAGAGGTAGTGACAGCTTACTTTCCTTATTATAAAGTCAGGCACATTAGATTTCCACACTGGATGCTTTGCATTCAAGTGATCTAAATCATGAACTGGATCTGGGGATATTCTTATGAGCCTTGACGTTGTTTGTGAAATTTAATATTAATGTCATATCCTCAGTAATTTCCTTTTGGATAGGAAGAAGTGCAAATTGCCATCATTTATGAAATGCAACATACAGTCGAACAGAATGAAGCAACCAGCAACATGCTGCAGAGATTATGCAATTATTTATGGAATTAGTATGTTACTTACTTTTTCTTGTATGTTAACTATATCTTATATATAACATATATGAACTAGTCAACTGAGAAAGCACACTTTTATCTGTTTTCACATTTTTCTGTAATTGTAGGATAACTGTTTGAATATCTGTTCATTAGTATGAATAGCTTTTGTATTCCATGGCCATTTTCTTATGTGCTTTTTTAACTATCCTGTATGCCAGAGTGGTCACCAAATATTGTTGATAACTGTTAGTTTTTGGACTGGTGAGCATTTGACAAGAACCCAAAATTTAATGAATGTGTTTACATTTGTGAACACTAATGCTCAGTCTTATTTTTAGTTCACTGCTCCCTTTATTTTTATTTTGGTTTTATATTTTATGGCCTTGTATATTTGTTTTTTCAGTCTACTTGTCCCCAAAATACCCCCCCCCCATTTTAGTGTTGTTAAATTTACAGTAATTTTCTGTATCTAATTTATCGATTGTTTTTGGTGTTACTATTGTAATATGGAAGTGCTGTTTATATTTTAGCTATGAATCATTTCGTACAGGAAAAACAACTGCAATAGTACCTTAAATCAGATCTGACCTGCTCGTCACTGAGATTATCTTGACTTGTCCAGGCCCCCAAGTAGTGGAATCTCTGTTCATATCACTGGCCCTTGGATCCTCTAAGAAATTAACTGTTGGGTGTGCTTATCTGTCCCCTAAGGAAGCCAGTACCTACCTTTCTTCCTTAATTTCCTCTCTCGCCAACCTCCCACATCATGACCTCGTACTGTGTGGTGACTTCAACACTGACTGGTTGAACTCATCTCAGATTAAGCACATACTGTACTTGCGGATAACAATCTAGTCCAGCTAATTAATGAACCGACTTGAATTAATACTAAAACTGGCAACCACTCCCTGCTTGATTGGGGGATCACCAATTGTGCTCACTGGATTAAGGATGCAGGTGCTCTCCCCGACAGCGTTAGTGATCATTCCCCACCTACTGCATTTGGTGCAATAACTTCCCTAACCCCCCTGCAAAGATTTCCCAGGTACAGAAAATGTCACATTTTGACCATTGTGCCTTTGTTGCCTCCCTCGGGGAAGCCAACTGGGGACCCATCAATACACTCTCTGACATTAACCAGGCTCTCAGCTTCTTTATATCATCCTTCACTGCTACAGTCAATATTCACGCTCCATTGAAAAAGTGTAGGTCTAAAGGGCTAAAAGCCCCTTGACTTACCAGGGAGCTTAGAATACTCATGTCCTCCAGAGATAAAGCCTGGTGGAGATATAAATGTAGTGGGTTACCTGCAGGCTATAGGCAGCTCAGAAACAATTGTAAGAGCAACATTAATTCAGCCAAGCACCTCCATTATAGATCTATCCAAAAAGAGAATCTCAGCAATCCAAGGGAATTCTGGAGGCAAGTGAACTCACTGATCAAGGGTAAGACCTCAGAAGTTCCCAGCTCCATTACAGTCCTGGGCACTGCCCTCTCTGACCCCTTGTCTATTGCTTATGGCTTCAATGAATTTTCACTAACCTTCATAGCTACACTTCACAAATTAACAATTCCCCACCTCCCACTCCTCCTGACCCCCCCCCACCACAGTCAACCTTGGGGCCCATCCTGCCTTCCACCTAAAACTCATCACCTTTAAGGAAGTCTACCAACTACTTGTCAATCTGAAAGCTGATGGATCCCCGGCTTTGATACCCTCAGACCTAGATTTCTTAAATTGGGGACTGCTGCTATAGCCCGCCCTGTCTGTGACCGGTTCAACCAGTCCTTTCTCTCATGCGTTGTCCCAGATAAGTGGAAAATTGCTGTGGTTGTTCCAGTGCAAAAGAGTGGCCCAAATACCCCCATTGATAAATATAGGCCAATCACTATCCTCTGTCCACTTGCCAAAATACAGGAACATATTCTATATGACCATCTACAGTACTACCTCAAACTACATCGTCTGCTCTCCCCCTTCAGGCATGGTTTCTAGAAAAACCATAGCACCCTTACTGCCTTAACCAAAGTCACCTCTGATATATTTCAGGCCATGGATCAAGGCCTGGCCACAGGGGATATTTTTGTCAACCTGACCAAAGCCTTTGACTTGATCAGCTATGGTCTGCTGCTCCACTGGCTACATCTCCTAGGGCTGGACTTCAAAGCCCTGCTATGGGTCCAGAGCTATCTTTCTAACCACTTTCAAAGGGTCAAGTGGGCTGGCACTTTATCTGACATCAGACTTGTTTCTCATGGAGTACCTCAGGGCTCCATCCTGGGCCCTCTTCATTAATGAGCTACCTATCCACTGTGGAGGGGCCTCTGTGCATCTATATGCAGATGATGCCATTATCTACCGCTCCTCCTCTGACACTGGGTGGGTTATCAACAATTTAGCTTGTGATTTTTGTGCCCTCGAGGACTGGTTCCTTGAACATCAATTAGTTCTGAACACAAAAAAAAACTAAGAGTATGCTGTTCTTCCATCCTCCATCCTTTCCGCTTATCAGTCCCCACCTTGTAATCCTTGCCTGCAATGGTGATGTCCTGGAATCAGTTCAATCTTTTCAATAACTGGGAGTTACCCTTGATACTGCACTCACTCTTGACACTCATTTCACTCTTATCACCAAATGTATAAACCAAAAGACTGGCATGCTTTACTGGATCTATCATTTCCTCACATCGGCCTCTCACCATAGGATCGCAGCTGCTTCACTCTTCCCCCTACTAACCTACTGTGCAGCTTTTTTGTTAACTGCCAACTCTACTGCCTTGTCCCATCTTAAACAGGCCTATAACAGAGTGGGGGGTAGATTTGCCCTGGGGGTCAATGCCCAGACACATCATTGTGATGTCCTTGCTTCCTTAGGTTGGTTGACCTATGAGTCTAAACTTTGTTTTTCCACCCTCTGCCTTGTGCACAAAATGGTCTTTAAATACACTCCTCCCTGCCTTAGTGAGCTTGTTCAACTATGGCAACCACAGTGAGCTCTTATGTCTGCCTCCCTGCCGCTGCTCATTTTTGCCCAAACTGCAGCTAGCTGTGGCTTGTAGATCATTTGTCTTCTATGCTGGATATGCCTGGAACTCCCTCTCACATCCTCTACTTTCCTGTTCATCCTACCCCAAATTTAAATACTCATTGCTATCCCACTTCTATGCCTCCTCTGTCTGTGCCTGCTATCAATGAATCTCCTCATATCTTCTCTGAACACCAATTCTTCTTTGTGGAAATATTCATCCACCTGTCTAACCTATTTTTTCTGAGTGAAGCCACAATTCTTTAAATGAAACCTGTGGCAGTCTAACGTTCTCATTATGCCCACACTGTTGTTCTTGCCTGATCTATCTAAGTCAGCCCTTGCAAAAAGGACTTTTTAGTCTGTCTTAGCCACATTTTTTCTGTATCTGTTCATCTTATGTGTTGTATATACTGTATGTGTATAGATATCCATGAATTTGTTATATCACTTGCATAACCTGCACTGTCTCTGTAAATACACTGTATTTTGTTTGTATTTTGTTTGTGTTGCTCTTCCTGAGTCACCCCTGAAAAAGGGCCAGTAATGTCCCAGCAGGCCCACCCAGTTACCAAAATTCAATAAATAAATAAATAAATCAGGATGATTGGATTATAAGCAAACTGCGATCTCCATTAAAGTGGATCCACTATCCACTCTCTTATTACTGCTCTCACCTGAACTTTATATAATCCATGTGCCCTTACCAAAATGGCTAAACCATGACCTCATTAAGTTATTTATTTTTTGTTGACTATCCAGGTAATCCATCATGCTGATGAAGAATCAGTGTGGTTTAAAGCACTAAGGCTATCTTCTGTTCATGTGTGTACAGCATGAAACTGTTTAGAATAAATATTTGCAACAAAAAAGCAACCTCTATTTGTGGTTAATTGTGTGAAGTGGTTCTGCTTCTCTGCTCACTCTATTTGTCTTCATATGGGTCTGAAAGGAGGTGAGTCTGCTCTAAGAGCATGCAGTAAAGTTGTTCCCCTTTGGTTGGGACTGAAAAGCCAAGTCCTCCTAGATATTGAACATAAAGGATTCCTACTTGGAAAACTGGTGGATGTCCAGGCCTAAGATGTTTTTTATTATACGATTCAACACATAAAAAACATGTGAAAAAAGTTCAAGCAAAAGGTCTGAGACATTAAAATGATACCTAAATGTTTCAGTCAGTGCTCTGCATGGTTTAGTAGTAGTCTGTTTTATTTAATTGACCATATGTTATTACAAATTTAATTACAATTATAGAAAAAAGAAGCATATACATTTCATCACATACAGTTACATCTTCAAAAAGAAATATAGTACATTACAATACAATACAGGTTAAAATTACATTGTGCTAGAAACTGCATATTAAATCAGTTACATTTAGAAGTTCTTTCTGTTATCCAAAGTAAAACATCATTAATAGCTAAATAAGCAGCATTTTCCACAAGAGCTAGTCAACCTACTTAGATTTAACTTACTCAGATTAATGTATGCATAGTTTAGGAGAAGGCAGGTAGTCTGATGTGCTCTAATGAGCTCTTGTTAAAGACAGAGTTCTTTCCTGTTGGTTTGAATATAAAAGAAACAGTGCTGGTTAAAAAGTATTTACAAAAAAAAATGAGTACCCACTAAGTTCGAGCTTTTGAAAGTGCTATGCCTGTAACTGGCCACTGGTATAGCTGACCATTACTATCTCTGCCTTGTGGGATTATGTACCTCCCAACAGGATGAACCCACCTGTAAATCCATACCGAACAACTGTTTTCATTAAAAACAATTATTAACACTCTACCAATAATATGTCGTCATACAGTAAATGTAAACAAATAACAAGGGCTTTATTTCGAATAGTGGATCAGGGTTCTAATAAAAGGAGCTCCAAACAGCAGCAGTCCAGGCAAAATGCTAAAAAAGAGAGTAAGTGGAAAATAGAGTAAAGTGCTGTTAATATTTTTACTGCACACCAAAATGAAACCTATAGCCATGGTTACCAAAATAAATTAATGTACAAACAAATTGTGCAGGCAAAAACTCCAAGGTTAAAATGCATTCTGCTTTTAAGTTAGACTGCGGGACAAACAACCCAAGGTGGTCAGTGAAAAAAGCACCTTGGCACGTCACCTGACAAAACAGTCATCATCAGGGACAGCTGCTTAGTGAAACTGACCTCCTTTAAATACCTACTGGGTTATCTGGAAGCATGAGAAACACATTCAAAATATTTATTAATTAATTCCCAAGTCTAAATTTTGAACTGGGTATCCCATCAAAGAGCGAGGGAGCCAGGTCATAATTAATTTACTGCTCACCAATTTGCTGATGTGGATTTCAAAGGAAAGTTAAATGCTCCCAATTTAAAAAGCTGATCCTACATGGATTGTTAAAAAGACAAGCACAGACAAGCATAAACATTAAAGAAATATGATTATTAACACAGACAGATAAAAAAATAGCTACTTCTGTAACAATTGAGCTCTAAGCGTCAATCTGATTAATTAACTTAAAGCTTAATCAAGGTCAGTTGGCATTCATCTGTATCCCCCTCCCCCGGGTCGTGCCTGAAAATAGGCAGGATTTGTCTAGTGCACTTACCCGGTCAACAAATACTAAATAAATAAACTTGGCAGCACAATGATAATTAATTTGGCTCACCTCATGTAATTTACTCTGAGTGCACTACATTTTACAAGTGGTCTATTTGTTTATTTTTTTACCATGTGGATGCACTAGAAAATAATATGCCTATTTTCAGTCATGACCCAGGAGGGAGTACAGTTACAAGCACAATGGAGTACAAATACAGTAAAGCAATAATGATATTAGAAATATTATAGTTTCACAATATATAACATGAACAGAAGTGTTACATACAGAATAATACATGGGGTGGTATATTTAACAAGATTTTACACACAACCGAAGTGTTGGATGCTACATAAACCTCAAGAGCAATGCTCAAGGGGTTTATTTAAGCATCCAATGCTGAGGGAGTATGTGAAATTAGAGTTAAACATACCATACCATTTTTTATTTTATATAATTGCTGGGGAGGTTGTTTTCTTTTGCCACAGCAATTATATAAAATAAAAACAGATCCCTGTGCAGCCATGGGCTGGTCAGCTTTCACTGCAATCTGCGATCGGGTTGAAGCTACCGGTAAAAAGAAATGTTTTCCCTTTTTTTTTTTTAAACTGTAATCATAATACCATAAAGAGCCAAGTTAATTTTTTTTAAATTAACTTACCACCCATCAAGTGCTAGTGGTGGTGAAGTGTCCAAGTTCAGTGTTGAGGAAGAGAAGAGTGGTGGCTGGCATATGTGTGGACATAGGGAAACCTAGTACATGTTCACCATTGTAACCCACTGGTTATTATGGTGAATTATAACCGAGATTCCCTATGGAACAAAATGCTCACCAGTAATTATAATACAATACATGATCAAGTTAGCAAGGAGACACAGTACATTGCAACAAAAATAAATGAAGCATGAGGTGCTTCAGAAATAAGGTGCATTATGATAATTAAACAAATTCAGTAAACATTTCCACACCAAAAATGACATAAATTTCACAAAGGGCAGCAAATGAATCAACTAAAAGTGTGACGGAGGGTAGACCAAATGATGGCATGGGTCAGGAGATTATTGAAATACATAATAGGTGCCAGCATCGATATATTATTCAGAGAGATAAGAAACAGGTTCATGAGTCAGAGACCATTAGATAGTGGTAGAGCTCCCTTTTGAAATAGGCATGGGGGCAAGTGCCAGAGGGTAACTGGAGGGAGTTCGAGTAACTGGGTGCAAAGTGCGAGAAGGCCTGAATCCCCATATTGGTAGCATGCCTGGGAGTGGTTAGAAGGGACTGGTCACCTGATTTAAGGGGATACGCCAGGTCAGGGGGTTTCAGCAGAGCAGCTGGGGAGGAAGTTACCCCAGTACTAAAAATGTTCATAAGGGCACCACAGCAAGAGAATGACATGCCTCTGGAGATTAAGTTTAACCCAGAGTAGAGATGGCACGGTGGGTAAGTTGGTTTAAGGCCTTGACAAAGTGACATATGCTGTTGTAGGTAGCATCCCATTTGTGGAAGGTCGCTTTGGATGAGTGGGAGTAAGTGATATACATGACAGATCAATCTTTGGCTGATTAGACAATTAATCTCCAGAAGATCCTGTCTGACTGACCTTGTTGAGTATCATGACTGAGTTATGAGGGAGCTGGACAAGGGTCATGCTGTGGAAGTCATTTATTTGGACTTCAGCAAGGCCTTTGATTTAGTTCCCCATAGAAGACTGGGTGGTAAGCTAAGTAATTTGGGGGTGAGCACTAAATTGGTTAATTGGATTGTGAACTGGCTGCAAGACAGACATCAGAGAGGAGTAGTAGTGAGAGGGGAGCGCTCATCTCTGAGAGCTGTGATGAGTGGGGTGCTGCAAGGATTGGTGTTGGGGCCAGTGCTGTTTGGGATTTTCATTGCAGACATCTTACATGGTGTCAAGAATAAGATCAGTCTGTTTGCTGATGACACTAAGTTGGGGATGGTGGTGGATGATATGGAAGGTTGGCAGGGGTTGTAGGATGATCTGACTAAGCTGGCGGAGATGTCAGAGGTATGGCAGTTGAGGTTTAATGTGAAAAAGGGCAAAGTATTACACGTTGGTGCAAAGAATGCTAGAAAGGGTTGCCACCTGGGGGGGTGCAGTTATGTACCACTGAAGAGGAAAAGGATCTAGGGGTGGTGATAAAAGTGAATATGAATAATGCAGAGCAGTGCAGGAGGGTGGCAGTGAAGGCCAACAGGATGCTGAGTTATATAGTGAGGGGCATCTCTTCCAGAAGCAGAGATGTCATTCTGCCACTCTACAAGTCACTAGTCAGACTGCATCTGGAATACTGTGTGCAGTTCTGGTGCTCTTAACTGAAGAGAGATGTGAGATTGTTGGAGGGGGTATAACGAAGGGTGACAAAGTTGATTCAAGGATTACATGATATGCCCTACGAGGAGAGATTAAGGGAATTGAACATGTATTCCCTGGAGTAGAGAAGGGATCAGGGAGATGTGATTGAGACCTTTAAGTACTTAAAGGGAATAAATAATTCTGATACTGAAGAGATATCCAAGCTCTGGAAGGGGAGGGGCATGAGAGGGCATAGACTTAGACTGGAAGGAGGTAGGTATAAGAGGAAAATAAGGAGGCACATCTTCATGGAGAGAGTAGTGGCAGTTTGGAATGCTTTGCTGGAGGAGGTGGTATCCTGTAGGATGGTGGGTAATTTCAAGAGGGGTTGGGACAGGGACAGATGGGGGTATTTGGGAAGATGGAGGAGGGGCAGCTGCAAAGTAGGGGTTAGCTGCACACTCATGCAGACTAGACAGACCTAGAGGCCTAATTTCTACTGGCAATTTTTGTATGTTTGTAATAAATTTACAAAAAAGATCTGTTCCAAAAAACATGGGAACCGGCACCGCACAAAGGTCAAACCAGCCTATGCTGGCAAACCAGAGCTATACCTGCAGAACCAATAGCTGCAAACACTCACCAAATGCATTATGTGAACATTGCTGGTTGATTGAAGTGGGAGGAATGGGCTGGGCTTTATATTGGATTTCACTGATTTGCACTGATTTTCTACCGAATTAACATACTAACATACTGATTGCCAGCAGATTAGGCCTTGTGGTCTATCGAGTCTGCTCGAACCTCAGATCCCTAGTTGGGTGCCGAAGCCCCCTTGTGTTCCAGAAACCCCTCATCATCCCCACCCCCCAGGCCAGGCCATCATCTGATACATCTGCTTTCTGTGTCTGTCCCACCTCTCTTGAAGCCCTCCACTGTGATCTCTGAACCAGCTCACCAGGCAGCACATTCCAAGGGTTCACCACCCTCTCAGTGAAAACCTCCTCCTCTTCCCCCCCCTCAACCTTCCACCTTCCAACTTCAAACCATGCTCTCTGGTGATACCTACCTGCTTTAGTCTAAAGATCCCCTCCATGTTTACCTTATTTTTTCCCTTGAGGTACTTGAAGACCTCAATCATGTCCCCACTGTCTCTCCTCTCCTCCAATGAAAACAGGCAGAGCTCCTCAAGTCTGTCCTTATACATCAGATCCCCTAGTCTTCATATCATCTTAGTTGCCGTCCTCTCTACCCTCTCCAGGAGCTGTATGTCCCTCTTCAAGTATGGTTTCCAGTACTGTACACAGTACTAAGGTGTGGTCCAACCAGTCCATTGTACAGTGCAGAATCACTTCCCTGCTCCTTGAGGTGATCCTTACAATGCATCCCAACATCCTGTTTTCCTTGCTAGACACCTCCTGCACTGCTCAGAGTTATTCATACATGCATCCACCATGACCCCAGGTCTTTTTCCTGCTGAGGCCTCTAGCGCCTCCTCCCAGGGTGTACCTGTGTTTAGGGTTTCCCACCCAAGATGTAACACCTTGCACTTGGTGATATTGAAATTTACCATGTGTGAGCCCAGCTTCCAGGGTGTCCAGGTCCCAGCAGGGTCAACCTCCCCTCTTCCCCCTCAACTACTGCTCCCATCTTGGAGTCATCAGCGAAAAGACTCATTTCACTCCCTATACCCTCCCTGATGTCCGATATGTATGCATTAAACAGGATCGGACCCAGGACCGAGCCCTGTGGTACCCCACTACTGACCTCTCTAGAGTTCAAGAGCTCTCCACCAACCACTACTGTCTGGGTGCATTCAGCTAGCCAGTTTTCAATCCATCTCACCATCAAAGGGCCTACTCCCAACCCCGTCAGTTTCTCCACCAGACCATTGTGGGGGACAGAGTCAAACGCCTTGCTGAAGTCCAAGAATAATACATCCACAGGCTTTCCCCTGTCCAGTTCTGATGTTACCCATTCATAGAGCTCCACAAGATTGGTTTGACATGGTTTGAATTGAATGTTGGATTTTATGGACTTTTGTGAATAAAGGAATATATTCTTTATGATTTGGTGAAGTGTCTGCAATTTTTGGTTTTGAGGCCAGGACCTTCGTTTGTCCACTATATCATCATTTGGTGAGTGTTTGCGATTATTGGTTCTGCAGCTAAAGACCTGGTTTGTCAGCATATGCTGGTTTGGCCTTTGTGCTGTGCTGGTCCCCACATTTTTTGGAACAGATCTTTTTTGTGTTTAATTCAATTGATTTGGCATGCCTCATCCCTGGTGCAACAGTTTTACTTTTTGACTTGTGATACATTTAATCTAACAGTTTACTTCATTTAGAAATGATTTGCATGCAGCCAATACATTTTTGTGCTGCTTACATTGGGTTAAATATTATAAGTTACAATAATCGAACATTACAAAAAAAAGTCACTAACAAAAGAACAAGCAAAATATTGCTTCAGACAATCAGTGAGGATTTATATGGTTCTTAAAGGTGATCATATTACTGCATTTAGATGCCTTGTCAAATCTGTATTTCTTAGTATACTAGTCCAATGTTCACACTGGTCAAATACCTGAATTATAAAAAGATAATGCAAGACATATTTATAGAAATAGTGCTAAATTTAATACTTCATTTAATCCTGTTGGGACACAAAAATTCAGCCTTAAAATCCACTCACATTCATGGCACTCTTAACATTAGGGGCTGGATTTTCAAAATGGTCAGAATGGCGCAAGCCTTGGGTGAGCCGAACATATGGTGCATGGGGCTTGAGGCATTCTCCCGGCCAGCAAGCAAGATGTTCCATTCTATGTGCCAATTGTCACAAGTTAGACCAACTTTTTTCTGGTCTAGCTTACAGCAATATCGGGTACCTTTTTCATGGGTCTTGTGTCAGATATTTGGTGCACGCTGCCATACATCAGGCAAAGTGTTACAACTGTGCCCGACCTACCAAAATCAGGTGCAGTTATGACAAAGGTGCTTGGTGCAGCTGCACCAAAAAAAGAAAAGTTTGACCCAGGGCTTGGTGCAAGTCCTTTGTCCCCCTTTGAAAATCCTGTCCTAGGTTTCAATCTCTGCCTCTAGGGGATACTGGAATATGGTCTATTGTCATGAACCTAAAAGAACCAATGTGCCCCTTGTGTGCATCTTTGAAATGTTACCAACTGAGCTATCACATTTTCATTAAATAAAGCTCCAATATGTTCTTGTATACTGGTCTTTGCTGTCCGAATTGTTTTCCCACCTATAATAACTTGAGGCTACACCAAGTGACATATACAACATAATTACTGGAACATGTTAGAACATGTTGTTTGTTTGTTTGTTTATTGTTCTAGGAATTACTACCTTTGAGCCACAGGCTCTTTTACAAAGGTTCCACGTCAATTAGGTACAGTACAAAAGGTTACATAGATAACACAACAATTTGTGTTGTGTCAAGAGCAAGAAAACATATACAAATACATATCAAATCATTTGTGCAAAAGGACATGAGATATCAATAATCACATTATTATTACAAGAAAGCGGTCATGCCAGATTAGGAGAAACAAATAGGAAAAAGTCCAGAACAGAGAGGAAGTAAGAAGGTGTGGGGAGCAGACAATAGCAGGAGAAAAGGTTCCCAAACATGTCTTTGTCAAATAACAGGACAGGGTGGGTAGTGAGAAAATAGGAGGTTTAATCAGAGTAGTCACAGGAGCTGGAGGTGGCAAGGTGAGAGAAAAGCCTTGATTTGAAAATACCTAGAGAGGTGGAGGCAGTAATATGAGTGCTGAGGGCATTTAGCCAGCTGGGGGCACGATAGGCAACTGATCTTTGTCCCTGAGAAGTCCGGCATCGGGGGACTTGGAGAGGCTGGTGTTCTGATCTTCTGGTAAAAGGGTGCTAGCGCTCGGGCATAACAGGTCTTGGATACAGGGTGGAGTGAGGCACAGAGTGGATTTTTTCGCCATCAGGCAGGTAAGGTACTTTATCCGGTTTGACAGTTGCAACCAACCTGAGTCAGCATAGAGTTCACATGTGTGGGTACGTCGGTGTGCACCAGTGAGCAACCGACAGGCCTTATTTAGGGATGTTGTAATGCGACTAAGTGCTATAGTAGTGGCAGATCTGTATATAACTAAGCCATAATCAACGACTGAGATGATAGAGGATTGGATGGCAATCCTCAGTGCAGAATAGGTAAGAAGTTGTCGGTTCCGATACAGAATCCCAATTCGCTGATTAATAGTTTTTGCTGTACTAGCAATGTGAGTTGCAAAGGTTAGGCCTTGATCAAAGTTGATTCCAAGATATTTGAAAATTGGCACTTGTTCAAGGGTATTTCCTAGGTATGTATTAATGGTGAGTGGGACTTGCCGTTTCTTGTTTTGTGGGTTAGAGAAGAGCAAGGATTTAGTTTTTTTGTGGTTTAGAACCAGCTTATGTTCAAGGAACCACATCTCAACTTTGGAAAAAGCATGCTGAAGGTTGAGGCGTAAGAGGTTCGGATCTTTATGAGTGGCAAGAATCACGGCATCGTCGGCATAGAGGATTATTTGTTCAGGGCAGGATTTGGGAGGGAGTTTAGAAAAGGCTGAAAGGAGGGGGCCCAGGATGGATCCCTGGGGAACTCCTGAGCGAACCGGTTTTGAGTCTGAGAGAACTCCAGCTACTTTTACAGATTGAGAGCGCTGAACAAGGTAATTTTTTACCCAGTCACCAGGACCCTGTGAGAGCCCTAGGGATAATAGCTGTTTGATAAGTAGGCCATGGTGAACTGTATCAAATGCCTTGGTTAAGTCAATGTAGAGTGCTCCAGTTAGGTTTCCTTTGTCCATGGCATTGTGGATTGCTCCTGAGAATTCAAGTAGGGCAGTCGATGTGCTGTGCCCTTTCCTAAATCCATGCTGCTGAGTGCATAGGATGTTGTGCTTTTCCAAGTAGTCTGAAAGTTGGTCCGCCACCAAGCGTTCAAGGGCCTTAGAGAGAGGTGGTAGTATTGATATCAGGCGATAGTTACCAGGCAGTGACTTATCACCACTTTTGTGCACCGGAGTGACAACTGCAGCTTTCCATTTCCTAGGGAATTGGCTGTAGCAGAGGGAGAGATTTAAAATTTTTGTGAGGGGGAGTTGTATATCAAACCTTTTAGTATTGTCTGTATTTTGAATAAATTTGCCAGTGGCTGACAGGTTGAACAATTACCATAACAAAAATATCTTTTTGGAAGTTGTCTTCTGAGGGTTTGAAAAAGAGAAGGCTGATTAATAGGAGTTACAAAGTAAATGCTACACACAACATCTCCCACATTTTGAGCCCTTGAATAGGCTACCAATGGTGTATTATCCCCATTTCCTTTCAAAGTTACATTGGTATGAAGTATCTTCCAATTATCACATACAGTTTTAATAACTTTACTGGAAATTGGATTGAACTGGGTAAAAAAAACAATATTATATTAGTTTTATCTTTTGGTTTTGGTTGTAAAAATGTTTTTCAATCTACACTTTGAGCTATCTTAAATGCAGCTATCAATAATTCCAAGAAATACCCTCTCTGCTGAAATTGTTCTGTTAAGGCTAGGGACTATTCTCTAAATCTTTCAATACTTCAATTATTGCACATTTGAAGTAGGTATTGGCCATATGGAATCTCTTCTATTGGTTTGCAGGAGTGAGCACTAGTTGCCTTCAGTAATGTATTCCATGCAGCTCTTTTCTACACCCCTCCGTTTCAATCTCATTATTAACAGCAGTTAATGTTAAATCTAGAAAGTCTGCCTTAGTAGGATGTATTGTGGCAGTAAACATAAGCCTCCGCGTGGTCTTATTTTACCAAGCAAAGAAGCCTTTTGCTTCTAAGACTGTACACTGCCACATTACCATCACGGCATCAATAAACCTGAATCATCTAAACAAGTGGTTTAGGAAAGTTTTTTTTTTCAGTTATGACACAGGTCTCCTCAACATACCATAGTACTAAATTTGCATGTGACGTGGCTAATGCCGCACCCATGGCTGTTCCTGACATTGATAATAATCTTTATTATTGAACAGAAAGAAGTTACTTTTGCATATAGTCTTTAATCCAGTTTGCTGAAATTCTTTATTAATAACCCCTTCAAGATCAAAGTGAGACAAAATATTTTTAATTGCTGTCAGGCCAAATCTTTCTCTACAGAGGTATCTGAGTCTTAACATTTGTAGTACTATAAACAAGATTGTCCTGCCAATAGGTGTCATTTAACCTACTTAGGGTACACATAGTGTCATGTAAAACTGATTTAAAACATTTGACCAGTCCTTCTAGGAAAAAGTCAAGAAACTGTGATACAGTAGCTTATCAGTAATTGAAATAATCATGGACACTATAGGACATCCAGGCAAGTTACATTTAGCTTTATATACCTTTTGTAACATGTAAAAAGTTGCTGTTACTGAGAATCCATTAAGCACTCCAACTCATCTTGTGTAATCTATTATATAGTGAAATACTAAGAAACATCATTTTGCTCTCATTGAAAATAAATTATTATATTTTCATTTAAACAATGGTAATAGTCAATATTTGACAGCTGTCTTCTGCCTCTTTACAGTACATTTGAATAGGCCAGAATACCACATTCCCTGCCTTATCTGATTTGTTGATTTTCACATTGTCCTAAGATCTTATCCTTTCCAAAGTCATTTTCTCATCACTGGTAATATTGGGATAAAATCTGTAGATGAAAATATTTTATTAATTTAATTTAGAACAACTAGTCCAAAGGTAATAATGGAAGAACGTTTAACTTGTGTGGAATCAAGTGCAGAGCTTGCTCTGGAAAGAACATCTCTTAAGGCTTTTCAATTCTACAATTCAATAACAACTGTCTCATTTTCCAACAATTGTATTGCATCTTCTGTTAATTCATCTGGTGAAGCTTGCAAGTTCACAAACTGGTCATCCATCTCAGATCGTCAAATGTTTCAGCTTCACCAATTGCCAGCACCTCATCATTATTGGTTACCTTTTCATTGCTCTCAGTGGCACTTCTGTACTGGTGTTTGGGCAAGAAAAAGTACTTATAACATTGCTTCCTAAAAGGTTTGAGTAACACAGTCTGTAGCTGAAACCTGTTCACTGTTGGGGTGATGACAACATTTAGCCCTCTATTAAAAATCATTTCCTGGGATGGTGTTAAAGTCCTAGATGTACAGTAAGACTGATTATTATATTCTCTGACTGCATCTTAAATTCCAGCATGAATCTCTTGCATCTATTTCTTCTCTGCTTCCCCCTCCTTATTTTATGATTTTGGTCTTTTTGTTTTCACTAGGTTTCTTACATTTATCTTTGCTTGTGTGTGTAGATTTAGCCTTCCATTCTTTGTTAGTACCTGAACTTGTTGCAAAAGTTACATTGATTTAATCTTCTTTAGCACTTTCATAATTTGTATTTAAGCTGCCCAGTGTTGCTTGTCTTTATATTGACTTTTTTGAGGGCTTTCTAAATTGGGAATGGTCTCTTGATCAGCCACAACTTTAAGATCTGAATTGATGATCATTAGAACCCAATTAAATACTTCAGCCTCTTTTTTCTTTATTTAATTTCTAGTTCATGCTTCATTAACTTTTCTGTAACTTCTGATTTAAATCTGTAAACATCTGATTGTCTTTAAATTGCTCAAGTTCTTTTTGTACGTCATTTAATTCCTTTACAACTTCCTCTTATTTGAACTCATCCTCTCTTATTGTCCCATCAACTAATTTGGAAGAAAACCTGGACAATATAGATAGCCATTCATCTTTAAGATGAGAATGTTCAATTCCTACTGTTGGTAATGTATCCATTTGTAAACCTCTTGGTGCCCAATTTTTTTCTTAATATTTGGTCCAATCACAGTTCCCTTGTGGTACCAAGTTTTGATCTTCGTTGTTTTTAGTTGTCCCAGTTTTTTTAACAAGTTAACTTATTGTACTTCTTGGTCACCCAAACCATTATCACTTTGAAAAATATCTCGACTAACTGTTGCATGATGATGCCTAATGACCACTTCAGTGCTTTAGATGCAGTATGGTGTTCTTTCCCTATTACTGAATATCCCAGCCAAGTAATTTGCAACTCTATTTGTCATTATTCTAGAGGAAGAAAAATATTTACTTAGTCTTCTGGTACCATTCTAGGCCTAGTCCAAAAAAATATCACAGCTTATAATGTGAAGGCTCCCTTACTGTACTTCAGGCAGCCCACCCTCACACCACACACAAATAACTCATGCCCAATTGTATTGTCCAGGCTACACTACCCTCGCTGATACCGGTTATATGCAATCCCTTTAATCTATGGAGCTCTGTTAATAATTACTAATGGGAAACCAACCATTGGATCAGTGCAGATCTAATGCTAGTTATATTGCACTTGTTCCATAGGTGGTGCATTTTTTCTTATAGTAATGTTACTGAAAAGAAACTGGATAACAATGACTTACCGTGTATGAACTGACTTTTGTAAATGCATGCATTTTGAAAGAAATTATAGACAATCAGCAAAGAGGAGTTCACAATGGTGATCAGACAGTAAACACCCATTAAATTATAATCAATCACATCATCGGAGTGGTCCTTTATGGGGCAGGCTTGGAGACCCCTCACCTTTTCAACCTGATTATTAAAGGATTCCCAAATTAAACTAAAAGTTTCAGATTTATCTTTAATGTAATAGCATATTCTTTCTTTTTTTATACACATTAATTATCAGATTAAACCAGATGTTAGGATTTGGAGAATTCCCATCCTTCCAGCAAATTAAAACACATTTTTAGCTATACATAGTCCATAAGAAATCAATTTCCTTAATTTCAGTGAGCAGTTTACATTGTGAAGATTCTGGCCTAGAAGTATATAAATGGGGTTTCTATTCAGTCTGGCTGAGGTAGCATCTTCTAATGCAGCAGTAAAAGTATCCCAATATATTGACAGTCTTTTGCAAATTAAAAACATATGTTAATAGCAACCCTGAGTTATCTAGGCATCTTGGGGTTGCTAATATTCTTATCTGCTTTATTATGTTTTGTAGTGGTGAAGTATATCCTATGCATTATATTAAACTGTATTTTCTTTTTTTTTTTTTGAAATTTAAATTTTATTAAATTTTATAAAACCAAAATACATGGAATGGAGGTTATCTGACCATACAATACACAGATCAAGAATGTAACATTTGAAGATGTGTACAAAACTCACCAAATTAAGCGGGAACAATAAGACACCCCCCCAATACCCTCCCAAACCTCCCTACCATCCCCCCATCACCTCGGAGAGTGTCATAGCTAAAGGGGATACTGGGTCTTGAGAGAGGAAGACTAGGGATAGAAAAGAGAAAGAAATCCACACACACATTAGCTAGTCATGACTGCACAGCAGAGACGCAGTACAACAGTATCAACCACAAGGGACTACAGCTCTGGAGGTTAATTTAGGTAGAGCGCATATAGTTTGCCCCATTTCTGATTGAAAGAAGCCAGTCTGTGTCTGGAACTAGCTATTAGTTTCTCGATATTGAAACAGTGGGACATCTCCTTGAGCCATTCCTGGTAGGTGATAAGGTCTTGATCCATCCAATGTCTGAGGACCAGCTTTTTGACAATGTATTTTCTTAATATAGGAAGAGTATAATTCCTTAAAAGGATAGAACACATTTTCACACCATTTATCTTCCATGTTGTTGCTGTTTCCATTTACCTCTCAGATGGGCTAAACTAATGGCCCCTCCGTTCATTAAAAAGTTGTAAATGGTAGAGATAGGTTCATGCTTGGGGTTATGGTCTGTCAGGGATAATTCAATTGGTGACAATTATGGAGTATATTTAACAAACAGAATGCAATCCCTTAGTAGGAGATATCTTAAAAATGCTTAGGCAATCAAAATCTGACCCTATGTTTTTTAAAGGAGGCTAGTGTGTCCCCAATAAATATATCTCCAAATGTATGAATACCTCATTTGTCCCATAGCATAAAACCATCAGCCGAATAGGAGGGTCTAAGTCCAAATTTTACTAATGGGAGTAAAATTCAAAGCTTGAGCATGCCACACTAAAGGATTATGGGCTTTCATACAGCATAA
Source organism: Neoceratodus forsteri (assembly GCA_016271365.2). NCBI lineage: Eukaryota > Metazoa > Chordata > Ceratodontiformes > Ceratodontidae > Neoceratodus > Neoceratodus forsteri. The sequence goes on from CM057454.1 coordinate 401,310,256, forward strand.
ACAAGTCATTTGAGAGGATATGAAAATGGATCTTTGGTGTTTAGATTGACCACAATAACTGGAGTATAGGACACATCTCATGTTTAGGTATTTATGGAATGCCTGTGCCTTTTACCTGTTGACAGATAGTTTCTCCCAAAACCACTCATGGACTTGAGCTGAGTAGCCAAATTATACCATATAAAATTAGAAAGCACAAGTCCCCATAGCTTTTAGAAAGACATAACTTGCTTAAACACATTCTTGGTTTCTTTTCCCACCACAGAAATTTCAAAATTGCACTGCCCAAATCTTAAAAAAAAACTTTTCATAAACTGACATGGATAATGATTGAAACAAAAAAGTAATTTGGTGAGTGTATTCCTTTTAACCACATTGCATCAGTCAATTGGTGTAACCCACTTTTCAATATCAGCACTGACAGAAGTAAGAAGAGGCAAATAGTTTTTATTAAACAGCTGGGATAGATCCATAGTAATATTGATCCCTAGATATTCAACATGCTTCATAAATTTACTTTGAAAATTCATAGGTAAAGTATGCCTATGAATTTTCTTACTCTGCACCTACCCACTGGAAGTTCCTTTCACCAGTGCTACAAGACACCTATTCTCTTGGAGGATTTTAAAAAAGGGCATAAGACCCTACTTCTGGAGCATTGCCATTGTGCATGTTACTGTTAATAGACTACATAGAAACATAGAAGTTGTCAGCAGATGGGGACCATACATTCCATCAAATCTGCCCTTGGCTTCCTACCCCCCTACTTAGCTGCCAGCTTGTGTATCCCACAGTGTATGTCCCATGTCCACTTGAATTCCCCCAATGTCTTGGCTCCCACTACCCCCTCCAGCAGGCTATTCCATGGTTCCACAACATGCTCTGTGAAGAGGAATTTCCTCATATTGTTTCTGAACTTTCCTCCCTTAAGTTGAAGGTTGTGTCCTCTAGTCCTGCTGTAGTCCTTTACCCAAAAGAGATTCTGCACATGCACCCTGTTGTTGCCTTTAAGGTATTTGAAGGTTTCTATCATGTCCCCATGATTCCTGCATTGTTCTAGGGAGTATAATTTGAGGTCATCCAGTCTTGCCTAGTACGGTTTCTGATGCAAGCTCTGCACAATCTTTGTTGCTCTTCTCTGTACAGTCTCCAGCCTATCTATGTCCTTTTTGAGGTGTGACCTCCAGAACTGGCACAGTACTCCAGGTGAGGCCTGACCAGGGACCGATACAGGGGCATGATTACTTCATGCCTTCTGCTAGTGATGCCCCTCCCTATGCATCCCAGGATACCACTAGCCTTTAGTGCTGCCTCTTCACATTGCCTACTGACCTTGAGGTAATCTGATGTGATCACCCCTAGGTCTTATTCTTGCCTGGTAGCCACCAGCTGCTCCCCTCCCATTCAGTACAGTTTCCCTGGGTTACGCTTTCCCAGGTGCATGACCTTGCATTTTTTTGGCATTGAATTTCAATTGCCAGGTCTTGGACCACTCCTCCAGTTTTCAGAGATCAGCTTCCATGCTTTGCTGTCTCTCTGTTGTGTCTACCCTGTTACCAATTTTGGTGTCATCTGCAAACAGGCACACCATTCCCTCCAGTTCATCTGCAATGTCGTCGATGAATATGTTGAAGAGTATCAGCCCCAGAACTGAGTCCTGCTGGACCCCGCTAGTCACCCTCCCCTCCACAGAGAGAGTGCCATTTGCTAATGCTCTGAGTTCTCCTATGTAACCAGTTTCTGACCCAGTTCATAACCTCCAGCCCAGTTTCCATGTTCTCCAGTTTTTTGACTAGTCTCCTGTGTAGAACAGAGTCAGACACTTTGCTGAAGTCCAGGTAAACCACATCCACTGCTCCACCCTGATCCACTGTTTTGGTGACCCAATTGAAAAAATCAACCAGGTTTGCCTGGCAGGACCTCCCTGCCATGTAATTTTGTTGATTGTACTACCTTGCCTGCTATATGTCCTGCGTATTGTCCTAATGAGAATTTTCCCATGTCTGGTGTAGGGACTCATTGCAAGGTATCTCACTATGTCGTTGTGGTAATTTCTCTGTCATGCTCAATACTCTGTATGGTGGCAGTACTCCAACTTCCCTGTAAATGTTTGCATGCTTAGTACTCTCACTGCCTGTATATTTGACTGTAGGTAATCCATCCCATGTAAATAACCGTATGCTTTGTACCTGGACTGTTAATATTTTTGCTTGTAATCTGCTTGTAATTAATCCTGGGTCACCTCTGAAAAAGGGATTTTGGCCTTAAAGGGCCTACCCAGTTATCAAAATTCAATCAATCAATCAATCAATAAAATCTCTACTTTTATCCAGATTGATTTTATAGCCTGAAGCTTTGCCAGATTTGGTAATAATATCAAAACGTATCTGTATGCAATTATCTGAGTCTGATAGTGAGAGTAAAGTGCTGTCCATATAAAGACTACTCCTCTGATCTATACTGCCTATGCTAATCCCTTTTAAGTTTTTACTGTCTTGAATGACAATTGCCAGTGACTCAATAGCAAATACGAACAGAATTAGTGAGAGTGGGCACCCCTGCCTGGTGCCCTGTGTGAGATTAATTAGCTCAGTGCAAACTGTGTGATGACGGTATGAATTTTTAAAAATCAAGATTGGAGAAAGCATAATCCAAAAATGCTTTTGTGAGGGAAGCAAATTAGCTTTTGTATAAGTTTGTGATATGAAAGTATAGAAAAACACAAATTTTTGCTCACTGAAAACAGAAAATGTAGGTGGAGGGGTGGTTTGTGTGGTTCTCGTATCAGCATTAAATAAATAATCCCTGCTATTTTCTATGGGTAGATATTGCCTTTTTTAGTTGGAAATATGAATTTTTTAAAATCATAACTGATGAAAGTATAATGAAGAAATGCTTGTGTGAGGCAAACGAATTAGCTTTCGTATAAGTTAGTGAAATGGAAACATAAAAATGCACACATTTTTGCTCTCTAAAAACAGAAAATGTGGGTGATGGGGTGGCTTCTGGTTTGTGTGGTCCACATATTAACCTTAAAGTAAGAATACCTGGTATTTGTATGGAACTATATTGTCCTTTTTAGTTGGGAATTTATATTTTTTTTTAATTATGAACGATAAGCGCATACATATTTTATGATGTGAGTATGATGTTACTCAAGTTTATGCTTTCTCTTGTTATGTTTGCTTTTGTGACTGTTTCAAATGCTGGCAAATGAGTGTGCAGTAACAATTTGAAAGCAAGGTGGATTTCTCAGTTGGTACTTGTGTGTTTAACAGTTTAAGTTGTGTGGCAGTTTCTTTTAGATGCATTTTGTCAAAACATAGCCCTTATTTTAACTAAAAAGTAAAATTTGTAGAGCCATGAGTGACATAACCAAAAACAGATTTATTCTTTTGTGAGATAGCTTTTGTGATATATGGAAATAGTTTTATAATGTGTTTTTGTTTTCATTAGTTTTTTTAAGGAATTTTGGAAAATTTGTGGATTAAGAAATTGTATTCTTGTATGATGGTCTTTATTGTCTGCCTGTTTTTGTGCCCTTTATACAGCCACATGGACCTTAATCTTGGCACAGGGCACAAAAGGCAATTTGCATCCTAGCATGCTGGTTTTTCATGTCTGCCTATGTGCGGGGCCCATAGCACCCTGCACACAGTCACACAGAACTTAGCCTTGGCACAGGTCTCAGAGGGCTCTGCACATCCTGGTATGGCAGTCTATGGTATCTGCCTGCATGTAGGGGCTGCAAAACCCTGAGTGCAGTCAGATAGATCATTTTTCTGGTGCCGGGCCTCGAGGGCTCTGCACCTCCTGGTATGGCAGTATTTGATGTCTACCTGTGTGCAGGGCCTGGAAGCCATTGTACACGGCCATACACACCATTGCCTGGGTTCAGAGTCCAGAAAGCTAGCTCATTCTGGCATGGAAGTCTGTGGTGTCTGCCTATATGAAGGGTCTGCAGGGCCCTGCGCATAGCCAGAAAGACAATTTTCCTGGTGTAGAGCCAGAGGGCATTGTACATTTCCACATGGCAGTCTTTTGTATTTACCTATGTGAAGGACATGCAGGGTCCTGCATACAACCAGACAGACCTTTTTGTCTTGGTGCTAGACCCAGAGGGCTGTACAAATCCTGGCATGGTGGTCTTTGGTGTCAGCCTGAGCACTAGGCCCACATGGCCCAGTGGGCCCTTCTTCTTGCAGCAAGATGGACCTTAGTCTAAAGGGCCCTATGCATCCTGTCAGGAAGGTGGTTGGTGATTCAAGGCTTGAAATATGTCAGATATTCTGTTTATGTATTCTATTTTGTACTGCCCCAAAAGGAGCTGTGTGAATGAAACTATGATTCCACTATCACAAAAAGAAAGGAAATTCATTTAAAATATTATGTTAATGCAGACATTAGGGTTAAAGAACATAAAGTGCACAAAGTAATGAAATGAAAAAATAAGAGTCTGGTGTCTCAGAAGTCTTGTTGAATTGCATACAAACAGAGGTGAGAAAGAAGCAAATGCCTCAGCTGATACTTGAACCATTGGGATGTGCATTTGAGAAAGAGTAATATGCTTGGGGATGGCCCTGGTTCCAGTTGTCTCAGTGGCTGGTTAGCACTATTGGAACAGTATTCTGGGTGGCCTGTGTTCAAGTCCCAGCTGAGGCATTTATTTCTTTCCCACCTCTGTTTGTATGTGTGCCATAAATATGCTCACCACACTCCTGTGTAATTGCTGAATTGGTTCTTTGGTGTTCTTTGGGGTTTTCAACCCTTATGTCCCCTCCCAACCGCTCCTGGCCTCATAACCCAAGGACAAGGTACATGTCTGGGGCATGCACTTACTGTATGAAGATGGTCTTGAATGATGTATTCCTTTACATTGGGCCCACAATACCCTGTACAAAGAAAGTTATGAATGATTTTAATCTCCTGTTTTGCGCATTGCCCACAGGGCCCTGTACATGCAGTTTGACATAACATTTGGATGTTTTTAAATCTGCATTTGTTTTTTCAAAATATTTCTTCAGTTTTTGTCATGTGGTTCTATGGTGGGGCTGTCTTACATTGTACAAATCGTTTAAATGTGTCTTTGTTGTCACATGATGGTATGTATGTAACTTTAAGAGTTCACTATTTAAGTGTAGGCAGTCACGTACTGGTTCACACCTTGAGAAAGAGCATGTGTGGGTGCTTGAAAACATTTGGTGTTCTCACTGGGATTGTGCTGCACCATGCAGCTTTAACTTTAGAATAAATGTGGAATTTGGAATCGGACAATCAAATGTTTGGGTTAAGTTTCTGCCCCAGTGATGTTGCCTTAGCATGAACATTTTGTTGTAGTGTCATTGGTTCTACATTCGGGGCTTGGTTCTTGTCTGGGTGCCGACTTCTCTGTTTTGAAACAATGTTACTGTGCAAAATTGAAGATCAAACCCTGGCAGTATAGTGGGCACCACTCCCTCCTTGGATCCCATTCAGTATTTTGGAACTGTAATAATTCCCTTGCCTGGCAGTCTAGTGGTGCCATCTCCCACAAATGGACCCTATCAGTATTGTATAATGATACTAAAGCCCTTCCTTGACAGCCTAGGTTTCTCACTGCTGCTACTGTCTGGTATAGGTAAACTGTTTTTTGAGCCCATAGGGACTTGTTATGTGACCTTAAGAATAGCACTGTAATGTGATGCACTTATTGCATGAAGTACTTCAAACAATTGTTTCTGGAAAAGATAACTTTTGCACTATATTTATTAACCTGATGAATTAAATACCAAGCAATATAAAAATATTTTTTGGGTGGCCATTTACAGTTTTTTCACCTCATATGAGGAAATGGTTTTGAGTCTGAACCTCCTGAATGCATTCTCCTTTGTGCATACAATGCCTAGTGAACTCCCCCCCACCACCTGATCCTTGTTGGTATTGTGGAACTGCACTAGAGGCCTTCCCTGGAAGTCTTGTGGACTCCATTCCACACTCAATATGGTATTGTATTAATATACTGAAAATCATCCATGACAATATAGTGTTAACCCCCTACCAGATCACTGTCAAGGCCCACCTCCCTATCCAACCTACTGGGCCCCCCCACCATAGATCAGCTGCCATAAAGTCCTAAGACTCCGACTAGCATGGTTCCTCTGCTCACCAACTCAGCTAATCTGACATCTGACTGATGGACTGACAGGGAGTGAATGCACGCATACTGAAGAAAAAGCTGTTTCTACAGTATGCATGTGCTCACTCCCTGTCAGTCAGATGTTAACTGGCTATGGTGGTGAGCAGGGGGTCTGTGCTGCTCAATGTCTGAGGACCTGATGATTGCTCACCTATGGATGGATGGATGATTCTGGGGCCAGTGGGGGGATGTTCAGTGGGTGGGCCAGTGTGATGGGAGCTAAACTGCCAAGAATGGGCCTTAGTAAATTTTCACAATACCATATTGGGTGAGGGAGGCATCTGCTAAACTGCCAATGAAGATCTTTAGTACAGGTCTAAAATACTGACAGGGATTGGGGGGAGGGGATAATGGAAGAGTCTGGGGATTAGGGTTGTTATCTACAAATTATCAATCTGTTGGTCCTGTATGAGGTACAACACCATTGGATGGCCATTCCGCATCTATCTTGGCCCTTGGGTATCAAGGGGAGGGGAGGGGGGAGTTGACAACCCTAATAGCACATTTCCAGACTTTGTGGGCATCGGCTGGAAACTGTAATGGCATATTTACAAACATTTGGGGAATTAGTTTTGTGAGGTAGCAACCTTAATCTGTATTAGCAGACTTTGCAGTATCTATCTGTGTGTCTATCTATCTATCTGGTCAGATATTTCCAAATGTCTGCGATATCATTAGAGAAATTCCCTGTCTGCCTGCAGTGCAACAGGCCACCAAGGGAGAGTCTCTTTAGAAATATTGCAAAAATTTCTGGAAATAGCTTACCATGTTGAATGTTGCAAATGTATGCAGTGTTGTTAAGCAATGATAATTTTGTTTAGCATAGCATATTCTTGTTTGGTGGCTCTTTATTCATTTAACCAAATCTAGTCATACTTTATTTGCTATGTGACTTTTGCAACATATAGTATGTACAGAAAAAGACTCAAGCACATATTTGACTAAATCAGCAGTCTGGATTGTTGTTTGACAGACCATTTTGTCCATTTTGACAGACAATTCTGACAGACACTTTCGGAATAACATAACAGAGTAACCAAATATTGAATGGTCAGGAGAACTGCCATGGTCTAGAAAATCATTGCTTGTCTTGATATCTTGTAAATCTTGTCACAGGTAATACATTACAAGGAAATTATATTATAATAGCTTATACAAACAAATCTAATGAAAAGGCTGATGTGCACAAAAAAATGCTGCCTTTTTCACTTTTTATGTATAAATATGTTCCCCCGAGGTATACAAAGCTTTCATGGCCTTATAAATGTTTGGGCTTCAGTTATAAAAGTATAGATTTTCATAGAAGTTTCTTTTTAGTTTGTAATTTATTTCTGTAAAATTATCCAACTGAAACGTAGCATCTTGTTTTCAATGGGATCTTGCTACTGTAGTATACAGTTTTGCAGCTAGGGCATATACTGTACTGTAGATTTCAGACCCCCATTGGAAGGACTATCCCTTATTATACCACTTAGCAACTCTCTGTTCCAGTTGAATATGTGCATCCTACATTGTGCAATGCAATTTTAAACCAAAAATTCATATTAGTCTATGATATTTACTTAAAAATAAACTTAAAAAAATCCAAACCACTATTTTCCACTGTGTTCACAACTTGCAACTGCAACTCAATGACTTGATGAAATATACCATATTTTATTTTTCCTAAAACATTTTCAAGGTCAGTGTTCCATATTTGTGTGTTAAAAGGCTGTGTGGTGTTCTGGGAGGACTTAAGTACGGGGTGATCACATGACTTGCTCAAGGTCTTGCAGTGAGAGGATCACTGTGGTGGGATATTAGTCAGTAATCTCCTGGTTCATTGTTCTGTGCTCCAACCACTATTACAGAACTGCTCATTCTGAACTGCTTATTTTGATAGAAGATTCCAAATTAAGCATAACGGGAAAGGTATCAAATGTGACAAGCTTTTCTAGTTTGCATAGTTTCAAAACAGTTTTTTTCTTAAATTATGTTTCAACAAAATAGAGAACAATATATAGGTAGGCATGCTGCTGATTTTTTTCACACACCCAAGGTGTGTAATGCCATTTTTCTTTATAATTACTGACTTTCTTTAAAGAGCAAATGCTTAGGAAAGATATACATCTTAAGGAATGAAGATCTGGGGCATTGAGATGCCTCACTAATCATTTTCTTTGCTTTTATTTGTTTCTTTAATGACCTTTTCATAATTTTATTTGTATTTTGCCAATTACAACTAAAATAGAATACAATGGAATTCTTGCATTATGATGTCAGAAAGATTTTACTGGGGAAGGGGGTGGCTTGGTTCTGCTAAGAATGGTAGCCTAATTCTGACTCTCCCTGGGATCTCCAGCAATCATCAATAATCTGTAGAGATCCAGGTTCCTGTTCTGTGCCATCCTTGAAGGATCTACTCTACAGATACTGCTGCAATTCCTTGGTATAGTATTTGTTACCTTCATTCAACTTTACATTTGAATTTTTACTCTGAAAGTTTCTACTCCTCTGTGGCCTGCAGTCATGGCCAACCACACCATGAGTTCCACCTATCTAAACAGAGTAGAATCTATGTTTAAACAACTGATAAATGAAATGAACGACCTTAAAGTTGCCACACAACAAAATATTTTCAATAGGCAAGCATTGCACATCCGTCTTACTTCTACAGAAGCTAAATCTTCACATAATGAGAATGCAATCTATGATTTACATGCAACAATCAGAGAGCAAGACAGAATGATCAAACCCTTACATTTAAAAATAGATGACATAGAAAACAGAAACCGCAGGAACGATCTCGGTTTCCTCAGTTTCCCAGAAGGTTCTGAACTTGGGGATACTAGTGCTTTATTATCTCATGTGCTTCCAACCTTGCTCAAACTTCCACCTGGACAAGATTTCACTATTGAGCATTCTCATAGATCCCTAGGTCCATGACCAAACTCAGATCAAAAGCCTCGGCCTATAATAGCTTGAGTCTTAAACTTCTCCCATACTGAACTGATATTCAAGAAAGCAAGAGAAATCGGGGAACTAAAGTGGCAAGAAAACAAAATATCTATTTTTAGAGATTTCTCCAAAGAAGTGCTAAACAAAAGAAAGGCCTTCAATCCTTTAAAACCAATTCTGCTTCAAAGAGGCTTTAAATTTGAGCTAAGATATATGGCTGTAATGTGCCTTTTTGTGGACAGCTCTTTTAAAGATTTTGGGTCCCCTGAAGCCCTCTCTACATACCTGGGCATTAACCTCAAAGAATCAGCCTCTTCCCCAAATAGTGATCTTCCTTCGATGAATATCAGCCTGAGTGCTCTTAGTCCTGTGGTGAGGTTCGAGCATCATAATGGTGGTAACAAGGTGCTCAACAAATTCTCCATTGAAACTATGAAAGAGACAACCCCTTCAAGGCTCTCTGCTCACATACAGGCTAAAGATTCCTCCAATCCACGAGTCACTAAGAACTTATGTTGCTAGGGTGAAGAATCCACTCTCCCTTCATGTCCCTCTGAGCGCCACAGTAATATTTCCTCCCTGATTCCCCTCTCCAACAAATTTTCTTTGCTAGAAGAAAAAGAGGAAGATATCTACTCCTCGCAGGAGGACATTCAAGGGGTCGATTTTGATCAACCACACAAACGTTCAGCCAAAAGGACCCCTGGCACCATATCTGCAGAAATGTCCTGGGCAGAGATAGTTGCCAGCTCTCCAATCAAGCTGATTGAACCATCGAAAAAGAAACACTGGGGAAAGCTCAGAAGTAAAGTTAACTCTAGTTCCCTAACTTCCTTAAAGTTCAGTTCCACCTGAATGTTACAGCAGTACTTACCTAACTAATGCTGATATCCTTACTAGGAGCCCACTTCTGGTTAGCTCCTGGGGTAATTAGTACACCCTAGCTCAAACCGTGATGTTGATACTTTTTCTGACCTTGCGGCTATCACTTCCATCTGGTTGCAACAGCACTTGGCTGTACATCATGGCCATTGTTTTTTAATGCACTGGGGCATTTCATCTCACACCATATGCACTACTCATGCACAATATACAGAATTAATGCAGTTGTACCTTGTTAGAAGCTTTCTACTCCCTTTTAACTTACAGTATATCAGTCTGTAATACTCAGTGAGCTTTTATATTAACAAGGTACTTTTTCTATGCAGGCTCTTTGTCCGCTGCACCCTAGCCTGTCTAATTGATATGCACTCTGCATCCTGATCCTGTCAGGGCCACATACAGCAGTCTGATATAACACAAGACTGTACATTGTGGTTTTGAGCTAATTTCATGGGCTATTATGGTGGTCACTTTTGTAGTAGTTCACTCAGTACTTACAGTAGTTCACTCAGCATTTATGAGCATGTGTATGAGGGGTAGCTATTCAATTCAATATTATATTATTTTATTTATAGATTCCATTCATGAGACACCACAGGTACTAGTTCAATGATAAAAATCTCTAAACAACTAATGGATCAATATATAGTTCCTCTCTTTCAATTTGGCAACATCTGGTCTAAAATTCCTATTTAGCTCACAGCCTTTAATGCATATCTTTCCCTCCCTTTACCCTGATATATACTATTTATTGGATATTACATTCACCAAAGTTTTAAATTTCTCTCTTATATTTCTTTTATTTATAAATATATTGCAGGCTATTTTCGTAGCTCGAGTCCCTCTTGTAACATAACTGAGCAATGGCATACTATACTTTATGATACATCAAAGCTTGAAGCCTAAATAATAGAGTTAATATAATGTACACTCCATAGTTGGGCTCACTGGGCCTACACTAGATCTAGTCACCCAGCTATACATACTCATAATTAAAACCACAATCAGGCTATATTCAAGCTTTGTGCCATCTATAGCCAAGCTATATGCTTATATATTAGCAGCTGTAAGTGCCTCAAAGCCTGATCCACAAATTTCTTATTTTAATATACATATTTCATACTGAATGCTTTTATAGGGTATTTAATCCAATTATATAAGGATATGCCACTATACTTTCTATCAAGTTAAAAATCACCTTGATGCCTCATAAATGATAACAGCCATTTATTATAAACATTTTGACTTTTCTACTACCCTCTATACATATTTTATAATATAAATCTTTTAAAATGGCTCTATGAACTCTATACTTTGCTAATTATCTCTTTATCCCTCACTCTATGTTATATTGTTAGGATAATAAGATGACACATTTAATGTTTTATTTGCTTTTGGACACTGTTCTAGTTTAGGCTACAGCAGTATTACCTGGTTCTAATTCACTTTTGTAGATGTTTCTTTTCCATTGGTAATGATGTGATGATTCTGGTTCTCTTCTTGGGGACCATTTATGATTATCTATTTACCTGTTACCATTTAATACCTATTGTAGGTTTTCATAAGGTTTGTAATTTAGGATTACAGCTTTTTATGAGCTGTTTTGCTTAAGAGTGACTTATATATAGTCACGCCTAGTTGTGTAGTAAGAGACTCTCTGCTTTTTTCTACCGACTCACATCTATCTGCACATCTAAGTGATACATTATTGTATATTATAGTAGTTAAGTTTCCTTTATCTTGGTAAAATGTTTACAATTTTCTCTTCTTACAGATCTTTAGAGAGACATATGGGAAATCATTACTGTATACCTCTAGTTCCATATAGTAGTATAGTCCTGCCCACCTCTACTTGCTCATACACTCTCCCTTCTGGGTATGCTGCATCCTTAATCCAAAGGAGTCTGTATATGAGTCCCTCATATATATGGTCATTGTTATTCCTTATTCTTATCCAGTATGAGTGACCTAATACTATATTCATGGAATACCAAGGGACTCAATTCTCCTTGTAAACGTAAGCAAATTCTTTCCTATCTTAAAAAACATAAAGTACATATTGCTTTCCTACCAGAAACTAAACTCCTAGCTGAGGACATCTGCAGACTCAAAAGGGATTGGGTCGGTCAAATATATGTATCCGCTTTTGCTCCTAAAAAGTGGGGGGTAGCTATCTTGATTTATAAAAACCTTAACTGGTCTCTCATAAAAACCTCTATGGACCCGGAAGGTAGATTGATAATAGTTACACTTAATACTCCTACAGGCCCAATTATGTTAGTTAATATTTATGCCTCTAACTCTGACTCACCTGAATTTTTCCATAACTTATCCCAACAAATTATGTCAGATAATGACTACAATTCACCTATTTTAGTAGCCGGTGATTTTTAATTTAGCTTTGGAGGCCCATTTAGACAGAAGTAACTCTCAATTCACACCCAAAAAGTATTAATGCCCTGTCTATGGTCTTAAAAGACTTTGGTCTATCTGACATCTGGAGACTTTATCATCCCAGGGACTGTGACTATACCTTTTATTCCCCATTTCATCAACCCTATAGTGGAATTGATTACTGGTTCACTTCTCCTTCCATAACTGACAAAACAATTGAAACCTCTGTTCTCCTGATTACAATATCAGACCACTCCCCAATCAAACTTCACCTATTATGGGGTCCTCCACCCTCTAAATCTCCATCATGGCAGCTCAATCCACTTCTACTTAAAGACCTTGACTTTATTCCTTGGATTAGAAATCAAATTCAAGAATACCTCTCTTTTAATAATACCCCCGGTACATCCATGTGTACTGTTTGGGAAGCATTAAAAGCCACCATCAGAGGTAAAATAATTAGCTATGCCGCTCATAGGAAGAAATTAAGAGAGTGTCAATTAGCCGAACTGGAAAAATCATTAAACATGAAAGAAAATCAATACTTTAAAATCAATAAACCCAACCCCAACTCACAACTTCACCTTGAAATCCTTCAATTATGAATCAAAATCAATGAATTTGTATCTCGCAAAGCTGAATTAGCCCTTTTTAGGCTCAAGCATAAATATTGGGAACAAGGTGATGGATGCAGGAAACTGCTCTCCTACCAGCTTAAATCCCAGCAAATGGATAGGCATATTGCAAGCATGAAAGATCATTTAGGCCAAATACACACTGATAATCCATCTATTAACCATATCATGAAATCCTTTTATCAACAGCTATACTCTCAACAAAATTGTACACCAAATAATCAAATTCAGCTCTTTCTATATAAGCTGCAACTACCACACCTTTCTGATCTAGATATGGCAAATCTGGACAAACCATTTACCATCCAAGAGATTCAAAAAGCACTATCCATCCTAAAACCCAGTAAATCCCCTGGGGGAGATGGGTTCCCCGTGGATTTCTATAAATCACTTTTGAATACTCTTTCTCCCCTGCTTAATAATGTCTTTTTGGAATCAACATCTAATGGCACTCTTCCCCCCACAATGACAGAAGCCATTATCACAGTTCTACCCAAAAAAGACAAGGACCCAGCTCTCCCATCCAGCTACAGACCTATCTCACTAATCAACACTGATGGCAAAATCTTTGCAAAACTTCTAACCCTTCGTCTAGAACCTTTAGTATTAAAACTAGTTCACAGTTCCCAGGCTGGCTTTGTCAAAAACAGATTAGGCTCTGATTATCTTTGTTCCTTATTCAATTTAATTAACAAAGCAAAATCACTCAAATCCCCTACAGCTGCCATTGCTATCAATTTTGAAAAGGCATTTGATTCCTTAAACCAGAACTATTTATATCTTGTACTGTCTCGCTTTGGAATTCCCAATAAGTTCTGTTCCATGATCAAGCTACTACACACTTCTCCTTCAGCACGAATTCTTACCAACTCTATGCTCTCTTCTCCCTTTTTACTAGTGAGAGGTACCAGGCAAGGATGTCCCTTGTCACCGTCATTGTTTTTCCTTGCTATGGAGCCCCTCTCCACCTGTCTTCAACAAGCCAGCAATATTAAGGGTATTCAGATCAGTAACTCCTGCTATTCCTCACTCTTCTATGTAGATGATCTCCTTATTCTTTTAGAAAATCTTGAAGAAGCAGGTCAACCATTAGTTCAATTATTTAAAGAATTTACCTCTCTCTCTCTCTGGCTTAGCTTTAAATTATAATAAATCTGAAACTTTACCTATAAATGAATATTGTAACTCATCTATGAATACCCTCTTGGGCTTCTGTTGGGCACCTCATGGCTTCCCCTACCTTGGCATTCAAATCACACCAATGCTAGATAAAATATGGGGTACAAATTTTACCCCCTTGCTATCTAATATTAAATCTATGTTTGACAGGTTGAAACTGCTTAACCTTTCATTTAATGGGAAATATCTGCCATTATAATGACCATTTCTCCCTAATCTTTATATCTTTTTGCTAATATTCCTTTAATTTTACCCCCCAATTTTTTAGTAAAACTCAATAAACTGATCAGCAGCTTCCTTCGGGAAGGGAAACCTCCCCAGATTCTGTCATAAAAAACTCTGCTCACATTGGTCGAGAGGAGTCATCAGACTTCCCTGGTTCCAGACCTACTAGTGGGCCTTTTGAGCAGCTCATACCATCAAATGGTTTCTTAAACCAATGGCTAAATCACCATTATGGGTTAATATGGAATCCTCCCTATGCCCTGGGAACGTCACTAACTCTCATATTTATAACACACTTCCTCCTAAACTAAAATCCCATCCCACAATCTCTTCATCTGTATTCTACTAGAAACTAATACACAAACACCTTAAATCTAACCCTACACCTCTGGCCTACACTCCAGTCTGGGGTAACCCAAACATCTCTCTGGGTAATCACCCAATCTTCTGCCATAACTGGAAAAACAGGGGCATTTTCTTCTTAAATGATATACTTGAACCAAATGACCTTAGACTCAAGTCTTTTATTGATCTTTGTACCCTCTGGAAACTTCCAAAACATGATTTTTGGAAATTTCTACAACTCCATACTGCTTGCAATTCCTATTTTCAATATTTATCCAAACAACTTTTTCATGATCAATATATCTCACAATGGCTTAAATCCTCATCTACTTTGAACAGCACAATTTACAAACATATCAGAGATCTACTTCCGGATCAATCTCACACTGCAAAAACAAATGGAGACAGCTTTAAATTACAATATAATAGACTTACAATGGCATAGGTGTTGGCTTTCTTGTCACAAGACCTTTAAAGATATGTGTAATTCGCTTATACAAACAAAAATCTTTCACTTATGGTATAGGACCCCTGCGGTACTACAACATATGGGTCTAATGAATAATAATAACTGCTGGTGCTGTAACTCTCCTAATGGGGACCTACTGAACATTCTATGGCAGTGCCCTCTTATAAGGAATCTCTGGCACACTACTCACAACTTTGCAGCAAAAGTAGTAGGTCAGTCCTTTGCATTAGACCCTAAGCAAATTATATTGGACATTTTCAACTCTTATAATAATACAATTTCCTGGGCTCAAAATAGATGGCTGACTATTATTTCTTCAAGTTAAGTACCTTATACTTATACATTGGAAGTCTGTTATAATCCTCAACTTTTCTGGCATTCTCAAGAACCTATCTCGATATGCCCCCCTGGAGTGTATATCTCATATCTCTTCTGGCTGACTTAAGGCATATAATAGATGTTGGCAGGACTATTTTAACTATTTAGAATCTTCACAAACTTCTAATACTTAATGTATGGACTCTTATAAAGATTATTTTTATTCAATACCACCTGATAACCATTATTGCTATTGTCTCTCTTGTCAGTTGTTTCTCTCTCTCTCTTTCTATTTTATGTTTTTTCTTTGTTTTTATTTCACTGGCATTAATTACATGCCTTGTTACCTCTACAGTCTTTCCAAGTATATAGGCCATACAGTTACATAGTACAAAATGTAATAATATCATTGCTATACAAGTACTGTATGCTAACCCTCTCCCTCCTCTTTGATCTTACCTTCTGTGTTAATCTTAGAGAGTTTAGACTAGCTACTCTCATTTGCAATGTTGTAACTTCATAGTAGATTTTAGGCTATATACTGTAGCTCTCAATCTATTCTAATGATGTTGTCTAATAGCCAATGTGTTGTCATATCCTGTCATTATTTCTATTTACATTGTCTTTTAAATGTGGAAATGGCTGTTTTATTACATTAGCATAATAAAAAGATTAACTACAAAAGAAAGATTTTACTGTCAAGACTAGCAATGTATTTCAATGGGAAACTGCAAACCTGTTTTCAGATTCTTGCAGAGAAATAGCACTTTCTACTACAAAAATATTATATAGAAATATGTGATTTTTGATAGCCTGTGATCTTTTGTTATAGTCTAGGAGGTGACCTTTTCTTCATAACTAGATTTTACATGAGAAGAAGAAAACAATGCCAATTACTGTTTTTAACATTTTTAAAAAATCATATAGAAGTACCACAATAGTGCGAACAGATAACAGGCAAACTCTGTTGCTGAAAGAAATATCTATTTCTTTTAAAAAAAGACAGAAAACCATATTCCATTTCTGATTGAAATACATTCGGCTAAGTAGTTGGCATTTTTGACATTACTATACCAGAATTCAACTGGATTCTTTTTACTAGCAGTGTGAAAAGCAAAGGTGAAACCCCACTTGTTTCACTGCACAAATATTTTATTATAAAAGTAGAAAGTAATTACTAAAACATCAACATACAATATTAAAAAAGTCAGTTGTCAATTTTTAGAAGTAAGCACCTGCTCTTTAAAAACCTTTTGGAACCAAATGCTTTGAAACCTTGGTTTATTCAAAACCACTGAGGAACTGTTGTCTGCTATTAGAGTCTGGCACTAAGAAAAGTAATGCCACTGCAATCTAACTACTCAACTTTCATTTTTTTTTAAATTAGAGGTGTACTTCATGGCCGACCATGGAAACCGCCAAGCAGGAACTGCCAAATTTTGGTAAATTCAACTTCTTTAGAAGTGGCAGGTATTTCAATTCACTTTGCTGCAGCTTGTTTCACTGCTTTATATTTGTTTGGTATTTAGCAAGAGCTGTCATGAGCCCAACCCCATGGGCGCGGCAGGATACCCTGTTCTCAGGGAGATCCCACTTTTTATGGAAGTCATGAGCAGTTGTAGGGTTCAGGAAGCATTACCACCTTCCTTTTCTCAGTGGGAGGGTGAAAATGTAGTCTCGAGTCCCCCTGACTCTTTACCACATTCTCTGAATAGAACCCCACTCCCATCTTTGCAGTTTCTTGCTAATGTGGTATTTTAAGATAGCTGAGCAGTTTTCTATCTTCATAGCAAGGTGTACCATCCTTACAAAAATCCTTCTGTTAAAAATGTTATATCACACAATCAGACCACAGGCAGAGTTGATAAGAAATTATATTAAGTTTACTTAAATGAAAACAACACAGTAAATTCTATAATTTGGAAGATTTTGAAATGCAGACACATATAAAGTAACTATTGGATGGTTATACAAAGAACACTATGCATTGTTATGTCTAAAACTATACCTTGTTCTGAGGTTTAGAGATCAGAAAATCTCAAGTGTCCTTTTGAGAGGAATTTCTCTCTTGTTGATGAAAGTTCCTTAAGCAACAGATTTGTAGCAAGTTTGTGATCAAAATCAGTTCTCTGAGGAGTCTTTTAGAGACTCCAGGTATTTTCTTGGTGAAAAGTCTTTGTTTCCAAAATTCTGACTTAGAGTCAGAATTTCTGTTCAGTATGTGAAAAGTTCCATTTCACAAAACTCAGGTCTGGTTCAGTGGTTTTCTCAGGCTTACATATACTTTTTAAAAAGTATATACCAGCTTGATAAGTTCTTCCTAGCTCTGAGATTCTCCTGGAACAGTTTCTCAGGCTTCAGACTCCAAGCTAAAAGTGCACTGATTTTCAAAATTGTCTCTAAGTTAAAGTCTGAGTAATGTCATTTTTCAGGCCGCACCCATTCCCATTGGTAAGGGTGCAACTGTTTACCTTTTCTGCAGAGGTCACTGTGATTCCATGTTTAACCCCTGTAACATCTGTTTTATGCATAACCTTTTACTGGTTTTAGTTTATGACTTTAGGCTGTCCTCCTCCTCCTCCTGGCCTTTTCCTGTTATTGGAAGGCTAAGTGTCCAGTTTGACCCAAGGGATATGACACTTGGGATATATAAAACTGTCTCGTCCCTATCTAGATGATTGCAAGGCCCAGACTGGCTTTGGTAATTCTTTTTATTTGTTCAACTTTTTAAAGGCCATTTTAAAGGGACAATGTCTTAACTCTGGAGTGTCTCACAACCCAGGAAATAGGAACATGAAATAAAGTGTTAATAGGCCTATCTTGCCACAGTAGCCACATGTTGAATTTGACTGGGCCTGGGTAAAGATTTGCTGTTTCAGCACTGCAGAGGAAAACAGTTACAGTGTGGCTTGCAAGTCTCTGCTCTCTAGGAGAATGGGAGAATCTTTTTGGGAAAGGGAATGCTTTTAATTTAAAGTTTGAAATGGTTTGGTATGACCTGACCATATCTACAGTCTGAAAGAAAAGCAGGGTTGTGCATATTTTTCTGGGGGGCACAAGGTTTTTTTAAGAGCAGTAATGCCATGAGCATTTATTGTATGTTATCAGCTATGCTTTGTTATTGGATTATTGTCAACCAGAAAAAGTGGTGCTGGAATATTTCTTACTGAAGCAATCTGCAAGTAAATTGTAGGAATTTGCTGTACCCACTGTATATAGAAGTCATGTTCTAGTCAACACCAATTTATCTGACTTATCCTGACTGCCAGAAGGAGGCAGTGGTGATACCCCTCCTTAAGAAATTTTCTCTTGACCCGGACTGTCTCGCCAACTACAGACCTGTCTCTAACCTGCCCTGTGTGGGCAAGGTTATTGAGAAGGTGGTCACATTGCGGCTGGACAATCATCTTACCATCTATTAAATCTACAATCCTCTCCAGTTGAGATTTAGGAGAGGCATAGCACTGAGTCCGCCCTGGTTCAGGTGCTCAATGATCTCCTGATAGCGAGAGATCCGAGGACTTGTTCCATCTTAGTCCTTCTTGATCTCTCTGCAGCATTTGACACCATTTATCATGGCGTGTTGCTGGAGCACCTGCGGGTTATCTGTGGTCTGTCAGGGACAGTCCTCAGATGGTTCCATTCATTCCTTACTGGTAGATCTCAGAGAGTTGCAGCTGGAATTTATTCCTCTGATACATTTTGTCTATCATGTGGGGTACCCCAGGGCTCTGTGCTTTTGCCTATGTTATTTGCAGTGTACATGCTGCCATTGGGAGACATTGTAAGGCAGTATGGTCTGAGTTTTCACTGATATGCAGATGATACTCATCTATACATGTCCTTTGTACCTGACCAGGATGATGCGGTCTTGGTGTTTAACAGCGGCCTCATTGAGATTCAGGGCTGAATGAGTGCCAACTGGCTGAAGCTGAATCCTGAAAAGACTTAGGTTTTGGTGGTGGACCCCGGTCACCGGGTAGAGGGGTCCTCGGCAGGGCAGGCCTCTGGGCTTTTGCATGGCAGTCACAAGCTGATGTCCTCTGAATGGGTGCAGAGTCTGGGCATTATTTCTGATGAGAGGCTGACTCTGAAGTCTCAGGTGTCATCCATCATCAAGACCTCATTTTACCATCTAAGGAATATTGCCCAGATTAAGGACCTGGTTCCGCTGGTGATCTCTCAACATTGGTACATGCCTTTGTGACCTCCCACCTTGATTACTGCAATGCCCCGTACCTAAGGCTTCCGGGGGTTGATATCTGCTGCTTGCAGCTGGTGCAAAATGCTGCAGCCAGGTTGTTGACTGGGCTTTCTTGATCTAGCCATGTCACACCTGTGCTGCGGGGCCTGCATTGGCCACTGGTCCAGTGACAGATCACCTTCAAGGTTGCCTTACAAACCTATGAGGCCCTACACCAACAGGGACCATGTTATCTGAAAGAGCTCCTTCATGCCTACCACCACCTCTGACCACTCCACTCTGCCAAAGATGGATTGCTGGAGATTCCCATGGTTTACTTGAAGACCTCTGGAGCCCATGCATTTGCTTTTGTGGCTCCTACCCTGTGGAATTCTCTGCCTCTTCAGATAAGGGGGTACCTGACTGTGGAGAGCTTTAAGTCTGCTCTGAAAATGTTTTTATTCTCTCTTGCTTACCCTGATTACTAATTTATGTATTTTGTCAATTTAATTGGTCTCTATTTATTTATTAATTTAGCTGTTTTGTAAAAGCTCTTTGGCATTTTTGAATTGCGCTTCAAACAAATAAAGTGTGTTATTATTATTATTATCATCTAAAGAAATCTCTTTAAATTGGGAGTTTCAAAATGAGACTTTGACAGTTTTAACAGGTTGGATAATCAAACCACAAATACACTAATTGTCTTTTCTTTTAAACTCTTTTTACTCATTCAGATCTTCTTGGTGCCTTGCCACTAGTTTTTCCTAGCTACTGTAGGCTAACCTTTGTCCACCTCTCCCAGGTTGCCTGCTATCTACCTCTTCTAGGCTTCCATGGCTTCCCCTCATGGCAGGGCCTTACCAGACCAGCTTGTGGTCACATACATGATCCGATGAATGAGGGTGTGGAATCTGCCCATAGCCTTCCCCCTTCACTCCCTGAACATTCTATTGTAATCTAGCATGTTTACATTGAAAGACAGTGCCTAGTATCCCACCTGCCCTGCTGAAGTGTGATCCCAGCTGCACCACCACAACATGTGGTCCCCTAGGTGGTAGTAAGGCAGTGACCTCTGCAACCCTCTCTCAGCAGAATAAGACAGGATCCTCTGGAATGCTTAGTCTTTCACTTGTCAGCCAGGTGCCAGCAGCAAAGTCTCAGCTCTAGAGTGTGAACCGTGATTGTCAGCATGGCAAGCAGCTCTCCAGCCACGGGGATATTAGGTCAGCCCACTAAAAGTATTCTTTTAATTTAACATAATGCTTTTAAGTTAGACTTTGTGTCCTGCAGTTGAGATCAGAATGTAAATAGGTAACCTTCCCCCTTTCAGTTCAGTTTTATCATCTGCAAATCTACCTTCATAGAAGTAAGATCTCAATGAAAATGAAATGTTGCAACTCAGTTGGACTATACATGGTAAAAGACATCTAAAGCAGTGAAAGAAAACAAAACAAGATGTGGACTATTTATTTAGCAATCTGGGATTAATAAACTGTTTAAAAAGCTCCATATTACTCTGAAAAGGCAGATATCAAATCCAAAATATATACTGCATGTTTCTAAAACATCTGTTGCAGTGCTTCAGAAGAGAATAACTGGGAGGGGAGGGGGACAGCTTGCCCCTCCATTGGTGGGACCAACCAGGGCTAATAAATATTCATTGTTTTCTTTTTTTTTTATTTTGCTTGTTGGGCAGTGGGAGGAAAGGGTGGGGATATATTTTTTGGGGAAGAGTGGGGTCAGTGGATGGTTAATCTTTTTGCCATGAACTGATGCTTAAAAAGCTGCTGATCAAGTGCCACCCCCACCACCACCAGGAGTATGTGATTTGCAGGTACTATTAACCTTTGCTTCTCCTTGGATACTTGAGCTCTCTCTGCTTCCACTGGCATGCAATAATCCTAGTCAGGTCCGCCTGTGCATGAGTGCTTACGCATCACTGTCACTTATATTGGCCTTGACACTCCACAGATGGATAGTGAGCAAAGCACAAGCATAGCCATGAGTCGTTTATGATCTCTTTCACCACACCATCAACCAGCAGCCTAAGCCACCACTAGCTAATCTTTAGGTAGTGTGTATAAATGATTACACGTAAAGCACAGGACTGGGAGCAATTGGGCAGCAGCAGCCAGACAGGGGAAGAGGCAACAAAATGGTTGATGGAACTTTGCATGAACAGGAAATCCTATTTTACCATCAAACATTGAAGGGGACCCCTATACTTGCTGGGGGCCTAGGCAACTCCCAGAGCCCTGACCTAATATTTTAAATACTCCATAAAATAAAGGACTCAGTTCTCAAAGCTCCTAGCATGGGGCAAGAGTCTTGTGCCACAAAGAATGGTGCAAAGTGCCCCTTGCGCCAAAAGATTTGCCAGGAGTGATTCTCAATGGCAACCTGTGTCAACTGCTGGTTAGCTGCCTGCCCCAAACAGAGCTTGTGTTGCCCATGTGTCCACAAATGGGCTGTGGCATGGTGCTGGGGGGGGCTTGTGGCAGACACAGGCTGCCATATCCCCCCTAATGTGGGATTCTCAGAACTCTCCCAGATGGAGATATTCTAAGTACCCTTAGACCAGCCAGGGCTGGTCTAATGGTACTTAGAAAATTCTCCTCTGGGAGAGTCAATCTGTTTGTGGAAATGTGCTGCGGTCCCCCATCCCCAGCCCCGATGTCCCTGAAATTCATGTATTTAAAAAAAACCTGGTGGTCTAGTGGCCCCCTCCCTGATCCTCAATGTCACTGAATTTCATGTATTACAAAAACCTGGTGGTCTAGTGGCCCCTACTCTTCAATCCCTGACATCCCCAAAATTCATGTATTAGAAAAACACCTGGTGGTCTAGTAGACGCCCACCAGCAGTGCCCTCAACTACCACTCCCCTATTCCATAATTGAGCCAGTGACTGGCACAGTCCACCATTCACCACCACAGCTAGTTGCTGACTGAGCTCTGAATGAGCATGTACTGTATACGGTACACAATCAGTGAGCTGTTAATCACTGAACGTGTACTATATACAGTACTCCCTCATTCAGAGCTCAGTTGGTGGCTGGCCATGGTGGTGAGTGGTGGGCTGTGCCAGTTGCCCGCTCAGTTACAGGATGGGGGAGCAGGGTAGTAGGGCACTGCCGAGTGGAGGGGTCCACTAGACCACCAGGTGTTTTCTATACATTAATTTCAGGGACATCAGGAATCAGGGAGGAGGTCCACTTGACCACCATGGTGTTTTTAATACATGAATTTTGGGGACATCAGGGATCAGGGAGGGGGCCACTGGACCACCAGGTTTATTTGTATACATTAATTTCAGGAATATTGTGGATCAGGGAGGGGGGGCCA
This sequence comes from Neoceratodus forsteri, assembly GCA_016271365.2. Classification (NCBI taxonomy): domain Eukaryota; kingdom Metazoa; phylum Chordata; order Ceratodontiformes; family Ceratodontidae; genus Neoceratodus; species Neoceratodus forsteri. Next base: position 401,333,342 of record CM057454.1, read on the forward strand.
CTAAACCACCAGGTTTATTTGTATACATTAATTTCAGGAATATTGTGGATCAGGGAGGGGGGCCACTAAACCACCAGGTTTATTTTTATACATTAATTTCAGGAATCAGGGAGGGGGCCACTAGACCACCAGGTTTAATTTTATACATTTATTTATTTATTTATTTATTTGTTTATTTATTTATTTATTTAACTTTTGTTTACCAGGTAAGCACACTAGACAAGTATATGCCTATTTTCAGGTATCACCCAGGAGATTACAAGGAGTAAACAGACAGTGCAATATTTAACAAGATTACAGAAGATATACAGACAATGCAAGGTTTAACAGTGAGGCAAGGTAACAGCACATAACAAAGTTAACAATTTAACAGTTAAGAATTAAAAACTATATTCAGGCAGGGCTCTAGATTGAGACCAGACAGAGCATAAAGTGTAACATTTGTAAGGGGGAAGGGGAGGGGAGAGGACACCACTGACTAGTTACAGTTGCAGGCCAAGGTTAACCTCAAATAATCCCAGAGGGATCTTCTAAAATCTGATGAGTGAGGTGGCACAGCAAGCATGTGCAGAGAGGGAGTTGACAGCAAATGCCCTGTCATCCATCAATGTATGGGTTTTAGGAACAAGGAACACAGATGAGTCATTGGACCTAAGTAGGTATGTTGAGTTAACAGGCTTACATAGTTCTGCTAAGGCTGGAGGGGTAGCAGTTCTAACAACGTTGTCAATGAAGCAGCCCAACACATGAGTCCAATAATTTCCTGGAGAGAGCCAGTTAAGTCTGTTATATAACTCACAGTGATGAGTGAGTCGGGGGGGGGCAGAGCGGGCAATATGACATATGTTGTTGTAGGCAACATTCCATTTTGGTAAACTGGCTTTTTTGTTATGGGTAAAGGTTATGATCCCATAACAAAGCATGGGGAGGAGTAGTCCTTTAGCCAGGGCAAGTCACGCCTCTAATGTGAGATTGTGTTTTGCCCTCTAGGCCAGGCCCAGTTTGTTATTTGCTGTCTTACTCACATTTTGAATGTGCAGGGAGCTGTCTAGCTGAGAACTGAGGGTGACTCCCAAGTATTTGAAGGAGTCAGCAATCCTCACAAGGGACCCATCAGCACTAGTGACTTCAAGGGGCTCAGGACTTATTTTGATTTTGACCAGGGATCCAAAGAACATAGGCTGTGTTTTTCTGAGGTTAAGGGCTAACTTGTTATCCAGGAGCCAGGATTGTATATTGCAAAAGTCAGTAGTTAGGCGTGAGTTAATGATGCTGCTATCTTGCGAGTTAGTTAGGAGCACCAAGTCATCATCATATAAAGTGGCACTACTATGGGCCAGCACCTGAGGTGGGTCATTAACAAATAGGGAGAAAAGGATGGGTCCCAGAATGGACCCCTGTGGGAGCCCAGTTTTGATAGGAGTGAGCTCAGAGTATACCCTGTTACACTTAATAAGTTGCTGCTTCCCTGTAGGTAGCTTGTAAACCAGGCTAGGGCAGGGGCAGATAAGCCAAATGACCGAAGCTTTGAGCACTGGAGAGTATTGTCAACCAAATCAAAGGCCTTAGAGATATCTACAAAGATCACGCCTGTCAATTTGCCATGATCCATGGTGACTCTAATCTCTGATGTAACTTGGCAAGAGCAGTGGAGGTGCTATAGCCTTTACAGAAGCCATGCTGTTCTGAGGCTAGTAGTTCATATCTCTGAATATAGTCCATAAGTTGGGACACAACCACTTTCTCAAATAACTTGCTAATAGCAAATAGGACCACTATGGGTTGGTAGTTGTCAAGGCTTTTTGGATTACCTTGTTTAAATACTGATGCAACCTTAGCCATCTTCCATGGTTCAGGGATAGACCCAGTGATAAGAGATGTGTTAAAGATATGGGTAATCAGTAGGGCAAGGAAAGGGACACCTAGGCAAATAAGTTTAGGTTCCATATTGTAATGACCAACACTGGTAAAGGAAGAGAGAGACTGGCCAGAAGTCTGTACATCCACTTGCAGACACAGCTTTCAGGTAAAAAGGTGAGTGAGAAACACATTCAGGCTGAGAGCTGTCAGATGAATCCTGTGCAACAGGGGCAGTAAATAGAGAGGTGAAAGCAGAGAGGTCAGAGGAATGGGTATTGAAAGCAATAGCAATTGTTAATGCATTATTGCAGTTCATGCCACCAATGAGCATATCAGCAATGTAGCATTTAGAGGTGCCACTGACTACTCTCTTAATGTTTTGCCAGAAATTCCTAGGGTCCTTAGTAGAGGTCAACAGAGCTGATTTACAGACTTAACTCTTGGCTGCACATCTGGCCTTTTTATAAGCATTTTGGAGACGTCTATATCCATGGAAGGCAGACAAGTCTTGTAAAGCCTTAAACCTTGCCCAACATTTAGCCCTAGACTTCATAAGTAATTACAGACTACCTTGCTGCCATTTTGTGGCAGTGCCCCTTACTCTTCTCTTTACAAGTGGAGCATGTTTGTCTTGTAGGGAGAAGATGCTAAGCAAGTTATTTAGGGCAACAGAAACATCATTGGCAGATAGTACAGTGGACCAGTCTGTGAGTGCAAGGTCTTCCTGAAAGGATTCTAGGCTGAATTTTGAGACGTCTCTCATATGGATGGCTTTATGAGGTATTTTAGAGGAAGGGACTTTCCAAATACAGTACTTAGGAGCAAGATCAGAGATCAAGTCTGGAAAGGTTCCAGATTTAGCAGTCCTCTCAGGCCTGTCTGTCAGGACCCAATCAAGGAGGGAATTCTGACACCCTGACATGGAAAGCCTAGCTGGATCTTTTATAAGCTGACTAAAGCCAAGGCAAGCCAATAAAGGTTCATATTGTTTGACATTGCTTCCTATCCAGTTTAGGTTAGTCACCAAACAACAATAGTTCATCTGAACACACCTTGGGACTAATGCTGTCCAGAAGATAGGTTAGCCCTTGTACTTCACCCTTAGGAGGATTATAGGCACAGACGTATTACTTGGTATTACTTGGTATGAAAGAACAGGAGAAGGCCAGAGCCCATCGAGACTGTTCCCCACACTATGTGGGACATTATTTATCTATTTTCCCTCAACCAAACATCTAATTTGGTTTTAAAGACAGTGGCACTAGTTGCCTCTACCAATTCTTGTGGAAACGTGTTGCATACAATGGATGCTCTTATTGGAAAAAAGTTTCCCCTTTTGCTGGTTTTATAAGTTTTTACTTCAAGCTGTTTATTACGCAGTCTCAGAACATGTCTCCTTTTGGAGAGTGTTAGACCACATTTTTCCATTAGATCTGGTGAATTTATTAAATTAAAAACCATAAGCATATCACCTCTTAATCTTCTAGTTTGAAGAGAGAAGAGACCAGTATCTTTTAATCTGTTCTGATAATCTGAGTTTGTTAATCTTGGAATCATTCTAGTTACTCTTCTTTGAACCAGTTCAAGAATTGCTATGTCTTTTTTTTTGTTTTGGATTCCAGAAAGGGGATCCATAGTGTAGATACGGTCTAATGTATGCCCTATACAATGGAATAAGGCATTGTTCAGTGTGATTAACAAAAGTGCATTTTATTTGCCTCAAAAGTCTGTTGGTCATGCAAGCAGTTCTAACATAGTGATCATTTGATGTAAGTTTATTATTAACATATATCCCTAAATCTTTTTCACAATTTGATGAGTGAAGTGGTAGTCTGTTTATATAATATATCGTTTTTGGATTATTTACACTGAAATGCACTACTAAACATTTGCCTTGATTAAACTGCATATGATTTTCATTTGCCCAAAGTGTTAATTTTTCCAAATCCTTCTTTAATGCAGAAATATTTTCTTGATTATTAACCTTGCCCCCAATTTAGTATCATCTGCAAATTTAACCATGAAGTTATTTGGCCCTGTTTGTAAATCACTGATAAAGAGATTAAACAATGTTGGTCCCAAGACCAACCCCTGTGGTACTCCACTTGTCACACTACCCGAATCAGACAAGATATCATTAATTCTGACTCTCCGAGAATGATTTGTCAACCAGTTTAAAATCCAGACTAGATGAATCTTTTAAGTATTTCCCAGTAGGAGTAGTGCATTAAGGAATTCTCAGTCAGGGGAGGATGGATACATGTTTGATATAACAGATACATTTAGATGGCTTTCATAATATATCAATAGACCACCACCACTCTTTTTGCCAGCATGATCCAACCTAATGAGACTGAAACCAGGGAAGGCACATGCAAAATCAGAAATAGAGGGTTTAAGCCACATTTCTGTAATGCCCAGAATGTTAGGGTTATAGTTAGTTACCCAAGCAATAAGCTCTGCATGGTTTGGCAGGAGGCTATGAACATTTAGGTGAGCTAGTTTTTAGGCCTTTGGTAGATAGCCAGGTAGGGCTGCCAGTAAACTGGGGGGCAAGCAGGCCATGGACTAGGTTCAATATCACCAGCCAGGACAATAAGCAGGAATGAGAGCCAAAAGAGATATGGCAGAACAACTCGTCTCATAGAAGTTTTAGGGCGGCAGGTGTAATGCTTAACCAGGTGGGTGGTAAAGGAGACAGGCTGATATTTCAGACACCAGATGGGGCACAGGAAAAACTGCTTAGAGGCAATGTGATTAGAAAAGGTATAGTCAGCCTATGGAAGATTAGACTGTGACCCCGTGGAAACAACAGATAGGGGAAGATAAACCGATGTCAGTTGCATCACCATTAGAGTAAACATGACACAGACTATCAGATGCATTGCAGCAGCCTAGCAGGAAGAAACAGTACAAGCAGTGTCAGGGAAAGACCAGACAGCAACTAAATAATAACTAGGCAATAGTACCATATAATCGACATTACATGTGCCCTCACTAAACCTCCTCAATCAGTTGTAAATACCAGACCAGTTCTGGTCTGTGCATTTGATTTTGTGACACTTCATTTTTGTTTTTGTACAGTTTTTTACACAGTATAAAGTAAAATGTAGGGGCAGAACCAACTGAGTCTTTTAATACACCATTGGTTCATGATGACATTGCAAGCCACTCACACTTTGCTATTGTGGTTTCTGAGGTCATCAAAGCTCAGGTGTGTAAACATACCTCATAATACATGGCCCCCATGCTTTACTCTATACATTTAGACAGATCAGTATTCAAAATTCCAACCAGTATCTTACTTTGCTATGCAGTCTAACAACAGTTCTTCTACAGGGACAGTTAGCAAGCATTTTTGTAATCTGCTGTATCTTTACAACAACTAAATGACAGGGAGGCTGTAACAGAGGCTGGGAAAACATTTCAGCATTTAGAGATATACATTTGATGCACATCTACCTGTCTTTTTGACTCCTGGCAGAATGACCAGCAGCCTAGCATCTGTGAATTGTTGTGGTCTTCTATGGACGTAGAAAATGAGACACTAGGAGAGGCACAGTGGACCCAGCCCATGAATGGCTTTATATATCAAGGCAAGAAACTTAAAGTAAATTATAAACTTTATTGATTTATACACAGGTGTGTGCATGGAGTTTAACCATTAGGTATGCTTTCTTTTAAATGTAACCCCCCCCCCCAGTAGTTCAAGAGCACTATTTTTGGATGTGTACTTTATGTCTGTTAAAATAATCTTTGTGAATATTTATACATATTATTGTTTGATCTGAATATAGAAATGCTCTCCAATCTGAGGAAGCGGTACACAGACACCTTGAAATGTTGGTGCACACATTAAAAAGAAAATATTTTTTAAAACTTGAAAAAAAAACTTAAAGCAAATCAAAGATCTAATTGGCAGGCATTCCAAACTGTGCAGTTTGGGCATTGCATTTGGGCAATAACACACAACACAGTATGTGTTCACTGAGAAATATAAGCATACCTCTGGAGTGTGCTGAGGAAACCAGGCAACAGGTCATGTCACCTCAGCATACACCAGAGAGCCTATATCTCCCAACAAATTCAGAATCCTGGATTGTGTAATTGCACTTACAAAATGGTCTGGTAGTCGTTTTGGCTTATAAAATGGATTACGATGTCCTCCACAACCACTGCTCTCTAATTCAATCAACCAAGTCACCTGCTGTGTCTATACATACTGTGCTTATTTACACACTGCTGAATGTTCTGTACCAAAATTTATAATACTAAACCATTTTACAAATGCAATAACACACTGCAGGGTGCTTCATTTGTTGGGAGGTATAGGCACTCCTCTGGTGTGTGATGCAGAACACTCAGCCTGCATTCTCATGCCTTAGCACACACTGAAGGAGTGCCTCTATCTCCCAATGAATGTACATAATGGTCCCTGTAATTGCACATGTAGGAAACACAAAACCATTTATACATGAGTATATGCTGACAGAGCAGGCAAACTGGTTCGTCCAGTGAGAGAGCAGTATTTAAGGTGGCCACCTTGACCTGTTTTATAAGGTCATGTTGATCTCACCTTTTAACCAGTGTCACTTGTACTTTCTGTACAATCTGCAAACAACAGATTGCTTCAAAGGGTAACAGTCGTCAATAAGAGCTACATCCCCAACTGTGGGGCTGGTCCCAAATTGCACTTTGTGTGCAAAAACAGTTTTTTTTTTACTTTCTGTTTACTGTAGTACAGTGGACTGTATCAGACTAATTGTACTTACTTCCAGGCTGGCATTTTCTGTAACTACAAATCCCAGAATCCCCTGCAGCTGACATCAGAGCAGGACTGCAGCAGTGGGAGAATCAATAGCCTGCAGTGCTTGTTAGAGTTTATATAAGCTCATAACTTTTGTTTGCTGGTCCAGCTGTCCCCCTGGGCTAAGTACAGTCACAGAGGAGTGTACTTAGCTCCAGGAATAAAGTAGGATAGGAAAGCATCTGATCAGAACTTATAACAGTAGACTAGTTAAGGATACTTTTATCTCTCTTTTCATAGGGCCAAAACTGGTCCACAAGGAGTTATGTGTATCTTTTGGGGCCCTGAACTCAAGTTCACAGTAACAATTCTTCCCCAATCCCTCCAGTAAAATCTGCAATAACTTGCACAGAATTTAGTTTGCTGCCATAGGTCAGCTGGATTCTAAGCAGAGCCGTCTGAACAGTACTATCTTCACATTGCGAGCTAGGAAACAAGAAATGATAAAACAGTATAGGATGTTATGCTGCCAAACACTTACAGGCCAAATCACAGTGTGCTCTTGATAATAACTTTGTTTTTACTCGGGATGCCATAATCAAATGTGTGTGTTTTTTTATTTCCCAAAAAAAAAAAAAAAGACTTGGATTCATGAAAGCATTTCTATGTTGGGTAAACTGCTTTTGCAGCCTAGTTTCATTCTAAAAAGGCCTCAAAGGGCATATAAAGTGGCTTATCAATCCAGTTAAAACAAAAATTACAAAAAATGGAGTGTCTTTTACCTTAGCAGGGTGGGACAGGGAGCAAAACCTGTGGATCATCTCAGAGCAGCCTAGATTTGTAAAGACTGCACTTTTGTAATTGTTTTTTTTTTTGCTGCTCTCCTTGACCTGCATCCAGTTGGTTTCCAAGGATTTTGCCCACTGTTTGTGTGACAACTAGGATGGAAAATAAGCAAATGTGTTTAGATAAACTAAAGCTTAACTTGCTAGTGAAGAAGACAAATTAGTCCTTCCCCCCAATCTGAGTGGGACTTTATATCAACTGAACTCTTCAACAACATTGAGATGCTTTTTGTGGCACTTTCTCCTGTTCTAAGGGAAAGCACTCAACCCTGCATATGGAATTCTGGCACATGTACTACCTTGAATATCCTGAGACTAACATTTATAGCTAGTTGAATACTAAATAAGTTAGATGTAGGACTCTGTGTACTATATTTACAGTATTTAACAGTTCTGGTTAGATGAAATATATTGGCCAAGAGCTAAGTTAAAGCTGGATTAGCAAGGTACTATAACAACTGACAGATCTTTCATTGACAGAAAGTTCTTGTTGAAGAAATGTTAAATGGAATGAAGTTTGATGGATTTCTTAGTCTGCAGCAACTGCAACTGAACTCAAAGGCAATGCTGTTTTTCTTGGTCAAAAACTAGGTAGCATGTTAAAATCTTAATTAAGATATCCTCTGACATGTGCCTGAAAATCTATAGGGCTCTTAAAGTCATCAAAAATCATAACATTAGCACTCAGCGATTCTGTGCTGCCTTGGCTCACACTCACCCTTAAATATTTACTTGACAGCTGACTTGAGTTCAAATAAACCACCAGTTGTCAGGAAAATAAAGCGTGCCCCATAATTCAACCCAATCATAATTTGTGGAAAATTTACATGAGCAGATTGACATAATTTATGTTTCAAGTTTGACCCAGAGTCAAGAAACAGCAGGTATGAGTCACCCACTATTTGTCTGCGTGTGGTAAAATCCAACACATAAGACCTGATCCCAGAAGGAGTTTTTTCTTTTGATGTTGCTTTTTGACCTTGCAGAGTGTGTGAAACCAAATCCTTTATAAAACACACTGAGTATATAAAGAATTATAAACATACTTTATACATGTTGATATCTCACAAATGGACCAATGTTTAAGTCTCCTGTAAGATTCAGAATGCTATTTATAATTCTGCGAAGTTTTTTCTGTCACACACTAGTAAGGTGTTTAAAGAGGAATGGGGTTATGACTAGGCCTTTTTTAACTTTGTTTCAGCATTTGTGATACATATAGCATTCACATCAAAAGATGACAGATCAACTGGTGATTGAATTTATTTTTCCACACACCTAATATAGTTTTGAAGTACTTCCCCATATTATTTCACCAGTTTAGAATATCTTTCTCTCCCTTCTCGAGGGAGGAGATGATTTAGTGCCCACACTCATTCTGTTCTTGTCCATGGATGGGCAAAGCCTGCCAAGTTTTGCTGAGCTGTGCCACACTGGGTGTGGTGGTGTTGTGATGTGCATTAGTATCCAGTAGGCATGCAACCACAAAAGTCATATCATTTATGATTTTAGCTAACTTTGGGTAAAGCTCAACAGAGTAGAAATACTTGGATTTAGATCACTATGCCAATAATTCCCACTCAATTTTATTGTTCAGAAATTAAAGGCTATATATTATCTTTCTTGGTTAGTTATGGCCTAATCTCAAATGAATGATTACCCTTGTCTGAGAAATAGAATAGCAAGGAAATAAAGCCTTTTCAGGCAATGTTACTTGAGAACTCAGTATATACTTCATAACAAGAAGCTAAAAGAAATTCCAATTTATTTGCAACTCTCATTATATATATATATATATTTATAAAATGGGTAGGGAAATTGCTGCCCATTTATTGGACCTTGAGCATCACATGACCGTGCGTATATCAGAGTGCAACTGCACACCTGCACTTTTACCCCCCTCAAAAACAATTTTGACATTTTATAAGATAAATAAATCACGCTGAGGTGTACGGTCATGCTCTGATATATGCACACCTTGGGTGGTTGACACACTCGGCCTGTGGCCTCATCGCATAATGCACACCAAGACGTGCGTATATCAGAGTGTGACCGCACACCTCAGAGTGGTTTATCTATTTTATATATATATATATATATATATAATAATGAGCAAGGGTGGTATACAAGTATGTATACCCATCAAGGGGGGCTAATCAGGGCTATAAGGCCATGTGCCCGGAGGGACAGTGGGCAAGATTCATGAAGCGTTCAAATCCTAAGTCCCACTCTGCAACTGCTGTTGTGGACTGTAATCACCTGCAGCTGCAGTAGTTGTGATTCACAGCCACAGCAGTTGAAGAGGGTGCTATGGCTGCTCCCTCTGGCCATAGCACATTCCTGCAGCTGCAGCCATCTCCCTGGAGGCACCTCCCACAAGCAGCTTTAACCTGTGGATCTGGTTGTAATATGGCTCCACCTTTGTGAATACCCACTGCCATGGGTAACCTGTGGTTCTGCAAGTGGAAACCCACTTGTGCAGCAGTTTACCCACAGCTGCTGGTCTTTCCAAAGCTTTGTGAATCTAGCTCAGTGTCTTTATTGCCCTAATTAGCTCCAGAGATGGGTATAGTTCTGGGTGTGCCAGCCCTACCCATTGTTGATTGAATATAATACATCAGGATGGTTATTTTTATGGAGAGCACATTTGTGATTGCATTATGGCACATGAAGACCTCTTGCAGCAAGGAGGGAGTGGTGTATAGTGAGTGCAGGTAGGAGTTTTTAGACCGGGAGCCCAAATGGAAAACTCTGCCTAAATTTGAAATTGGTAGCACCCCCCCTGCAGAAAAGGTTTAACACTTTTTTATGAAGGGATGAACCCACAAGAGTGATTTTAAGGGGGTTGTGGCATTATGCAGTGGTAACTTTGAGAAATATGGATGCTTTTCTAAATATGTCAAATTGCCTTCATGAATTTCTTGAAAAGTCAAAATAAAGACTCTCCATTAACATGCGTATAATTTTACAGTGTTTTCATCCTATATTTAAGTCATTATGGAAAATTTACTTCAAATGTGTTCTCTGCTTGTTGTTTTGTCTATATGTGTAATTTACAAACCACTTACACTATATAATTTATTTAAAAAAATAGCTTATTTCAACATCATTTTCTACAGCTATAAAACATGGACAAAGGGTGTTTTCTTTTTATAATTTTACAAGATGAATAATGTACTAATGAAGACATTTCTAATAGCATTTCTCTTTTTTCCAGGTAATAACAAAAACTGAAAGGCAAAAACATGGCTGAAGACTCTACTGAGACTTTAACCCTCCTCACCAAGAAAGTAACCAACTGACTAGTGACTTGTCCAAGAGTATCATCTGCCAAATAACAACACAGGAACACCTGAGGACAGCAATCCCTGAAGGACTAAAAACATTTTATAATGCATGCCTTATTAGAAAAGACCATATTTATCAGCGATTGTAGCCATTAGACATTGATGCATTATTAGCTTCACCTGCAGTACATTATCGTGCATGATGTCATCAGTCCTACAACAGCAAAACAAACTTGCAGCATTTTGAAGGTTTAGGAAGAAGCTCAGGTCCTGGCTCTTCTACTAATACTGGTCAGTGCTCAAGATCACAGAGTAGGCAATCGACTCACCAGCCTGTTAACTGGAATTTGTGTATAATATGTCAGAAGATTTATCACAGAAAGGACAAAAATCTATCACAGATTGCAACCTTCAGAGGGCAAGAAACTCTGCTTAATGCAAATTAAGCCAGCAAAGATGACACAGTCTTAAAGTGAATAGCTGAACTGAACTTAATTGCATTTGAAGTAAAGTACCACAATGATTGCCATAGTACTTTCACCAGCAGAAGAAACATACAGACAAAATTGTCACTATCCAGTGATAAGGAAGATGAATCTGCGTATAAAGCATGTTTCAGTTAACTGATTTCTGAAATTGAGAATGACCTTGTTATCAGCAGAAAATCCTAGTCCATGTCTTACCTGTTATAGAGATACCAGGATATTCTGAAAGGCAAAGTTTCTAGCAGTGAGAGTTACCAAAATGAGAAGCTAAAGAAGAGACTAGCAAACTATTTTGGTGATCAAATCATTTTTCAAATGCAGCATGACCCAAGCAAACCAGATCTTGTGTATAGCAGTGCTGTGTCTTTGGAAGATGTCATCAACATAGCTTCTCAGTTGTATTCAAAGCAACAGTATAAGGAGAAAAACCCTCTCCCTACTTCTGAAAATAAAGATAAATATTCAACCACATTGACACTGTTTCATGCAGCACTTGTCCTCTGTACTGAACTCAAAATGTGTGAGGGACTGGATATTAATCCAATAGATAATTCCACCATCAGTTTAGAACAAACATTAGACATAATTCCTGACGATGTGAATAGGTTCCTGAAATGGATATTCCAAAGGGATGTTGTTGATGAACCTATTGAAGATGGCAGTCCTTTAATAACAGCCACCAAAAAGACCCTCCACAGACACATATTATCAGTTGGTCAGGGCTTCATTCATATAGTATCCAGAGGTGCAAAGTGTACACCTAAACATGTTGGGCTTGCAATATCCATATGCCATGTGGCATGCTCTGAACAGGTAGTAACAATGGTGCACAAGCTAGCACACATTGTCAGTTATAAAGCCCTAGAAAGAATTGACACAGCTATTGCAATGGATCAGCATGAAAAAACTGCCAGGGACAAGATCATAATTCCATCAAACATAGAGCAAGTTTGTTCAGTTTGCTGCTGATGATTCTGATATAAATGAGGAAACATTAGATGGAAAGCACACAACCCAAGCCACAACTATGGTAGTATATCAGTGTCAGACTCTCCCAATTCCAGAAGACAACTTTGGCACAGTGGCAGCTCAGGCTCAAACAGAGAAAATAGCACCGCAAACATTATCACTTGAAACTCATGCAATGTGCCAAGCCATTCTGGAGTACAGTCCTCATGGCAGATACCCTATACCAAATCTTATGGGAAAAATAACTGGTATACTGATGTTGAAGCTTGCCAAAAAGCCACCAACCTTAATCTGCAATGGCTAATTCTAAGATGCTGCCCATCCAAGCTATTTGAGGTTGAGTTTGAAAAGATGAATGCTCAGCAAGTACCAGGACAGACAACTTTTAATGTAATGATTTCATCTATCACACTAACAGTAATATATATTGGTTACTACCCAATGCTGCCAGTATCACCTACTGAATGTAGTACAGTTTTCACTGAAATGAAGAATGTCTACAAGATGTCCAGGACATTGGACAAGATTACAATGTCTTGACATTTAATAAGGCTATATATTGTAAAGCCAAAGAGATTCAGTGGAGGTGTACGGGAAATTCCAGAAAACAATCTTGAGACTGGGTGGTTTCCACATTGCACAGACATTTCTGGCTGTAATTGGAAAGAAGCATGAAAAGCGTGGTCTGGAAGACATCCTCATAGAATCACAGGTGTGTGGTAGCAACACAGCAAGCAGTATACTTAAGGGGAAATCTTACAACTGTGGAGTGAGGGGCACACAAGCTTGTAATGGAGGATCTGTCCAGACAGAGGTGGCCAGCATTTTCTAACTGGGTACAAGACAATGAGATTGATGGTGATGTAGACCTCATCAACAGCAAGCTCCAGGAATGTCAACATGCGATATCAAACAATGATGCAACAAGCCTAACAGCAACACTTTCCCTGCTCAGTGATGCCCTTCAGAATGTACAGGATGCATTGCACAGATTCTACAATTTTGGAAAAGCAACTTCACAAGCATTTGCAATCTGGGATGATTACATTGAAATGGTTAACATCCAATGTGATTCATTAGAGCAGAATGTGAAAGCAACTGGTATCTGCATCTTGTGGTGGTTGTAGGTGATGCTATCACTATTTTTTGCCTTTGACCACATCAACTATACCTGAGCACTTGGTATCTGTGTACATCAGTGATATGAAGCTTTTGCCAGGTTGTGCCCCTGAAGTTCATGAGCAGTTTGTGCAAGGAAATCATGCTGTACCTCAGTCCAGAAATAAATTTAGCAAAATCTGGTCAAGCTTGACACTTGAACAAACAATAAACTGTGATAGTAAAGTTAAAAGGGGTATAGTAGGTTTCACTTTGAAACCAGGAGCCTTGACTAGATGGTTCATCACTGCTCATGAGTGCTCAACTATCACAACTTCCATGAAAATAATGTGTAATATGGTAGACTCAGATGTTTTTCAAGGAAAACACAGGGAGGCTGCACCACGTCACATGCAATGAGATGAAGGAGATGTAAATAAAATTGTTAACACAATCACCGATTCCATGACAAACCCATTTGATTTGAATGCTGACTTGATAGCACTCACCAACATAGCAAATGGCATTGTTGCACCTGCAGAGGTTGCCACGAAGCTTGTTACTGTGAATGATACATGAATCAAAGCAATGAAACAGTTTGTGGAAGACAGACTAAATTCAAATAGCATTGGATTCTTTGAATCACTGCACAAGCTCAACATCAAGACATTTGCATCTCTAAGCAAGAAGATCAAACTGAAAGTTAGTAGCGATATGACAGTGACTATCAATGCAGACAAGGAGTTGTTTAGCCATCTTGTAGTAGCTGCACAAATGAGAGATTGATCTGAAGGAAATTTTCACACATGAGCTTTCCACAGTTCCATATGGTCTAGTACACTCTGATGGTACCCTGCACAAAACTGCGAAGAGTAAGCTATTGCCTGAACTAGAAAAAAAAAAAGCAGAGTCAATGTATCAACTGACAGGATCCAACATGCCCACAGCTTGGATAGTGGATGGCATGGAGTTTTGGTAACTGGGTAAATCCACTGAGACAATTACAGTCCATTTTTCAGGGTCGACCTGGGGGTCAAGAATCAGCCATACAGATACAGTTCATCAGTGCAGTTCTCATGTTACAGAGTAGGTAAAAGACACATAACATATCACCAGTTAATTTAAGTTTACAAATAGAGGCTAAATATATCTCACAGAGAGCAATAGGTAGAAACTAAAGCCTGATGCAAGCATAACAGTGAAGAGTGCTAATTACAGGACAGATAAGCGGATGACATAGTATTGTATACATTCAACTTAAAGAAAAAAGTAAGTAATATAATCACATTAACAAGCAGTCATCATTATTTTTCAAAGGGGGGAAGAGACTGAGGGGGAAGGGAGAAAAACTGAAGGAAAAAGCAGTAGGAAAGGTAAATGAATACCTAGGTAAGCACCATCAGTGAAAGCAAGAGCAAGAAGCAACAGCAGACAGAGAGGTGAACAGGTGAGACTGAAATTGTGAGAGGGAGGAGCAGGACAGAATGGAGGGAGGGAAGTTAATTGGAAATCCCAAGAATGAAAAACATCTGGTAAAATTCTTGTCAGAATCATGGTGTGATATGGCAGAAACTTTACTTGGCCCAGATCAGAAAATGATTATTGCTGGTGGATTCAAGGCCAGCTTCATTGCTCGAATGGTCACTTCAGATGGAGTTGTAAACCAAGAAGATCTATTCTCATCATATGAAGAAGAAGATACTTGGCTTCTACTTCATGTTGCACATGCTTCACAAGAATACCCTCATGTAGTGGTGTGATCTCCAGACACTGACATTGCAGTTCTCTGTGTATATTTTATTCACAAGTTGGAAACAACTCAAGAGCTTTGGTGTCATAATGGTGTGAAGGATAAAACCAGGTTTATACCAAACCACACCATAGCAGCTGAACTTGGCCAAAAACTATGCAGAATATTGCCAGCAGTACACACACTGACTGGGTGTGATTTAACCAGCAGTCTTGCAAGGGTTGGCAAACTAAAGCCATGGAAGCTTGTCAGGAAAAATCCACACAAATTTAGAAGCCTCACCAAGTTTGGCACTATGGTGAATATTCCTCCTGCATATTTGAAATCAGTAGAACTTCTGATAATCCTTCTCTATGACCCAACAGCTGACTCAGTGAAAGTAAAAGGTGTGTGATATAAGCTTTCCTGTCACCAACAGGACTGGAACGAAGCCCTCCCCCCAACTTCTGATAGTCTTCTGCAACATACTGTACCAAGTGTGCAAATTACCAGACCCTTATTTGGAACCTTTCCTTGGAGGCTCAGCTTGACATCCCATCCCCAGTTAGAAATGGCTGGCATCATGAGAAAGATGGACACATTTCTCCAACACTAATGCTACAGATATCTGCCCCTAAAGCACTCATGGAACTCATTACATGTGAAGGTAAAAGAGCCAAATGTGAGTGCAACTGCAGTTGCTCCAGGCAGAGCATGGCATGCACACAGGCTTGCTTGTGTACTGGTGGCAAGGACTGTTATAATCATCACAAAGTTGCCAGAGTGGACCAGATGAGTCTGATACTACAGATGATTCTGACTTAGACATGTAGCATATGACAAATATATTGAAAAAGGCTAGACACTTGGCTGGCCTGGTGGCACTGAGGGTTGGGCACTGGACACCACACCTTGCACCATGCTGGCAAACCAGGTTCAGGAATGAGCCTGGGTTGTCGGGGGCAGCAAAGGAGGAGAAGGATTGAATGTCCGTAGGACTGCTCTCCTTCTTCTGGGAGGGGGGCAGGATGCCTCGGTGTCCTAGTGGCCTCTAGCGGTGGCTGTGGGTGATGGAAGACCATAGGAAGACTTGGGGGATGTGCTGTGGAAGATGCCAGGAAGGGGCACATGCGGCAGCTTGTGTGCTCCTGTCCCTTGGCATCATTGCGTTCCACAGATGTCCACAGGGGAGAAAAAGGAAAATATGGCCACAAGTCACGGCTGATTGATGGCTATCTCCATGGGAGACTCGCTCGGTGCTGAATGTGCATGGCTTTACTGGATCCAGTCCTGGTGTGAGAGTGTGAGGGGAGCTCTCCACCTCCCCACTGTGGGGGGCAAGCCAAAGGCCTAAATATGGAGCCGGGGGTCCTTGGGACAGCGGCTGGAAACCTCAGGAGGATGCCTGGAAGTGTGAGGTAAGCAGACTGGTGACCAGAGGAAAAAAGTACCAACAAAGAAAAAAAAGTAAAAGGCTAGACACACACACATATATACTGTCATATTGCCCATCGCTGAGAGGGAGTCCATTGGATGTTAGTGTTTTGCTAGCACCATAGTGTGCAATAGTTTATCTGGCTTTTAGTATGATGAATACGGTATTTAAAACTTTTACGTCAATGAATAATCTGTGCATTTATCAATACAAACCACAAGGCCAACATTCTTTAAGTAATGAGCCTTATTAATAATTTGTGTCAAAGAAACCGTTTGCATCAGAATCTTGTCAGAAGACACCAGGAGAAAGGACTGCTGTGTGACTGGACTTCTCTGCTGGGACTATATTGCCCTCCTTCCTCCCCTCCACGCCCCCACCCAAAGCTAGTTCTATTTTTATAGGCACAGGATTTGACTGACAGCAGGAACTTCCTGTTTGGGAGCAGGAAGTGAGTGATCACAGAACCACCAAAGACCCACCATCCTAGAAGGGCAAGAGTAGCTCTCCGGCCCCCTCTAGTTGCTGGAGGTCTGCCTCTGAGCAAGTAAGTGGTCTACTGAGAAATATAGGATATTCTTGTCTCAGAACAGGACAATCAGGAGCTTAAAGGGCACACAGGCAGAAAGTAAGGAGAGAGAGGAAAAAAGGCAGAGGAAAGAGTAAGGATTGAAAACAGTTAAGGGGCCAGAAATGAGACATGATTGGAATGGTGCAGTGCAGTGGCTGTGGAGCAGCAGTCTTCCAGGAGACATTCTGGATGATGCGGTGTTGTCCCATCTGCAGGCACCTCTCTGGACTGAGGGAGGAGGTTGCTCATCTCCAGGCTGAGTTGACCAGGATTTGTGGGACCTCCTCTTCCATCCAGGGACCACCAGTGCCACTGCCGCTCTCAGAGGTTGCCAAGAAAGAGGAGCGGTTGGACCACAGTGGGCTCAGGAGGGTGAGGGTGGTGGAACAGAGGCACATCCCTCCAGTTGTACCTCTCACAATTCCTATGCCATTCTGGTAAAGTGTGGTTCCTCTATGGAGGCACCGCAGTGGAGACCAAGGAGGATGCTGGGAACCTCCACAAAGGAGACCCACAGGAGGGTGGCAGGGGACCCTGCAGGGAAGGAAACAACTTCTGTGGGGGACTCCATTGTTAAGAAGGTAGAACTGGGGAGGAAGGGAGAGGAGGTAAGGTGCCTGCCTGGCGCCATGGCTTGAGGACAGGGAGTGAATCCTCAGGATTGCCAGAGCAGCTGCACAGGGAGGGAGTTGGATGTCATTGTCCACCTAGGGACAAATGATCTGGTTAAGAAAGGGATTAGAGAAGTGCAGAAAGAGTTTGTAGAATTGGGGAGGGGTCTTAGTCAAGTAGCACGCACGGTAACCTTCTCGGAGGTGCTGCCCATCTATGGCATAGGAGAGGCTAGGGTGTTCCGCACCATGGGATTCAATAATTGGTTGAAAAACTGGTGTGAAGCTCAGGGATTTGGCTTCATTGGGGACTGGGGCTCCACCTGGAGTGATGCAAGCCTATACTGGCATGATGGGCTGCATCTGTCCAGGAGGGGAACCAGGATCCTAGGTGATAGGTTTAAATGCTTCATTGGCAAGCTTTTAAACTAGCCAAGGGGAGGCACTGGAAAGGAGCAGGAAATCCTAGCCCCCAAATAATCACAGGAGTGCAAACACCAACATAGAGGTGTCGCTTAGGGAGAAGGGGCAGGGGTAAATGGAGAAAGTGACAAAGGCAAGAAGGACAGGGATGGGGCAAAAGGGAGTAAGGCCATCAGGAAATGGAGGGTAATGAGTACCAATGCCCGTAGTCTGGGCAACAAGCTCCCTGAGTTGGTGGCTTTGATGGAAGAGGGATGCCTGGATATCGTAGCAGTCACAGAAACATGGTACACAGAGAACCATGACTGGGATGTTAACATACCAGAGTACAAAACCTACAGGAGAGACAGGCAGGGGAGAAGAGGGGGAGGAGTAGCTCTCTATGTAAAGGAAGGGATAAAAGCAACTGAACAAAAGAGTAAACAAGGAGGAGAGGAGGCACTGTGGGTCACCCTGAGACTGGAAAGGGCACCAATCCGCACAGGGGTTGTGTACAGACCCCCATGTCAGGGGGAGGGAATGGACAAGGATATGATAGAAGGCATTCTTAGAATGGCAGAGAAAGGGGAGATACTATTGATGGGAGACCTGAATATGCCAGATGTTAACTGGAGCACATTTGCTGCAGCCACATCCAAGAGCAGGGCCATTCTTGATGCCCTTCAGGTGGCAGGCATTAGATAGCTAGTTTCGGAACCCATTCGTGAGGGAGCAATCTTAGACCTCATACTCTCAAATGGGGGCAGTGAGAGGATCTCAGATCTAGAAGTGGGTTGCCATCTGGGGACAAGTGACCATCAAACAGTGTGGTTCACGTTAAACTCAGCTACAGAGTCAAGCCATACAAAAGTGAGGGTACTGGACTTTAGGAGAGCTGACTTTGGCAAGATGGGAGAGTGCCTCAGAAAAGCACTAGCAAACAGGCTAGAAGGAGGTGTGGAGCAACAATGGGGAATCATCAAAACTGCCATCACAGAGGCAACAAGCCTTTGTGTGAAGCAAATAAACAAATCAAAACGAAAGAAAAAGCCACTATGGTTCTCAAAGAGGTGGCTGTGAAAGTCAGGAAGAAAAGATAGCATTCGGAAGTATAAGAAACATAGAAGGAGCAGGACAGAGAGCTGTACCAGTTAAGGCAGAAGGAAGCAGGAGGGAAGTCAGAATAGCAAAGGCCCAAACTGAGGAAGAGATAGCCAACAGTTAAGAAGGGGATAAAACATTTTATAGGTACATCAGCGGCGTAGAAAAGACAAAGGGAGGATAGTGAGGCTGAATAGAATGAAGCGGTGGGTGGGCAGAGGGGACAGTGAAAAGCAGGGATACTGAACAAACATTTCTGCTCAGTATTCACAAAAGAGGAGGGAAAGTGCCAATCCAATTAACAGAAGCACTCTTGATAGGGGGTCGATCCCAGTCCTTTCACAGAAGAAAGGGTTCTGCAAGAACTCCTAAAACTGAAGGTGGACAAAGCAATGGGTCCTGATGGAATTCACCCCAGAATTCTAAAAGAATTAAGGAGGAACTAGTGAAACCACTGGCTACTCTTTTTAATAAATCATGGAGGATGGTGGTACCGAGGACTGGAGGAAGGCGATGTGATTCCCTTCACAAAAGTGGGACCAAGACAGAGGCAGGAAACTACAGACCTGTCAGTCTGACCTCTGTGGTAGGGAAAGTGATGGAGTCACTTTGAAGGAAAGAATAGTTGAGTACCCAGAGGCCAGTGGAGCACAGGACCCAAGGCAGCATGGATTCACAGTGGGAAGGTCATGTCAGATGAATCTAATAGATTTCTTTGACTGGGTGACCAAAGTAGTAGACCAGGGAGGGGCTGTGGACATGGCCTACCTAGACTTTAGCAAGGCATTTGACACAGTCCCACACAAAAGATTAATAGTCAAATTAACCAGCCTGGGAGTGGGTCCCAGGGTGGTAGCCTGGGTAAAACATTGGCTGCACAACAGAACACAGAAGGTAATTGTAAATGGAATCCACTCTGAAGAAAGAGAGGTTACTAGTGGGGTACCGCAGGGTTCAGTATTGGGTCCAGTCCTTTTTAATGTCTTCATCAGTGACATTGCAGAGGGACTGGAAGGAAAAGTATGCCTTTTTGCAGATGATACAAAGATCTGCAACAGGGTTGATACACGAGGAGGTGTGGAAAGGATGAAAAGGGACTTGGCAAGGTTGGAGAAATGGTCAGAAGCATGGCAGCTAGGATTCAATGCAAAGAAGTGCAAAATAATGCACCTGGGAAACAAGAACCCAGGGGAAGAATACACAATGGGTGGGGAGGTAGTAACAACAACAAAAAAGGAAAGGGACCTGGGGTAATCATATCAGATGATCTTAAGGTTAGCAAGCAATGTGAGAAGGCAGTAGGGAGGGCTGGGGGTATACTGGGATGTATAGGGAGAGGCATCAGCAGCAGAAAACAGGAAGTTGTTATCCCTCTGTACAGACAGTTGGTGAAACCCCATCTGGAGTACTGTGTCCAGTTCTGGAGACCCCATCTCCGCAAGGACATAGACAGGATAGAGGTAGTCCAGAGGAGGGCAACTAAAATGGTGCAGGGTCTACAAGAGAAGCCGTATGAGGAGAGACTAAAGAAGCTAATATGTATACCCTTGAGGAAAGAAGGAGAGGGGGACATGATAGAAACTTTAGGTACCTCAGTGGAATCAACAAAGTCCAAGAGGGTAGCATCTTTCAGAAAAGAGACTTGCAAGAACAAGGGGACATAATTTAAAGATAGAAGGAGGGGTTCAGGGCAATGTGAGGAAGTATTATTTCACAGAGAGGGTAGTGGATGCATGGAACAGCCTTCCTGAGGAGGTTGTGGGGTCTAAAACTGTGGAGAATTCAAGAATGCATGGGACAGACATAAGGCAATTCTTGTTGGGGGTAGGAAGAAATAGGCTGTTGGTTAACTAGGATCTACGGCCTATCCTGTAGGTAGGGAAATGGGCAGACTAGATGGGCCAAGCGGTCCTTATCTGGCATCAAAGTCTATGTTTCTATGTTTTATGACTAAACTTTTTTTTGTCTTTTAAAATAAATTGTTTAAATCCCATTTCGTTGGTCATTTTTACTTTTAAACTTGTCTTGACAACTTTAATACATTTCTGTGGCCTTTTTCACTTGCACAAAATGTTGTTTTGACATGGGTACAAAAATCTTGCATTGGCATACCTTGCTACTACTTTACAAGACCACATCCAACCTAGATAAGTACCTAAGGACACTTCTATTAAAATAACATAGTTGTTGCTTTCTGTATGGGGAGTGCCACATCAACAAAAATTTCAAGCCTGGCCCCCAGACTGTTTGGGTGATTTCTGGGTTTGGTAGGGTTTTGTGTAATTGTCTTTTTTCCAGGTTCTTTCACAGGTTGTTAATTGGTTTAACTAGCTTCATAATGATGTGTTAACTGTGTTATTAGTTTTGTCCATTAGGGTTTAATATAGTGTAGGCATATACTTTTTGTCACTGTAGTTATATACTTTCAATTGTTTGATTAGTGTAGGTATATAGTTTTAATTGATAATTTAGCTACAGGTAAAAAGGAGAATAAACAATGACTCTTTGTATGGAAAATTTCATATATATATATATATATATTAGAGGCAAAAAAACTCAGTTTAATGCATTAGTTTGGGTTGTTCCACAGAGGCGAAAGTGAGGAAATTCAGTGTTAGGGTTGAAAGCCCCCCTTGAACCCCCTGCCCACCCCCACAACCGGCATCGGGGTGCACGTTGGGGTCATCGGCCCTAACTCTCACCACATCACATGTGTGAAGAAGCAGAGGTATAGGAGAATGGGGTGAGAGTTGGGGCCGACGACCCCAACACGCACCCCGATGCCAGTTGGGGGGGTAGGCAGGGGGTCCAAAGGGTGCTTTCAACCCTAACACTGAAACACCAGAGGGCCCTGCACTCCCACAGGCATACAAGACTACGATTACACTATCTCAAAAAGTAAGGAAATTCTTTGCAAAAATGTATGTTAATGCGTCAGCTAGGGTTGATATCAAACTGTAAAAAGGAGAGAAATATGACATTAGGGTTTCCAACCATAACACCCCACCCCAACCCTGCACACACCAACAGGTGTCAGTGGTGTGCCTCCGGGTCGTCAGCCATAATGTTCACCCCGTTCTCCTATACTGTACTCGTCTCATCTTATTTATTTATGGAATGGGGTGACCATTATGACTGATGATCCCAAGGCACACCCCTGATGCCTGTTGGTGTGGGCAGGGTGGGGGTGTTAGGGTTGGAAACCCTAAAAATCATATTTCCCACCTTTTTACAGTTTGATATCAACCTTAACTAATGCAATAGCATAGTTTTTGCAAATAATATAGAAAGATAGCTACAGACAGACAGACAGACAGACAGATAGATAGATAGATAGATAGATAGATAGATAGATAGATAGATAG
The DNA here is from genome assembly GCA_016271365.2 of Neoceratodus forsteri. Lineage (NCBI taxonomy): Eukaryota > Metazoa > Chordata > Ceratodontiformes > Ceratodontidae > Neoceratodus > Neoceratodus forsteri. Next base: position 401,355,847 of record CM057454.1, read on the forward strand.
ATAGATAGCTTATAGTGATGCAGTAGCACCACTATAGTTAGGGTTAAGTAGGTTGTTTAAAGTTAATCCCCTAACTTTGCACTTTAATAGATTCACCACTGCTCAACAGATTTGCATGACATTTTGCATGCGTGGGCTTGGGGTCACATTCTCTTGACTTGCCAAGATTCATTCCAGCTGTATGTACAGATTCCGAGATCTGGTTAGTGAAAAAAGTGAAAAAATCTGTGATTTGGGTTTTTTTTCTGTTTTTTCGTCCTCGCCTAGTGCCCAGACGGTTTTGAATTTTGTTTTGAAACTTTCAGGGTAGAAAGGGCTTGGGCCACAGTTGTGCTTTTCATGGGTATTGTGAAAAAAAAATATTAATTTGTTCCAGATTTATAAGGATTTGAAATTTCAGTTTTGAGCATGCTCACTACGGTCTTTTGGATAGCTCTTTCATGTGAAAAAAGATTTTGGCCCATACAAAAATAGATTCTGTTTCATATGGGGGTAATCATCTTTTACGAGAAAAAAAAAAATTTTTGTTTGGCTGCCATCTCGTTTCCATTTTTTTTTCAAAAGCAATTTTTTTTGAAAAGCTGTAAAATCATAGCCTGCAGAGACACTAACACATGTATCTTGCTAATCAGGACCCCCTTAAGTGGATTCTGCTGTTAGGTTTGGCAAAATCACCTAGAAATGTGTTTTTAACACATTTGAAAATCTTTTTTTTTTATACAAAAATTTCTTTTTTCCTATGGCCATATGAAAAAAGAATAGGGCCATACATGAAAAAAAGAATTTGGACTTAGGGTTTTTTTTCAGATTATTTTTCCACATAAAGGAATCTTTTTTTGTATGAATGACAACACCTCACAAAAAATATCCCTTTATATGAAAAAAGAATTTGGACTTAGTGTTGTTTTTTTTCATATTTCGGTCAGGATTCACAAAAGAGATGTGCCGGCACATCACAAAAATGTGACATGAAATGATTCACAGACAGGGAGGATGCACTGGTGCATCCCAGATGAGTTACGCAGAGCAGGATGCACTGTAGATGCATAATAATGATATGTGACGCATATAGAGGAGCATGATCTCTGGCGTACACATGCATGTACAGCACAAAGCAATTCACAGTGCCAAAGGGAAGCGCAACTACAGAACAAACCCGGCACAAATACCAAATGCGCCATGAAAAGATAAGTATAAAAGAAGCAGACTTAAGTGCAAGCCACCAGCAGGTCAGTGGCAAAATAGCAGCACCAACACAGTGTGAGAGTGAGAGGGAGAGAGAGAGCACACCAAGGCCATAGATGGAGCACCATTTGTTATGGTTGGACTACTAATGAGGATGAGGAGACAGGGAGATGGAAGGCACCATAGGCGGCTGGCCCCATGGTGGTATCATGCCAGGCTGTCCTTTGAGCAGCTGACAGATACAGAGACAGTAGGCCAATACCGCCTGAATTGGGCCATTCTGAGGCAGCTCTGTGAGCTGTGCCAAGAGCAAATGCATGCACCCACTGGACATGGTCATGCCATATCAGTGGAGACCAAAGTGACAATGGTAATGTCCCTGCTCACCACATAAATCTTCCAGAGGCCTTCTGGGGACACCACTGGCATATCACAGGCCTCCACTTACCATCTCCTCACACAATTCCTCAATGCGCTGCTACCCCATGCTCCGGAATATATCCATTTCCTCAACACACAGGCAGAGCAGACAGAAGCAATGCAGGAGTTCCACAGGGTGGCACACATACCAGGCATCATAGGGGCCATTGCCTGCACCCATGTGGCAATTTATGTACCACCTGGTGATGACGCGGTAACATACATCAACCATAAGAGACATCACTCCTTCAACTGCCAGGTGGTGTGCAATGCCAAAGGGCACATCAGCAATGTCTGTGCCACACACTCTGGGAGCACACATGACACCTTTATATGGCACCAGTCTGCCCTCTGCCACAGATCTGAGGCAGGGGACATACCAAGTAGCCATTTAGTAGGGGCATAGGACATGGCAACCAACCACACAACAGAGCACTATGGCACAGGATAGGAGGGGGGTAGGTGTGCAGAGAGCATGATGCACAAAGTGCAGAGGGTGCAGCAGATGTGGGACAGTGGAGGGGTGGAAGGTGACACAGGCAGACACCAGCTGGTACAGGGTGGCACATGTGCAATGCTTGGATTGTGGGGTGCAGTGGCATTGGGGGCTTGTGTGGCAGGGACAAGTGTAACACATGCAGACAGCAGCCACTGCTGCAATGCACACTGGGCAGGACAATGGTGGGCATGGTACATGTGACTCTGATGGCATTTGTTGCCTGGGTCCAACAACAGCAGCAGACCCAGCAACAGCAGGTGGATGGTGGGGGTAGGAGTGCAAGGAAGGGACAAGCACAGCCAGTGGTGGACACTCAGCATACATAGCTGTGCAGCATGGGGTGGGGGGGCATGCTGCAAATGTGACCAGTGTACTAACAGCCACCCTTCACCCCCACAGGTGATGTGACATACCCACTGAGGCCCTGGCCCCTCACCCCCTTCTGATGACCTGGAACAGAGGCAGAGGAGTGTTATAATGAGGCACACACTGCTACACGCACCATCATCATGTGCATCTTCAGCATGTTGCAGATGAGCTTTCGGTGCCTGTGTAGGTCAGGTGGGGCCCTACAGTATAGCCCTGGGAAGGCCTGTGGCATATTCCTGGCCTTTTGTATGCTACACAACATGCCCATTGACCGTGGAATGGCTGTTGAGGCCAGTGAGGGTAACAGTTCCGGGGAGGAGGACGAGGGTGTGGAGGAAGAAGCAGTGCCACAGGGCCAGAACACTGGACCACCAATGGGATGGCAGGACCCATTGCTGGATGCAAGGTTAAGACTCTATAGGAGCATGCTGGTGGAAGAGCATTTTGGGAACCATAGGTGAGTATCTCAGGCATGTATAGGGGAGGTGCACAATGGTGACAAGAGGTAGAAACACCGCTGTGCAGTGCATGGCAGACACAGCACAGCACACAAACAGGACATGCCACACAGTGGTGGTGTGGCAGCAGTGGACCCCAGACATGCCAGAGACCACAAGGTCCAGACACACACACACACACACACACACACACACACACACACACAGAGCTCAAAACACACACGCATGCCACAATGACAGTGCTAGGGATGGCATGGATCAGTGTGCAATGCTGCTGGCACACAGGTGCAGCAGACACTGGACCACACTCATCATGCCCATGCCACATAACACAGCAGTGGTGCACACAGACATGCAGGTGGCACTGCACTGGGGGCCAATGATGGCATTGCTCTGGGGCAGGTGCATGCCACCCATGCTACCCTAGGCACCATTATCCAGGTGAGAGGGACACAGAGGTGAAAAGTGCAGCAGCCATTGGAACAAGGACCTGGATGTCACAGGGTGTCACCAAGGCTGCCACAGACACAAGGGTGGCCTCTGCTATGACTGATGGCTGCAGATGTGGCACCACCAGCCCTGTAGGGGTACTGCAATGAGACCGTGAATGGGTGCTTATCAGTGTGGTGGCCCCATGAGTGATGTCTGTGCCAGGGATGCTGGGCAGTGCAATGTGAGGCAACAGTGTCAGCAGCAATGGGTCACCTGACGCCACTGCCTGGCTGTGTGGGAGGTGCTGCTGGTTGTCTGGCTGGAGGCCCGATGGCCATGGCGCATAACAGATTCAGCCGCTGCCTCCACAGTGGCTGCAGTCTGCTCCAATGCTGTGGTCATGCCCACCTGCTGTAGGCATGCCTCTGTCAACATCTGGACATGCCATGCAACCACAGACTCATGCTCCAGGACCATCAGCATCCAGAGGCCCCTGAACTCCACACGTAGGGCTGTCTTCCACTCTACAGTATCACACAGGAGGCAGACATAGCCCTCTATGTTCTTGGTGGGTGAAGGCTCACAGTGATGTCACCGATGAGTGGGTGATGAAACAGCCTGTGGAGGGGCATCCATGGATGGTGGGTGCACCATGGCAAGCTGTGGCATGGGCAGGGCTTGGGCATGCTCGACCCCAGCACATCCATGGCTAGTGTTTTCATGTTCCAATGGTGCCTGCATGTGTCCCACAGCACCTGGATGTGATGCCCTTGATGGCCCCAACCCTGCACCTAGACTAGATGCAGAGAGAACAGCACCCACCACTGAGAACAGCTATGCAGCCTCTACATCTGTGCCATGTGCAGCATGGCCATCAATGCCATCAGGGGCCACCTGCACAAGCACCTGTGTGCTGCATGTCCCACTGTCAGCCATGTCTCCCTCTATCTGGGTGGTGTCATCATCCACAGGGCCATCACTGTACACCTCCTGCATGCCAGATGTCAGCACAAGAAGGGTGTCAGTGATATCCACTGCATCTGCTGGGTCATCATCAGAAAATCCCAGTAGACCCTCCAGCCATGTGGTGACATTGCTGCCAGCAGTGGCAGCACTGGCTAAGGGGCCTGACGGGCCCACCACCACTGGCACTGGGGCAGGTGGCACCAGTGCAGTGAACGGTCCAGGGATGGCACCATCCACTGCAATGCCTGCAGCCCTGTGTGATGGGCCAGCATCATCACCCACTAGGGCATCCTGTGCAGCTCTGCACATGGCCACACCCATGAGGCATGATGGAGAAGTGAAAAGGAGATGAGAGAACATGGTTAGTGTCAATGGATTATACAGTGACATACATACATACATACATACATACATACGTCCATACATGTGCAGTTTGACACAGTGTTATGCCATGGTTGCACATGACAGTCCCTGGCATGGCTGTGCAGTGTCTATAACACCACTGCAGCCATGCACCTACTGTAATCAGTGATGTGTGGTGACAGGCCATTGCCACATTGTACCCTGTGTGCCAATGCTATGACTTGCCCATCCAACAGTGTTTGTGTCCCAGCAGCCTGACTAAGTCCAGCCCATCACATGTGCCACCGTGGGTATGGATGGTCAGACACAGCATAGCACAGCATGGGCCACACAAGGGCCACCACCACATATGGTACATCACATGGGACCACAGTCATACAGCAGCACACATTGGGACTGGCATGGCAGCCAGGGTGCACACGTGGCCAGACACGTGTCATGTGCATGGCTACTTACAGTACTGTGGTGGGCTGCTACCTGTCTGGAACTCCCCTCCAGGGACACCCTGCACAGTAGATCTGGCAATGGTTGTCACTAGGAGCTCCTCATTAGGGCTCAGTCACACATCTGCTTGTGGGCCACCCCCTGTACATCACAGGGAAGCCTTAATGTTGTCCACCTTCTCTTTGGCCCTCCTTTTCCCATCATTAAGGTGCTTCCTGCACTCCAGTGGGGTTCTGTTGTACTTGCCCATGGCATTCACATGATGGGCTACTGCCTCTGAGCCCTCCTCCCGTGCTGTACAACTGCCACCCATGCCTGACAGTACATCACGCCGCAGATTGTACTCTTCAATGAGGGGCCCACTCCTCATCTTTAGTAAAGTTTGGCCACCTGTGACTGGTGGCACTCTCTTCCTGACATAATGGATTTTGTGGGAGAGCGCAGACAGACATTAGACATGCACCTGGGGATTCCCATGTGGCCATTACCAACAGGCAGAGCATGTGCAGTGTGGTGCACAGTGTGTCATAGCAGTCAGTGCTACATCCGGCATGGTCAGCCTACCCACCATGGACAGCTGCATGGCCATGGACATGCCACCTGTGACTCATGTCCAAAGATACATGCAGCTGTCTGCCCATCACCTTCCCTATGCACACCTCACTGTTTGTGGAGGCACGTCAGCTGCCAGCATACCTCCCCCCACTGGGGCAGTCTGTGGGACAGTGTGTGGCACACCAATTCATGCAACAGGTGTCTCTGCACATGGCTGGATATCAACAGGCTGTCCACTGACCAGTTAATTATTTGTATTGGCTACACTAGTATTTGACTTGTAAGCAAATGGATGACTCTATTTTACAGTCCGTTGGCAGTCATCTGTATCTTCCTCCCTTGGGTTGTGCCTGAGTATAGGGGTTACCTAGTGCACTTACCCAGTCCACAGCAACAGAAGTAATACATGTGGAAATGAAACAGTACTCACCTTCAAGGCTGTGACTCCTCTCAGTCACCTATTCTCAGCGTGATCTGAGTTGGGAGCATTTATGGCTCAGGGCATGCAAATGAGGACTGGAGCAGTGATAATGAGATGCTAAACAGCTGAGAAGCCCCTGAATATGTTATTAGGCTGATTTGGGAGCATTGTCTTTGAATTGCATAATTGCCCTCAGCTCATCTCAGTCAGCATGGCGCATCTGCTGAGGTGGGTGCATCTCTACACAGCGCATTACCCATGCATGCATGGTGCATTTGGGTCATCTTCTTGAATGGGGCGCAAGTGCTTTGACATATTCAGTGCACATGCACTGTGCATTGTACCCCAGGTGCAGCACAACAGTTACATGATTGGTCTGACACTCGCATCGCAGACATGCATATGGTGCACGTCACATGGTGCAGTCTTTCCATGCATACATGTCTCCTTTCACGTGGTGCACATTGTGGCAGTTGTGCAACATCATGCTACTGCGCAATACAGGCACTATGCACGATAGCGGGTGCCACATGTAACATGGTGGACAGCTACATATTTCCCATGCATGACCTGGTCATGACCCATGACCTCACATTCCCACCATAACATTGCACATTGCGTGTGTGCCTGTGGGTGCATGACAGACCAATCGTGTTTTACACCGCTGTGCACGGGGGCATGCACATGGCCTAGTGGCACATGTGGAGCCATTTTGCATTTCAGCTGTGCATACATTGCATGCAGCTGTGTGGTGTTTCTGCTGTGGGGATGCCAAGGGCAGGGAGGATTAGACCAAGGGCCATGAACTGGTCTGAGGTGGAGCTGTTCCATCTGGTGGACCTGGTGCTGCATGTGGAGGGGCAGATTTTTGGGAGGGAGGACCTGCAGGTGCCCAGGGTGCAGGTGTGGGCCACCATTGCCTGGCAGCTGGTGTGGCACACAGGGGTTCCCCACTCTGGGGAACAGTACAGGCACCATTATGGTGACCTTGGCCGGAGGGACAGGGCCTGTCTTCAGTGGCTGCATAGAAACATAGAAACAGAATTTGATGGCAGATAAGGACCGCTTGGCCCACCCAGTCTGCCCATTTCCCTACCTGATGGATAAGCTGCAGATCCTAGTTAACCAGCAGCCTACTTCTTCCTACCCCAACCCCCTAGAATTGCCTTATGAGTGTCCCATGCATGCTTGAATTCCACCACTGTTTTTGACTCCACAACCTCCTCTGAAGGCTGTTCCATACATCCACAACCCTCTCTGTGAAAAATACTTTAAATTACCTCTGAGCTGCCCCTTCTATCTTCAAATTGTGTCCCCTTGTTCTTGCACCTCTTTTTGAAAGATGCTACCCTCTTGGACTTTGTTGATTCCTTGAGGTACTTGAAAGTTTCTATCATGTCCCCCCTCTCCCTCCTTTCCTCGAGGCTATACATATTAAGCTCCTTAAGTCTCTCTTCATATGTCTTCCAGTGCAGACCCTGCACCATTTTAGTTGCCCTCCTCTGGACAGCTTCCATCCTGTCTATGTCTTTGTGGAGATTGGGTCTCCAGAACTGCACGCAGTACTCCAGATGTAGTCTCACCAGCTGTCTGTACAGAGGGATAATAACTTCTTGTTTTCTACTGGTGATGCCTCTCCCTATGCATCCCAGTATCCCCCCAGCCCTCCTTGCTGCCCTCTCACATTGCTTGCCCACCTTTAGGTCATCTGATATGACTACCCCCAGGTCCCTTTCCATTTTTGTTGTTGTTAGTATCTCACCCCCCATTGTGTACTCTTCCCCTGGGTTTTTGTTTCCCAGGTGCATGCAGGGGTACACTTCCATGACCAGGTAGGTTGCACGTGTATGTGTACAGGACAGGCACATGTGGGGTGGGGATGGGTCACATCACAATATCACACTCACATGGGCAGTCCCCAACAAGCACACTTGGCTGTGGCTGCACCTGCCCTGTGGTGCCCTGTCATGCATGCGACATGGGGTGGGCCTCTCTGAAGTGGTGTGTGTGTGGGACAGGTACACTGTGTTGCACATGGGGTGGGACCACCATGTGCAATGCATAACTGTGGCAGGGCACTTCACGGTTTCATGCAAGGCTGCTGTGTGCAGCTGTGGACTGCATGGTTGTGTACACCATCAATGCATGCCCACACTGCTGTTGGAGGTGGGTTTGTGCAATAATGTGTATACTCATGGTAGTATCTGTCTGTTGTGTCTTGCAGGGCTGGAGGTCAGGTGGTGGGTCACACAGGCTGCTGAGGACCATGTGCAGAGGGCCACAGTTGATGCGCAGCATGGTATCCATCTGAGTGCAGGTAGGTGGCTACTTTGTGTGTGCAGTGTCTGTCTGGTGGGGTGGGCTTCTGCTTAGTTGGGGGTTGTGTATTTACAATGGTACTTTGTGTATGTTCTCTGTGTTCTTCCTGTAAGTCCCTGGGATTGTGACACTGGGGCTGGAGATGGAGGACCCCTGGAGCAGCAGCAGGCCAGTGGGTGAGGTGTCCAGCAGGCCATTCAAGCAGCACTGTGGCCCATATTGTGTGTGCAGGCCCAACTGCAGCGGACATCGGCAACTGTCGTCCACCTACTGTTGGCATGTGGCCACGGGGGTTTGCGAAGTCGTGTTGCTTGGCCACGCTAATAGCTGTTTTTTGTAAATAGTTTATAGTAATGTATAGATGTTGCTGTGTCCCCCACCTTCCTTTCCTATGTTGCTGTCCCCACCCACTACCCCCTTCTGCACTCCAGTTACTGTATATAGTCCCTCACACCACATCCCCTTTGTATCATCATATGTATATAATTGTTTTGGGGTTTTGTTTCTTATTCCTGTAATTGTTCTTGTTATTGTTTCTTGTATTAAATTATCTGTTCTCTGACACGGTGTCTGTGGTCCTTCACTGTTCCACAGTCCTGGGTTTCTGTACTGTCACAAATTGCTCACTGTTCCCTTGCTGCCATGCCCCTGTGTTCACCTGTATTTGTACAGTCTGCTTCCCCCCCCACCTCTGTGTGGCTCCACTGTGGCTTGTGCATGGACCTCATGTTCTGCTGTTCATGTCTCTGCCCCCAGTCTGTGTGTGCTGCTTGTGACATGCATACATTGTACTGCTGCACTATTGGTCTGTGGCCTGGTGTACGGTGGCCTGTGGTTGGGGGTTTGGACTGGCTGTGTGGCAGTGTGGTGGCACTGTGTGCTGCCCATCATATGGCATGGTGTCAGCCTGTCGCCTCCCACACGGCCATGGTCTTGGCCACCTGTGGTGTTGGCCTTGTCCAGTGGCCACCACCTTGCTCCTTGCGTTCACCCGCTGTTGTGTAGTGCCATGCCAGTTGCAGTGTACTTGTTCTGTGTACCTGCCATGGGTCTGTGTGGGGTGTGGCCTGGGCCTCTGAGTGTTGTTCTGTATGCCCAGTCTCATTATTGTGCCTGTTTTGGCCACTGTTGTGCCCTTGGCCACTCTGGCTTGTCCCTTTGGTCATGTGTCCCTGTCTCCTTTGTCCCAGTGCATTGTTCCCTGTTGCTCCCACATGCCTTGCCGGGTTGCTCCGTATTCACTGTGTTGCTCCCCTGGGTGGTTGTATGCATCCCAGATGTGCTGGTGCATCTACACTTTCACCCTGCCCTTTCTGCATGATTCACAGTGAGGTTGCATATGGCGCACCCTATGGCACATTCCTTTGTGATTCACTCACCATTAGGTGGGTGCATCCTATTTGCACTGGCACATCTCACTTGCACCCAGCGCATCTCTTTTATGAATCCTGCCATTCAACTTTAACAAGTCATAACTCTGTCAATATATGTAGTTATGGGACAATCTGTATACCACAATAAAGTTCATAATGAGTACTAGAGCACTAACACATAACACCCTCCAATAAATTTAGGGACCATAAGAAAAAACCATAAAAATTAAAAGATTACAATTCCTATAGGATAACACTGCAACTGTAACATGTAACTCTGTCAATCTTTGGAGTCATTGGACAATGTATATATCAATAGTAAGGTCTTACTGACTAGTACAACACTAAGTCCCAAAGAAATAAGAACTGAAAAAGTCCATCACTACAAAAAAAAAGAATTTAAAAGGAAGTACATAAATTGCTTTACTGGAGGAATGGAAGCACAGGGCCCACACCCACATACACATGTGGATAAATGGACGCATGGAAGAGCTGGGCCCAGAGGGCCCTAAGCTTCTACAATCACATGGATGTGTTCAGGTAGGTCCCTTTTGAATCCACGTGAATGACAACATGATTCTACTATCTCAAAAAGTAACAAAAATCATTGCAAAAAACTTCATTAATGCATCAGTTAGGGTTACACCAACAAAAGTAGTGAAATGTGGGTTTAGAGTTTCCAACCCTAACTCCCCACCCCCAGACTGCAAGCAGCAAAAATAAAAAACTTCATGGTTTTGGCTGTCCTGAGTCTTGGCACATCAGGCCTGGAATCTTCCTTGGGGTTATCAACCCTAACTCTTACCCCATTCTCATACAGTCTGCATATCAGAGCTTATTTGCTGATGGAATTGGGAGAGTGTTGGGGTTGATTACCCCAAGGAGGACCCCAGACCTGATGTGCCAATACTCAGGACAGTCAATAAATGAGGGGGAGAGGTAGGAAGGGAGTTCCCCCAGCCAGTGTTTAGTAGTGAATTTAGCACAATGTGAGAGGCATCTATTTGTAATGGAGGGGAAGGAAAGGGCTCGATAGATGTCACAGTGGTGGGTTCAAGAGGGAGCATCAAGGGCAAATTGGTAGAAGGAGTTCAAGAGAGTGTCCAATCTGGTCAGAGAGAACTTAGGGGCAGCACCATAGACTACATCGCAGTAGTCAAAAATAGGGAGGATCATCTTCTGGACAATCTCACACCTAGCTACAGGAGGGATGCAACTGCAGTTCCTGAACAAGGCACCAACCTTGGGGCACAATTCTTTCTAGATGGCATCAATGTGTCCAGAGAAGTTGAGGTGTTGGTCTAACCAAACCCCAAGGTATCTGAAGGATGAGGTGTCCTCAAGTAAAGTCCCATCAAGAGTGTGGAAAGTGGGCAGGAAGGGAAGCCTAGAGAATCTCTGCCTTGTGCCAAAGGTTATGGAGACTGTCTTCTTGGTGTTGAGGAATAATTGATGGTTTACAAACCAGAGCTGGACCTTGTTGAAGTCATGCTGCAAGCTGGCTCTAACTTTGGCTGGGCATGAGCCAGATGCATACAGGACAGTATCATCAGTGTACATGTGTATGGTGGAGGAGGGGGAGCAGACAGATGGCAGGTCATTAAGGAAGATGGAGAACAGAAGAGGACCAAGCACAGAGCCCTGAGGGATGCTAGCGCTGATCAGGAGGGGTGGCAAGATGGCATCTATGATCTTAATTGATTGGGTTCTACCATTAAGGTAGGCCTTAAACCAGTTAGTGGCGGAAGGCGTTAGACCAGCAGATGAGAGGCAACCAAGGAGAAGGGAGTGGGAAACAGTGTCAAAAGCCTTGGCAAGGTCAACAAATATGGCTGAGGTGATTTGACCATTGTCCATCCCAGAGAGGATGGAGTCAGAGAGCTGAAGTAGGGAGGGAGGTGGTGGTAGAGTGTTTTTTCCTGAAACCAGATTGGAATGGGATGAAGAAGGAGGAGGTATCAGATAGAAAAGAGGGGAGTTGAGAGAGGACTAGATGTTCTTGTAGTTTAGCTAGGGTAGGGAGTAGCGAGATGGGGTGATAGTTGCCAGGGGATGAGGGGTCTCCACCTTTAGATAGGGGGAGGACCACTGCTTGCTTCCAGGTGGTAGGGACATTGGAGGCTGAGAAGGAGAGATTTAAGATTAAGGAGTGGGGGTAGGCAATGACTGGGGTTGAGAGAGAGAGGAGTTTAGGGTCAAGGTCATCTGGGGAAGATCCTCTTGAGGGATTGATGGTGAGGAGGTCATTTAGAGTATTGGTGGGGGAGACTGAAGAGAATGAGATGGAGGGGTGTAGGGAAATAGGAAGTGGAGCAGTTTTTGGGGGGATAGAGGGGCAGCTTTGACATTTGAGAGAGGAGGGGGAGGGGTAATTAGGGAGGGACTTCAGCAGTTCGGTTGCACAGGAGGTATAATAGGAGTTAAATTCTGCAGCTACAGCATGGGAGTCAGCTACAAGATTGCCATTTAACTTTAACACTGGGGAAGGAGGGTGGGACTGAGGGGTAAAGAGAGCATGAACCACCTTCTAAAACTTGGAAGGGGAATTTATGTTAGTGAGGAAAGCATGTTTGAAGTAATTGGACTTGGCTAGCCTTGTTGCCCTGGTACAGGCATTTCAGAGCTTATGGTAGTCTGTTAGGTCACTAGGAAGCTGGGTGGATTTATGTTGCTTCCAGGCATGATCTCTGGCCCTAAGACAGGTTAAGAGTTCTGGAGTAATCCACAGTAGGTGGTTACCCCTAACCTGGTTTGTCTGAGAGGGGTAAAGGCATTCCAATTTGCAAGGAATATTTCTTTGAAGTAGGCTAGAGTCTTATCAATTAAGAGGGAGGAGACTAAGGGAGACCCATCAGAGAGAGAGAGAGAGAGAGAGAGAACGAGACAGGTTGTGCAGGAGAGGTTCAAGGTCTAAGTATTTGAAGGAGCAAAGTTGCAAGGTTTTATGTGGAGATTTTGGTCTGTGGATTTTCCTGACAATAAATATTGGGTTGTGGTCACTGACAGGGTCTGGGAGGATGAAAGAGCTAATTACTCTGTGGGGATGGGTGGTAAGAGCCCAGTCAATCAGGAAGTGATTTTGTGTCTTATGGTTAGGGTGGGTGGGTTCTGAGATCAATTGCGAGAGGTTCAGGGCTCCAAGATCATTACATGTTTTGGATGTCTTGAGAGACAGCCAGTTTAAGTTAAGGTCACCTAAGACATATAGTTCATCAGCACGAGAAAGGACTGCGATGGAGGTTATGCTGTCGAGAGCAATAGAAGGCTGGACATTTGGGTGACAGTAAATGCCAGCTATAAAGATGGGGAGGGTGAAGGGCAGAGTTAAATGAATAGCCAGTGTGTTGTGGGATGCTGGGCTAGTGGATGAATAAATAACAAAATATTGGAGGGTGGTAAAAATGTACATGGCGATGCCACCACCTCTACTTGCTCAGTCTTCCCTCAGGACAGAGTAGTCAGCAATGGAGACCGAGAGATCCGGGATCATGCTTTTTAGCCACGTTTCCATAATGATCAGTATGTCAGGTTTTAGAGTGGCCACCATGGTTTGTAGAAGGTTGATTTTTTGCAACAAACTACATATATCTAGATGAAGGGCTGGCAGTATAGCCTAGAGTTTAGAGTAATGAGCTGTGAACGAGCTTGGTACATCCAGCAGACCAGACCTTGATTTGATTCTCACAACCTCCACTTGCATACTGTGTGACTCTGAGCAAGTCACTTAATCGCCCTGTGCTCCCAGGTCGCCCCTGAAAACAGGCACTTGTGCCTAGTGCACCTTACCCAGTTACCAAAAACTAAAATAAAAATAAATAAATAAATAAAAATGAAGGATCTTGAATCCCTTCAGGAGGACAGCAGGAGCAATAGAAGGGGCCACGGTAGATAATGGAGCATTCAGGGCATGAGACGGAGATGGACCAGGGTTGGGGTGGATATCTCCACAGAAGAGCAAGATTAGAGCTAGAATGAGGAAGTGAAGCTTGGGGCTTTTAGAGTTAGATGTCTAGGAACCAGTGAAACTAGCAAGGTAGTGCGCATGAGAGTAGGGGAGCTATGTTATTGCCTACATAATCTCTTTTTCAATGCTCTTTGACTCTCCTTGTGTGCTAAAAATGGCAGCAAAATCCTATCTGTCTATCCATCTATCTATCTATCTATCTATCTATCTATCTATCTATCTATCTAGCTAGCTAGCTAGCTATCTCTATATACAGTATAGTACTCTGGAGTACTGATTTTTTTTTCAAGTGAAACCCAAGGAAATGCATTCTCCAGCAATGCATGCTCTAGCTGTCCATACCTTCTAAATTTAAATTTGTTCTAGTTGGTCTTGTACCACACACAGTTTTTATGAAAATAAAGCTGCTAAGGTCTATGGAGGGAAGGAAGGAAAGGAAATATTCTTAAATAATGATTTTCTTATAAGCAGTATTACAAAGCACTTTATAAACCATGAGTGATATGAGACTGAATTTTGCTGCCATTTTTAGCACACAAGGAGATTGAAAGAGTATTGAAAAAGAGATTATGTGGGCAATAACACAAGCCAGGGCGCTGCATTTGTTTGGAGATACAGGCTGTTCTCCAGTGTTTGTTTAGGCATGCCGCATGACACCACAGACCTAGTGCTCCACAGCACACACACGGGAGGAGTGCCAATATCTCACAACAAACTGCAGTGTGTTACTGCTCTTATAAAGTAGGCTGGAATTATAAATGTTGGTTTGGAAAATTCAGTGCTGTGTGTGTTCAAAAGTACATATAGGCAAGAGCCTATCAGGCAACCTGGATTATTGAACCAGAGAGTTGTATCTGCAGTGGCCATGTTGACCCATTTTATAAAGAAAGGCTAATGTCATGGATGTTGAGACTCACTCAGGGTCACAGCGAGTTACTGGTAGTTGTTGGACTCCACCCTTGGCCTCAGGGTTCACAACTCTGCTTAGTAACCACTAGGCCAGATTGCCTTCCTGCCAGCATGATTTCATGATGAGTGCCTAGGACTGTAAGTAAAGAGATACTGGTTCAAATCTCAGCAAAGCTACAGGCACATTATGTGGCTTTTGCAAGTCCTCTTACCTCAAAGGGCTTCAGTTCCCCAACGTTTAACTGGTTTGAAGCTGGAACCTCACTTAAAGATGGATAAAGAGTCTCAGTTTAGTTATCCTAAGTATACAGAGTGCAGTAAATGCAGTATAATGTATTTATCATTTAACATTTTCCAGCTATTAAAAGCTTTATTTTTGAAGAAATTCCTCATCAGACTCTGCAATGCAGAGGAACGATTCAAATTCACAAAATAAATTCTGGTTGTGTCCTGGAAAATTACTAGATGGCATGCACAGCATGTTATAACACCAGGTAAATTTAATATGGTATGCAAAGACTGGAGAAGAGAAGCTGGGATGTAGAGCACATTGACATGGGGCCAATCTGAGATATTATGCACAACAGCACCAGATCTTTGGCTTCTTCAACCCTGCCCACTTTCTCATGTTGACTCACCTATGCTAACACCTTGCCTCTGAGAGGACAGTAGATGTTGCGTGTTCAGCCAGTATGTCACAGGGCCCTCCAACTAGCCTACCAGAGGAAGAGCTTCTGCAGCAGGACAGGTAGATCCTTCCCCCTATAGTTTTGGCAGATTCCACCAAGCCAGTCTGACAACAAAACCACAATGAACATTGCATCGACAACTTTGCCCCCAACAGTCCGTACACTGCCAGCCAACAGAAGCAAAACTTTACCACAGAGAAAACAACCACTGATCAGTAAGAGGGGCTCTGCCCCCTGCACCCCCCAAACAATAAGATATTCACCTCCAGATCAGAGGTGTAGGAAGGAAACAGCACAACACCCATGGGGCGGCAAGACGGCAGGTGCTGCAAAATCCCAGTCGATGGAATAACTGTCGATCGGGTTGCAGTGCCCACATTTCTGTCACTATAATGGATGTCTCTGTGCTGGTGGCGCACTGTCTGGGCAGGCTTCCTCTGCAATACCACTTTAAGTCCATTGGTCCAGGGAAGGAAGTCCAGCTTATAGCATGAACTCAGGTCTCCTGTAGGGGATCACAACACATTCCACTACTACCACTGGGCCTTGTTCCAAATTCATTTTAAAAGGGCTGTGAACTAGCCTATAGAAATGTCATCACTTCATCAGAGATCCAAACTTTCCACATCATTGCCAGGGATTTGTTCGCTAGTCACTTCAATGAGTGCTGTAGCTGTGTTTTACTTTAAAAACACAGATGGCAATATCAGGCCTGTTTTTGTAGGGGACAAATATGGTTAATTACTAGAATTAGCATCATTTCAGAAAATGTACATTAATGTGGCTTAAATTCATTAGAAATAGGGCAGCACTGTGGTTAGGATTTAGCATTAATTAACACTGCATTAGGTAGGGTAGAATCTTTTTATGCAGCCTCAGATATGGTTTATTGTTTTAATACTGTTGGATGATTACATTTATTATTGTCATGAATACTAGTACTTCCACTTATAGTACATACCTGTGTAGTGTCCCTGTTCTGGGGATTTCTTAAATGGACTCTTTAACCTAGGACTTCATGACCTTAAATCTGTATTGTTGCCTCTTCAACCATCTTTTTATTGCTGCAGTGGGCGTAGCCATGCAGACCTCTTGCTATCAAAAAAGAAGATCTGCAATCCTTCTGACCGAACATGTTGGAGATGCAACACAGTCGCCGCCATGTTTGTGAAGCACTGTGCTCTGTTGTTCATTACCAGTGCACTGCTGTATTTTTCAGTGGCCACGGTGGAACACAGCACACTCTACCTTGTCCAAGATGGCCCCCAAACTGTATTGCACATGCGTGATGACTAGCACATGTGCAATACATGTTCTTCCCCACCACCTGACCCTCCTACTCAGCATTCCGCAACCCCCCCAAGCCCTTATTACCCATCTGGGGTCCAGTGCCATAATCTTTTGTGGACTGCAGACACATCTTCCTCTTCAAAGTCAGACAGTGAACAGAAGAAGAGGTATGCTGTTCAATATATTCAATGGTGTTTTGACCTTAGTGGCATAACTTGGCCATTTTTTCATATATTTGGCACACATTTTCAACATGCCTCTTCTTTGAACCCACTTCATGAATAATTGCATTGCCATTAGGCAAATCTATCATGAAAAGTGATTTCATAGTCCCTGCATGCAATCACCTTTTGGGCAAGAGTTAAAAGTTTCTCTGCCCTTGTTTATGAGGTGGGGTCATTAGAAGGGTATGTTGAAAATTTAGTAAAAAACTATTAAAAAACAACAAAGGTTTGAGTCTACATTGAATTTCGCAAATGCAGGCTCATAACTTTGATAATTTTCAATATTTTTACCACAAATTTACAACACAGCCATATCTTTACAGCACCTTGTGAATGTAACAGCTGTTATTTTTCAAATCCTGTTGTTTTTTTCACTTTCCAAAAGGTGATTTTGTGGTCCCTGCATGAAATCACCTTTTGGGCAAGAGTTGAAAATGTTCTCTGCCCTTGTTCATGAGGTGGGGTTATAAGAAGGCTATGTTGAAAATTCCGTGTAAAAAAATTAAAAAAAAAGTTATGAGGCTATGTTGAATTTTGCAAATGCAGGCTCATAACATTGATAATATTCAATATATTGTTACTCCAAATTTTCAACATAGCCTTTTCTTTACAACGCCTCATGAATTTGATAGTTGTCATTTTTCAACTCCTGCCCAAAATGTATTTTTGCATCCTGAAAGTTGATTTTACAGTCCTTGCACAAAATCACCTTTAGGCCAGAAGTTGAACATTTTCTCTGCCCTTTTACATGAGGCATGGTCATAACAAGGCTTTGTTGAGAATTTGGTGTCAAAATATTAAAAAACAAATTTTCAATATTTTTACCCCAAATTCCCTGCTGCAGTCCTATTGGTTCTGGCCAGAGTTTGTTAACATGGGTTTCAACTATTGCAGAAACAACCACTGTAAGCTTAGGTTGCAGTCAGTTGCAAATAAACTTAAAGATCAAATGCAAATGTTGTATTTCACTGATTTTGCACATCTTTTAATAAACACTGACCTTTTCAAAGTGATTGTGTGTGTTATAAAAAAATTGTATTTTACTTTTTTCAGGGTTTTGTTTAGTGGCACTGTTTTTACTGCATTAGCTCCATTCTGAGCACGATGTCTCTTCCAATGTCCCTGGGTGCAGCAGTGTCATGGCGAAATAGGTGCTGTCATAAGGTACTGCCTCCATTAGTATTCAGTGTTCCCTGTGAGTTTGCCTTACAGTTGGTTAAATACAATCATTTTTCTATAAATAAACTTCAGATTCTAAATCATCTGCAAACTTACCCTAAGTTTCAGTCATCACTTGTTTCTGTCATGTGTGAGTATTTTAACTAATCCCACCAGTGTAGTGCTGTGCATTTACTTTTGAGTTTTGCTGTCAGCACAACTGAGAGAGCACTAGCCTCACATGTGGTAGTGCTCTTGAGTATACTAAAAGCAACCATCATAAGAGCAACCATCAAAATAAGATAACAGGTAACTGAGATAGCCAACACCATGTAGTACACTGGTGTAGCTAGCCAACAGTGCTTTATGTTTAGTGTCTCTATATAGTGGCATATTAGAAAAGCTTTTTTCTCTGAGTCAGTGGTTCGATCTCACGCTTGCCTGTAAGGTTAATCACAGCAGCAGATATACCCACTTCACTTTCCCTCTGTCATTTTAACATTAGCAGTCAAAGTATTTAAAAGTCAATACACAGGGTTTTTTACTGTTATAATATTTAATTATTCCATTGTTTCATATCATTTTTCTGGACAATAAAAAATACTGTCTGTGAGATTGTGACTGTAGGTGTACCCCAACCCCACCCTCCACTGTCATCATCCTTGATTTCAGTAATGGGAGGCAAATTATAAAGTATAGACTAACAAACATCATATTCTGTGTAGTGTCATTCTAAATCTCCTATCAGCCTTGGTTTTAACCTTTACTAAAAATGTTCTGTTGCTTCAAACTGCAGTTTGATCAAGCTGCATGCATAGACATCTGCTTTACATGTGATAGCAAAAAATCATCACATATAACTCCATCATATATAGACTGAGAGGCAATATAATGACAGTCTAATAACATTTACTTGTACTGAAGTATTAGTAGTAGTAGTAGTAGTGGTTTTATTCATGAGACGTGAACAGGGAAATCACTCAGTTGAGCAAAAGCCCTTTTTCAGTGAGGTCCTGTGGCATGTAAAGTTGCATTTACATAAAGTAACACATACAGTTTCATTAACATACAATATTTAGACAATACAGTGCATACAGATCACAATTACCTTTAGATTAAAATGATCCAAAAGGACCCTAAGGATTCATAGAAAGGATAAACAAATACACAAAGACATGAGACAGCAACACAATAGATATCAAATTAAGCAGAATGTCCACTACAGCAAGTTGGCTGAGTGACACTGTCTTTTAGGAACCAGTTCCTGATGGTAGACAGTCTAATTAGTAGGTTACATGGTCTCAGACATGAGAAGACAGAATTCCAAAGTGTTACACCCCTAATAATCACTGTCATTCTACCGATCTCTAAATTATATAAGCCCTGACAGAATTCCAAGCCCTTGGCTGATCTAAGACAACTCTTAATGGCTCTAATCTCAAAAAAAAAAAGGTATGTAGGAACAGAGCCTTTCTATATTTTATACATAAATTGCAAGAGGTGAAGGTTTCTCCTACCATAGGGTCTGAGCCATTCTTAAGTGTTATACATAAAACAACTATGTGTTCTACAAGGATCATTCATAGCAAAATGTGTTAGCCAGTTAAACATAACTTCAACCCTTTCCAACTGATACCTCACAGCCCCAGCATATAGAATAACTCCATAATTGATGATAGGAATTACCATTGAATTAACTACTGTAAGTTTAACCTCCTGGGCCATGTAATTTTCTAATCTGTACAAGGTCCCAATTTTCTTTCCAGTTTTACTTGTGAGTGAATCAATATGCTCATCTCACTTACGTGTTTAAGCAAACCAAAGTCTGAGATATTTATACTTATGAACTTGTAAAATTCTTTTCCCTTCCCTGAATTAAGATAGTTAGATCTGAACCTTTTCCTGAGTCCTGATTTCTTCTAAATAGCACAGTTTGGGTCTTTTTATCATTAAGAATTAGGCGATGTTCTTTAAATAAAATCTCTGTCTGTTCAAAAGCCTATTGAAGTCTATGATTAATGTACTTTGTAGTTTTTCCCTCTACATAAATTATGGTGTCATCTGCATACAGACGCTGGGTCATTGAGCCTCAGCTGACTCTCATAGATGTTAAACAAGAGTAGTCCCAAGATTGACACCTGAGGGACTCCAGTGTCCATGTGAGTTAGCCAAGATCTGTACATACCCACTTCCACCAATTGCTTCCCATCCTGCAGGTATGACCCAAACCACCTCAATGGAGAATGAGACATCCTAATATCCTTGAGTCTGGACAGGAGGATACTGTGGTTCAGTGTATCAAATGCTTTCGAAAGATCGATAAATATAGCACCCACCATCATCCTACCATCCAGGCTCAGCTGAAGGTCACTCACCACCTTAATCAGAGCCATCTGGGTACTGTGGTGAGGTCTAAACCCTGAATGATAACAGATTGTTTTTTCTCAGATTCCAGAAAGGCCCTTCATTGTTTAGAAACCAATCTCTCAAAAATGTTGAAGATATGAGGTAACAGAGAAACTGGGCGGTAGTTACTAATTTCACTTCTGGACCCTGACTTGAAGATTGCTTATTGTCAGACTTATTGTCAGACTGTATTTCAGTGTGTCTGACACCATTGTTTAAGTTACAAGGATTGTAGTCTCTGGTTTTACCAGTGGTATTCACTGTGACTAGTCCAAACAGATATCATAGATTGAAACACAGACTATCTTCAATCAATCAATCAATCAATCAATATCTTTATTTATCCAGGTGGCCACCATTGAGCAAGCTCATTTACAAGGTGGACCTGCCATCTTGATATCATATTTTAAGTAGTTGTCTTTTGCAAAGCTCCTAACATTATTTGCAATAAAGTGCATATAGGTTTCAAGTGACTATGTTGTTTTTACTGTTCTGCTACTGTACTACTTGTGATAAAAATATACATTGCATTATTTCTTACTCTTATTTTTTCCCACTGTTGCTTACCAATAAATATATGATATTGATTCTAACAGTTGTATAATGTGTTGTAAATTTGTGTTGTATAATCCAAAACTAACTTTATTCTATAGATAGAATAAAGAGGGTTGCCCCCCCTTAAAGAGGAAGGTCCCATTGTCCACAGAACCCAAGCCAAGGAGTGTGGATAGCCTGAGGAAAGGAAAGGAAAGGAAAGGAAAGGAAAGGAAAGGGGAAAAAGAGGGAGGGGGAGGGACTTGATGAGGCCACAAAAGGGGAGGGGCAATGACATCAGAGAGTGGACGTGATGGGAAACAGTGATAGGATGGGAAAAGAGAGAGAGAGGGGGGAGATCAACAGGGACACTTAAGGGCCTGCACAGGCCCAAGGAGCTCAGAATTTTGCTTCAAGAGAATTTTACCTCGATGAAGCACATTGATCTGGCAAATTCTGAGTTACAGTTTGGATAATTGAGCCATGGGGCTACTTGTTGTAGACATTCTGAGTTAAACTGCTGTGTTAAAAGGATACTGGTAGATAGCATAATAAACTGCAAGGAAATGACCAGGAGGAAGTTCTGGCAGAGTAAGTGAGTAATGGGGCGACTGAAGCTTCAATTAAGTTTTTAAATCAAGTTGAAATTGGAAAGGTGCTGTTAATGCAGTTAGGGGCGGTTTCCAATTTTAAGGGCAAAAGGGGGGCAGGTTGGTGCCATGCCAAGAAGGGTAGGGGCATTGACATGCCCTTGCAGTATGCTGGCATGAGTTTGTTTAGTTAAGTAGAAGAAAGAAAACTTCCATCGTGTCGGCCAGAAACATTTGAAAGCCTCTGCTCATTTAAGAGTTGGAAGAGGTTGCCTGTTTCTTCAGATGGAAGATGGGGAAGCTGAGACCCTGTGCCTGTGTTCTGGTAGCATGGGGTTTGTTCTGGTCAGGCAACGAGGTTGTAGCGGATCGTGGGAGGCCTACAGCCCCGGGGGGAGTCGCTTACCACTGCAGAGTTGAGGATTTACTGTTGTCAGCAGAATTCAGCTAGCAGGACATCCTGCTACCTAAAGGGTTTTTCTTTGGGAAGTCCCCATACTCGGGTGGGGGAAGGCAGCTCGGGGAACGAATAGAAGGGGGTTGGTCGGTGTCTGCAGGTTAGTGCAAAGGACGCAGAAAGGTCTTCAGTCTGTTGCAGTGAAAAACAGGTTTAGGCTGAGGGACATATTGCAAAAAGGAGTCACAGAGGCAGCGAAGGGAAGGCTGTGGAGCAGGCCAGGTGGAGTTGGTGTGTGTTGTCAGCACCATGTGGCCTCCACCATTTTTGTACATTACAATGGAGGGGTTAAGTGAGGCAGCGGCCGGGAATGGGAAATGCCAGTATGAAGGGACTGAGGGTTTTTTCCTACACAATTAGTGGGTATTTTTCAGCACTATGTATTTTGGCCACTGAACAGACTGCGTGGAGTTGGCATGTGATGTCAGCGCCACATGTACTCCACCATTTTGGATCACCACATTGGGGATGAGGGGAGACAGCGGCCTGGAATGTGGGAAGCACCTATACGATGGTGCAGAGGCCCCTCTCGGGGGGGAGAAGGGAGGGTTATTTTCTCCACAATTGGGCAAGCATTTGAGCAGCATGGGAATGCAGCCAAGGAATGGGTCCAGGGAGTCGGCGGGTGAAGTTGGAGCCATGGGACCTCTGGTAGATTGGAATGCATTGTTGGGGAGCATGAGTGGCAGTGACTGGAACAGTGAAGCTGCAGTATGAGGGGACAGAGGAACCTATTGGGGAGGGGGTTTCTCAATGAGGGCTGCAAGTGAGGGCATTTGTCTGGAATTTGGCCACAGAGTGGGCCGCGGGGCCTGGGATTGGTGATGGCAGCACCAAGTGGCCCTGACCCACCATTTAAAATGCCACAACAAGAGCGGGGGCGTACAACTGGTAAACGGTGAAGCAGAGGACAGATGAGCTGAACAGGGGGTCTTTCTCTGCAAAGCAGTGGAGCTCTGGGGATATGTAAAAAAAAATGCATGATAGCGAGGGGGGGGGAGGTTGCACAACCACAGCAGATGGCTTCCTCTTGCACTCGATGGCTAGTTTGCTTGTCAATAGGAGTGCTCGTTGCACAGTGTGCAGGCTATTGGGAGGGAGCACCCCCTTCCTTGCCTCCAAGGGGGGGTCCATACTGTATACTAGGTTCATTATAAAAGGTGGTGAGGGACAGGAATATTACAAAGTAGGTGACAGGTGCTGAAGAGGACCTGCTGGGGGGGAGAGACCAAACATTATGCTGGAATAAGGTATCATGGGCACGGAGCTAAATGGTTTTGTGTTATGTATTTTATCAAGATTGCAAGCAAATATGGCACCTAGAAAGACCAAGCCCAGTAAGGAAGATTGCTACCAGGTGGTGATGGAACTTGTGTCAAAGGCTAACCAGTTTACTGGAAAGTGTGGACCCACCCAGTGCTGGCACGGGCAGGAAATGAAAGGGGGACAAACAGCCGGGAGAGGAGAAGGACAAGAGATTGCCTAGGAAGCTAGTGGTACCCACACCCCTGGAACTGAGGCATGAACCAATTGGTCCCCATCTTCTTTTGGTACCAGTGCCGGTCCCGGTACCAGCCCCTGTTCTGCTGCCTGCCCTGGTTCTAGAGCCCACAGGGCCACCATCACTAGTGATGCCTGCATGGGTGGATCCAGAAAACAGTATGCCTGGACCTGTCATCAACCAGCTGGACACAGTGGCAAACAGCCCACAACTGGGCCCGTCACAACATAATAAGGTTTTCACACTGGAGAGCAGTGTAAAAGAATAAGTGGAGCAAATGTGTAAAACGATGGGGGACAATGGGTTAGGACAATTTGAGAAGGCCCTGGAAAAATTAAAAAGCAAAGAAAAAGGAGAGAGCAAAGTAGACGAGAACACGGTAGGTGGTGGCAGATGGGAAGGGGCAGAGATGGGGGGCCAGGGGTGCATATTGGGGACCATGTTCCCTTAACCACAAAGGAAAAGATTTGGAAGGGAGAATCTGGATATTTTTGCCCTTGCCAGTGTAGACAATTTGGACGAATATGAGGAGAAGGAGAGCTTCGAGAAGAAGAACATGGCAGCAGCCGTGGTTCTTTTAGGGAAAGTGAAAATGGAGAAGTCAATGAAGGGGAAGACATGGGAGAATTAGTCTACCAGTTTCACATATTTTACTGCAATAGTGATAGAGAAAAAACAGAGTTGGCCACCCCCCATTGACCTATTCATTAATTACAAAGAATGCATACAAAAAATGGGGGTTTTAGTTAGTTGAAATATGACGAGACGTTTAGAAAGTGAATGGCACATTTTGGGGATGTAAAATGGGATGCCCGGCAGATTGACCTGTGGCTGGAAATACATACAGGGGGAACTCTCACTGACGGAGAGGAAGTGAAGAAAGGAAGCCATGGCAAAATGTTGTTAGGCATACAATCAGGCCTTTTGCTCATGGCCAAACTGCCGATTCTGGTATGCCTGCTCAAAATGCAGGGGCAACCACCTGGCCTCCAAGTGCAGGTACAAATGGGATAGAGAACACACTAGTCAAGAGGGATCCTACAGCCAGTCCTTTTGGGGGCAGCAAGGGGGAGGCAGGGGTCAACCATGAGGGAGGGGGAACTGGGGCAGGGGAATGGGGGGAAGGGGCCAGGCCACATACAGAATACAGCAAGAAAATTGAAAGGGAGAGAGGGCGATCATTCCACCCAGCCCACAGACCCATAAGAGTGGAGGTATTGGGGTACTGGTTGAGGGCCTACCCAGATCATAGGGCAGTGGACACATTGCTGAAAGGTTTCCAGAAAGGTTTCAGACTACAGCTTTGGGGGATTCGGAAAGGGACAACAGCAAAGAACTTAGGATCAGTGAAAGGGAGGGAGAAGGTGTAACAGCAGAAGACTGACAAGGAGATAGCAGCAGGCAGCATGGAGGGCACATTTGGGCACCCACCATTGGCAAACTTGTGGATCTCACCTCTGGGACTTGTCTCAAAGAAGCAACCAGGGGAGTTTAGTGTGATACACCACCTGTCCTATCCAGAAGGGGACTCAGTCAATGATCACATCCAGGAGGAGGATAGCCCGGTTACATACGTCACATTGGAGGAAGCAGTAGGCTTGGTTAGGGCCACAGAAGGGGCATGATTAGCAAAAACTGACATCAAGGAGACCTTCAGGTTGCTACCAGTCTGACTGGTGGACAGGAACCTCTTGGGCTTCCAGGTGGGGGGTGACTACTATTTTGACAAGGCCATGCCCATGGGCTGTTCCATCACTTGTGCAACATTTGAGATTTTTAGCACATGGTTACAGTGGATATTTCAAGAGAAATATGGGCATCAGGCAGTAGTCCACTACCTGGATGATTTTCTGCTAATATGGCAGGGACAGGAGGAAACTGAAGGGATGTTGCTGGACTTTGAGAACATGTGCCGGGAGGTAGGGGTGCCGCCTGCCCCTGAGAAAATGGGGAGGCCTAACAGGAAGCTGGAATTCCTGGGAATTGAAATAGATGCAATAGAGGGCCAATTCCCACTGTGGACCAACAAGGTGACTAAACTAAAGGCCCTACTAGAAGGGGTCAAAGACCGCTGAAGGGTGCAACTCCAGCAGGTGCAGCAGCTCCTGTGGCACCTGCACTTTGCTTTCAGAGCAATAGCACCAGGCCGCACATTTACACGGTGTCTGGCGAGGGCCACACAGGGGGTGACTAAGCCTCACCACTGCGTGGACATTAACAAGGGGGTTAAGGAGGACTTAAGGGTATGGTACATGTTTCTATGCAGTTACAATGGCAAGATCTTTTGGCAGGATGAATGGGTCTTTAACACCGACCTACAGCTATATACCAATGCAGCAGGGAGTCTAGGCATGGGTGGGTACTTTAAAGGAAAATAGTTCACCAAGACTTGACCAGAGGAATGGGTGCAGGCCAGACTGATGAAGGATATCACCTTCTTGGAGATATTCTCGATCTGGGTGGCCAAGGAAGTGTGGGAGGAAATGCTGAGGAACCAGAAGGTGATGTTCTGGAGTGACAATAGGGCAGTGGTGGATATATTGAATAGCAGGGGGGCTATGTCCACAAGGGTCATGCAAGTCCTGAGACAACTAATACTCAGAGGGTTAACACTAAATCTGTCATTTAGGGCTAGGCATATAGATGGCACTGACAACATGATAGCTGACTGCCTCTCCCACCTGCAGATGGACAAGTTTCATGCCATCACACCAGGGGCAGAGCCAAAGCAGGCAACAGTTCCAGAATATGTCAGAAGGACTGGATTGAGGGAGCTGAACATTTTTTTCAGAGCTCCTGGTCCCCCAGAACCATAAAAGCCTATGAAACCTCATGGAGGGCCTTCCAAGGTTTTCGAGCGCAGAATGGCAGCCAGGTAAGTGGGACTGTGACAGGGGAACAGGTCACACAATTCATTGTGGTGGGGTGGAGGAGCCAGATGACCCACTCAACCATGGGAATTCACCTGGCGGCAATAAGCCAGGTATGCCACATGATGGGGTGGGGAGGCCACACAAAATCTAACCTCATAAAACACATGATGCAGGGTTGGCTCCGGGAGTCCAGGAGGGCAAAGGACAAGAGGCCAGTAACAGAAGAACCACTGGGGAGGCTAAGCAGGGTCCTGCATCAAATCTGCAACTGCCATAGTGAGACAGTACTGTTTAGAGCACTTTTCATCACCATGTAAAGATGGGCTTTTCAAGTTAGTGAGGTGGTAGGACATGGCAAGCCAGGGCTGAATGATGGCTTGCTATGGGAAGACATTACTTGGAAGAGGTGTCAATTTTGGTACACTGATCAAAAAATGACCAGGAGAGACAAGGGGTCAAGGTTGAGCTAAGGCACAGCAGGCAAGTATCCATCTGCCCAGTGGCCCTGGAAGGGAGCCCTCAGTTATTCATACATCGGAATGGGGTCCCGGTAAAAGGGTTACAGATAGTGGCTGTGTTGAAAAAAGGGATGCTGTTTCTAGGGGATGACCCGATGGGGTATTCCTCCCATTCCTTTAGGATCAGTGCAGCCTCAGTGATGGCAGCCGAGGGGTGCACATCAGGGGACATCAAGAAAAGGGGGAGGTGGACCTCTGATTGTTATAAAAGATATGTCCAGAACACAGTGCCTCAATACTAACATTATCTCGATTTCCTCCCTTTTATCAAGTGGGGAAGGGCACTTTGAAGATGTCTGGGTGGTGGTGGGGAGGTGGGGGAGAGGGTGAGAATGATGATATTTAACCCTTTCATTTCTTATGGTCTCCAGGCAGAAGTACATAGAGGTTGGAGGCCTGGATATGCAGCCATTCCTTCATACACTGGGTGGAAAAATGGGCAGGCAGGAGACCTGGGGGGAGGCAGCCATATCAGGACCTTGGTACCATCAAGTTGACTTGGAAGGGAGAGAGAGAGAGAGAGAGAGAGGCATGAAATGGGTATGGCTGACGCCAACACCCAGGGAGCTGAGAAGGGAACACAGCTGCCCGGATTTAATTTTGATTCACTTGGGTGGCAATGACCTGGGGACCAGGCCATGGTTGGACATATTTTACCAGATCAAAAGGGATGTTGAAAAGGTTATGGCATGGTGGTTAGAGGTGACCCTAGTGTGATCAGACAGACATTGTTCCATGAAGCGTGTGGAGGCATGCAGACAGTCATAGAGCCCTAGATAGGGCAAGAAAACATATGAATGCCAGGGTAGGAAGGCTGTTTGAAAATATGGGAGGAGAAGTGGTATACAGAGGAATAGTGGAGGAGAGGGATGAGTACTACAGAGGGGATGGGGGTGCACCTCTCCAGTTTAGGTCTTGCCCATTTTAACGAGGAAATTGCCAACATGAAAGGCCCTGGGTGGGGCAGAGGTTGGCTGGAGCAGGTCCTGTCCCTCTGTCCCACTAATTTTGGGGGGAAAGTTCACCATCCATGTAGGCAGGAGGTGGACTAGAAGAAAAATAGGGGAGAGGGAAAGAAGAAAGAGGGGGAATTGGGTGGTGGGGAACAAAGAAATTAACAGGTAAAGAAAAAGAGACGAAAGAAATTCAGACAGAAAGTAAGGGGTTAGAATGAACGCTAATACCCCCCTTGGAATAAAAGATGATCACAGCAGACAGCCCCCCATGATATACATCTGGGGGGAGAAGATATGACAATGGACAACAGAATGTACATAATGAGGACTGTACATAATGATGATTGTGAAATTATTATTACTGAACATGAAATGGAATGGAAGAACCTTGTAAATGTCAAAAAATGAAATTATGCAAAAGGAATGTAATAAAAACAAAGAGAACTTTAAAGTAAATTTATTGACAAATTGAGCACCCACACATACTTGTTTCATGTGTTTCTTGGTGGGGTGTCTGGAGGACAAAGAGGGTTGCCCCACTTAAAGGGGCAGTCCCCACTGTCCACAGGACCCAAGCCAAGGAGTGTGGGTAGCCTGAGGAAAAAGGGGAGGAGCAAAGGAAATGGAAAAAGAAGGAGGGGAGAGGAAGGGGCTTGAGGTCACAAAAGGGGAGGGGCAATGACATCAGAGGGGGAGATGATGGGAAGCAGTGATTGGATGGGAAGAGAGCGAGAGAGGGGGAGAGCAACAAGGATACTTAAGGGCCTGCACAGGCCCAAGGAACTCACAATTGTGTTTCAAGAGAATTTTCCCATCCTCCCACCCTGGGTAGGATGGTATTTAAGGGGGAGCAATATTTTGGGTCACTACGGTAGGTGGAACACAAGTGAATGGAGTTTGGACTGCTGAAGGTGGACGGCAGAAGTAAAGGAAACAAAGGGAAGGGGAAGGAAGAAAGGGGGGAATTGGGTGGGAAGGGACGAAGAAATTAACAGGCAAAGAAAAAGAGATGAAAGAAAGTCAAACAGAAAGTAAGGGGTTAGAGTGTACACTAATACCCCCCTTGGAATGAAAGAGGATCGTAGAAGACCGCCCCCCATGATATACATCTGGGGGGAGAAGATATGACAATGGACCACAGAATGTACATAATGATGACCGTACATAATGATGATTGTGAAATTATTATTACTGAGCATAAAATGGAATGGAAGAACCTTGTAAATATTAAAAATGTAATAATGTAAAAGGAATGTAATAAGAACAAAGAGAACTTTTAAGTAAATTTATTGCCAAATTGAGCACCCACACATACTT
This sequence comes from Neoceratodus forsteri, assembly GCA_016271365.2. Classification (NCBI taxonomy): domain Eukaryota; kingdom Metazoa; phylum Chordata; order Ceratodontiformes; family Ceratodontidae; genus Neoceratodus; species Neoceratodus forsteri. The sequence continues at coordinate 401,385,037 of CM057454.1, forward strand.
GTCTCGTGTGTTTCTTGGCGGTGTTTCTGGGGGACAATAATTTTTGTACAATGCTGTACTGTTGTGCAATTGGTTGCATGAACAGTAGTGGTGGTGGTAGATGGTTTTATTGCTTTCCAAAAGATAAGCTACGTCAGAAGCAGTTGGCCAGTATGATGAAAAGATCAAGATGGGTACAAAGTGATCAGTGATATGCACTGATCACTTTGCACCAGATCGGTTTGCTACAGAGTTTGTTGGACAACATTAGATTTACTCCAGGACAAATACAGCTGAAAAGTGATGCATATCCATCTATTTTTTCATTCAATGTTGAGAAGCCTCAGCGAAGCCGCTCTGTTACTGAGAAATGAAGACACATGGAGGTACTTTTTCATATACCATAAATTAATTTGTTTCTGAGTTTTATGACTGATATGCTCAAGCGTTGTATATTTATGTATATTTTTTAGATGAATTGCATATTAACATTGAAATCTATAATTTGTAATTAGAAAATTTATGCTCAGTCACTGTTTATGTATCATTTTTTAGATGAATTGCCTATTAACATTGAAATCTATCATTTTGAATTAGAAAATGACATATTTGCAGACCCTGCCAGCCCATACGTTGACTGCCAATCATGTCTCCACGGACCAAGCAGTGTGTCATTCAATCACCCACACACTATACCTATTTAACACTGTTTCTTCATGACTATCCCATGCCTTCTTCAATCACTCAATTTTTTTTTCTATTCCACCATCTCTGTTTGCATGCCATTTTGGTCATCTCACTCTTCTGTCCCCCTTTATGGTGAGTAGCCCTCCTCTTTCCTTCAATATCTTGTTCAGTTTTGCTTTTTCTCTTAACGTTTCTTCTTTTTCTGAACTTTTTAAGCTCACTGCCTTACCTGGTTCCCACTTGCTTACTATCCTATATCACTCTTCTTTTCTATTTTTCTAATAAATTTTATTTCGATGTGGGATCTGTGGTGGCATATCAGTCCTGTACCTAGTGTGGGATCTGTGGTGGCATATCAGTCTTGTACCTATCCCAACAGTCTGGGATCAACCACACTTATTTGACAGGTGGGCACATCCACAGATTTTCCTCCATGGTGGTGTCAGGGGAAGGAGGGCCATCTTCCCACCACCCCCAGCACCTGAATCATAAATCTAGATTGGACCACAGTGGTCCTGGTTTCAATGAGTGTCCGTGGACAGACAGGCAGGGTTTCAATAAGCCCTACATAACTTTGTCTATTCTCTCCCATCCCTCTTGCAGCAGATGTGAAGAGGGAGTGTGGAGTTATGCACACCTCACACAGACACAGCACCTCCCTTCCATGCCACCAATGCCTGCACTACCACCAAGCCTCCACCTGGTGGTAGTCAGGAGCTAGGCAAGCGAGACCTCCCTCACAAGGAGGGATAGGAGTCCCTTGAAATAACACCAACCTCCCTGACTGAACCCAGCAATCTGAGTCTGTTCCCAAACTAGGATCATTGGCATTGTGCAAGGTGTGTCCAACATCTCAAACCTAAGTGCCACCTTGCACTACCGACTGTGCTCTGCATTTCTTTTTACTTCTCACATGCCACCATACAACTGCCTCCAATGTGCTATACAAGTCACCATCACTGAAAATTGCTTGACTTAACAGCATGTGACAGAAGATGCAAGATATTATCACACCTGACTTAACAGCATGTGACAGATGTATTTAAAGTCACATTGTTAAAGATGTTGTATAAATTATTCCTCACTACATCATTACATTAGCTTCTATCTGCAGTATTCATGCATTACCCACGTTGCATGAATTGTCCATGTCAGTGATCCACAGTGTGTAGTTGCTGAATGACTTTCACAGTGCAAGACCTTTCCTTCTGTACCAAGTCCAGTACATACATAACAAGGCATAATGACAATCCATCACTTTTAAATTCTCACTTTTGTTTAAAATTGAACTTGCTATGTATTTTGACTTTAATTTATCTGGGCTGATACATTCATGCCATCATTTATATTTTGACAGGTACTCCGTGAACTTGGTTTATATGGCCAGAAGAAATATGTGCTGGGATGCACATCTGTTGCAACTGAACCAGTGGAAGTAATGGACCAATTTGGGACCTTTTCAACCGAATGAGTTTCTGCACCTGATTTATGCAGCCCATCACCCAAATTTATGGAGATGTGTACTCAAACTGAGCCACATGTTAAAAATTTGCAACAATCACTAATAAATGTATATGCATGATGTTTCTTGAACTAATGAAGTACACGTACCTGCAAGTATTAATGAAACATTTGCTTCACTAAACAATAACATAGCAATACAAACATAGAAACATAGACAATGACAGCAGAAAAAAAGAGAGATGGTCTGTCCAGTGTGCCTGTGGTTTCCTATCTAACCCCTGTACATATTGTCCATACAGGTTTCTAGTTCTTTCTGTCCACCACCCTATTCACCTCACTGTTACTGTTGCCGAGTAACCACTTTACCCTTCACTCTGTCTCAACCATGCTTGAAACCATTAATGGCTTTGGCGCCCAATACATCAGCTGGTAGTCTGTTCCATGGTTCCACTGCCCTTTCTGTAAAATAATACTTCCTCATATCCCTTCTGAACCTCCTTCCTGTCAGTTTCCACTTGTGTGCTCTTGACCTCAAACCATTACTCATGCTAGTTATTTAGGTGCAGTTCACCTTGGTTATTCTTTTCAGTAACTTGAAAGTTTCTACCATATCTCATCTCTCCTCTCTCCTATCTGGTGTCCTGCAAATATATGTTCAGGTCATTGAAGTGAGCCTCGTAAGACTTGTCCTGTTGTCCCTGAAACATCTCTGTAAACATTTGTTACATTTCTCATGCGTAACTTAAATGCCTCGAAAATGGTCATATTTATTGCCCCCTCATGTCTCTTCCACACCTCCAATGCTGTGTTTCCCAACTATCTCCTCCTGGACCATCTTGTTCAGTCTGTTGAAGTTCACCTTTCTGAAATCAATTATCTCAGCTCTCGATTGTGGTTTTCTGGTCACAAAGGTCAGTTCAAAGCAAATGAACTTTTGGTAGCTGTTTCCCAGTTAGCTTCCCTTACTTTCATGACTCCTACAACCCCTGAGATGGTCAGAACCACATTAAGAGTGGCAGCATTAGGGATACAGTATAGCGCAGTGGTTTAAGGCTCTGAGCTGCAAATCTGCTGACATCCAGCAGACCAGACCTGGGTTTCAATCCCACAGCTTCCACTTGCATACGGTGTGAGCCTGAGCAAGTCACTTTACTTCCCTGTGCTCCCAGGTTGTGCCTGTAAAAAATCTTTCAGCTTAGTGTGCTAATCCTGGTTAAACAACTAAAAAAAAAGCATGCCTAGTGGGTGCTGTACCACTGGACAGTTGTGGAATGTATGTGAGATATGGATGAGTATTAGCTAGAGTACCCCTGTCTCTTATCACTGTGGTTCCCTTAGTCCCAGTCTCCCCCACAGTCAATTTTACTGTCCTATATTGATGTGCCACTGTGCAATGGTCCCATTTCTTGTCAGGTGGAGTCCCTCACCCTTGATGAGCCTCCTGGCCCAGAAGTACCCCAGCCCCTCATAAAGTGGTAAATACTGTATCTCATCCCTCCACATTCTCTCCTTCTCCTCCCTGATCCCTTCTCTGTCCCCAAGTCTGCAAAAGTTCTACTTCACCAACTGTACTGACTAGTTTACCAGATCATTGGTACTTATGTGTGCAAGCACCCCCACCTCTCCCCCTCCCTCTCTACCATACTTCATGTTCTTGACAAGATGGCGGCCACGCTGGGTCAGCCACTGTGAGAACTGTGAGCGCTTGCTGTTTTTAAGTTTATTTTACTTTATTTTAATTGTTATTTTACGTATTTTATTTCATTTGTTTGTTTGATTCGCTTTGAGCTCTCGCTATTTTTGGCGTCGCCTTGCGCATTTCAGTATGGCGTGTATTTCATTTGTTTTGTTGGTCTACAGAAGTTTATCTCTGCATTTTGCATGACACTAAATGACTACTGGGCCTAGTTCCCTGCCTTGATCATGTTAGTGCTAACGCTAGCGTGTTAGTGCTACAATCGGTAGTCTGTAGTGTGCGTGCCGCCTGTGTGGGACATGGACCTGTGTGATCTGTGTGGCAGCCGAAGTTGAAGCTGAAGCTGACGACCGGCCTGGTAGCATTTTTTGGCTGTATTCCAGATGGGCTGTGACTTTCTGGAGTATGAGAAGGCGTCTATGGAATGGTGATTGAATGTGATACAACTGACTATTTTGCCGAGGACCTGTGGAGCTATGGAAGTCATGAAAAGCATGAGTTGGATTATTTGAGTGGAACTGCTGAAAGTGACCTGGTATTATCTGGAGGTGTTTAGACTTTGCAAAGAGTTAAGTCGAGTCAGGTGGATCATCTCTGATTGTGTATATTATCCCACAGACTGCAGTTTATTAATACAGTTGTTATAATCTTGGAGCTGCTGATCTAAGCTTGGATTATTTGGTAAAAGGCATTTATCGGACCGTGAGTAGTATACAAATCATACTACAGTTGGATATCTAGTGGGAAATGAAGATTTGACATATTTTTAGAACAGGAGCTCTGACTAAATTCTGCTGGACTGTATTCATTACTATACCATGCTTTGGTTGTTATGATCATTGGCTCAGAGTAATTATGGGGTTCATTGCAGGTTGAGCTGCTGGGGTGCTTGTTGTTCTGGCTGGGCTTTGTATGGGTGGCATTGGCTCTGGGTCTACTGAAGGGTGGGCACAGAGAAATCAGTGCCTCCTAGGCCTGCTGGAGGGGTCCATTGGTGAGTGGTCTCTTTTCTGGGGGCCGTAGTCCTGATCCCGGCTGGGGTTTGAAGTTCCCTATAAAATTCTTTTTAAGGCAGCTATTTTCCCTTGCGAACTCTACACTGAACCTATTTTAATAGGCCTGAATGGGCTGTCAATTTGGTAAATTGCCATGATTTAGTTATGCCCTAATAATTTCTGGTGAGAGCAGAATTTGAATTAAAATCAAATGGACTGAGGAAGTGAGAGATCCTAAATCCATTCATAAATAGGACATCTAATGTGGTAATTTGAGTGATACCGCCATTTCAGGATTGTTGGAATATATTTATTGGATAGTAAGGTTATTTATTTAAGCAGAATTGTTAAAATGAATATGGTTAAATAGTTTGACTCATGTAGCTGTACTGACTTATTGAGCTAAGTTTGTATATTGGCAATATTGAGTTGTTTATTTGGACATTTTAATTGTATGATTAATTACTGCTTATTGAAATTTGTAGGGAGGGCTCTAAGATGGTCAGGCGCTATTCTCCCACTCTGCTTCAGGACCTCTGCCCTTTTCATTGTCCCGATTTGGCGGCCAATATTTATGACAAATGTCGTACATTGGAGATAGTGAGAAAGCATTTTGAGGGGTGGATGGTCCAGGCAGAGTGGGAGAATGGAAAGGGGTCGATCGATAGAGGTAGTGGGGACTGGCGAAATGGGTTCAGGAGAGGGGTTCTTCCTGCTTGATTCCCATACCCAAGGGCTCTGCAAATTGTGGGCAGGTACTGCGCTCCTCCTCGAAAACCCATCCAACCTGGGCGGTGTTATGTAATGCCAGGTCAATTAAGAACAAGACTGCTATTATAGCAGATCTTGTTGCAACTTCTGACATGGCATGCATCACCAAGACCTAGTTAGATGAGAATGCAGACCCTATTTTGGCATCTGCTGCTCTGACCGGGTTCTTGGTGATACACCGCCTGAGGTTTAATCGTAGGGGTGGGGGCTGTAGCCATCTTTTTTAGAACAGAACTGGGTCTTGTGGATGTGCCAGTGGGTTTCACTCAATCCTTTGAGTATATCCTGGGAGCAGGTGTAGGGTTCAGGATTCTCCTCATTTACCGACCAACCGGTGATGGTGGAGAATTCCTGAAGGAGTTTGTGGACTTCATCATCGACGTAGCACTGGAGCCGCCCAGGTGGTTAATACTGGGCAACTTCAATGCTTGGGTCGATGATGAACTCTCACCTTTTGGAAAAAAACTCCTCCAACTTATGATGATGTTGGGCCTTACACAGGTGGTTACTTCTGCTACCCATGTAGGGGGTCACTCATTGGATCTAGTGTTCCTACTGGAGTTAGAAGTAGTGCTTTTTGGGGGTGGAACCAAATGTGTGGACAGACCACCATACCATAAGATTCAGCTTTGGGGCATCCCCAAATAGGCCTGCCCCTACGGAGATGTTCCAATGTCACCCTTTAAGGGGAGTTACCCCAGAAGGTCTTTTAGCGGTACTGGACCTATTGGGTATTTCGAGTGAGTTGATGGATCCAGGAGATCTTGTACTTGACTATAATAAGGCTGTGGGAGATGCCTTGGATCAAATTGCACCTGTTTGTGTTTGCCTGCTCACTCAGCACCTAAGATCTCCATGGTTCGATGGGTTTCTGAAGGAGTTGAGGAGAGCAGGGCGAAGATTAGAGAGAGTCTGGCGGAAGTCCGGCCTTGATGCTGACAGGCTTAGATTGATGGACCATTATAGAGTCTATCAATCAGCAATCATCTGTAAGAAGGTAGAATTCCTGTCCAGGAAGATTGCTGCTGCGCGGAATCGACCAGCTCAACTCTTTCAGACTGTTGACAGATTGTGCAATCCACTCTGTCTGCAGTCTGGAAGAGATTTCTCACAAATAAAGTATGATGAGCTTGCTCGATTCTTTGCAGATAAGATTGCCAGCATCAGGTCGGGTATCCATCTTATTCCCTCTTTAGGGAGTTGTGGTGATCGGCAAGAGGAAGCGAACCCTTGTGTCACCTGGTTTGACTTTAGTAGGCTGGAATTCATGAAAGTTGTGAGGATTGTTCAGACTGTACGACCAACCAGTTGTAGTTTGGATTCGGGCCCTATGCCACTTTTAATAGGTTGCGCAGATGTTATCTGCCCGATCCTTACTGAAATTGCCTGGAAGTCTTTGGAGCAAGGGGTCTTTCCTGCTCCCCTAAAGGAGGCGGTCGTTCGACCACTCCTTAAAAAACATTCATTGAACCCAGACTGTCTAGCTAACTACAGACCTATCTCTAACCTGCCCTTTGTGGGTAAGGTTATTGAAAAGGTGGTTGGGCTGCAGCGAGATGACCACCTTACAAATCACAACATCTAGGATGCTGTCCAGTCAGGGTTCAGGAAAAGACATAGCACTGAGACTGCTCTTGTCCAGGTCTTAAATGGTCTCCTAATTGTGAGAGATCGAAAAGGCTCGTACTATTCTAGCCTTTCTTGATCTCTCTGCAGCATTTGATACTGTAGACCATGGTGTGCTGTTGGAGCACCAGCGGCTTCTTTTTGGACTGTCTGGTACAGTTCTACATTGGTTTCAATCTTTCTTCACGGGGCGGACTCAGAAGACTGTTACAGGAATTTATTCCTCTGATGCCATCTCTCTGTCCTGTTGGATATCGCAGGGCTCCATCTTGGCGCTCATGTTGTTTGCAGTTTATATGCTGCCATTCAAAGATATCATTAGGCATTACAGTCTGGGTTTTCACTGCTATGCAGATGATACCCAGCTGTATCTGTCCTTTATTCCCGGACAGGATGACACAGTCCCTCTGCTTAACAGCTGTCTAGCCAAGATCAGTGACTGGATGAGTGCCAGCTGGCTGAGGTTAAACTCGGATAAGACTGAGGTGTTGGTCATGGACCCAGGTCACCTTGAGGCAGGCCATAGGGCTGAAATACCATTGGGCCTTTGGCTTAACGGTGTACAGTTCTTGACCTCAGGCCAGGTGTGTAATCTGGGCATTATTGTTGACAGTGGTTTGACCTTGAAATCTCAGGTGTCAGCCATTGTTAAATCCTCTTTCTACCATCTGAGGAATATCACCCGGGTGAAACACCTGGTTCCTCTGGCTGACCTTCCTACTCTGGCCCACGCCTTCATGACCACTTGCCATGATTACTGCAATTCCCTCTACCTGGGGCTACCTGGGGTTGATATCTGCTGCCTGCAGCTAGTGCAAAATGCAGCAGCCAGGCTTTTGACCGGGACATCTAGAAATAGTCATATAACACCTGTTCTGCATAGGCTGCACTGGTTGCCGGTTCAATGGCAGATCACCTTCAAGGTTGGATTACTGACCTATAAAGTACTACAAGAACAGGGACCTCAGTATCTGAAAGATCTCTTTACTCCCTACTGCCCCTCTTGCTCACTCCGATCCGCTGATGAGGGATTGCTAGAGATTCCTAGGGTTCATTTGAAAACATCTGGGGCATGTGCATTTTCGTATGTTGCCCCTGCCCTGTGGAATTCTCTACCTTGTCGGATGTGAAGCTGCCTGACCGTCGAGAGCTTTAAAGTGGAGCTAAAAACATTCTTATTTGAAAAAGCCTATGGTGCATGTTTTTATTATTATTGATGTTTGTATTTGTCTGTTATTTATTTGTTATTTGTACAGTGCTTTGGTTTTTGAAAAGTGCTTAAAAATAAAGTTTACTTTACTTTACTTCTGTTTAAACCTAGATGGCCTATGCATCAGCAAGGCAACTGACCATCCTCCTCCTGTCCAGCTCCCTTTGACCACCCTCTCAGCTCCCCTAATCATTAAGTTCCTCAACAATAAAACTCTCTTAGTAGACTTGCTCCTGCTCATACACCTGAGTGGAATCACATTGTCCTGCCCCTTTCATCCAACTGACTCAGAGTATCCTCCCACTGGAGTCAGGTACATGAGCCTCTTCTATTTGTGCAAAGCATTTTACCATCTGGAGAGTGGTGTAAGCAGAAATAAACTTAATAACATATGTGATAATGTATGGCAGTCATACACAACAAGCCAGTGTCAGCAGCAAGAGGTTTCTATGTCAAACGTGAACCATGAGAGTGAAGTGAGAGAGGTTCCATTGAAGACTTGAGATGGCAACACAGCTTAGTTTGCATATGGATGCACATGCATTCATTATCTTTTGTAGTTTATGTGTATACATGCCCATTTCATGCACTGAAATTCCTTTTAGGGAACTTGTGGTTTTGGTTGCTGGGGGTGGGAGGACCTTGATTGTTGTCTACATACTCAGATTAGTTCTTCAACATGTTGCTAGCAGCTACAACTATTTCTGTATGTTCTTGTTTTTAACAGAAAAACAGAAAAATACATTTCCAGCTTGAGTGACTATATCAAGGCAGATGTGTGGTAAATACTAAGTTGTGCTGCAGTTCTGTCATCAGTAGGGAATTATTACTACATATTGATGTCAGTACTGTAGCACAACCTATAACACTAAATTGTGTCTGCTATTTTTTGGTAGGATTTCAAGTATAAATCCATGGAAATGGTAAGCCATGTATCAGTAATGATGAGAAAGACAAAATTCAGCTGCAGAACTCCGACAACACCATTTCAATTTCATAAAGGCATGCAAGTTAACATCAAACCAACTGTGATGTTGCCATGCAGTGTGATGCGATGACTCAACATGGCATCAAACAATGTTATGTTACACCAAGATATGGATAATGAGGAATTTGATGAATATTGGTGTGACTCAGATTACTCTGACAAAAACTAAAATGATCCAGACTGGCAAGTGTCTGATTACATGGCATCTGAGGATGAGTACGAATATGAAGACTGATGACATGTGCATTTCATTGTCCATTCTAGTAATGATCTTAATTTACATCATGTTGTTTCACTTGTTCCATTAAATTGAATTGTTGAATCATTACAGAAGTTATATGTTTGTACTGTATGGTGGTAAACTGTGCACAGCTGCCTCATTTCTCATCTGTGAAAATATTTTGCACATTGAAACAGTGCTGACATAACCTTGACCACTCTGAGTACTTAGTCAAGTCTTTGCACATTCTATCCAAGACCTTCAGAGTTTAATCCTTATTGCAGATTTTGGTGTTATCTGCAAAGAGACATACAATTCCTTCTATGTAGTATGCAATGTCATTACAATTATTTATTATTGCTTTATTAAAAAATTGGTAATCGGGAGAAGCACACTGAGCAGAGCCTAGTTTTCATGTGTGATCCAAGGGAATGGGGAGAAGTACAATTACAAACAAAATACAACCAGTCTTGTGGTTACAGTGATGATGATATAAAGAGCATAAGTTGATTGCAGTGCAGACAAAATGGCAAAATACTATATACTGAGAACAAATAAATTAGCATGCAAATTATCTGTGCAAATTGGGCAAACTCAAAAAGAGCATAGTGCCAGAGTGATGAGAGGCTGAGCTGGTGCTGAAAGGAGGAGTCAAAACAGGTTGATAAACTAAACAAGGTGCTGGACCTATGAGGTTAGGGAGGAAAGAGAAGTGTGGGGTGGTCAAAAGCCAGGCAATACAATACAATCATATCAAAACAATACAATCATTGTAACAACCAAAAGATGTGTGGCTTGTGAGGCCAACCACACATCCACATTCCTTCGACCACACAGGAATAGAGGTTATTACAGTAGTGACATTCACCTGGAGAGCATTATTAAACCCAAAACTATTAGAAAAGTAGTCAAAAGTAAGGTAAACAGTATTAGTAAATGTTGTATTTATACTGAGATACTGACTTGTACCACACTGCATTGTCAGTCTTTGATGTAATCACGAGTATACATTTTGGCATACCCAATATTACTACACCAATGTGTCTAATAATAATAACATTCTTTTTTACATAAGACCATGATATCCTTTTTTTGTATGTAGTAGTAGTAGTAGTAAGTTTATTTGTTTGACTATCATAGTTTTCACAATTATTAAAATTACACATAACATTAGTATACGCGGATAATACTTATCATTTCTCTAATATTAGCATGAAATATTTCATACAATACAATTAAGAACATTGGATCAAAACTTACACTGCTCTTGTATACTGCAGATGAAAGTTAGCACATAAGAAATTCATTGGTAGTGGATCTACCCTTTTATCGTATGTTTTTTTCATTCATATAAAAAAGGACCCCGTCATATTAAAAATAGAATTTGTACTTATTTTTTTTTCCTGATTCTTTTTACATATGAAGGAATCCTTTCTTGTACAGGTTTTTCATTCATATGAAAAAGGATGCCTTTATACGAAAAAATATTTTGGACTGAGGTTTTTTTTTAATGATTCTTTTTACATATGAAGGAATCAGTTTTTGTGTGGGTCTTTTGTTTGATATGAAAAAGAATCCCTTCATGTGAAAAAAGATTTCGGACTTAGCTTTTTTGTCGACTCTTTTTTTGTATGAATGATTCCTTTTCTGTGTGGGTCTTTTGTTTGATACAAAAAAGGATCCCTTCATATGAGAAAAGATTTTGGACAAAAGAAAGATCTTGATAAGTATTACAAGAATGACACATAATCCCCCACGAACAATTTAGGGAGCATATAAAAAAAGATGTAAAAACATGAAAATTGCCATGTGCTCCCACACCAACATGGATATAAATAATTTAAAAACAAAAAAAATATAGCATGGTATTGTCAGCATGAAATTTATTCGGCACAAAAATATCTACAAAATGAGAGGTGTTTCATTTATAGATACCTTTAGTTTTTGTTTAATCAGCAAAAAAGCAGCAGAAAATTAAATTTCTTTTCACTTTTTTGACAAACAAATGCAAATAACTTTAAAATGAAAAACAGCAGCATGGTACTCTGAGAATGAAATTTGTTCAGCACAAAAAGTTCTACAAAATGAATGGTGTTTCATTTATAGATACCTTTTAGTTTTTTATAATTAACAAAAAAGCAACAGAAAATTAAAATGTTTCACTTTTTGCAACAAACAAATGCAAATAACTTTAAAATGAAAAATGATAGCACGGTACTTTGTGGTCAAAAGTTGTTCAATCAATCAATCAATCAAAATCTTTATTTATTCAGGCGAACATCATTGAGCATAGCTCATTTACAAGATGGACCTGAGTGGTCATAACAATATAAGGTTACAAATTTTACACAAAAACATGGTACTGAATGAGCACAAATACAAAGATTTATGAATGACACAGGTATACAAATATTTACATATATACAAGGCAAAATGACATTGGACCTAGATCATATTAAAAGGAAAGAAACAAACAGTATTGTAGGGATAAAGCTAGGGTAATGGGATTTGGGAGGGCATTTTTGTGCGAAGTAGGTTGGAGAACAAGCTAGAAGAACAATAAAGAAATAGGGGGTAGTATAAAAAGGGGTAGGGGAAGGAGGGTGTGTGAGAGGACTAGGCCTTATGGAAGCAATTGCATGATTCTGAGAATAGACTAGTGTACAGTTTTTTGAAGGATGTTAAAGGAATGAGGGTATCCAATTTCAAGGTCTTTTGAAGAGAATTCCAGATAAGTGCTAGGGAGTAGCTGATTGCAGCCCTTCCATACTGGGCATAGGTGATAGGAATTCAGCATGATGAGTTTATTGATCCTTAGGTGTAAGGCCTGGATGTGATCCAGTTGAAACAATCTGAGATGTAGGAAGGGAGTTTGTTTGTCAGAGCTTTATAGATCCAGACAGCAGCATTTTTGTTTCTTCTATGTTGTAGGGATGTCCAACTGACTGCATTGTAGAGAGCAATGATGGGTGCTGGAGGGAAGATCTGTAATGAATCTAATAGCTCTATGATACAGGGTGTCAATTTATTTAAATGGGAGAGGAGCAGTGGCCATAGAGGAAGTCAGCATAGTCAATGAGGGATAGGAATGATGCCAGGATTAGCCTTTGTTTGGAATCTCTGGTCAGGTAGTGTTTGATCCTATAAAATAGGCCAAGTCTTTGTCTAAGCTTTTCAGGAGCTCTTCAATGTGGCTAGTATAGTCAAGTTTATTGTCAATCAGACTCAAGATATTTGAATTTGACCACATATTCAGATTTTCACCAAGGATGGTAGATAATTGTGGGAGGGTGAATGATGGGACAGTGGAAGAGCAGCTCTTGGTGGCAAAGAACATAGCTTTCATTTTCTTGGCATTTAGTAGTAATTTCTTTTCTAGTAAGTTGTGCTGTAGGAGGAGAACTCAGACTGTAAAAGCTCACAGGCTTTTGATGGTGAGGATTACTGACATATAGTACAGTATCATCTGCAAAGAGGTGAATATTAGATTGTGAGAGATTGGAGTCAATATTGTTGATGTAAATGGCAAAGAGGATGGGGCCCAGGATGGAACCTTCGATACACCTCTTAGGAGTGGTTTAGAGGTAGATAGGTCACCTTCATTTTTAGCAGTTGTATTCTTCCAGAGATAGCATCTGAACCATTTAAGAGAGAGAGTGAGTCAAGGCCTATGGAGTTCAGAGAGGAGATTAGTAGTTCATGGTCCACAGTGTCAAAGGCTTTGCTTAGATCCAGGAACACAGCACAGGTGTTATTCTTTTTTTCTAAGGCAGTCTGCCAGTCATTTGTAACTTTTGCTAAGGCAGAGATGGTGCTGTGCATCGATCTAAACACAGTTTCAGCACAAAAATACCTACAAAATGAGTGTTTGTTTCAAGTGTATTGATCGGCAATTAAGCCATTACAGAATACAAGTAGTTAAAATTACATACATCATAAACTTACGTTCAGATACATTTAAAAAAAAATAAAGTTTTTAAAGATTTTGTTTTACATGTCAACAGGATATTTATGCTCTAAACATTCAAAATTAAAAAGTAAAGTGCAGTACATTTTGATCTTTGATTTATGCATATATAATAGACAGTAATCTGTACTAAATTTGTTTAGCATTCCATTTTAATACATAAAAGTGTTCTATCATTCTGTTTTATTAAGACTGCATATAGATATGACATGAAAGAGTGATCCCATAATATTATAACAGATAAAGGAAATTAACAAGTCCAGGATTTAGAGTCCAGAACTACAATATTAAGGTCTGGGGACTGCCTATGAAACATGGACACCTTTATATATTTCAAATTACTTTAAATTTCTCGACTTTTTTATTTCCTTATCTTGTGGATTTCTAATAAATAAAGTGCCAAATTGTTTATAATATCCATACTATCAGTGTTAAATAATAAATCCAGCATGAACCTTGGAGGAATGTAGGCAGATCCAATGTATTTACCTAAATATTTCTTTTGAACATGTTTATACCAAGAGCACCTTAAAATAGCTTGATTGAGATATTTTACCTCTCAAAGTGAACAGTGATGGATTGTTGAAATATTTTCATCTTTATTATATCTGGCTTCTGTTATATTGCTTTGAAAAATGTGTAAACTATTTTGTGTTAGTATATTTCAATGTTGTGGTATTTGAACAGCATTTAAATAATATTTTAATGAATGTTCCTTTGTATTATGAACCAAGCATCTTGACACTTTTAACTTTTTAATGTCATTCAGATCAGTTTCTTTTGATTTGTTTTTGAGTTTCTTTGTTATGATTCTTGCATATGCTGGATCCAACTGTATGTTCTGGTCTACCCAGTTACTTAAGTAGAATAATCCATTTTCCTCAAGGAGGTTCTTGACTGTATTCTGTCAATTGCCTTCTTTATAGGAGAATAATCTTTCTTTTTTGCAGAGACATTTACCTAAAATAGAATCTTTTTTTTTGTGATGTTACCTTTATACAATAGTTGATCAATCTCCCATATACAAGATATTTAAAACTAGATTGACCTAGCTGTGTCCTCACTAAGGTATTTGGTGAACTAAAAGGAAATCTCAATAGTTAGTGATATGTTTTATTTAAAATTTAATCTATTTTTAAGGAATTATTAGTTCCCCAGACCTCAGCTGCATTAAGGGTCCACTTTATTGCTTTAATCATATGTGCCACTGTCATACCACCATAGATTAGATTAAATCTTTTGAGTGCTTTTATGGAGTTCTGTAACTTTTTTGCACTTCAGTTAATATGTTTGTTCCATTTTAAATTACTTGAAAAAAGACACCCAAGTAAGGGAATTCTTAGACAAATTCCAAGTTAATTCCTGCCGACATCAATTTTCTATATATTTTTGTTTTCCTTTCAAATACCATAAGGTGTTTTTTCACATTTGGTTTCAAGTTATGTTTTACACAAAGGGATTCTAGCTTTTGTAATGCTCTTTGAAGATCCAATCTACTGGTAGAAATTATTGCTAAATCATCAGCACATGCAAGAACCAGTATTTGCAGATCACAGATTTTGGGTGGGTGATGTGAAGGATTATCAAGTGCAATACTGATATCATTAACATATATATTAAATAATGATGGGACCAACACACAGCCCTGTTGGACTCCTATATTGGTAACAATTTTATTTTTGAGTATCCCTGACTTGGTATATTTAATTTTTGTCCAAGCATTAGAATATAATATTTTTATTAGAATCAAAAGATTCTGATCAATTCCTAATTGGTCCATTTTGTTCCCAAAGGAATGATCTAAGAAAAGTGTCAAAAGTCCATAAATGTTATATTAAGACCTGCTATGTTCCAAGTAAGTATTCCTAAATTACCAGAATTGTTATTTAGGAAAAAGATGGTACTATCTTTCATAAGCTTGCTACGTTGAGATTCAGATCCTGTTATTGACCCTAGTGAATTGTTATTTGGAATGTCTGTATTTAGTAGTCAGTTATGTTTTCTGTAAGTAGTTGATATCTGTTAGTTATTTCAAGATTGTAAATTGTATCACGTTGCTTCTCTGTTCTTTGACTATAAGGGTTGTTTTGTTGTTGGGGATTACACTCCCCTAGTTTTAAAAAATAAGTAATTAATATGCCCAAATGTCCAGTTTAGGACCAGCATCCAGTATGTTTTGTGCCAGCATTTTCTTACTTAAGGTTAGGTCTATCTATTATGTCTGACAAAAAATTATCATTGTTATCTTGTATTATTAGATCCTGTAATGTAAAATATACAGCCTATTGGGAGATTATTTCAAATTTTATTTTAATACCTTTCTGTATTATAGAGGAAGTCATTACTGGATAATCCATACTTAAACTGAATTTCTGAAGATAGTTAGAATTTCTCCAGACATAATGTGCCACTCTTTCCTGTTTAAAGAACAGTAATATCAAATCTTTGGATGTAAGATAATTTGCCCTAAATGCATCCACAGTATCCTCTAATAGACTGTCAAGTTTTAAAAGATCAGTACATATCAGATGACCCA
Organism: Neoceratodus forsteri; assembly: GCA_016271365.2. Taxonomy (NCBI): domain Eukaryota; kingdom Metazoa; phylum Chordata; order Ceratodontiformes; family Ceratodontidae; genus Neoceratodus; species Neoceratodus forsteri. The sequence continues at coordinate 401,401,176 of CM057454.1, forward strand.
AGATTTTTCAAACTTGTGAGTTTTCTAAACAGTTCTTATCGACCCATCTTACTACAATTATAGGGGCCTATGCATGAATGAGCAGAGTGCCTACATGCAGCATATCTGTGGCACATAGCCACTCCACATCCATTGTGCCCCCATGTGGGATGTACCAAAGGGGCACACAAACCCTATGCACCTGATCCCCTGGACGCACAGATAGCAATGTGCCAGGGTGGTCAAGGGGTGTTCTGGGCAGTCCTGTACTATGCAACATTCTCTAAGGTGCATAATGCTGTGCACTGGGGGCATAGGAGGGCTCCAGTTATGCCAGGGAAGACCCTGCCATAGCCGACTGCGAACCTCCATAGACTACACTCACCAGTCACGGTGGCATTGGAAAGTGACCATCTGTGCCACCCCAGACCACTAGATGGATTTAATGGGCTGGCATGGCAGGCCAGGCAGGTGCCCATGCAAAATTGGCACAGTCCCTGTATGCCCAAGTCATACCAACCCTCCAACAACATGGTACCCCTGATCCCAGTGCTATATCCAAACCCCCCAACAGCAAACACACACAGTGTTGCACCAGGAAACTGCTATCCAACCCCAGATCCCAACACACTCGCAGATACCTTGTTGGCCAGTGGCAACCCCCCACCCTTGTGGCATTGACTGCACCATCCCATACTTGGCTGTCAGTGCTGTGGCTGTGGACAGCCAGTGGCACATCCTTCTCACACCTCCATGGCTGCTGCCCATCCAACTGATGCTGGAAGTGCATCCCTATAAATAGGCATTGCAATCCCAGCATCACTTGGACAGCCGGCAGCCATGAAGGTGTGAGGAGGGATGTGCCACTGGCCATCTACAGCCATGGCATGACAGCCAGGTACGGGGGTTAGGGGTGGTGTTGTCGGTGCTGCAGGGGGTAGGGGACCTCCATCCACCTATTTGCCAGCAGGGTTGCCAGGTTCGGGTCATGGTGGGACATTGGCATGAGGTCAGGGAACCAGTCAGGGTTGTGTGGTTGGTGGGGTTGGCCACTGCCAGGAATTGGCCAGGTGTGGTGTGAGTGGGGGGTTGCTTAATGATGCCAGGATGGGGAGGTTGGGCTCTGTGTTGCTGGGACTGGCAGGGGCTAACTGAGGTGGTTGGTTGGGGGTTGCCTGCCACATCATGCCATGCCTGGTGGGGTTTCATTCTACTGAAGGGTGGGACAAGGTACATCAGGAATGGGCCACCAATGTGTGGCAGAGATGGGAAGCACATGGGATGGGGTGGGGGCATAAAGCTAGACAGGCACCGTGTGCCATGGGCTTGGCCAGGGGGGCACACTGTAAGAAGGGGACTGGCCACATGGGTCCAGGTGCCTGCAGTTGGTATTCACCCACCTGGACCTGCATTGTACCATGCAAGGGATCCTCTATGGGACCCATGCCGGGCATCTGACTGGATGCTGCCTGAGTCCGTAACTCTGCCCCCCGCTGCCCTGCAGAGTCCTTCATGCCAAGGGGGTGGGACCACAGACAGGTGCCTCACAGGTGCTTGCAGTTGTGAATACCGTGCACCCTCTGCCTGTCCAGGGTCATGGAGCTACATGGGTGGGATACTTGCCTCTGGCACATAATTCCCACTGTGTGTGCATAGGTCCCAAAATGTGTTCATTTTGCAGTGTATTTGTATCTGGCAGCTTAGTAATAATGTGCACCTCTTGTTGTTTTATGCTGATTTATTGTGTTTACTTCATCTCTAGCTCCTTTTGTTGAGATTTCAGATGTGTTTGAGATCTGTTTAGTAGGACAAGAATGAACTTATTTATTTTCATGAACCCATTTTTTCCCTTTTCTTTTTTTTTAGCTTTACCCTTTTTCTTACTCATGTTTTTTAGTTTGTTTTCTAACTTACAGTATCTTCAGGGTTGATAATTAAACCAGACAAATTTAGATTGTTTATAAGAGGAGAATGTTCATTATTTATGTCCTCAATGTTTGTTTCAAGTTCAATCAAATCACAGGCCACAGATAAAGATGAATCTCTTTCATTCTATTGACATTGTCTTTGATATTCTAACTAATCTTCTAACCATGCTGCAGTAATAGCCACGTCTCCTTCTATAAGGTAATATCATTTTTTAGAATGATAAGTTGTTCCATTATAGCAATGCTAGCAATATGTGGGTTTTTTAATACTTCAACTAGATTTTGGTCCAAAAAGGTGAATAAGTAATTTGTTTTTCAATTTTCCCTTCCAAATTATGCTCCCTCTCTACTAAATCCTTAAGACCAATTATAGTTTCTTGCAATTCATCCCTAATTTCAGTTTTTTCTTTCTCCTTAACTTCGAAAGGATTTGTTTGATCTTTGTTCATCCAACCCACATAAAAACTGGTTGAAGGCAAATGATGATAACTATCAGTTTGTAAAACAATTTCAGAGTTTGGAGTGAGTTGTATTGCCTACTCATTAATTACTTCTTCTTGTGTAGAATGATTAGGAGGAGTCACTTGTAGATCCCACTTTGGGATCTCCTGCAAGGAGTCAAAGCACAAATCTGGAGATTTTTCATACAAATTTGTATTTTTGTTATTTACCTAATATTTTTGTTAAGGAAGTTCTTTCTACTAAATCAATTATAGGAGATGATGTATTTCTTAAAGTCAGAGCTTTTGCATTCATTAAATGTTTGGTAATTAGTGTTTGACCTGCCTCCTTTAGTTTTTTTTTCTTTGTTTTTTCCTTTACTGTTGATTTTAACTTTTTAAACTTTAGTGCTATGATTTTCTTTGTGTAGTTATGTTTGTTGTTCCATTTTCCTTCTCCTTTTTTTTACCTTTAGTTTTAAATGTAGTTTTAAGAGCTATGATTTCTAAATCAGCTAGATGAGAGGAATGTAGAGGGGGAGATTCTGACCCAGTTATTTTTTACTGCTTGTTTTCATCTTAATTCAGCAATAAAACAGAAAGAAGAAAAAAAACAGTTCGCCATATTTATCAATTCAGGCAATACAGTTAATTGCACCGTTCCAAATCCAGAGAAACAGCCACAGCAGAAGGTCACTATTGTTCAAAAATGGTAAAACGTTCACCAGCATTCACTAGAGTCTTCAAGTAGTTATTTAAGTCCCCTGTTGGAAGAGGCCTTTGTAGTAAATGCAGTGATTAAGCAAACAGTTCCTCAGAGGGAGAGACACAGGCCAAAGTGAAGAGTTCTATTCCAACTTCAGATCTTTTTTATCCAAATAGCACTGCCACTTCCACCACTTGCAGTACAACACAGTAAATCCAAGTGGCTGAAGCTGTGAGGATGTCAATGAAACATAGAAAGTGGAGGTACACACTGCATCAGCAGTTAGGTCCCCCTCCTTTACTATTAATAAGTGGATATTGACTGGATAACAATTATATATTGAAAATGAAATTATATCCTTTAATAAAATCCAATACAAGCTGTTTGATCAACTTGAGCTAAATTGAGTAATATACCATATTTATTTTTAACTTATCTTAATAAAGTTTATTAGCATTTAGGAATAATATATTTTCGCCCATGTAAATGGGTCTTTGGCCCATGAACTTTTCCAGATTTTAAATAAACAAAACAAATAACATCACTTTAATATTGCAAGAAATGTATTTCTGTCAATTTCAATAGTGTTATAAATTTAAACGTTTCTAACCCCCACTATACAGTTATGTATTAGGTTGAAAAAGCAGAGAGTAGGAGATCAAAAGTAGCTGCACACAAGTCAAAGAACAAATGCAAACAACATCAAAACATAAAAATTAAACATAAAAGTCTGATAAGTAACCAGTTATACCTGCATAATGACTTTGCTTAGGGCAAATGAGTACATAATCAATAGTTTATCAGCTGCAAAATCCTTAGTTTATAAACTCCAGGATGAGCTTTGAGATAGCCATTACTCTCAATATTTCTAATGTATAACACGCTAACAATAGAAGCCACAGATACAAATACAGGAATATAAAAAACTGTGCCGAATTCTAGGCTTACAACTAAAAGCTTGCAAAAGCTTTTTAGCTCATGCAGATTTCAAAAAGGTTTAGTCGAAATCAGCACAGCAAGAAGTGGTATTCTATGTAACCCAGTGTTGAGTGATTTAGCAGCATATTAATGTTGTGGTAATCACTGGGTGTATGCAGGTAGTACTGAAGCTAGGTAGTTCTTGCACATGCCCATTAAATACCATCAATGGCACAAAGCTTATAAGTTAAGTCTTAACTACTGAGCCAAGCAGAGTTTCTAATCGTACTCATATATCTGCACTTACTTGGTTAAAATGCTTGGTTAGATACTTAATTAATTAAAAGTTCAAAAAAAGAACAGACAAATAAGAGTGCACAGACAGCATGCCTGGTATTATTGTTATATATGTTTTTATAAAACCCAAATCTCCCCTTGTAACAAACTATGCAAAGTCTATGCAAATTCCTGTACAATAAAATACCAATGCTAAAACACTGTCACACTAAAACACTGGCATAAATTTAATAACTCAACCAAAGAGTTTTTTTTTTATCAGGTATGGGTATTTCTAAGATAATACAGCTCAAGAAAAAATACAGAGGGTCAATGAAACAAAAGTGCAAGCCCCTCACGGCTAGCAATGCTGCCTCTGTATAATGCCTTAATGTGACCAACACTCCTCGGGGCTGCCTCTGAATCTATCCTCCAGCACAGGTTCCTCCACCACAAGGACTGCAGGCACTAGAGACAAGTACCAGGTGCAAAAAGGCAGATAACAGTAATCCTACAGTACAAGTTGATCTGGTAAGGGCACCGAGTCCCAAAACAATACACTGACTCTGTTCTTCCTTTCTCACAAAAATTGCAGTTCACATGTGTTGCAACATATAGGCAGTGGGGGTATACCTGATGTTCATAAGGAGTGAGCCTCTCCGAACCCCTGCTCCTACTGCTTCTCTCAGTATCACATGCAGTTGCACAGTCGAACCTACAAAATGGGTGGTGTTTCATTTATAGATATCTTTTAGAATTTTTATAATCAGCAAAAATGGCAGGAAATTCAATTTTTTTTCTTCACTTTTTTGAAGATATGGCATAAATGGAATATGCTGCCCCAATCGAAAAATTGTTGATATTTTTTGTTCTCATGCCAATTGACCTGATGACATCACAATTGTCATTGACATGATGACATCACAAGTGACTTCACCACTTGTGATGTAATCTGATTACTCAGCACTCGAACAAAAAATATCAACAATATTTCCAGTAGGTGGGTAGCATATCCCTTATATACTTTATAGTGGTGTGGTCACGACACTATAGTTAGGGTTGAGTTGGGTGTTTAATGTAAAACCCAAATTGTTGCACTTTTAATAAGTTTGCAACTGTTCAATGGATTTGCATGAAATTGTGCATGTACAGTCTGGTGGGGTAGATTTCTGGATGTGCCAAGTTTCATTCTGGTGGAATGTGCAGATTCAGAATTCTGGATAGTGCAAGAAGTGAATTTTCAATGATGTTTTGCTGGGGTTTTTTGCTGCTTTTTTAGCTTGCCTAGCACCCATATGATTTGACATTTTGGTCTGAAATTTTCAGGGTAGAAAGGGGCTGACCCATAGATGTGCATTTTGCTTGTTAGGTGAAAAAAATATTACTCCATTCAAATTATTTAATTTTAAAATCTTGGCTCTGAGCATGCTCAGTAAGCACTTCAAGACAGCTGTATGAAATGAAAAAGGAATCAGTTTTCATATAGCACCAATCCTTTCTCATTTGTTGCCATCTTGCTTTCCATTTTTTGGAAAAAAAATTTAAAGCTCAGAAAAATGACATCCTGCAGAGAGACCAATATATACATCTTGTTCATTGGGGCTCCATTAGATGGATTGGAGAAATTAGCCTGAAATGTATCTTTTTTCTTTCACTATGAAATCCTTTTTCATGACTTATTTCTGCTTTTTTGTATGCATGTTTATACGAAAATTTTCATATGAACCAAAATCTTTCTGTGGTGTCTAGTGATACCCCTGCCTTCCAGTCACTGTCCCAATTGAAATTAAGTATTTTCCTGGTGTCTAGTGGCACCCCACACCCTCTGATCACTTTCCCCATTGAAATTATGTATTTAATTGGTGTTTAGTGGCACCACTAGCCTTGAATCATTGTCCCCATTTAAATTATGCAGTTCCCTGGTGTCTAGTGGCACCCACACCCACGATCGCCGCCCTCTTAGTAATAAAGAAAACGGTCCCTCAATGTCTTTATTTTAAACCTGTAAAATAGAATACAGTCCCTTGGTGATCTGACCCACCCATTCCAACCTCCCACTCAGCACCCACCCCCCCCACATGTCCCACACCCAGGGTAAAGATTTACTCTTTTATTGAAAACACATCTTGCTGCTGGAAAGGCAGACTGCTATATGACAAAGTAAGGTAAGTGTGGTTCAATGTATTTCAATGGAGTTTTCAACTTTGATGCATAACTTTGCTATTTTTGTATATTTTGAGGCCACATTTTCAACATGGCCTTTTTTGGGACCCCATTTGTGGGAACAATGTTGGTGAAATTATGCAAATCCAGCTCAAAAGGTGATTTCATGATCACTTAGTGAAACCATCTTTCAAGCAGGATTTGAACATTTTCACTGCCTTGTTAATGAGGTGGGTTCATAACAGGGGTATGTTGAAAATCTGGGGTCAAAATATGTAAAAATGGCACAGTTATGCACATCTGTTGAAATGTCCCTACACTCACTTGTAACTTTGGTAATTTAAAAGATTTTGACCCAAAATTTTCAACATAGCCATTTTTTACACTATCTCATGAACATGATAGCTGTCATTTTTAAAATCCTGGCCAAACTGTTTTCTCACCTGTGGTGCAGAATGATGTTCCGGTGCCATGGAATTCTGTTTTGGTGGGGATTTCAACATTTTCAGTACCAGTTATGTGAGGTGGGGTAAAAAGAAGGATATGCTGATAATTTGGTTGCTGTTGTCCTACAAGCTTAACCAAAAAATCACCTTCTGATCCCAATTAACGAAATGACAGTGACAGTGTTCATGAAGTGGGGTCCCAAACAACCCATGTTGAAAATGTGGTGTAAAAATACCTAAAACACCAAAGATATCAATATACATTCAAAATACCATTGAAATATGTTATATGGCACTTACCTTGAGTCCTCAGTTTGTGGTTCGGCTTTGAAGAGTGCAGACATGTCCCAGTCCACAGAAGATGACAGTCCAGGACTTCTGGTGGTACATATAGGGTAATGGGGATAAGGGGTGATGGGTGCTCAGTGGGAGGGTTGGCATGGGGGAGGGGTCAGCTGCAACAAGGAGGGACCATTTTCTTTGTTTCAGGTTTAAATAAAAATTAACGACATCACGGGACAGTTTTCCTTTTTGGGTAAAAATACATTATTAATACTATTAGGGGACACTAGGAGTGGGATCCCCAGTGTTCCACACTGCTGGGAGGAGTACAAAAAACATTAAAAGTATTTAGGGACACTGGAAGTGGCTAATGTCCCACACTGTTGTGGAGAACTTGTGAATGCCACATTGGACCCCCCATGTCAGACATAATTACAACAAGAATGGGTGGGTGGTGGGGAGGGGCATCCAACACCAGGGATGGGCATCCAAGTGTCAGATAATTACTATATAAATATAAAAAGATGAAGGGGGATGGCAAACGGAGGTTGGGGGTACCACAAGACTCCAGGAAAAGGGCAGCTCACATGCACAACTGCAGCTGGAAGCATGAGTTCCAGCTGCAGCTGTAGATGTCAAGAAAACCCTGCTGTTCTCATACATAGAACGTGGGAGAAGCGAACCTCTCACTAAGCTCAGCACCCAAGATCTTGGGTACCCAGGAAAAGAGTTTCTGGTCACAATAACAAAAAACATCAGAATGTAGCTAAATGGGTTTGGTTAAGCTAAGTTCTGCTGCTTTTTTTTGTATTATATTCATTTTGACAAGCTTTCTTTATTTCCTGTCTCTCCCTAATGGAAAAACAAGATGGTGGACACAACAAAGCTCTGTGAAAACAAACCAGGCTCTATGTGATCCTACATGTGAAATGACAGTAGCTCCTGCAAAAACAAAGGAGCTCTGGGAAAATAAACTAGACTCTATGTGACCCTACATGCAAAAATGCAGTACCTCCTGCAAAAACAAAAGTATTATCATTGCAAACATCTAACTTTTCCCATAGGAAATAATGGGGAAATTAAAAATGTAATAACTTTTGAACGGATTCATATTTTTTCATCAAACCTTCAAATGGCACATCTGTAAGGCAAAGGCTTTGTACCCTGAAAATTTCAGACTACAACCTGAAGCCATTTCTGAGAAACAGATGTAGAAAACAAACATCAAAAAACAGGTACAGTTAGGGTTTTTTGACACTCTGCATCCCGAAAACCACATAACAGATTCACACAAATTTGACACATCAAGAGACCTACCCCTAGAGATTGTGCATATCACATTTTGTGCAAATCTGTTGAACAGTTCCAAAGTTATTAAGGTTCAGATATTTGCCTTCAACATAGAAGTTTGCACTCAACCATAATATACTGGCGCTACTGCGCCAGTATTTTATAGATAGATAGATAGATAGATAGATAGATAGATAGATAGATAGATAGATAGATATTATAGGGGTGCAGGTGCACCCCTATAGTTAGGGTTGAGAGGCAGTTTCTATGATAAACCTCAAATTTTGCACTTTAATAACTTCGCAGCTATTCAACAGATTTGCACAATATTTTGCATGCACGGTCTCTTGGGGTAGATCTATTGATATTTCACATTTCATTCAGGTCAGAATTGCAGATTCTGAGATACGGATAGTGAAAAAAACTTACAATTTACCACTTTTAGCAGTTATTTTCTCATTACACTGCACAGAGACAGTGTGGAGTTTTGTCTGCATTTTTTATGATAGAAAGTGCTTGGGTCATGGAACAGGCTTGCGTTTATTTGATGAAAAAATATTAATCAGTTCAAAAGTTATAGCATTTTTAAGTTCTCATTATTTTCAAAGGGATTTTTATTTTTCAGGATAGTTGCACAGTACACACAAGGATCCTTGCCCATGAGGGGCCAGTCCTTGACTGTCAGGTGCCAATCCTTGCCCATGAGAAAACATTTTTTCTCCATGAGCTGCCATCTTTTTTTTATTTTGCTCCAAATAAAGTGTCATAACTGCGCAAGAGCATCTGTGCCACACATCTAAGTGTTATTTCTGCTCATCAGGAGTTGATGAGCTGTGGTGTGTGCTTTCTGGCATCTGTACACCCTTACAAACATTTATTTTTAATAATTAAAATCCTTGTTTGTCGCTCACTAACTTCCTTGTCCATCAGTCTTTGTCCACTGTGATGAACAAGGAAAACAGCTGATGGACAAGGATTCCTGGCCTGGCCATCTGGTCATGAAATTAGGATGACTAGGTGGCCAGACCAGGAATCCTTGTCTGCAAGCCATATTCCTTCTCCACCATGATAGACAAAGACTGATGGACAAGGAATTGTTCTGATAGGCAAGGACTCCCATGTGGCCATCTGGTCATCCACATTTCACTACCAGACTGTCAGACTGGAAATCCTTGTCTGTCAGCTGTTTTCCTTGCTGGCCTGGTGTACAAGGACTCAGAGACAAGGAAAATAGATTAAGGGCAAGGATTTGTTTAATTTATCTTTATATATATAATACATATATATATATATATATATATATATATATATATATATATATATATGTATTTAAGTGGTCAGTTGGTGAAATCACCTTTCCAGTGGGATTTGCATAATGACAGTCATATTGTTCATGAAGTGGAGTCTTAAGAAGGCTATGTTGAAAATTTGAGGTCAAAATTTTGAAACATGGCTGCATTATGGGCATTCGTTGAAATCGTGCTACGCAAGTACGCAACTGTTGAAATATATCCCATATTTTCAACATAATCTTATTACCCCACCTGATGTGTGTCACAGCTGTCATTTCTCAAATCCTGTCCAAAACATGATTTTGCACTTGTTGCACACAATGGTGTTGCGCTTCCACAGAATTGTGTTTTGGTGGGGATTTGAAAATTTTCTGTGCTGGGTACATGTGGTGAGGTCATAAAAATGCTATGTTGAAAATTTCATCTCAAATAAGAATACTGTTATTCGGACCCTGCATTCCCACCGTAACATGTGGATACGGTTGTGCTATCTCAGTGGAGGGATGGAAGCACAGGGTCTGAAGGACCCTGCACTCCCACTGTAACATGTGAATACTGTTGTGCTATGTTAATGAGGGATGGGAGTGCAGGGTCCGAAAGGACCTAGCACTTCCACAGTAAAATGAGGACACTATTATGCTACCTCAAAAAGTAAGGAAATTAGTTTCAAAAATGTCATTAATGCATCAGTTAGGGGTGCCATGAAAAAAGACAGGAAATTAGGCATTAGGGTTTCCCCCAACACACCATCCCTGCCCTGCAGAGACAAGGAGGTGTTGCAGGAAGGGGGTGTGGCATTAGGGTCGCAAACCCTAACACTCACCCCATTCCATTGTAAAATAAGCTGTGTGGCTACAGTATAGGAGAATGAGGTGAGTGTTAGGGTTGGCAACCCTAATGCCACCCCCCGATGCCACCTGGTCTCCGCAGGGCAGGGGTGGTGTGTTATGGGAAACCCTAATGCCTCATTTCTCTACTTTTGTTGTGGCCAACCTAACTGATCTAACTGATGCATTAATGAAGTTTTTGCAACATATATATATATATATATATATATATATATATTTATATTTATATATGTGGGATATGCAATGGAAGCAAGTGTAATAAATGATTTATCTGCACAAGAGCAGTGGTAACTTCAAGAGTGGCGTAAGCCATGAGTGAGGTGTCTGAGGTCAAACTGCTCAAGTGCAGATAAATCATTTATTACACAAATTTTCCATTGCATATTCTATGTATGCAGTTGTTTTGTTTTTGCTTTTGAAGGGGGCATTTGTTAGTCAAAAAAAAGAACAAAAATTGAATTTTCTGCCATTTTTTGCTGATTATAGAAAATCTAAAAGGAATCTAGAAATGAAACACCTCTAATTTTGTAAATATTTTTATGTTGAACAACTTTTGTGCTCAAAGTACCATACTATCATTTTTTTGTTTTTATTTGCATTTGTTTGATGAAAAAGTGCACAAAAATTGAATACTCTGTTGTTGTTTTCTAATAATGAAAAAAACTAAAAAGTAACTATACATGAAACACCACTCATTTTGTAGATATTTCTGTGCTGAATAAACTTTATGCTCACAGTACTATGCTATCATTTTTCATTTCAAAGTTATTTACATTTGCTGACAACATTTTTTTGCTGTTTTTTTTTGCTAATTATCAACAAATCAAAAAGGTATCAATAAATGAAACACCACTCATTTTGTAGATATTTCTGTGCTGAGCAACTTTCGTGCTCACAGTACCATGCTATCATTTTTCATTTTAAAGCTATTCGCATTTGAATATGGTTAATACTGCTACTGAGGCCGAACATTCTAATTGACATAAGCACTATATAGATAAATAGCTGATGACATAAGCACTATATACATAAAGGAAATTTATGTATACAGTTCCTCAGATAACTTGTTTTATCACACTGTATTTATCTACACCCTATTGCATAAATAGATAGATAGATCTATATATATCTATGTATGTATTATATATATATATATATATATATATATATATATATATATACAGTATATAAAATGGGGATCTCAGCCAAATCCAAATCCAGTGTTCTGATTGTATAAAACACATCACATGACCGTGTGTATATCAGAGTGCGACCACACACCTGCACTTTTATCCCCCTCCAAAACAATTTTGACATTTTATAAAATAGATAAACCACTCTGAGGTGCGCGGTCGCACTCTGATATACGCACGCCTTGGGTGGTTGACACACGAGGCCTGCAGCCTCATGTGTAACAATGCACACCAAGACATGCATATATCAGAGCGCGATCACACACCTCAGAGTGGTATATATATTATAGGGACACAGTAGTGTCACTATAGTTAGGGTTGAGTAAGCACTTTAATGTTAAACCACAAATTTTGCACCTTAATAACTTTACTACCATACAACAGATGTGCCAGACATTTTGCGTGCATGGTCTGGTATCATAGATCTCTGGATGTGGCAAGTTGCATTTTGGTTGGATGTACAGTTGCGGAGCTATAGAAAGCCAAAGAAAGCAAAAAAAATGAACTTTTGGGGGGGGTTCTTTGCTCGTGCCCACAGCTCACACAGATTGTCTGTTCAGTCCAAAATCTTTCAGGAACATGCAGTCTTGGCCACTGATGTGCCTTTCGAAGATTTGGTGAAAAAATATTGAACCGTTCAAAGGTAATTCAAAAAAAAATTTCACATTATAGTCAATGGGAAATGTTAGCATAAATCACAAAACTTTTGCAAATGCCTGTTTTTATTTTCACAAATGGCCCTTTTACTTTCATGATTCGGCCATCTTGTTTTCAGTTAGTGACACAGGAAAAATGCCTGGTGTTTAAAATTGGGCCTCTCTACGTAAACACTGATCGTTGTGTTTACCTAGTGGGGTCCTGAGGATGCTAGCTCTGTCTATTTGTGGGGGTTAAACCCCTGAGAAATGCCTTTTCCAACTTCAAGAAAAAAGTACTTTCTCAAAATACTTTCACAAATATGAACGTTTTGTGATTTATTTTGCAAAACTTTCGTGATTTGTGAAAGTAATTTGCAAAAGTATTCTCAAAAAAACTGCAAATCTTTGCCACCCTCCTGCAACAAAACAGATGGGTCTTTTAAGCTTAAATTTGCAGGGTGGCAAGTCCTGGTCCCACAGATGTGCCTTTTGGTGGTTTGGTGCCAAAACAGGGGCCCAAAGTTACAGCATTCTGAAGTTCAGAAATTTTCCCATAGGATAACATTGCAGTGCCCGTGCCACCTTTCTGGGCCAGTATCTCGAAAATGGTTCAAGATATGGATTTTTCATTGCAAAAATTCTTAGTCCCCTTATAGGGGGACTAAGTGCAGAGGTAGTCTGCAAAGCCACAAATAACTTGAAAATTGAATTTTTTTTCTGCCCTGTATGGTTACTGAGATATTTGGGAATTAGTGTTCCATTTGTTCATTTTCATGTCCAAGGCCCACTTTTACACCCACAGAGTTAGCATTCACAGCACTTTTTGCTGCCTGTATCTCAGACATAATGCGAGATATGGATTCATTCGACTTATGTTGCGAGAACTATGCACTCTCATGATTACAACCACACTTGAATTTTTTTTCTACCTGCTATGGTTCCCAAGATATTGGCAAATTTGTGTTACAAGGCTTCCTTGGCCTATAGGGCTGCTGTATGGCTCTGTGCTTATGTGTAAGTGGGAACGCAGGGCCTGGAGAACCCGAGCTCCCACCAACACATACCATTTACTATTTCTATTACACTTTCTCAAAAAGAAGGGAAATTAAACGCAAAAAAACTCTGTTAATGCATCAGTTAGGGTTGTTTCCACAGCTACAAAAGTGTGAAAACTCCTTACTCTGCATTCCCCCACACACATGCACACATAAGCAAAATACATACTAGATTATAAGACACTATACCAGTCAGTCACATCTGTAAGCACAATAATCATTACACTGTACTCCTTTCACATAACACTATGTAATGAAAAAAAAAACTACAGTTTGATCAACTCTGTATTGCCAGCACAGTATGATGACACATTATAGCTGGCATATCTTTTCATTTAGTGAAATTTCGTCTGCACAAACTTTCTAAATATTGATTTTTATGTGTCATAATTCTATGATTGGCTCGCTGCAGATATCGCTGCTACCACATAGGTATGTGGTTGCACTACAGACACCACTGACGCACACATAGTACTTTTCAGATACTGCTCAGGTATGAAACTAGCACCATCACATGTTGTAATACTGCTGCATTACCTGGAAATACTCATTAGCAGCATGTTATGATTAGCTTTGGTTGTTACAGCTGTTGCTGTCTCATGTTGCTTGTAAACTATACTACAAAACATTACTTTATTATTACTACCATTTGTTATTATGACTGACTTACTGTAACAGAAAAAAATATGCAAACATCCAATGACTGTTGCTAGGGTTATCCAAACTCTTATTTCCAATACAGCTATCTATAGATAGCATAGTGTGTGTTTCATCATTTCTTAACAATTGAAATATAGACATCTGCTTAAATCTTGTTATTTATGTTTGTAACAGCAAAATGCTTACTTCGGGCCATCTCCCACGGTTGCCCAGAATGTGTGTGTGTACTCCCAAGGCACTCTTATGGCAGCAGAACTCATACAATTGCTGGACCATGATGATGGATGTGTCTTATACTGCTTGCATTGTGTGTGTGTGTGTGTGTGTGTGTGTGTGTGTGTGTGTGGGTGGAATGAGGGGTTGGGGGTTTGAGGAGGGAGGGGTGGGGTGGTGGGGTGGTAACCCTAACATCAAATTTCCACACTTTTATTCACTGTAGAAACAACCTTAACTGATGCATTAACAGAGTTTTGTACAATGATATATATATATATATATATATATATATATATATATATATATTTTCATTAAAATCTTCGTTAATGCATCAGTTAGGGTTAATACTACAGTGACAAAAACGAAATAAGGTATTAGGGTTTCCAACCTAATGCTCCACCCCCAGGGTTCCCACCCCTACACCCAACCCCATCCTCCCACCCTCCACACACCAACAGGTGTCGGGCTGTGCCATGGGGTCATCAAGCCCAGCTCTCACCCCATTCCACATGTAAACAAGTTTACACACTATAGTATAGGACAATGGGGTGGGAGTTAGGCCTGATGACCCAATGGCACACTCCAACATCTGTTGTTGTGTGGAGGGATGGGGTGGAGGGGTGAGAACCCTGGGGGTGGAGTGTTAGGGATGGAAACTCTAACACCTCATTTCCCTGCTTTTGTCACTGTGGTATTCACCCTAACTGATGCATTAATGAAGTTTTTTGCAAAGAATTTCCCTTCTTTTTCCTGATAGTATAATTCTATCCTCTTTTTACTGTGGGAGCGCAGGTCCTTCAGACTCTGTGTTCCCATCCCTCCACTGAGATAGTACAACACTGTCCATATGTCATGGTGGGAGTGCAGGATCCTTCAGACCCTGCATTCCCCTCACTTCATCCAGATAGCACAACAGTGTCCATATGTCACAGTGGGAGTGCAAGGTCCTTAGGACCCTGCGCTCCCATCCCTCCATCCAGATAGTACAGCAGTGTGAAAAATGGGAAACACTGGTGAAGTTATGAGCATGCATAGAAGGTGCACAATGCATGCTCATAAAGTGCTCATTTTCTAGAATTATTTCAACAAATTTTCAACATTGGCATTATGGGACCTCCCCTCGTGAACAGTGCAACTGTGATTTTGTTAATCTATCCCAAAAGTTGATTTCACACAGCAACTGCACCATTCTGCGTGAAATGTGCTAAATCACATTCCGACAGGATGTGCAAAATGACAGCTGTACTGTTCATAAGGTGGTGTGAAAAAATAGCAATTTTGAAAATCTGTAAATATTAAAAATTGGTGAAGTTATGAGCGTGTGTAGAAACTGCACAACACACACTCATAATGCAGTCATTTTGGGGGGAAATGATTCACCTTTTGGGACTCCACCTCATGAACAGTGGCTCTGTCATTTTATGAATCAGTCTCGAAAGTTGATTATGCACAGTGACCACAAAATCACCTTTCAGGACAATGAAATGAAATGACAGTGCCAGCGTTCAAGAGGTGGGGTCCCAAGAACCCCATGTTGAAAATTTGGGGCCACAATTCCCAAAAATGGCTGAGATATCAACCTAAGTTGACACCCCATTAACTTCCATTATACAGTGCATAGCTGATTCCTCAGTTTGCAGTTCAGCTTTGAAGAGTTCAGACATGTCCTGGTCCACAGAAGATCATGGCTCCTGACCTTTGGAGGGTAATTATGGGTGAGGGAAATTGTGGGGAGGTGGATGCACAAAGGGAGGGTGGGGATGGGGGAAGAGACAGAGAGATGGTGATGGACCATTTTCTTCATTACAGGTAAAAAAAATTAAAAAAGGTTTTGGGGATGGTTTTCTTCATTTACAGGACCAAAACAAAAAATAAAATACTTTGAGCACACTGGGGTGGGCTCCTAGTGTGCCACATGAGCTGAAGGGTCACACATGATGCCAACAGGGGGATTGGGCACCCTCATTGGCAATGAAAGACAGTGGGGGGAGACATCTGGCACCAGGAGTGGGCATCCTGGTGTTGGAAAGTAAAAATTAATTTACTGGTCACACTGCTGTGGGTTCCCAGTGTGCCAGAATAGTGGGGGTGCAGATACAGCAATGTGCACACAGTACAGCATGGGGATTGGGCACCCAATGTTGGAAAGTATTGTGTGGCACATTAGGGTGCTTTGTTGCAGGATCCTGTATCAAAATTATGAAAAATTTCAATGCTGGATTCTGCATCAAAGAAAAGATCTTGGGGGATGGTTTTCTTCTTTTCACAGGTTTTTTTTAATCAAATAATACATTTGGGCACACTTGGGTGGACTCCCAGTGTGCCCAGTAAGTACACTATGTATTGTGCACTCAAAGCAGGTCTTAATTGACTCTGCAGACAGTAGCATGAGTTTCAGCTGTGGCTGCAGAAGTCAAGAAAATACTGTTCTTCTCATACAGAGAATAGCCTACAAGCCATTCTCTGTATAAGCTGGAACCCGAGAAAAAAAACTTCTTTGGGTCCAGCTTAAAACACAAAAAAAAATCAGAATACACCTAAAGGGGTTCTCTTTAGCTGTTTTCTGATTTTTTAATGTTTTTTATGTTTAAAATGTTTGGTACTTTAACATCCTCACTAAGCGGCAAAACAAGATGGCATCAGCAACACAGCTCAATCAATCGCAGGACTGTGAACTGTGCAAAAAATACCAGCATTCTTTGCGAAAAGAAGCTGGTATTTTTCTCACAGTAGTCCTATTGTTCGAAAATAAGCTGCTGTTTTTTGAACAATACTCCTATTGTGAGAAAAATAAATCTTTTGTGCCTGACGTATACATTTCCCCATAGGAAACAATGGGGAAATTAAAAATGTCATAACTTTTGAATGGATTAATATTTTTTCACCAAACCTTCAAAAGGCACATCTGTGCCCAAAGACATTTTATGCTGTAAATTTCAGACCACAACATAAAGGCATTCCTGAGACACAGGTGAGCAAAAAATGTTAAAAAAAACAGATTTTTCTGTTTTTTTCAACACTTTATATCTCAGAAACCACTTGACATACCCCATGCAATTTGGCAGGTCTAGAGACCTACACCTAGAGATTATGCATGCCACATTTCATGCAAATCCATCAAAGGGCTCCAAAGTTATTAAGGCTCCACGTTTGGACTTAACATAGAAGTGCCATTTCATCCCTAACTATACTGGCTTAAACATGCCAGTATAATATATATATATATATATATATATATATATATATATATACACATATATATACTGTATATGAAGCAAAAAATCCATTTAATGCATTAGTTAGGGTTGTTTCACACGAAAAAGCGATGAAATTCGGTGTTAGGTTGAAACCCTCTGCCCTCACCCACCCCCAACAGGCATCGGGATGCGCGTTAGGGTCGTCAGCCCTAACTCCCCATCACATGTGTAAAGAAGCAGAGGTGTAGGAGAATGGGGTGATAGTTAGGACCAATGACCCTGTCTGCGCACCCGATGCCAGTTAGGGGTGTGGCGGGGGGGGCCAAGGGGCTTTCAACCCTAACACCAATTTCCTCGCTTTTGTTGGTGTGAAACAATCCTAACTAATGCATTAAATGGAGTTTTTTGCCTCTAATTTCCCTTCATTTTGAGAATGATAACGAGAAATAGTGAATGTAATGCAGTGGAGGGAGCGCGGGTAACATTGTGCCCGCAAACGCAAATAGTAATGAGCATGATGATGCAAAGTGAAACAGAAAGAGAAACAGTAGTGTAGACAGAAATGTTAAAAACAACACAAAAACAAGTGCAAATGAAAACGCAAAGGGTAACGCACATGGTGGCGTAGACGTGACCGGTAAGTGAAATGGGAACGGAACCGCAAGCAAAAATGGAAATGGTAACAGTAATGTAAGCACACAGGCTGGTTTTCCCCTAAAGCTGCATAAAGAAAGACAGTGAGTACAAAGAATGTATGCATAATAATGGTTCTCGGAGCAGAAAATGAGGAGTTGGAATACTAAATTGCTCATATCTCAGGAACCGTACGACGTAGAAAAAAAATTTAAAAGTCATATGATTTATGACTTTCCTGGCTAGTTTTTTACTTAGCCCTGAGTAGGGGGCTAAGTGTTTTTCTGATGAAAAGTCCGTATCTTGCATCATTTCCGAGATATGGGCCCTGAAAGGCACGTCGAACGCTGTAATGTTATCCTAAGGGAAAAAAAGAGAAGTTCAACGTGCCATAACTTTGGCTCCCTGTAATATTTTTTCACCAAACCACAACAAGGCACATCTGTGGGATGTTGCCTGTGTTCCTTCCAAATTTCAGCCCAAAAGACCAAACTGCTATTTTGCAGCAGGGCACCAAAGGATTCCTATAATGCGTCGGAAGCCGTAATATTATCCTATGGGAAAAGCATCAACTTTGGAGTGCCGTAACTTTGCCGTCATGTAATATTTTTTCAATAAAACAGTGAAAGACACATCTGTGAGATGTCGGCTGCATTCCCTCCATATTTCAGGCCAAAATACTAAACCGTTCTTTTGCAGCAGGGTGCCAAATAATTGCTGTCATTTTCCCACAGCCTAGAAAAGTACTGTCGAAGCTTGCAAAAGCTTTCGCAAATTCATTCAACACTGTCGCAAGTGCGACAGTACTTTTCAAAAGTACTTTTCCAGAAATTTTAAAAACATATTTCTGGGGTGTTTTATCCCAAAATAAAGACATGACTAGCATCCTCAGGGTCCGACTAGGTGAATACAAAAAGAATTACGTTGCTAGAGGGTCCCAATTTTAAATGCCAAGCATTTTTCTGATCGCTAACTGAAAACAAAATGGTGGATTTGCGACAGTAAAAGGGCCATTTGCAAAAGTAAAAACTGCATTTGTGACACTGTCGAACTTTTTGTTAACTTTTCCCATTGACTTATAATGGGAACTTGTTTTTTGAATAACTTTTGAACCGTTTAATATTTTTTCACGAAATCTTCAAAAGGCACATTGGGGGCCCCAGTCGCATGTTCCCTGAAGATTTTGGACCAGTCGCGCAAACCTTGTGGCCTGTAGGTGCGACCGTAAAAATCCAGAAAAGCATAAACGCGCACACAGATCACGCTTAATAACTCCGCAGCCGTATATGTGACTGGTATGAAACTTGGCAGATCCCAAGGCATTTGGGTCTTGATCATGTATTCCAGTTTCAGGCAAATCCATCAAACGGTTGCAAAGTTATTAAGGTGCAAAATTTTGGGTTTAACATGTAAATGGCTCCTCAACTCTAACTATAGTGGCAGTACCGTGTCATCTATATATATATATATATATATATATATATATATATATATATATATATATTCATTGCAAAAAACTCTGTTAATGCATCAGTTAAGGTTGAAGCAACAAAAGTAGGAAATGAGGTGTTGAGGTTTGAGACCTAACACCTTCCCTCCACCCAACCCTACCATTCCACCACCACCCTCCACAGACCAACAGGCATTGGGGTGTGTTTTGGAGTCATCAGCCCTAACTCTCACCCCATTCCATGTGTAAGGAAGCTGAAATAATACAGTATAGGATAATGTGGTGACAGTTAGGCCTGATGACTCCAAGGCACACCCCAATTCCTGTTGGTCTGTGGAAGGTGGTGGTGGGTTTGGGTGGGGGATGTGTTAGGGTCTCAACCCTAATACTTCATTTCCCTATTTTTATTGCTTCAACCCTAACTTGTACATTAAAGAAGTTTTTTGCAATGAATTTCCTTACTTTTTGAGAATATGTAATCATACCCTTTTATGTTTGTGAGAACGCAGGGCCCAGAGTCTACAGTGTGTAGTGGTTGTAAAGGGCCCTTTGTCATGTGGGAGTGCAGGGCCCTCTGGGCCTTGCACTACTATGTAACCATAAGTATATACACATTGCAATCAACCCTCATCTCCTTGGGGAAGTGCAGGGCCCTCTGGGCCCTGCACTCTGCTCATGCTCCCATCACTCCATAATGGTACCCATTTGATGAAGTGTCATCTCCATGTGGGAGGGCCCTGCACTCCCAGTACTTCATAATGGAGGGCCCTGCATGCACAATACTGCATAGTGGTATCCATATGTGGCAGCACAGGGCCCTCTGGGCCCTGCCCTCCCATCTACCTATAATTGTAGAGAAGCAGCCCAGGCATCTGTGGGGCAAGTCCTTTCTACCATGAAAATTCCAGACCTTAATTCCAAACTGTTTCTTTGCAGTGAAGTGGAAAATAAACAGTAATGTTTAAAAATCCCTTTTTGTGAGCTGTCAAAATCCCTTTTTGTGAGTTGAATCCCTTTTCATGAGCTGTCAAAATCCCTTGTGGTGAGCGAATCCCTTTTTGTCAGGTAGGACCATCTAATCGTCATGTCATGAAAAGGGATTTTGACAACTCCGAAAGGGATGGCTCTGAGGATTTTGACAGTTCACTGAGGATTAAAAACGAATCCTTTTCGCAAGCTGTCAAAATCCCTTTCATGAGCTGATCCTTTGTGAGCTGTCAAAATCCCTTTTCATATAAACATATGAACATACAAAATTTGCCAGCAGATAAAGGCCTAGAGGTCTATCAAGTCTGCTCGAATATGCAGCTAGCACCCCTTATTCTGCAGCTGCCCTTCCCTTCCACCCTTCCCCTTCATTAACCCTCCCCCTTTCCTGTCCCATCCCCTTTTGAAGCAGTCTACTGTTCTACTGGACACCACTTCTGCAGGTAACGCATTCTACCCAGCCACCACCCTCTCTGTAAAAAAGTGTCACCTCATCTCCCTCCTGAACCTTCCTCCCTCCAGTCTCATATCATGGCCCCTAGTGTCCCTCCCCTCCCTTACTTTGACCAGCCCAGGTAGGGGCATCTAGTCGTCATCTCACAAAAAGGGATTTTGACAGCTCACAAAAGGGGATTGCTCATGAAAAGGGATTTTGACAGCTCACAAAAAGGGACTATAAAAAGTAATCCCTTTTTGCGAGCTGATACCTTTTTGTGAGCTGTCAAAATCCCTTTTCATGAGTTAGGGCCATCTGGTCACTATCTCACAAAAAGGGATTTTGACCGCTCTCAAAAAGGGATCAGCTCGAGAAAAGGGATTTTGACATCTCACGAAATAGGATCGGAAGCGAGTCACAAAAAGGAATTTTTTAATTAAAAAACAAGCAGTTTTTGACCAGAGTAAAGCAAATCAAAGGCAGATTCAGTTTCAGTTTTAGTTTCAGTTTAGTTTATTGTTAATCAGTTAAAAAAACATTACAACATTACAAATAACAGCACACAGAAATATTAAAATACATCTCCAGCAAATACACAGGTGGTACATTTTCAGGTACTTATTACAGAATAAATCTTATTTATTCACACAGTACGACTGTTTATTAAAATAAAAATTTGAAAAATCAGTTCTTAATAAATATATCTTGAAAAATACTTTCATCATGGGTGGACCTTTAATATCAAAACATGACCCGTACGTGGTGGGTCAATATTATCTAATGTTTAGGGGCTCCTTTCTATAGAAAAGTTATAATCAAGAAGAGGGTACTTAATTCTCCCTGGGTGTACTCAGTTGTAATAGCCATCAACATATGGGAGGAATTATGTAGCGACTACAATGAAGGATCACTTGTGAGTTTACCTACACCATAGCTATTTCCATTTTGTTAATTTTTTTCTTTCCACTTTCAAGCCACAGGAACCCATTTTAGGGGGTCATTTGTGTATGCCAAATCCTATCTAGGTAAACAAGATCACACCACGGTAATTAGGTCCCATTTAGGGTACAGAGACAACCTGCTGAAATACTTTGTTACAGACAAAATGGAAAGATTCCATCACTGAACTTACATTTAGAAATCTCCATGTTGTCAGTAATACTTTCCCCTTTTTGGTGAAACCCCAAGGTACACCACAGCAAATGTTGCCCCGTGCTCCTATTGTCACCAGGTATGGGAGGATTTATATGCCAACTACAAATAGGAAATCATATGCTGGTTTCCCTAGACCATACCTATTTCCAATTATCTACACTTTTCTTTCCACATTCAGGCCACAAGAACCCATTAGTGGGGCCCTCTGTGGCTATCAGTACCTATCCCAGTACTAAGCCTTTAGCAGCTATCTGCAGGTGCATGTTATTTAAGCATGTCAAGTGAGCACTCAGACTTTCCTAGCCCATCTTTGTTACTATAATTTTACTTTGTTTTCAACATATTGTTCAGTTTATTCTGTGATTACCTGATCAAACCACCACATAAAAACAAACATTAGCAACCAAACAAGAATCAATCAATAAGCAACGAACTCCTATTAAACAACACTATAACTCCAGCGCACTCTGAGGTCCATAGATTTTAAACCAAACAGTTAAGGCTCCAATAAATTAGGATTCCATTCATTTTAATCAGGCATCCAAGGCCCCTTTAGATCAAGGCACCATATATTAATATGTACTAAGTAAATGGTTGTTTCCAGGACCTTATTATTCCAACATTCAGCTCATAAAGACTAAAAGGCACTGGAAAGCACTGAGAGAGTCCATCACTCTCATATATTTTTAAGACCAAAGGCTCCAATGATATTCAGGGGACCGTTGGTTATAAAACAAAATGTGCATTTTAAAATATAAAACCTACAGCAAGATAACACCTTTAAAAGGGGATAGAAAGAGATAAGCTTTTGTGTATATACAAATGTTAAGCATTCCATTTGAGCACTAGCATCTGTAAACAGAGAGACTCTGCAGATCAATCACCACTCCACAACTCCCCATAATATATTCAGGTTCTGGAACTTCATAAAACACCTAGAGCAAGTGTGAAGCCATTCACGCGGCCTTAAAGAAACAAGAGCAAGTACAGTCAAACCTTAAGACAATAGGCTACCAATATCTTGTTTTTCCCAAGGTTTCCAGGGTCTATAGAAATATAATAGGTGACAAGAAATACATTCTTTCTTCAGTACTTTTTAAGGCTGCCCATTTTTTAAGTTTATCCCCATTTCAAATACTATAAGTAAAAAGCAACTCAGAACAGCTCAGAACATTTTGGTTCACATAGAATTTCATATTAAAATACTGATAACCAAATCCATCCTTATCCTGGCCCTTCCAAATATTTAGTTGTGAGTCCCCAGTTTACCTTAGTCTGGTGGGGCTCCACATAGGCATCACCTGTATCTCAGTCACCATTTCCTTTGTAGCTTTTAGTGTTCAAATAGATTTGTTACACCACTATATCTTAAGTTATAGCTGGCAGACAGTTTAGTAGTCTGTCATGTCTCTTCACAAATTAGCTAGCTTCCTCAGCAACACCAGGTATGTAAAATGTTCCAGAACAAACTTATCACATTTTCACCATATTCTCCTTAGTAGGAGTCTTTGTGAGTCTGAGTAAAACAAATCACTTTCTCTTAGCAACCTTGTCTATGAATCAATGGGAGTTTGCCGGTCCAGGTTTCCACAGACTCCTGCCTTAAAGTCTCCAGCACTTGTTGCAGTGCTTTACCCTAGCTCCTGAGTTCCTCTAGTCTCATTCTGTCTCCTCCACTCTGACAGCATTCATTTATTTATTTATTAGCTTTATTAGGTGCATTAGGAAATAACCCTGCCTATTTTCAAGCATGACCCGGGAGGGTACAAGCTGCAGTCGACAAACAAAACAATGGTGAAGTACAAAACTGTTTTTGAATGCTTACAACAGATATCCTCACAGGGATAGTCAGGGAATTTAAACATACAGGTAGTAGCCATCCTCACAGGGATGGAAAGGACAGGTGGCAAAACAAGGCAATACACTCAAATTTCAGAAACCAAATAGCACTAATCAGGAAGAAGCTGGAAGAGGGGAGAGGGGAGGTTATGTATAGTCACAGGAATCAACCACAGATTACTGGTACACCTGTAGAGAAAGAGAGAAAATAAAAATACACTCCTCTAAGGGTAGTAGTTCCAGACACAGCATGATTTATTTACTCAATCTACCCCTCCACAGGCAACAATGGCATATCTTTTGTGGGGACAAGCAAGCATATCAGCACAATTAGTGCATCCAAAAACCTCATCATTCATAACGGTTGTCGTTCACATTCAAAGAGCAGCTAAGTTTTCTTCGCACAACGCCACAGACTATGCCTCATAGTTCCAAATTGAAAAACTAACCACAGTCTTTCAAAGGCACTAGTCACTACCCTCAGGAACTATACATCAGAATGCCAACAATAACCTATCAGCCAACACAGCCGTTCAAAGATAAAACTCAAATCTGTGGCGTTTGCAAATTCTTATCCTGAAACTTCAGTTTAAATTAATACATGGTTCATTCATGAAACTTTTACCAGCTAGTTAGCAAAAAACATTATTCAGCATAAAATGGAGAAACACTGCAGCAAACTGCTCCAAAAATCTCCAACTCTTCGGTCCTGCAGGCTCCTACTAGCCGGCTTATTACAATGCTCCACTTACTTCAGTAATTTCAGTGAGTACTTTAATAAAAAAAAAATAAGTTGAGTCAGCAACTAGTACTAGCACACTGGGTTAAGTAAAAAATACATTGTTTTCTTTAAACCGGAGCTATGCAGAAAAACTCGGAGCTGCTCTGCAGAGTGGAGCAGCAGCACAGCCATCTTACTGCTCTGTCCATCCCCGACCAAGCTAAAGGAATAGATGCGTGCAGGACATCCCCTTGAACAAAACCTATACTTAGATGTCTACAGAAGACATCCCTGGGACAAGTTATGACATTTTGTTTTTGAGGAAAAATGAAAACAAGATGGCAGCTCGTGAAAAGGGAATTTTTTTCTCACGAAGAGGAATTTTATAAATCCCTCTTTGTGAGCTGTCCAAATCCCATCTCATGAGCCCAAATCCTTTTTCACAACTGTGCATCTATCCAAAAGACTGAATTGAGCATGCTCAGAACCCGAAATTTCAACATGGAATAACTTTGGAAAGGATTAATATGTTTTCACCAAACTAATGCTGGCTTGTTCTGTGGGGAAAGCTCATTCTACCCTGAAACTTTCAGACCAATATTCCAAATGGTATGACCACAATGATGAGGACAAAACAGCAAAAACTGGTGAAAAAAACAACTTTTACACTTTTTTTCTATGCGCTGCACGAAAACCGCACATCTGATTGAAACAAAACTTGCCAATCAGGAGTTCTACCCCACATGACAGAGCATACCAAATGTTATGCAAATCTGTTGAACAGTTGCAAAGTTATTAACGTGCAAAATTTGAGGTTTAACATTAAACTGCCACTCAACCCTAACTAAAGTGGTGCACTAACGTGCCACTATACATATATATATATATATATATATATATCTTCATTGCAAAAAACTCCATTAGTGCATCAGTTAGGATTCCTATTACAATGACAAAAGTATGGACATTCGGTAGAGTTCCCATCCCTACTACCCCACCCCCATCCTGCACACACCAGCAGGCATCAGGGTGTGCCTTGGATCATTGGGCTAACTCTCATCTCCTTCCATGTGTAACAAAAGCTGAGATAGTACAGTATGAAGAGAATGGGGTGAGGTTGGGCCTGATGACAGGCACACCCCAATGCCTGTTGGTGTGTGGAGGATGGGGGGTGGTGTGGTACGGTTGGGAACTCTAATGCCGAATTTCTATACCTTTGTTGCTGAATAGGAACCCTAACTTATGAATTAACTGAGTTTATTTTTTTGCAATGAATTTCCCTTCCTTTGGAGATAATATAATAGTATCCTTATTTAACAGTGGGAGTGCAGGGTCCGAATCCTGCCGTATATGTGCATATGTATGTAGGTGTGGAAGCGCAGGGCCCTCAATGCCCTGTGCTTCCATGTGTAGAACAACAGTGACCAAACTGTCAGCATAACCATCTTATTACCGTACCTCATGTACCCTGGTACAGAGTAACTGTGAAATACAAGGCAAAACATAATTACACTCAACTGCAATGCCATTCATCGCCATAGATATGTCAACAGATTTTGGGCAGAATGTGGGAAATGACAGCTGTACTATTCATGAGGAAGTGTGAAAAAACTGAATATATTGAAAATCTGCCAGCAAAATATGGAAAAGTACCAAAGTTAAGTCTGTGCGTAGAATTAATTCAACGGACACATGTAACATGGGCATTTTGAGGAATTTTTGCACTAAATTGTCAACATGGCCTTTTGGGAACCTCACCTCATGACCAGTGGCACTGTCATTTCATTAATCAGCCCCAAAATGAGATTTTGTACAGCATATGTGCCATTCTGTGCCACTGTACCGACAACACATTTCAGGCAGGACATGAAAAACGACAGCTGCACTGTTCATGAGGTGGTCTGTAAAAATGGCAATGTTGAAAATTTGGAGTCAAAATATTGTCACTTATCAAAGTTATGCACCTGCATAGAAACTGTAAACACACGCTTGTAAAGCGGCCATTTTGAGAATTTTTTTCACTAAATGTTCAACATGGGCTTTTTGGGCCCCCAGCTCATGAACACAGGCACTGTCATTTCATTAATGGATCCTGAAAGGTGATTTCGCACAACGACCGAGAAATCACCTTACAGGTCTGATTAATGAAACGACAGTGACAGTGTTCATAAGGTGGGTTCTCATAAAGGCTATGTTGAAAATTCAGTATAAAAAAAAATGGCCAAGATATCAATATAAGTTTGCCATTGACAGCCATTATATGGCGCTTACCTTGATTCTTCAGTTTGTGGTTTGACTTTGAAGAGTGCAGGCGTGTCCTTGTCCACAGAAGAAGACCTCCAGTGGTAAGTATAGGCAAGGGGAGTTGGAGTAGGGGTTGCTCAGTGGGAGAGTTGGGATGGGGGGGGATGGGGAGGGGATGGGGAGACTGACGAGGACTGTTTTCTTTTTTTACAGGATTACAAACAAAAAAGACCTCAGAGGACTGTTTTTTTTTTGTTTCAGGTATGTGGAAAGGTACATTAAGGGACACTAGGGGTGGTCTCTCCAGTGTCCACAGTACTGGTGGTGTTGGGGGCATAAAACATAACTGGGGACACTGTGAGTAGGCTCCCCAGTGTCCTACCTTGGGGGGGCTACTGCCAATATGGGGATTGGGTACCCCGATGTTGGCAACATGAAAGACTGTTGGGGACATTGGCATCTAGTGCCAACATAGGCATTGGGCACCCCAATGTTGGCAGCAATATTCTTTTGTATTAAAATAAATATTTGAGGATTTTCGGCTCAGAAGTAGTATCCTAGTTCTCATCATACGAACTAGGATCCTACTTTGTATGACGACCATATGAACAAAGAATTAAAATGATAAATAAGACACATTTTAAGGATGTTTTTCAAGCAGTAACGTGTTGAATGCACCTAGGGAGTCCCAATAAGCAAGTTACATGTGTTGGTTTCTCCCCAGAATATCATTTTGGGAGGTTTCCAAATTTGATATTTTCAGGCAAAACTGAAAACAAGATGGCAGCCATAAGAAGTAGGAATTTTCCCATACAAAGCAGGATTCCTACTTCATTTCATACAGCTATATTTTAGTACTTACTGAGCATGTTCAGAAATTATTTTTTCAAATTTTTTAATTGTGCAATGCCATTCCGTGCCACAGGGGCATAAACACATTTTGGGGAGGACGTGGGGAATGGCAGCTGTACTGTATCTGTGGGGTAGTCATGTACATTCAATTTTATTGTTCAGCAAAGCTAATACAATTTACACATAAATACAATTGTTCCATAGACATACAATTGGCTACTTGTAAACATTTGAAAAACCTTAAGAATATAAACTTTCACAGCTAAAGAAATGTTGATAATAAAAACTTTGCTACATTTTGTAAAACAATTTTCTCAGTACAAGTAAAAAGAAATTCAATGATCTCATCTGAAGAAAGTTTGAGACCACTCAATATAGAGCCCAACCATTTTCTTCTGTTTTGTTCAAAAAGAGGGCATAATAAGATGACATGTTTCAGGTCATCTTTACATAACTTACCACATTTGCAAAAGGGAGACATAACATTATTTCTTTTCTGTCTATGCAGAATAAACTGTGCATTATAACTTTCTGTTCTGAACCTCGAATATGCTCTCCTAAATTTTGGGCACGTTAGATGTGTCAAATATTGCTCATAACCCCAAAGACCTTTAAAATGTTTATAATCATTATGTAATTTAGTCTGAGCTAATTTAGAAAAAGTTAAATTAGAGTCAAGATCTTGTATTCTGCATTTAATTGTTGAAACAATTTCATCCCAAGACTTTATATGTATATCATAAAGAGTATGGGCCAAACCCAATGGGAACATGGTTGTCCTAATTAGTTTTATGGAAGGATATACAAAGCCCAACTCTTCCATTTTTATCTCCTCCTCGAGACACTTTCTGGGCAAACGATGATCCTGTAACAAAAAATTTTTAAGCAAAAACAGAATTTGTCTTTCTTTTATTAAGGAACTCAGAGAATATTGACCCAGTTCCAATCTGAGAATACAATTAGAGTTCCTAGGTAACTATGAGAATATGTTGATATAATTTATTCAGTAAGGTATCCAATGGGTTAATGTTAGCAAATCCCCATACTTCTCCTCCATACATTATACTAGTTTTAATTTTAGTATTTAATACCCTTAAAACCCCTTTTATCGAGGACTTCCCCGTTTTAGCATGAAATATTTTAAATGCATTCGTAGAAGACAATGTCCTATTTTTGATATATTCTATGTGTTTAGTCCAATTTAAATTATAAGAAAAGCGTATTCCCAAATAATCATAAGTTTTAACTATCTCTAATTTTTCTCCTTTTATTACAAATTTTGGATCATATCTGGGAGAATTTCCAAATATCAAAATTTTAGTTTTATTTAAATTTACATTAAGCTTTCTCTCTCTGCAAAGAGTGTCAAAACACTTCAATGTCCTTCTAAGTCCCAATGCAGTGGTGGATAATAGGACCAAGTCATCTGCATATGCTAAACTGTCAATTCTACTTTCGTTAATTTTTGGTGCATGGAATTCTGTATTTTTAATTTCAAGTAGAATAGTGTTTAAATAGATATTAAACAAAGTAGGTGCTAGTATACAGACTTGTCTAACCACAGTATTAGTCCAGAATGCCTCAGTAGTGTGACCATATTGATTATATTGAATCTTTGCCCAAGTATATTCATGTAGCCTCATAATAATATCCAAAAGTGTCTTTTCTAGAACAAGTTTTTCCAATGTGGTCCAAAGTACTTTCCTACTGATACTATCAAAGGCTACTGAAAAATCTACAAAACAGCAATATAATTTTGATTTGCGAATTTTTGTATATTTCCATGCGAAATGATGTAAAACATAACAATGATGAATTGTGGACCTATTTCTTCTGAAACCATTTTGAGCCTCATCCAAAATTGAATTTTCTTCTAACCAAGATAACAATCTACCAAGTATAATTTAAAAAAAAAAATTTTGGGACACGTCAATGAGGCTAATGGGTCTATACATCCTTGGATCTCTTTACGCTACTCTTTTAAAATTGGAAATATAATGCTACCGCCCAGCTCTGAGGATATCTTGAATTCTGGACAAAACCATTGTACATTAAATAAAGAATTGGAGTCCACTATTCTTTGAAAGATTTATAAACATCTCCAATAATTTTATCAGGCCCTGGTGCTTTATTAGACTTTAGGGAATTTATTGAACTA
This sequence comes from Neoceratodus forsteri, assembly GCA_016271365.2. NCBI lineage: Eukaryota > Metazoa > Chordata > Ceratodontiformes > Ceratodontidae > Neoceratodus > Neoceratodus forsteri. Next base: position 401,431,178 of record CM057454.1, read on the forward strand.
AGAATTTCTAATTCTGTGATCAAAATCGGAATTGGAAAATTTGCCTCATATTTTATATTTGTTTCTTCTTCATCTTCATCTTTTGTGAAAAATAACTCTTGGAAATATATAATCCAAGACTGCTGTGTAATATGACTTTCTATTTTCTCCTGGTATTTATTAAATCCTTGTGCTACTATTTTCCAAAATTGTTTGCTATTTCTTTCAGTAACTGCTATTCTTAATTTTTCCCATAAAAGGAAGGAGTTTTTATTTTTTTCTTCTTCTAAAACTTTCTTATAAATCTCCCTATCTTTATTCAAATTCTGATAATCCATTTTATTTTTATTAATAATCTTCCTGTATTGTCTTAATTTTTTAGAAAAATTAGCTTTTGCTTTTTTACATCTTTGATTAAACCATGATTTGGTATAATTTAAACTTTCTTTTTTGATTATTTTATTCTCGTTGCAGAAAGTACTCAATTTTGTTTGAATATTTTCCCAGATATCGTAAATGTCAGAGTTGGTTTTGTCTTGGGAGGAGATTGCCATTATTTCTCCGGAGTATAATATTTCTTGCAATTGATTCTGGTAGATTGGGTTCCATCTTATTCTTTTTTCATTAAGTATTTCCACATATTCAACAATGTTCCCGTCTCTTGAGTTGTTTTATAAGATTATTGTCTATAGTGTTTACAAAGGGAGATGAGAAGATTCTATACATTCAATAATTTCCAATTGATGAGTTATTTTATTCCCTCAAGATTTGCCCATATCAAATCAGGAATAGAGGATCCTAAGGGCCCTAAAAGTCAATTTTCCCATTCTGTCCCCACTAGTTCTTCCATTCAGGATACAAAAGTTCCTACTGGCCAATGCTATTAATAATTCTTTACCCCTATGGTTAGATCTTTTCTCCAGTGTAGATCTTGATGAAGTCAATCTGGGGTTGATTGCTTCCAGAGCTCCTGCTAAAGATGAATACAAACCCTCTGAGATTCCCTCCTTTATTCCTGCATTGGAATCTCCCAGAATAAAAATGGGCCAGTTTCCTTCTGTTTCGCTAATAGTATTTAATTGTAATTTAAGATTTGAGATATAGGGATCCTCCATTTCTATAGATTTGAGTTCTGGGGGAAAGTAAACATTACACAATATTGTTTTCTGGGAATCCTTAGCCAGTTCAAGAGTTAGGATATTATAGGCCTTACAAGATAATTCTTTTATATTCAAGTTTAAACTAGTCTTTATCAGTAATATTAGACCCCCCCCCTTATATCTACCAAATTTCTTTTCTCTAGATGCTGGGAAACTATATGGTGCAAAGCTGGGAAATCTGGGAGTAACCCTTCCGACACCAAGTCTCTTGAAGGGCAATTATGTCAAATGATTCCAAGAAAGTAACTACCTCAAGGTCCATAACTTTCAGATGGAAACCTTCAATATTCCAAGACAAGATGGTTAATTTTCCCTCTTTATGACTGAAGCTGTTCCCCCCGCTTGGTATAACAGATTCTAAATGTCATTCTGGATCCAAATTTATCAAAGTTTCAAAAACATTTGGGTCCCTCCAGTTCTCAAGGTCTATAAGGGGATGATCTATATCCTTTTCATCTTTCCTGATGTAATCCTCCTTCATTTCTCTACTCATTTCATTTGGATAAGTAATATATATCCCCGATTTATCTAAACTTTCAGCCAGATCCATAAGGATTTTGGCCTTTTCTGGATTTTTAAAAATACAGTCAATTTGACTAGAACTGGTTGCGTTTTTGTAAACCTTGATATAATCTACCATGTTCTTAGATATTTTGGATCCAGAAATTCTTGAGAGAAAGGAGAGCAGTTCTTCTCTTATGCCAGCATCAGAGTCATATCGGATTGTCTCCCATCCAAATATGACCACTGTTCTACATTGCCAATTCTAATTTTGTTTTTTCCCATATTTATCAATTATTTCAATTATCTTCACCATATCTCTACCCTCGTTCCTTTCTCTTCTTATCTTTTTAGGACTTATTCTCATGGGGAATGTTTCAGTGAAATTACAGCATTTTTTGAGATCCTATCTCCATTGTTATCTAATTTATATTCTAAACAAATGTTTTTAGGGACTAAAAGAGGTGACTTAATTGAGATTCCTTTTCTGTCCAGGAACATTTTTTTTCTCCATTATCAATTTGGCCATTTCCTTAGTTTCACAATATAGTAAAACTGTATCATGAAATGCCATATTTGGTGGTCTCATAATGAATATCTCTTCTTTCACTAATGATGGTATAATCTCTAATATATATAAAACCCTCTCCTTTAGATCCTCTCTAGTCTTTGTTAAGGGTCTTAAAATTCCAGATATTTCAATCAGATATTCCGTATCTCCTTCTGATTCCCCTTCTATTGACTTAATCGGAGATTTTGTTGCCTGAAGTTGTTCAATCTTGTTATCAATTGCCATGCCAGAAGCCCTTGTTGACATCATAAAGCTAGATACGTCCTCATAAGTGAGGCTAAACTTTTCCTTTACTTCTATTTCATTTGTTTTTTTTCCCTATCTTCAATTAGCTCTATTCCAGTATTGCCATTAGTCTTATTACATACTGACAAAATGTCCCCTTTCTTTGCTTCCTTAATATAGTGTTCTGTGATCTTACCATTCTCTTCTGTTGTTCTTTTCCCAATTTTGCTTTTCCCATTTTTAAATGTTGGTGAAGCTACTACTTTTCCTTTGTTTGTTGTTTTGTCTGATGTTTTCATCTGACAAAAGAACAAACTGTTTTTATTTAAATTTGCTGGTGATGGCAATGAAACCTGGATTCCCCTGTTCTCCATTTTTTTAATTTTTGGTGTCGGATTCTTTTCACTTATAGTCTCCTCTTGTGTTTTAATATTTTTGTTGAGATTTTGTATAAGAGCTTGGTTATAGAATATATCTGCTCTTATATTGGACAGTTCTTCTTTCAAAGCTAGAATATTCTCTAACATAGTAATGTCTGCATAATATTTATTTTTGAGTATTTCCAGCATTTGTTTTGATAATGAAGAACCAACCAAAAAATCCCTCCTATTTTAAGTGAAATCTTTTTCTTGCTCAATAATCCCATTTTGTGGAGTATCCCTAATTTCTGGAGAACAAACTTCAAAGCCCTGCTTAACCAAAGGAGTGTCCCCATTTTGTTCAACCATTTTTTTGAGTCCTTCTATAGTAGAACTCAGTTCTTGGATTATCCCTTTTAATTCTTTATTACCTTTATTCCCTTTATAAAGTTCATCCATGTTAAAAGGATGCAAGGATGATCCTTCAAACCTTAGGTCAGTATCATTTTTAATTCCTGTAGAAAGATAACTTTCCATGTAAGAGGGCTTAAGGGAATCATCAGTAGAAAGGGCTATAATTGAATGGTTAGAGTTGTTATTACTACAACTTTCTCCATTTTCTTTCTGAAAAAAGTTTCCATGCATAATTATTGAAAGAAATTTCTTCTGGAAAGTAATTTTAAGCGATTATTATGCACCTTTCTGGGAATAATAATCTTTCCTTAAGTTACTAGCTTCATCTATTTGTAATTAAGTGGTATTTTGGAGTAGAAAGATACCTAGGGCCTCCTTTCTTGTCAGCCCATATTTCTGTAATTTTCAACTGCCTTTTGTTATTTTTACTGTCAATGTGATTTTCATCCTGCTTTGCAGACATATTTTTTGAATTAGATATCAAATTTACTAATTTAGGCTGTAGGCTAACTTTTTTCCCTTGTTTAACAGATTTTCTCCCTTTATAAATATCTTTGGGAGCAGGTTTTATTTTTTGGTCCAGGGTACTTTCAAAGCCAATTCCTTCAATTCCCTCTTTAACTTCAGTATCAGGATGAGTTCCCCCAAGTATTAAACTACCTTTTCCACTTCTAGTCTGGACCATAATAAAGGAGAGAGAAAAAAAAAACTATAAGTTATCTAATTCCAATCCCAAAAGTCAATAGGCTGGAGACGTAATGATCAGAAAAAGCTCCAAAAGCTTCAACTCCTACACCAACTCCAGAAATTCCAATACTGAGCTAATAAAAGCAAATGTCGATGTCAATGGAAATTTCAATAGCAATTCACGATGTATACACTGGAGAGGTTTTCAGAGTCCTTTGTATTCCTGTTGTAATAAATCACTGGAATAAGTGCAGAAGCTTTATCAAAGCGTTGAGATCGTAGTATCTTGTAATAACTTTAAGTTCCCTTTAAGTCCCCTTTTATAGTGACCATAGAATGGTGACCAGTGAGCAATAAGCTTCTTGCACAGGTACACCTCTTGTCCTCTTGTCCTTCACTGCACTAAAAAGGACAAAGAGAGAAAGCTAACAGGGCTGACAAAAAGGCTTACTTAAAATAGCAAAGTAACAATGTTAAATACAATTTTAACATGATTTGTAATTTAAAAAATAAAACCAAGATATATGTCATAAGGAAATACCATGCAAATCTGTACTAGTATTAAAATAAATCCTTAAAAACCCTATTTACTAACAAATAAATAATCTATGCATATGCCAAAAAATTTATAATAGAATACCTAAGTACTCACTTTTAAAATTTTAGTAAAAATTCAAGAACTCTCAAAAGGTTTAACACCTTTTTATCAGCTTCCAATAGAGAGATTCTGAAGAGCCAACCAGTCACTCGAGTGGAGTCCCGAAACCGTTTTGTTTTTGGAAGAGCACCGTCCCTTCACAGTGTCGACCCACAACGTATCACGTTTGCGTTGATAGCTTTCAAAATGCCAAACTGTTTTTCATAATAAAGTATAAACAAGGAGGTACCCTATATTTGTAGACTTGAGTGAAAATACTATTCTACCTCTAAACAAATCGTTACAGTCTCCCTTGTTCACAGTCTCGCATTACACCAGATGAACTGAGCAAGTGCCAAGCAGAAAATAGCCGTTAACACTCAATAGAAATATACCCAAAGTAATTATGAGCAAAGCAGCAGGTCAAATGGTCTGCTTGTGCTAATCAACTACCAATAAATCCCCTAAACAAAACAGCGGGACATTCTCCTTTGGCAGGCTGATGGCAATCCGGAATCTGACATTAATTTCTCATAAATCAGTAATGATTTAACAAGTGTTGCTAATAATTATGAGTTAAAACATAGATCAATATAAATAAACTGAAGAAATTTTAACTTAACTTAATCCTAATTCTATTGTATTTAATTATGTCCAGGTACAGCCAGCTAGACCGAAATCAAGTGCATCGGTTTTAAACAATGCTCACAATTTGGACATAAATTGCCCAATTAATTCAAATATCATGAGAGAACCCTCCGTGCTTTCCGGTCTACTAACTACTAATCTGCTCAACAATTAAACCAGAATCTCAATAGCCAATCAACCACCACGTGTGTTCTACATCGAACATCACAGTACCGCAGCACTGGGCCCTCAATTACAAAAGCTTACTAAAGTGCAAAAGAAAATACGACAGGCCAAAATATAATCAATCAAACCAATGTGTTTTTAAATCGAAATCAAGACCGAAATCACCACCTTTTAACCCTAGTTTAAACCCTTGTATTTTGACTAAAAATAACTAATTAAATCATGCGAACATAGCTTGCAATAAATCAAGTAGCAATATTTAGCTGAATTGTGCAATGGATTTTTATTTAAAAATAGTTTAACAAATAGTTTAATAATATATTCTGATCGTCTCCGCCTAGTCGGAGCACTCTGTTATATATTTGTGCAATAAACTTTATTACTTGTATTTAGCTTATCTATTTTAAATTTCTGAAGAGTTAACTGAAAACAGGACTAATATCAAACATGGTTGACACAGATGAATGAAGGAAAACTTTAGTTGCAAACTCCTGCGTAGTTTAACTCCCAATGTCAAATTTATACAAAAACAAAAATTTGTTGAGAATGCCAGTCCTCCGCAGGACCGCTCCTACTACCCCCTCCTCCAGTACGGCTCCCCACTGGGACTCCTGATACCGGGACAGAGAGAGAGGACTTCTCAGTGGGTCTGTTTTTAAATCTGCAGCTCAAGATACTCTGGAAAGGGCACCAGAACTAAAGTGCTACTATCACTTCTCACTGCTCCATAAATTATTCAGACTCTCATATTAGTGTAAAACTTTTCCGAGCTCTACACAGGCAATGGTGGCATACCTGCTATAGAGCAGTGGCAAGCATTTCTGGTTCTCCTGCTGGAGTGCTCCTCCTCAGCCTCTCTAGCGTGCAGCTGCGCAGTCAAACTGTCCATCTCCTGTATCAGCAACCTCTCAAGGCAGTCCTGAGGGGTAGTCCCTTTCTGGCTTGAACATTTCAGACCAAAAAGACCAAATCATTTGGGCTGTAGGCATGTTCATAGAAAAATTGCAGTAACATCAATGAGTGAAAACATGTTTTTTTCATCTTTCCATAACTCAGAAACCAACCGGAACATAACTTGCCAAATCAAGAGATCAACCCCCACAAAAAGGCGCATACCAAATTTCATGCAAATCCATTGAATGGTTGCAAAGATATTGAAGTGCAAAATTTTGAGATTGACATTGAAGTGCCTACTCAGTCCTAACTATAGGGTCAATGTTGCCCAGATGTACTGTAGATATATATATATGGACATATATATATGGATATATATATATCTATATATATATCTATATATATATATATATATATATATATATATATATATCTATATACACACACACACATATGTGTATGTATATAGGGGATATGACATGGCCTGACTGAAGATATCATATTTATCTTCACAAGAGGCCAATGATATCATGATATCTCATGAGTGTCAAAGCCACGAGTGAGATATCTTGATGTCATTGGCCTCGAGTGAAAATAAATATGATATCTTCAGTCAGGCCATGTCATGTTCTGTTTATACAACTTATGTGCTGGGCCCCCAACATGACCCTCAGATATGTTTTGCCCCCACTCACTGCAGAACTGACCACATTGGATACTTAACAACAATACTGCACACATAAGTTGGTGAGGCAGGAATAGGAGTGCCTCCCTCTCCACTGCATTGGTCCTGTCATAATTGGTAAAGATATGATTATTAAAATCCATTATTTTATTGATTGTTATTTCCACCCTGGTCTCACTGAGGAGTTGTAATATAAATGTAGCTTGACCAAAAGAGTTTTAAGTTAGGAGCAGGCAGATATTTAAAAGAAAACACTTCTTTGTAAATTAAGAAAAGCTCTGTGGCTTTTAGAAATTTATTAGTTGTTGAAAATGTTATTCAGTTGATCCTGCCATTTTTCCTTAGAACATTAAAACAGTTTAATTTCCTGACGCCCTCATTTGGGTGATCGCAGCTTCAGTACCTATTGTGAGTATCTCTACATACCAGTCAAAGCACTGTCTTCAATGTTACAATGTCCTTTTTACATTTTCTGGCTTGCTAAGTAAATAGGTTGCAGTTAAAACTAACAGAGAGCCGGAACTCGGCATGTCGGCATCTCAGAGAAGTGGAAAGTGCTGGAGCGTAGTATTACTATTGCAACACTCGCTCGCACTTACTTTCACTTCTCTGAAGCTGCCAACATGCCGAGTTCCTCGCTCTGTGTTTGGTTTTAACTGCAGCATGTTTCTTACTTAGCAAGCCCAGGAAAATTAATAAAAAGGGACTGCATTTGTACCATTTTGAAGAGACAGTGCTTTGTTTTAGATGTGTAAGAGGTACTCACAGTGACGTACTGAAGCCGCTCGGTCACACTACAAATAACGGACGTCGGGAATTAAACTGTTTTGGTGAGACTAGGGCGAAATGGCAGGATCAATCAGATAAGTTTTTTTTAAATTAAACATGGTTTTAAACTGATGGCAGGGTCAACCAGATGTAAGAGTTGCGTTGGTAGGGGGACGGGGGTGAGGTAATTAAAAGGCAGAGCTTTAGAACAGCTGAATTTCCTGTGGGGACCAATAGGATTTCTTAGAGATTACATAGAGGAGTTTAAAAGATAACAGGATGACGTATAGGAGTGTTAAGATATCATGATGACGTATAGGAACATGAAGATATCAGTGTTATCTTCACTGGCTTCTACAGATATTACTTTTTACACTGGCATTTATCCCAGCACGTAAGTTGTATAAATATATATATATATATATATATATATAGATATAGCTATAGATATAGATATAGATATATAGATATATATACACAGTGTGTGTGTGTGTGTGTGTGTGTATATATATGTATATTTATGCCATACCTGTGAGTATATTTCAGGGCAGATATCAGTGGTAGTTTTGCTTCCTGGGGATCTGCAGTGAGAATATCAGAAATATTTTCACTGTAGGTCCAAATATACCTTTAGTAGGTCCTGATTGACTCATTCCCACAGTAGCAGTACTGACTGTATTGAAATGTAAATAACTTTCAAAAGGAAAATGATAGCATGGTACTGGGAGCATGAAGGTTGTTCAGCACAAACATATCTACAAATTGAGAGGTGTTTTCTTTATATCTACCATTTATTTTTTATAATTAGCAAAGAAACAGCAGAAAAAGCATTCTATTTTTCAATTTTTTGACTAACAAATGTGAATAACTTTAAAACAAAAAATGATAGCATGGTGCTGTGAGCACAACATTTGTTCAGGACAAAAATATCTACAGAATGAGTGGTGTTTCATTTACAAATACCTTTTAGTTTTTTTATAATTAGCAAGAAAATAAAATAAAATTCTAATTTGTTTTACTTTTTGCAACAAACAAATGCAAATAACTTTAAAACGAAAACTAACACAATTGTACTTTGAGCACAAAGGTTGATCAGGACAAATACCTTTTAGATTTTTTACAATCAGCAAAAAAATGGCAAGAAATTCATTTTTTTTCTTTTCACTTTTTTGGAGATATGGCATAAATGGAATATGCAACCCCCACTACTGGAAATATTGTCAATATTTGGTGTTCTTGTGTTACTCACCTAATGACATCACTTGTGACTTTGCCACCATGATGTCATCAGGTCAATAGGCACTCAAACAAAAAATACTGACAATATCTCTGTAGGAGGGTTGTGTATTATTCATATATATATATATATATATATATATATATATATATATATATATATATATATATATATGGGATACATGATGGGAAGGAGTGGAATATGGAAAATATTCTCACTCCAGCACAGTGAGGCATGGATATCCCACGAGTGCCGAAGGATATCCATGGGATACAATAGGCAACAACTGTTTCTGTATGGTTTTGCTATTTAAATATTGTGTCTGAGGTCTGTTTTGTTGTTGTTACTTTTTAAGTTGGTGTTATTACTCAGTGATTTACCTGCTGTGTGTTAGTCTGCTCAACTGTGTGATAGGGATTAGTGATGCTTTGGAATCCTCTGTTGTGATTGGTTGATATGGTGTGTAGTGGTGTCTTGGTTATGCAAGTAGTGGATTCAGAGTTTATTTTGTCATTGGGGCTATTAGATGTGTGTTGGGAAATTAGTGATTTCATTGGTTTGCAGGTGTTTGTGGGTGGGATGTGTATGGTATGTTTATTTCCAGAGTGCTTCCATGACCATTGGTGAAATGGGACTGTTTATTGTTTTGGCGCAGTGTGAATAACATTTATTTATTTATGAGATTTTATTTTATATTGTGTTGGTAGTGCTTAGTGCTACAGTAATTTAGTTCTTTAGCCCTCTCTGCATTGCAGCTTCTGAGAAGGGATATCAACATGTGGGACAGAGGAGCTTCACTGGTTATTCAGAGTCTGTGTCACTGGTGAGCTGCTTTGAACGCTTTCTGGGAGGAGACTTGTAGTGTCAATGTGCGCAAAAGAAGGTAGAATATTTATTATTTGTTTCTTTCTGATGGGTCTAGCAGTGGCTCCTTATCCTACTTGAACTGTGAACAGCTCAAGAAAATCTCTTGTTCCAGGTTCATTGTTTTCAGTGGATGACGTAATTTTAGTTTTTTCATCTGTGGTGCTTCTCAATGTTTAGGAATTAATTTTGAAAAGCTCATTGTACAGAAATATTATTTTTAGTCAAGTTTTTGTAATTTGTTTTCAGTGCTAAGTACTGCTCCAAGTGTACTGCTTTCAGCTTCTGGCTTTTTAGAAACTGCAAGTAAAAGTTTCACACTATGCAGGTTGTGTGTAATTAGATAGACTGATGATTTCATTTTCAGTTTTAAAAGAAGTTCCAGCTTGTGGTACTTAACTAATGCTGCAGTGAGAATATCGTGATGACATAGCTACTACAGGTGTAAATGGATTTATTTTCACTTCAGCTATGTCATCACTCCAAGCATTCTCACTGGGGTGAGAATACATGCTTTTATTCTGAATGAATACACACACACCCTACTGTATAAATATATATATATATATATATATATATATATATATATATATATATATATTCATGGCAAAAAGCTGTGTTACTTGCCCATTAGGGTTCTAGTGACAAAAGTTGGGGAATTTGAACTTAGAGTTCCCAACCCTAAGACTCCAACCCCACCCTTGTCTTCCAACCATAAGATCCCACTCCCACTCTCCATGTAAGAACAGGTATGAGGGGTGTGCCTTGGCATTTTGAACCCTAATGCTCACTCCATTCCAAGACTAAGATGGGTACAGAATCAGAGAATGGGGTGAGCATTGTGGGATTTATGTTGTGGGGTCATAAGAAGACTACATGCAAAATGTGGGGTCAAAATATGAAACAATTCCAAAGTTATGACCGACCATTCATTGCAATTTTGGTACACCCACGCATAACTTCAGAAATTAAAAATATTTTGGCTCCACATTTTCAACATAGCCTTCTTATTACCTGACCTCATGTATGTCACAGCTGTCATTTCTCAAATCCTGCCCAAAATGTGTTTTCACACCTGTGGCATGGAATGGCATTGCAGTTATACAGAATTATGTTTTGGTGAGGATTAGAAAATGTTCTTTACTGGGTACATGAGGTGGGGTATTAAGGTGGCTATGCTGACTCTTCAGCTACATACATATATGTATCTATGGAGGGCCCTGTGCTCTTACAGTAAAACAAGGATACTATTATACTATCTCAAAAAGTAAGGAAATAAGTTGCAAAACACTTCCTTAATGCTCCAGTTAGGGTCAAATTGACAAAAGTTGAGAAATGAGGCATTAGGGTTTCCAACCCTGACACCCCACTCTTCCAAATTGCAGGAGAAGCAGATGAAATGAGCTTCCTCAAGCCCAACGCTCACCCCCATTCTCATAAAGTCCAATACAATTGGAATGGGGGAGTGTTAGCCTTGAGAAGCCCAAGGCACACCCCACACCTGCTCTCCTGCCTGGGTTGGGAGGGTAGGGTTTGAAACACTAATGCCTCATTTTTCCAACTTTTGTCACTTTGATCCTAACTGGAGCATTAACAAAGTTTGTTTGCAACCTATATATATGACAAAAGTAGGGAAATATGGCATTAGAGGTTTCGCCCCAAGCACCAAAAGGACTAAACCTTACAGTTTCCCCTGTCATCACTATTGGTGAATCACAGGTGGGGTTCTCAGTCCTAATGCTCACCCATTCCATGCATAAATAAGGTCAGATGTGATCTTTTTTTTTTATGCAGTGCACAGAAGCACATAGAGGTTGTTGACACTGTGGGGAAACACAATCTGTACATTTGAAGAGTATATGACAAAGGGGTGAGCGTTAGGGTTGAGAACCCCAAGGAACACCCCACCCCTGATTCTCCATGAGTGACAACAGGGAAAACTATAATATGTGTTCCTTTTGGTGCTTGGGGAGCTAGGGTTGTAAGCCTTAACCCACATTTCTTTAATTTTGTTGCTTTAACCCCAACTGGTGCATTAATGAATTTTTTTGCAATGACTTTCCTTACTTTTTGAGATAGTAGAATTGTATCATAATTCACACAGGTCCCTGAGCATATCTGTGTGATTACACAAATGCAGAGCCCTCTGGGCCCTATGCTTCCATGCTTCAATTTATGTACATGTGTATGTGGGGGTGGAAGCATAGGAACTCTCTGGGCCCCGTGCTTCAATTCCTTCAGAAAAACAATGTATGTGCTTCTTTGTAATTTTTTTTAGGGATGGACCATTTTCAGTTCTTATTTCTTCAGGGTTCGGGGTTCTAGTACACCTTAAGACCTTTCTATTGATATACACATTGTCCATTAACTTCAATGACTGACAGAGTTACAGCTTGTTAAAACTGCAACGTTATCCTGAGGGAATTGTATTTTTTTTCATTTTTATGATTTTTTATATGGCCTCTAAATTTTATTTGGATGGGGAGTGTTATGTGTTAGTCTTATAATACTCATAAGGACCATTAATTTTATATATAGATTGTCCCTTAACTGCATATATTGATAGAATTGTGGCTTGTTAAAGTTAAAATGTGGGGAAAAAACTAAGTCCAAATTCTTTTTTGTATAAAGGAATCTTTTTTCGGGAGGCTGTGTCATTCATGTGAAAAAAGATTCCTACATATGAACAAAGAATGTGAAAAAAGCTAAGTCCAAATTTTTATTTTGTACGAAGGAATCTTTTGTCTTGAGCTTGTGTCGTTCATACAAAAAAAATTCCTTCAAATGAAAAAAGATGGTGAAAAAAGTTAACTACGTCAAATTCTTGTTTCATATTAAGGAATCTTTTTGTGAACTTAACTAAGTCCAAATTCTTTTTTCATTTGAAAGGAATCGTTTTTTGTCTGGCCTTCCTCTTTTTCCATATGGCCAGATGAAAAAATTAATTTGAGTCACGAAAAAAGATTTTTAAATGTGTTAAAAATACCTTTCTTGGTGATTTTACCAAACACTAACTGCAGAATCCACCTAAGGAGTCCTGATTATCAAGATACATGTGTTGGTGTCTGTGCAGGATCTGATTTTTATGGGTTTTCACTCTGACCCAAGTCCTTTCTCCCCTGAACACTTCAGACCAGAATTTCAAACTGTCTGGGTGCTAGGCAACAATAAAAAAGCATTTGTCAATGCCAAATGTTTGCTTGCTGGTATTAGCATTGGAAATGCAGGAGTGAGACAGATGGAGAATAGAAATGGCAGTAAAGTACTGAACTTCACACCAACCCCACCTCCATCCTGTAGAGCCAGACAGGCATTGAAGTAAGTGTTTGGGTCATTGCACATGATGGTCATGCCATGTTGCCTCACCCTATACTGCAGACACTGACACATGTTGAGGTGTGCCTTGGGATGTTTGGCTTTACAGTCACCCCCATTCTATTCTGACATACCCTGAAATGGATGTAGCATAAGAGAATGGGGTGAAGTCTGGGGCTGAAGAGTCCAAGGTACACCTCGATGCCTGTCAATGGCTGGGGGGGTGGGGGTGGAATGGCATGAGCAGTACAGTCAGCAATCCGAATGCCTGTCAGTCTGTACAGGGTGGGACGTTATGATTAGAAACCATAATGCCCCAGGCATTTGTTGGTATTTGCACTACAAATTTTCAACATGGCCTTTTTGTGACCCCACCTCATGAAAGCATTTGGGACCTCTTCTCATGAATAGTGGTAGTGTGATTTTGTCAATGTGTCCCGAACTTTGAGTTCCAACAGCGACCGTGCCATTCTGCACCATATGTATGAAAACACAGATTGGGCAGGATGTGAAGAATGACAGCTGTACCATACATAGGGATGTGTGAAGAGATGGCAATGTTGAAAATCTGTAGTGGGAATATTAAAAATACTTGCACTTCCGAGCATACGTGGAAACTGCGCAATGCATGCACTTAACACGGTCATTTTATGGACATTCATCACCAAAGTTTCAACATAGGCATTTTAGGACCTCTGCTCATGAACAGTGTCACTGTAATTTTCTTAATGTGTCCCGAACACTGATTTCCCACAGCGACCACGCTATTCTGTTCCAGAAGTGCATTTTGGCCAGGATGTGAAAAATGACAGCTGTACTATTCATAAGGAGGTGTGGAAAAATGGCAATGTTGAAAATCTGGAGTGACAATATTACAAATTTCATGACGTTAGAGGTGTAAATTACCAAACTGCACAATGCGCTAAATAACACAGTCATTTTATGGTTCATCACAAAATTTTCAACATAGACATTTAGGACCTCTGCTCATGAACAGTATCACTGAGATTTCCTTAATGTGTCCCGAACACTGATTTCCCGCAGCGACCGTGCTATTCTGTGCCGGAAGTGTGAAAACGCATTTCAGCCAGGATGTGAAAAATGACAGCTGTACTGTTCATAACGAGGTATGGAAAAATGTCAATGATGAAAATCTGGAGTGAAAATATTGCAAATTCATGAAGTTAAGAGTGTGCGTAGCAACTGTGCAATGCACGCTTGTAAAACAGTCATTTCTTGGATTTGTTCCACCAAATCTGCAACATACACTTTCTGAGAGCCCGCCTCATGAACACTGGCACTGTCGTGTCATTAATCGGTCCCAAAATGTGATTCCACGCAGTGACCATGAAATCACTTTTCAGGACTGCATAACACCATGACAGTGGCTGAATTCATGAGGAGGGGTCCCAATAACCCCATGTGGAAAATTTGGTGCCAAAATTCCCAAAAATGCCTGAGATATGCACCAAAGTTGAAAAACCCCTATTTATGTCATTATACAGCTTACCAGCATTTTTTCAGTTCGTGGTCGACTTTGAAGAGTGCAGACATGTTCCCGGTCCACCGAAGATCATCGCACTGGGCTCCAGAGGTAAGTATGGGGTGTGGGGGTGTGGGGAGGCAGGGTGCTCAGAGGGTGGGCACGGATTGGGGGATGGGCTACCGAACTCAATGAGGGATGGTTTTCTGATTTACAGGGGAAAAAAAAATAAAAATCGCAGGACCGTGTTTTGTTTAACAGGGACATTTGGCATGCTGGGGTGGGCTCCCAGCATGCCACCCAAGTGTTTTTTTGGAGGGCTGTATCCAATGGGGGATTAGGTACCCCTGTTGGCACATACTGGGGGGCAAGAGCCGAGGGGGACTGGGCACCCCCACCTTGGCACAAACCAACTTTTTTTGGGGGGGACATTATGCTGACAGGGAGTGGGCTACCCATTGGCAAATTAAACTGGGAAGGGGTGGAGGACTGAAGCCAACAGGGATTGGGCCCCCTATCAGCAAACAAACACTGTTTTGGGGGGGTGCATGATGCCGAGGGGAATTGGACACCCTCTCAGCAGTGTTTTTGAGCATGGCGGTGGCTTGCCACCACATTCACAAACAATATTACAGTATGCAACGTTCCACCCTGCAATGATGGGTCACTCTCTCATTGCAGTGGAATGGTTGATGCTGCAATGATGAGACGGACCCTGATTGCTGCAGCAAAAATGTTACAACTTAGTGGCTCTGTTGGAAGCCAGTGTCATCAACACACTGCACCTCCATTGGTCCACCAGTGCCAAGCCCCCAAATGCAGTGCCTCTGCTGGCTGCCACAGTGCCATGCCTCCACAACCCGCTTCTCTCCTAAGCTACCACATAATGTTCAAGCAAACATAAAAACAACTAAAAAAAATAAAAAATCACGGGACCGTGTTTTGTTTAACAGGGACATTTGGCATGCTGGGGTGGGCTCCCAGCATGCCACCCAAGTGTTTTTTTGGGGGGGCTGTAGCCAATGGGGATTGGGCACCCCCACTGGCACATACTGGGGGTAAGAGCTGAGGGGATTGGGCACAACCCTTGGCACACAAACCAACTTTGGGGGGGACATTATGCTGAGAGGGAGTAGGCCCCTGTCGGCAACTTAAACTGGGAAGGGGTGGAGACTGAAGCCAACAGGGATTGAGCCCCTATCGGCAAACAAACACTGTTTTGGGGGGTGCATGATGCCGAGGAGGATTGGACACCCCCTCAGCAGTGGGGATACTGTAACATTGTTTATGAACATGGTGGCAGCTTGCCACCACATTCACAAACAATATTACAGTATGCAACATTCCACCCTGCAATGACAGGTCGCTCCCTCATTGCAGCGGAATGGCTGACGCTGCAATGATGAGGTGGCCCCTGATTGCTGCAGCAAAAGCATTACAACTTGGTGGCACTGTTGAAAGTCAGTGTCATCAACACACTGCACCTCCATTGGTCCACCAGTGCCAAGCCCCCAAATGCAGTGCTTCTGCAGGCTGCCACAGTGCCATGCCTCCATAACCCGCTTCTCTCCTAAGCTGCCACATAATGTTCAAACAAACATAAAAACAACTAAAAAAAAAATATTTTTTCACTTTTTTTGCCATCAGAATCTTTGAATCCACACATCCGACCAGAACAAAATTCTACATCTCAAAAGACCATGCCTCTGAGACCGCACATGCAAACTTTTGTGCAAATCTGTCGAACAGTTGCAAAGTTATTAAAGTGCAAAGTTAGGGGTTTAACTTTAAACATCCTACTCAACCCTAACTATAGCGGTGCTACCGTGCCACTATAATACACTATGAATATTGTAGGGTCCACAAAGAGCCCAAATGTCAGGAGTACACCACAAAACCATGACAACCATCATTCAGTGTAAAGCAAAGCCTTGCTAAGGTACAGGTAACTCACCCCCCCTTACCAATAAATAACCCAAATGCAGTTGATGACCTACTGCAACTGTCTACCCTTATGTCAGGTGTGCACCGCAGTATTAGAAGACCCATCAGTCAGGGTAAAGTATATGTCATGTTAGGGTACTGGTCACCAAGCTTCCCTAACCCCAAAGAACCTAAATGCAGTTGCAGATCTACTCTAACCATCTGCCTCCATGTAAGGCATGCACCACAGTACCAGAACACCCATCAGTCAGGGTACAGTAAAGTCGTGGTAGGGTGCCAGTCACCAACCCTTCCCCCCCATAAAGAACCTAAATGTAGTTGCAGATCTCCTGCAACTGTCCACCCTTATGTAAGGCGTGCACCACAGTAGCAGAACAGAGCAGAAGATCTTTGTTGTCTTGGCCTATGTAATTACACAGGTCATGATTGTCAGTACTAGCATGCTTGTTAGGCATGTAGTTGCACTGTTATTTGTTGAGCACTTAATGTATGCACTAAGCACTTACTCTATGCATGTAGCATCAGCCTTGTCTGTATATATGTTTCAGGACCTCCTTGTGAATGAGCTTGATCAGTGGAGTTTTTTTTCCTGCAATAAACTTGAACTTGAACTTGAGAACACCATCCAGTCACTGTAAAGTAAATGTCATGGTTCTGTACTGGTAACCACCCCCACACCAAAAGAACTTAAATGCAGTTGCAGATCTACTGCAACCATCTGCCCCATGTAAACCATGCACCACAGTACCAATACAACCATCAATCAGTGTAAAATAAATGTCATAGTAGGGTACAGGTCCCTCCCCCCACATACACACACACACCCCAAAGAACTTAAATGACATTGAGGATATACTGCAACTGTCTGCCCCTATGTCAGGCATACATGACAGTACAAGAACATCCATCAGTCAGTGTAAATTAAAGGTCATGGTATTGTACAGATAATCCCCCACACCCCAAACAACCAAAATGTAGTTGCAGATGTACTGCAACTGTCTGCCCTTATGTCAGGAATGAGGCATATTTCAGAACACCATCAATCAGTGTAAAATATACGTTATGGTAGGGCACCAGTCACTAAGCCCCCTGCCCCCAAACAACCTAAATGTAGTTGCAGATGTACTGCAGCTCTCCTCCCCCATGTACGACATGCACCGCAGTACCAGAATTATTATCAGTAGATGTAAAGTAAATGTCGTGGCAGGGCATCCATCACCAAGCCCCCTCCCACCCGCAAAGAACCTAAATGTAGTTGCAGATGTCCTGCAACCATCTGCCCCATGCAAGACATGCACTACTATATAGCCCTCAGTCAGTGTACAGTTAATGTCATGGTAGTGTACTGGTACCCAACCCTGACACCCTAAAGAACCTAAATGCAGTGGCAGATCTACAGCAATCATCTGCCCCATGTCAGGCTTGCACCACAGTACTAGAATACCCATCTGTAAGTGTAAAGTAAATGTCCTGATAGGGGTACCATTTACCAAGCCCCCCAGCCCCTCCCACAAAGAACTTAAATGCAGTTGCAAATGTACTTCAAACATCTGACACAATGTCAGCTGTACACCAGCAAACCAGAACACAATACTGGGTGTAAAGGCTGTGGTAGAGTAATGGTAAACCACAAACTTCACCCCCACACCCACGACAGAATCTATATTCATTTTTAGCTGTTATGTAACCGTTCAGCGTACACCACATAACAACACCACACATCTCTCAGTGAAAGGTTATAGTAAGGTACTGGTAAACACCACACCACCACATAGAACAGGCCTCAGTTGCAAACATCCAATGAACACCACAAGCAAGGATAACACATTATGAAGTATTACCCATGGTAATCCAGTTTACCACCCACACTCCCACCCACTGTAACACCCTTACCCACCCCCTCACCCACTCTTCCACCCCCGACCTCACCGCAACCATAATCCTTCCTGTATGATGGGTGATAGAAGCAAGTAGTATACTGACATATGAAAGTGCTGGAAATACTGTGGAAACACTGAATTGCATCAGTATATAAGCAATATGTATAAAAAGAACAAGTCTTCCATTACCAGGCATTCACATAATTTGTGGCAGTAACATGAGAATCAATGGAAACGTATCCTGTGTACTGGCTGATAAAATAAGATAGATAAATTATTACCATGGGAAACTCACCAGTCAGTCACTGATATGGGGGCACTACCACAAGAGTCACTGCCATCATCATCAGACTCGCTACCATCTGATTATAGCACTGAAATGTCAGCTGAAAAATTAACAGCAGCCCAGGCTAGTGGTTGAAATTAATAGGAAACTACACCTTGGGCTACACAGCATGAAAGGACATTAATGTCAGTTTAATATTCTTCTCAAAATGATGAACACATGTTGCTCTCTGTGCTTTGCCACCAAGGAGAGGACTCAATGACAGCACCATTTGTGTCATCATGATCCATGTCCTCCTTGGTGACTGTGTGTGACCCAAACGGAAACAATTGCATTTGCTGCAATCATGTTTGGGGACAAAACATAGAAAAATGAGGATTACATGAATCATTTACGGAAAAGGGTGTGACAAATCAGTGAGTTTGACGTTTTGTATTGAAAAGCTTTGTATATTTTTTTATGTACATTTTCTCCCCTCTAGGGTGCACCATAGGCATCTAGCCCCCCCCAGCTCTGCCACCTATGACCATCCACTGCTTCTCCCAGTACAGCAGAGCCCCACTTCTCCCATGAATTTCCCCCTGTGGTGGGGCCAGAAAGGGGAGGGTCATCCTCCCCCCACCAAGAACTCACAATCCAGATCAGGGCTTCCAGCAAGCCGGCAGCAGAGCAGGACGTCAGTTGACAGGCAGGGTTTCATGAAGCCTATCGTCACCCTTTTTCTCATTTTCATCCCTCCCCTTCTGCGGCCATGGGCATCCACACATGGAGGTGTGAGCACGTGGAGGACTGCACATGCCACATAGCCACGTTCTTGCTTCCCTAGCTCCGGTGCTGCCACCCGACCTCCACCAGGAAGCAGCCAAGGAGTGAGACAACATTACCTCCCTCCCCAGGAGAGAAGAGTGGTCCATCATACACTCGATCTGCTCCCTCCCCTGCCAACCCGCGGCAACCCAAGCTCACTCTTGAGCCCAGGTTGCCATCATGGCATGAGATGTGGCATCCAGCACCTCGACCCTCAGTGCCACCAGGTCAGCATCGAAAACCTTGGCATTTGATCTTCAAACAAGAGGGGTTCATTTTTGGTGGACACCAGAACTATTCAATAATGCTTTGGTTCCAGTTGCAGTTTGAAAAGTTTCCTGTGAGCTTTGAGAAGAATCTGAAAGGACACATTAGTGCTCCCCATAGCATTTCTCAAGTTATTAGCTTATTTGTTAGGCAACATTGAACTCTACCAAAAATACAAGAGAAAGCAGAAACCAGAGCAATGGCTCAGCTTATGAGTACTGGTGAGTCAAGACCTTGTATTGATGATTTCAATTCAAATCTCAGACCCACTACAGGAGCTGGCATTCAAAAGGCAAAATGAATTGTGGCAAGTTTCAGGACCTTGGCCATGCCAAACAAGGGGATTAGTCTTTGCAGGAGAGCTTCAAAAAGAAAACAGAAAGGGGGATATTGAGGAGAGAGAAAAATGAAAAGAAGGTATTATATTATTTCACATAGGCCCTTAACAATATAGGAAATGAACAACCAATAATACCACTGCAATTTTAGAACTTCTGTTCTTTAGGAATGTAAAGGTATGTTTACACTGAGCATTGTGCACCATGGTGAGTGGTGCAGAGTAGTAAAACCACTGCTAGAGAATAAAGGCACTTTTACACACAGACCACATGTGAGCGTTGCTGTTTCAATCCTCTCGTTCTGCTCAGTCTGAGGCACTTACATTTACCTTCACACCATTTGCTGTGCATAGGGCTCGGGGCTCTTGTGTCATTTTCACTAATTTTCTGGCCAGAGGAGAGCCTGAGACTTGCAACTGGGGGTGTGCATTAGTCTTGAGGAAACCCCCAGGCTCGTGTACAGCTCCTGAACTCGATTTGAAGCTATAAGCATTTTGTTATTGCTCGAGTTACACTGCCCTTTTTCATCTGCACAGCAATGAAAACCAAGGGCTAAAAATTACAAAAAAAACTGTCATAAGCCAGCCCAGTGGCCCTGAGGGTTGAGGCGCTGGATGCCACACCTCACACCACACCAGCGACCCAGGTTCTGGAATGAGCCTGAGTCATCGGGGGTTGGCAGGGGAGGAGAAGGATTGAGCATCTGTAGGACTGCTCTCTGGTGTGCTGGTGTCCTCTAGCAATGGCTGGGGGTGATGCAGGGCACAGGCAGACTTGTGGGACGTGCTGGAACTGATGCCGGGAAGGAGTGCATGCAGTAGCACACGTGTTCCTGTCCATTGGCATCATTGCATGCCACACACACACTAAGGGGAGAACAGGGAAAAAAGGGTACCAGTCATGGCGGTATGATGGCTGTCTCCATGGGGGGATCTGCTTGGCACTGAGGGTACACAGCAGTACTGGTTCCGGTTCTGGTGGCAGAGCATGGGAGGGCTCTCCATCTCCCCACCATGGGGGACAAGCCACAGGGGTAATCTGTGGGGCCCAAAATGGAGCTGAGGAGTCCTTGGGGCAGTGGCCAGAGACCCCAGGAGGATGCCTGGATGTGTGATGCATAAGCAGACTGGTTGCTTGCCAGGAAAAAGTATAAAAAAATCGTCGCTAAAGTTGATCTGCGGATACAGGCTGCGATTACACATATGCATATCCTCATGCATATGTATAATCGCATGCCCAGTATCATGGATCGGCTTTTTCTGACAGTTTTTTGTCATTTTAGCCCTCGGTTTCATTGCTGTACAGATGAAAAGGCAGCGAACTCGAGCAATAACAAAACGCTTATAGCGTTAGCTCAAGTTCGGGAGCCCTATATGAGCCTCAGGGCACTCCAGCCCAAGTTTCATATGTGAGAGGATGTGGTGTTCATTTGAGGATCCTGGAGAGTCTCACAAGACTTTGTCCTGGAGAGCTGTGAGCGTTCCTATGTATTTACACAGGCACTCGATACAGTGCACAATGATGCATGGAAATGGCGAGCCTAGGAAAACAGGGAACGCTGTTTCAGGGAGCGCTCATTTTGGCAGCAGATCTGGTTGCCTATTCACACAAAAAAGGCAATGCTGCAGTTGCTCTGCACTGATCAATGCGGTGCAGAGCCCTGTGTATAAAAGGGCCTTTTGTGTAAGCATGTTTGGGAGTGTTGCAAGTTGATCCATTTCGGCTCCTGTGAAACTCTGCAATGGTGGGGAGCTGATAGGTTTCAGGAGTTTTAAATCCCTCTGTAGACACACCACACCACCTGAGCTGATGCACTTGCAGTGCTGGAAGCCATGAAAGGAACATAAATGAAATACAAGGGATAGGAGGGGCTGGGCTGCCTGCAACACTTCCACAGCTTCTGCACCACTCCTCAGCTTCTTTCTGTGGACACACTGGAAAAGGTTTTAACAGTGCACTTCAGCACACTGATAGTGTAACAATGCCAAAACTCTGTGTGTGTGTGTGTGTGTGTGTGTGTGTGTGTGTGTGTGTGTGTGTGTGTCTCGTGTGGGCTGCATGCATACCTGTGTGCATGTTTGCATGCGTGTGTGTGTGTGTGTGCATGTGTAAATGTGCACTAACAGTTAGGCCTAGTCCACCAAAGTCATTTCACTTGTGGAATGAGGCAAGATTTAAAATGATGTCATCAACAGTACAAGCCAGTGCTTCTTCTACAAAGAACCGAGTCTCAGCCATTTTGACAAATTAACTACTTTGATTGTAGTTAGTATGCTTACTTTGGATCATGCCAAGTATTTTTTTTTTCAATATGGTTCTGGAAATGCCAAAGAAAACCAAAGAATGCAATCTGCAACTAATTAGGATATAGTGCTCTCATTATGTCAACTACCTCCTGGTAATCTCATTGTTATATCTTCTGAACTAAAAGGGCAATCCTTATAGAAACACTGGCAACCTTCATGCAGTTCACTGAACTAGAAATCCCTTTTCGCTAAGTCATAATAATAAAGTAATGGGGCAGATTACCTTTCCATACAGAAGTGAATTTGCACTTTTCTGCCCAGCCTACAATTAACAACCCATTTTTCTTTTAATTATCATGTGTTATTTGTCTTGGCACTGCATTACTTTCCACTATGGAATGTTTACCTTACAGACGGGCCCTGCTTCCTTCTTATCTCCACTGACTTATTGATATTTTTCATTCCAGAAGTCCCCTTCCCTCTCTTTCTGCTGTGCATGAGAATTCTACACCTAGGCAGCCATGCCCTCACCTTAGCAGCTCTCTTCACTCACTCCTTTTTCAATAACAACCTATTTCCTCTCTCATTTCCCCTACAGAAGATGTTTTTGGACCTGTTCCTGAAAATCTCTGGTATGAAGCTATGCTCATTCTAGCACTCTGTTTCCATTGGGCAGATTTCCAGATGTGTTTCATCAGCTCAGTCCTCTTGGCCAGCAATTGCAAGTAGACCTGGCTTTGTAGATCATGTTCATTACTTAGCAGCCCTGGCAAATCAGGACAGTGGCAACATGGTTGGTGGTGCTTGTCCCCCCTGGCAACAGTTATGTGGTTTATGTTTTTAAATCAATTACAAGAGGCCTTTTGTGGTCAAGTATGAAACCCTGGACTTCCTTTCGATTGCAGCTGAAAAGACTGTTAGATGTGGGGACAGCAAATGCTGAGTCAGTCATATGTTGGCCAGCTAAAAAACATTTCTGCTTTCTGAATGATAACTAGTGAAATCAGATTACTTTTTATTATTTAGTGAAGTTACAGGCCACCAAGTATTACTTTTTATATTTTTAACCAGTCAGTACTTTATAGTAGAACACCACATGTACAACTTATAGAAAAATGAATGAAAGATAAAAACATTTATGTATATTTGAAGATTTTACATTCTGTAATGCAGTCTATGCTACTAATTTGCATTGATTTGTCACATGCTTTTTATCTCTGCACTACATAACCAATCCTATTATCACTATGAAGGCAACAAAATTATTCAATTAATGCAAGTAAATTCCATTAAATACAAACATTGAATTTTAACAGATTTCTGTTGAAATGTAAACATGTTTATACCCAATAAAGAATATTAAAAAGTACTAAACTCTTGTTTCCTGGTGATAAGCTTGATAAAAATATAATTTCAACATAATGATGAATCCTCTTCCACGTTTGACTGCTGACATGGTTTCCACGATGGTTACCTTATACAAAACAGCAGAGGACGAAAGTTGTTAAAGTGTTCATTTTGTATTAATGCCTAATTTCAAAAGGTTTCAAGCAAATACATGTGAAGATAGAGATAGATAGATAGATAGATAGATAGATAGATAGATAGATAGATAGATAGATGGATGGATGGACGGACGGACGGACGGACGGACGGACGGACAGACAGACAGACAGATAGACAGATAGATAGATATTGCAAAGGAAAAGGTTCTGAAAGAAAAAAAGCAAAAGTATACTAACAAACTTTGGAACCAATTTAGAAAGACAGTAACCAACAATGACTCCAAAACATACTGGTGGCTGGTGGATAAAGGTACAGTACATTGAACCTCGGCACAAATTAAACACAACCATGGATGGGACTATGATTGAGGATGTTACCTCCTTTAGGTATCTTGTGATCTTGCTTGACCAACACCTCAACTTTTTTAGGCATGTGGAAGCCATTCACAAGAAATTGCACCCCAAGCTTGGTGCACTATATAGGAACTGTGGGTGTATTCCCCTATCAAACCAACGTAAGCTTTTCCAGAAAATGATCCTCCCTACCTTTGACTACAGAGACATAGTCTACAGTGCCACTCCCAAGTCCTCCCTAACCAGACTGGATACCCTCTTTCATTCATTCTGTTGCTTCAGTCTAGACTGTCCACCCCAGATTCATCGCTGTGACCTCTACAAATCCCTCTCCTTTCCCTCTCTTGAAGACAGGTGTCTCGCCCACTGTGCTAGCTTTGTAGTTAAATACTGGTTTGGATCCCTATCCTCTTACCTCAGCACTGTTCTCTCCCTCCCCTTACCAACCCCCTACTCCCTTCATAAATGATCTTCGGACCTTTGCTCTCCCCCCTCCGGTCTACTATTGCTGGCCAGGCTGCCTTCTCATATCACTTCCCTAAACTCTGAAACACCCTTCCCCATCCATCCACAATGCCCCATCCCATGTTCCCTGTCCTCCCTCCTCCATAATTTAACCTCCCCTTTCTGCAACTGCTCTTAACTTATTCATCCCCTGTCCCCTATCCCCTATTGTGATGCAGTTGCTCCGCTGCCTGTAAGCTTCAGGGTTCTTCCTCTACTCATTGTAATTTTCCATAGTAATTGCTTAATGTACTCATGATCCTACCTGTAGCATTATTCTTGTAAACGGTGACTGCTAGAATGTAACATACAACAGCCTGAATGCACTTTGAACTTGTCTCCATATTATTGTAATTGCTAGTACTTGCATTGTTATTCTTGTAAATGGTGACTGCCTGAATGTAGCACACAACACCCTAAATGCACTTTGAACTCATTTCCATACTATTGTAATTGCTTGATGTATTCTTGCCCATACCTGTATCATTTAACCTGCATTCTGCTATTTTCCTGCATGTGACATATTACCACCATATTAAGCATCTGCACTCAGTATCTGTATTATTTGTATTTCCCCTTCCCCTTCCCCCTAGGATGCATCTGGAAACAAGCAGTTTTGCTCAGTATGCCTTTCCTGGTGAAACTTTTAATTAAATAAATAAATACATAAATTATTCATCCTGCAGTAAGTGTCTGCTTTTTTTAAGTTAAACTTTTTGTGACCGTACATGTAGTGATCAGTGTATGTTTGAGAATAAATAACTTGTAAGTGATTTCCCTCTGACATTGGAACATGTTTGGCTTCCTATTAATAAGCAAAAATCTCAGAAGGCCCCCAGTCCTTATTTAATAACTAGTGATATTTATAAGACTCATTCTCTCTGGTGGGCTCAATTATTGAGGCATCTATTCAATCATATATGGCAGACTAACACTATCCCTCATTCATGGAAGGGTTCCATAATTATTCCCATTTACAAAAATAAGGGTTCCCCAGCAGGTCCCCTACTGTATAGACTGATGTCACTTATTAATATATCACAGAATATGTTTGCAGATAGATAGATAGATAGACAGACAGACAGACAGACAGATATAAAAAATAAATAATGGCTCAGGGTCATATGCAAGGATGTATACCCATTGAAGGAACCAATTAGGGCTATAAGGCCACAAGCCCAAAGAAGGAGGAGTTCTCGCTGGTGTCTCATGGAGGGAAGGAAGGGGGAGAGGTGGATGAGGAGGAGGGTAGCTGGTTCCAGAAGGAGGGGAGGTAGTATGAGAAAGCAGGTTTCCCAGCTGAGGAGTGTGGGTGGGGACGGGAGAATGTGCATGGGTCTCTTGAGTGTAGGGAGTAGGAGTAGCAAGGGACAGGGAAGAGGAGATGGGATAAGTATGAGGGAAGGGATCCAAACCAGTATTAATAGATGAGGGAAGCACAGTGGAACTGTGGACATGAAGGGAGAGGGAGGATGGAGAGGAAGAAGTAAAGGGAGCAGTGGTGAGTACGAGAGGGTGAGCTAGTAGCAAAGCATCAGAAGGCATTGCACAGAGTGTTCAGTCTGACAAGGGAAGTGGAGGGGTAGTGCCATACACCATAATCGTGTAGTCAGAAACCAGGAGAAACATTTTGGTGACCAGTTCCAAGTGGATCTGGGGGAGAAAGGCAGTCCTTACTGTGGTACAGGACTTTGAGTGTGGCGTGGAGCCTGGCATAGATGGCATCACTGTGGGCAAAGAAGTCAAGCTTGCTATCTAGCCACACACTAAGGCACTTAAAAGCTGGAACTAGTTCAAGTGGTGTGTCAGACATATTGTGGTTTTTCATGAGGCACAGTACTCTTGGATAAGGTCCGTAGCCTACCACAATCCTTGTTTTTCACTGCCTTTTTGCATAGTTTTCCTTATTTGTAAGCACAAGCTTTGGACTTCATAAATTAGGTTGCTAAACTTCTAGGACTTTCTGTTTAATGAAAATTAATTTAGGACTAGTGTTTTTCACATCACTTGGGATGATGCTGTGTAATTACAGAGGCATCTATGGTGTCACACTGCCCCCTGAAGAAGCATTATTTGTTCAGATGTGAGGTGCTGAGGAAACCTTTGTAGCACTTTCACAAATGTGTGAATAAAATTTTTTACCTGCAATATGTGACTCCAGTTCTCCCTGTGTTCCTGGGGTGCTCCATTTATGTTTCAGTGGCTCAGTGTCAGTGGCTCAGCAGGTTGCACACTCACCTCTGAGGCCGGAAGATCAGAAGGCTGTGAGTTCTATCCCTACACCAGGCACTTGGGTTAAATCCCACTACTGACACTATAGTGCAGCATGAGGGGGTGCTGCACTCCTGAGGTGCCATCTTTAAGATGAGACATTAAACTGAGGTCCCATCTGCCTGTTCTGGTGGTTGTTCAGGTGGATGTTAATGAACCCATGGCACTTCTTGAAAAGAGTAGGGTTTTTTTAATTGAGAAAATTCAATACATGGTATACAAAATAATCATTTAAATGCAAAAACCATCCAAAGACAACTGTGAAAAAAGGGAAAGGAGAAAAAAAAATCAACAGCTATATATATTACTCCATAAAGTACTGTTCTTGTGACAAAAAAAATTCATGAAAGATAGTGAAAGTTATCCAAAAAAAGAAAAAAAAATAATTTCCCCATTTGTGGAATTGCCCTGTTCCTAATCTGCACCTCTATCATTGCCAGAGGTCAAGGGATATCCAAACTTTTTGTCAGACCTTTCCACAATAGGAGAATGCAATGACATATTTTCAAAAAACTTCAATACAAGCTGACTCACATAACTTCCCCACTATCAAATAAGGCATTCTCAGTTGTAGGAGTACATATTTGCTCCTTGCCTGACATAAATAAAATGTCAGAATTGCAAAATAAACCTCTAAAGTCTGTCTATGGTAGTACGTTAATCTCCCAGAAAAAAAATCCTAGTGCAATTTGCTCATAAGTTAAATGAGGAAGCTAAGATAATGACCACTTAGCTGCCAAAAAGTCCCATAAATGAATGGTATAAAAACATTCAAACATAAAGCGATGCATCAACTCTACTGGATTGCCACAATCTATATAAGGACCTATCCACAGTAAGGGGGGACATAAGTGGGACATGACTCTGGAAAAATAAATGTTGTCATTTCTGTCTTCTTTCATTGCCAATACATTACTCTTAATGTCCTTTACTAAAAGTGCAAACAAGAAGATAATAACACTTGCAGTTTTCTTGGTATGGTCCCTAATATTAGGAAATAATAACCATGTACCATGTGCAACAGGGACAGAGAATATTTTAAATAAAATAAATTAAAAAAAAAGTTATGTACTAATATTTTTGTATCTCTATATGAATTTGCAATACTTTAACTCATTAGGTTAATTCACTAAGCAACTATAAAATATTTGCATGCAACTGAGTGTAATAACCATCAATGTAACACATGGCTGAGAAATATGTGGCACAGTAATTTCAAAGTTTTTTCTTACTCAAATGAATTAGTTAGTCACAGATTAAAATGCATTTGTACGTAACTGGGGATAAGAGCAGATGACATGTCAAACATTTTTTGATTACTTTAAAAATTAAACCCACGAAATCAGTGAAAAAGTGTTATATTAACATATGTAACAAGACAGAGAAAAATCCAAAAACTGCTACTAATTACAGAAAACATTGCAGAAAACAGAAAATTAGGCAATTGGAGTCCTCTACTTGATTCCAATTTATATGTTTTATGTGTAAAGCTATGAATCAAGCAGCGTAAGCATTCTACTGTTGCATATTACCCCACCACCACCACGGAAGTTCATGAAACAACAAATTCACTGTTAACTAGAAATACAATACACAGTCAATAAAATTAACTGGAATCATAACCTTAACCAAAACACCAGACTATACACAATGTGGCTTATTACAGCCCTAATCCCTCCAAACATACATTTTGTATTTGGCACTCCAGATGTACATCTTGTATTTTGAACTTAAAAGTGCTTTATTGCTTCAGTTTTTTGAAGGTTTCGTTCACTGTATCTGTGTCTTCAACCATATAAAGCCCACCCCCCCACAACAACCAGTGGTCCACATAACACATATTTTTCCTCAACAGTGTCTATGTCCTCCCTCCATGGCCGGTAAAATGTGGCATTTTTGGAGGCTGAGCACTGTCTATGCATAAAGGTAAATGTGTACTTGCAGTCCTTCACAGCTATCACCTTCCTTACATAATATTCCTTGTCATAGTACACTGCATAATATGATTTCAGTCATATGCTGCTGTCCCTCTGTGGTGCAGCACTAGTTTCCCGAGGGGTCCACTTCGGTGAGAAGGCACCCTGTCCCCCCCCAAAAAAAAAGGAGGGAAAAATGAAGTATGACAGTTTCATAATCTGTTTTATTTTACAGATGCTGCTGGACTGCAATGAACAGAAGGGCTTACAAAGGACATTAATAACTGTTGAATAAAAATGCTCTAAAATCTTGCTGCTTGTTTTCATTTTATGAATATTGTCAACTCTATGGTGCCTCTCAGTGGGGGAGCTCTTTTGCAGTCTGGTTACCTTCATGCATCTAGCCCAGTCCTGTGATGCCAGGCATGTTGGCCAGCAGGGTGGTCTACTGAGCTCAGGATGCTCTCCCCCAGGGGTCTCACTATGTGCCACAGAATTAGTGGCACTAGTGTTAAGCTGCAAGTGTTAAGTGGCAGTTTAAGAATACAATGCAGACGGCCTGCCTGATATCACTGATTTGTTGCTACTGTGGTATGAAGTAAGACACTCTTCAGCACTTCAGCCCTGTGCCACCCCCCCCAGTTACCCAAGTCAGTTTCTGAACTTGAATTACCAGTGTGGAACAAGGTAAGACAGTCATGGTGCCTCAGCCCTCTGCACCACTATGCTAGCTAACACAGGCACTCTATGAAGAGAAAAGTAATCCTGGGGCTTTTTCATCATGGGTATTGCCTCCCCGAGATAGAGCCATGAACAGACTCTGTTCTTCCCCACCCATAGCAATATATCTAGATGCCCCCCAGATTCAGCATTACTGGGCTGGCCGTTGGCCAACAAAAGAGCTTCATTAACCCTACCCTCCATGTGCTCCACTCTATTTTCTCCCCACTAGGCAGAAATGCACTGACTACAAGGTGCACGCTCCCAACTCCACAAATATGCCCCCAGTGATTTGATTGTGAGCCCCTCCCACTTACAGGACTTGCTCATGCTGCCATTGGGCTTCCTGTAGACCACAGTCAAGCAGTGAGACATGGAACCCCCCTCCCCAGGGAGGAGAGCCCTCCTATGGAGGCTCAGTTCTCCCTCACCTGGCCAACTCCCTAGTGACCAAAGCACATTTTGGAATTTGGGTCACTAGTGTCAAACAAGGTAAGGTGCTCATGGCACCTCAGCCATCTGCACCAGTGGGCCAGCTTACATGTGCACTCTGTCAAGAGAAAAGTTAGCCTGGAAGGTTTACACTTCAATCCCACCCCAAAATGTGACCATGGGTTGATTGCAATAAAACCTTATCCCACATGACTGTTCACATTTATTTACATTCCATCTGTTGGACTCTGCTTTCCATAGATATCCAAATCTTGCTCGGCGGTGTTACAGTCCTCAACATGGATGCATGAACGGTCAAGCTCTGAAGAAGGATAAAATGTAGATTGCTTAATGCATATTTTCACACATTGAGCAATATGACCCAAATATTATGTACTCACCATCAAGGTTGATCATATACTCATGATCATCTACTGTGGTGGATTCTAGTGGTACAAAGTTCAAAACAAAGTTTTCTTCTTCTGGTTCAGTTTCTTGTTCTGGTTCTCTGTATTTTACTTTTTTTGCTCCCCCCCCCCAGTCAGTGGTGAAATCACAATTCTTGCAAGGTACCTCATTGGCTTTATTGCCTTCACATGAGGAACAGAAACATGTCAAGCGACGAACTTTGATGTTGTATGGGTTTAAACCAATGACAGCGTGTATCTGCCTTGTTCCAGGGGTAAAGTCCCCACTTCTGTTCTTTCTGGCCATTCTCTGATGACCTCACCTTGATTGACCAGAAAACAAGATCTCCAAGAGTGACTGCACTCTCCAACTGAATTCACAGCATCCCTGGTCAATCTCTCTGAGCAGAACATGTAAAAACTGACTGCCCCATCAATGACAAGGTCTGGCTCTGATTTCACTGCCTTTGTCGCAGTATTTTTTACCACTCTGCCTTCTCCATCACACGGATTTTTCCCATGACGGGAATCAAAGTAATGGCGCTCGACTGTTGTGATGCCCAAGTTATGCGTTGCAAAAGTTTCTTTCTTTCTTTTTTTTTTGTTAAACTCTAGGATTACAAATACCTTTGAGCAGGATCTACTCATTTACAAAGGTTTCATGTCAAAGGATGTAGGGTAACATACATACAAAGGTCAACAATGGTTACAGTCTTAAAAACACAAAGATGTCTAAGCATTTATTATACAGCCAAAAATGGAGAGAGACAACATAAGCCAGCTTCAGACAAGTTTCAGGGTGAACAGTATATAGTTAATATAGGGTAGGAGGGAGTCAGGAAGAAGTAGGCAGGCTAAAGGGCCATTGTTGGCAGGTAGAGGTGGGTGGCAAAAGTGCGAGGCGGATGGGCTGGAGGGACCCATATCTGAAAGTGCCATTAGAGAGAGGAGGGGGTGGGTGAGGCAGTGTGGTGTGGGAGGGGTAAGGGGTGAGAGTGGGTGAAACTGGTGCCAAAAAAGTGGAGCTCTAGGGGAGGCTACAGGTCACCTGTGACTAGGGTAAAATGAGGAGGCAGTTACTGAGGACAGGCAGTCACATTGAGTGGTAGAGGCGAGGAATAGTCAGAGTTGCCTTTTAAAGGAACCAAGTGTTGCAGTCATAAGTGTTTCTTTGTTAAGGGTATTGTACCACTGAGGAGCCCTGTGCGTGAATGACCTCTGACCCATTGTGGTCCGGCATCTGGGGACCTGGAAGGTTTGATATAGAGCACTGCGTGTAAGCTGGGTACTGCTGTTGGCAGTAAGGAGCTTTGCCACTCCTGATGGCATGAGCCAGAGGAGAACTTTTTTGGTTAACAAGCAGGTCTGGTATTGTATTCTACTAAGGAGTGGTAGCCATCTGGCCTGGACGTACAGGTCACAGGTGGGTGTTAGGTGGGCGGCACCCATTAGAAGCCTACAGGCCTTGTGAGTGTCACTGATATCCTCCGAAGGACAGTAGGGGAAGCAGAGCCATAGAAGACTAGACCATAGTCAGTGATGGAGGTGATGGAGCTGTAGATGGCCAGCCTAAGGGCATCAGTGGTCATGCAGTGTTTGTGCTTGTGTAGCAGGCTGATCCATATGTTGGCAGCCTTAGCTACATTGCCAAGGTGCTGCGTGTAAGAAAGGAAACTGTCCAAGGTGATGCTGAGATATTTAAACTCAGGAACATGTTCAAGTGAAGTCCCCACGTGGTTCTTGATGGTGAGGGACAGAGGTTTATACTTGCTCCATGCATTGCAGAATATCATGACCTTAGTTTTGCTGTTGTTCAGGATGAGTTTATGTGAACTAAACCACTCTTCAACATGCCTGAAATCACACTGCAACTGACTCTCAAGTTGTTTAGAGTCTTGGTTGCTAGTAAACAGTGCATAGAGTAATATTCTCTGTTGGCAGATGCTAGGGAGACTGTTCAGGAAGAGAGAAAAGAGTAACGGCCCCAGTATAGACCCTTGTGGGACACCTAAGAGGACTGGTTTTTCATCAGAGGTGATGCCAGGAATCCTAACATGTTGGACCCTTCCCCTGAGGTAGCTAGCAAACCAGGGCAGAGCATCTTTGGAGAGCCCGAGAGTGGTCAGTTGCCTCGGTAGGAGTGGGTGGATAACAGTATCAAAGGCCTTTGTCACATCAATGAATACTGCCCCCCCCCACAGATTCCTTGGTTGAGGGTGTCATGGATGCATCCTGTAAATTCCAACAGTGCCGTGGTGGTACTATGCCCTTTTCGGAAGCCATGCTGTTCTGGGCACTGTATTTTATATTTGTCCAGGAATTGGTCAAGCTGGTCTGAGACTATTCATTCTAGAGCTTTAGATGGGGGGGGGGAGGATGGATATGGGCCTGTACTTGGTATGCAGTGAATTGTCTCTACGTTTGTGTACAGGTGTGATAGTCGCCTGTTTCCAGAGTGATGAGAATTGACCCAATCTTAGGGAAAGGTTGAAGATCTTTGTCGGGGGTTCAAGGATTTCATCTAGGACTAGTACAAGCAACTTCAGGTTGAGTGAGTCACCACTGTAGCCAGTTTTGCGGATGGCCTTGCATATATAGGTTCTGGCTAAGTGCATTGGGATCACTTAAGAAATGTGGAGCTGTGTGTACTTGGAATGCAGTGTCAAAGGGGGAATTGGTGGTGGGGGCATTGAAACAATCAGGTGGAAGGACATTGCCAAGGTTGGAGAATGCATTGTTGAATGTATTGGAGATGGTACCTAGGTCTAGCGTAGGTGTTCCATCAATGTTGAGCATGGTGGGTGGTGCCTTAGTATCCTTGCCTGTGAAGGCCTTCAAGTTATTCCAAAGATGTTTCCTATCACCCCAGGAGTTGGAGAGTGCCTCCCTAAAATATTTGCTTTTAGCCTTCTGTATAGCTTGGGTACAGCCATTTCTTGCAGATTTGTATTTTTGAATGTCCCCTTGCGCTGATGTGGCTTGAGCACAGTGCCAGAGGTGGTTCCTTTGTTTGAGCCATGCTACAAGCTCAGAGTTTATTCATGGGTTAGACCTGCCTTTAACCGTCATCTTTTTAAATGGTGCATGGATATCACAGACTACCGTAAAGCAGCTGATGAACAGTTCCAAGGCTTTGTTTGTATCACTGAATGAGTCAATTATTGACCAGTCCAGCCTGCTTAGATGTGATTTTAGCAGCTGAACTTAAATAAGTCAATGGCGTTTTGGATTTATATTGTGCATTACATCCATCACTGAACTGAATCAGTCTATTAACTGAAAGAAGTCTTACTTTTTCGAGGTGCTGCACGGCAATCGTAACAAAGTGTTTCACTGCATGTCCATCATGCTGATTGTCATCCAATACGATGATTATTGCCTCTCTTACAGGATCTGGTCTATTTCATGCATTGCAGTTGTAAAATGCCACCATGGGGTGTAATGTGATCTGAAGTTTGGTCCAGTGTGTAGTCTGCACTTCATTTTGCATTATGCAGCTGTAATTTTCTGCAAAATCCATTACTATGACCACAGATGCAATCGGAGAACTTTTTATGATTCTTGCAAATTGTGTCTGTTGCCATATTGTCTCAAACAAATATGCAGAAAAGGATGCCAATTCCTTCATCAGTTCATTAATTAAATTGATTATATTCCCATTTCTCGTCAGGAATGCCTTTTTCTTTTGTTCTTTGTAGGTCGTCTGTCCCCATATTCTCCATGATATCTGGCCATTTCTAAGTGCCTGGATTAATGGTTCCAGGAAAGTCTTAATTTGATGCACTCCAAATGTTGGACACTGTCTGTCAATGCATTTTAATCTTGCATATTTTGTTTCATGTGGACAAAGTGACAATGTAGACGCATGGTATCTGTCTGTGATGAGGCACTTTGCTTTTTTGGATCATGCCAACTGATTAATTATTTTTTAATTTAAAATCAATATTGGTGCAATACTCACAGAGGCGCTGAAATGCCTTGGCCTTACTTTGCACCAGGACATGCTTAGGACTGAGCTGTGCAAATTTAGATTTGCTAACAGACACCATATTTTCCTTTAGGAAGGATAAATATGTTTCCGTTATGGACCCCTGCAGAATATATTTAGGAGTTACATCAGCAACTCCCTCTTTATTGGACATCAAGGTACTCACATTAGGGTGGTGATAGTGCTTCATATTTGCTTCCTGCATCCCGGCACTTAAGGAGTCAGCTGTTGTCGCTAGCAACTACACATCAATATTCCTTCTTCTTAAAGCACAGTACTTGCTCAGAAATTTATGGCTTAAACCTAGTTCACTGAAGGCTTTCTCCTTTAGTCCATGTTTGTGATCCAGGTGTGCAGCTAAATGGCTAACAAAAAATCTTTTTCTTTTTCTGGTGAAGGTTTTGCATGTTTCCTTAACGCATTGTAAAATCGATTTTTTTGACTGCCCATCATGGCCTATGCCGATTTTTTTTAGCATTTCTTTTTGTTTACTGGTCGAATTTTTAATTAATCCATGATCACAGTTGCAAATCTTCATGCAGATTTAGGCAGTTTTTGTTTAGCCCAGTACACTGCTTTTCTCAGTGAACCATTGGAGGTTGATGCTTGCTCAATGTCAGGTACCTCAACTTCAGTTAAGTCGCTGGCCATTCTATTGCTGTTCCTACGTATTTTTTCCTGATACTTCTTTCTTTGCCATTCAGCATCCTTTTCCATATATCATCTTTTCTTCTGTGTTGTCATCTCTCTCTCCACTGCTTTTGTTTCTTTAGCCACCAAGCCTCACATTGTTGCTTCTTCTTTTCCTTATCTGCTCGTGTACATCATTTTGCTCCATTTTCCTTGTCTGCTAAGGTCTGTAGCTTCTTTTGCAAGTGGTACTCCTTTATTCTTAGCTTGCTAGCCTCATTGTACCTTTTCCTTGTTTCATCATCAATGTTTTTACAAAATTCTTGCAGTCTATGCGACTCAGATGCTTTGTGTTCTTGATAGATCTCTGGGCTGGCTTTGATGCTTTGCCTGTAGCTCCGCATTGCAAGGGTATGCCTAGTTGGCACATCTGTGCTACTCATTTTGTGGGAGAATAGATTCTGTCGAATAACAAAACAGAGGACCATAAGTGAAGGTGTAGTAGAAGCCACCAGATGAGAATGCGAGCGATGGACTACAGTGACTCACTCAAGCGGGTGTGCAGTACACCACATGCACATCCACCAGTTCCCCATCACATGTTCACCAGGGACCTGGAAGACCACAGATAATGTAGCTGAATCCACTAGATGAGAATGTGAGTGACAGACTACAGTGACTCACTCAAGCAGATGTGAGCAGTACACCACATGCACACCCACTAGAGCCCCTGAAATATTCACCAGGGACCTGGTAGACCACAGGTAACATAGCTGAATCCACCATATGAGAACATGGATGATGGCCTACAGTCACTCACTCAAGCAAGTGTGCTCAGTACACCACATGTGTGCCCACCAGGGCCCCATGACATATTCACCAGGGAACTGGCAGACCACAGTTAACATAGCTGAATCCACCAGATGAGAACACAGATGACAGTCTACAGTCACTTACTCAAGCAGGTGTGTGCAGTACACCACATGCGTGCCCACCAGGGCCCCATGACATATTCACCAGGTACCTGGCAGACCACAGGTAACACAGTTGAATCCACCAGATGAGAATGCAGACGATGGCCTACAGTGACTCACTTGAGCAGGTGTGCACAGCACACCATATGCACACCCACCAGGATCCCATGACATATTCACCAGGAACCTGGCAGACCACAGGTAACATAGCTGAATCCACCATATGAGAACACGGACGATGGCATACAGTCACTCACTCAAGCAGGTGTGCTCAGTACACCACATGCACGCCCACCAGGGCCCCATGACATATTCACCAGGGAACTGGCAGACCGCAGGTAACATAGCTAAATCCATCAGATGAGAACACAGATGGCAGCCTACAGTCACTTACTCGAGCAGGTGTGCACAGCACACCACATGCACACCCACCAGGACCCCATGACATATTCACCAGGAACCTGGCAGACCACAGGTAACAT
Source organism: Neoceratodus forsteri (assembly GCA_016271365.2). Lineage (NCBI taxonomy): Eukaryota > Metazoa > Chordata > Ceratodontiformes > Ceratodontidae > Neoceratodus > Neoceratodus forsteri. Next base: position 401,467,721 of record CM057454.1, read on the forward strand.
AGCTGAATCCACCAGATGAGAACACAGGCGATGGCCTACAGTCACTCATTTGAGCAGGTGTGCATAGTACACCACATGATTGCCCACCAGGGCCCCATGACATATTCACCAGGGACCTGGAAGACCACAGGTAACATAGCTGAATCCACCAGATGAGACCATGGATGATGGCCTACATTGATTCACTCTAGAAGGTGTGCACAGTATTATCCCTCCCCCAAAGAATGCGGATGGTCATTTTCAAACCACAAGCTAGATGTTACAACAACAAAACATATTCTTACTCAAATAAAACCCAAATCTCTAAATAATCACACTTTAAACATGCTGTACTGCCAAACATATTGTTTGTAACAGGAACCGCTGTTTTCAGCTGTAAAAACCTGTCAGCTCCCTCTCAAAAACAAAACATGTGGAAGGCCATTCACTCACCAAAAGCCTTGGGTACAGCACTCAAACAAATGCACTCTCAAATGGAATAAGATAAATTTCACAATTTAAACTTCCTAAAGGCTTGTTTGTAACAGGAACTGCTGTTTCCAGAAGGTCCCTGTTAGAAACAGGATTTAACTTAAAAGGGAGCTTGTAGGATAGCTTTTGGGGGACAATAACATTGATATACCTTTTCTAACTAAAATGCATTAGTACATCATGCATGCCATCTAGGGCCCAAACTCCTGACAATCTCCAATTGAACTGCCACCACTCACAACAATGTCTAATATGACAATGTCAAACTGGACTGCCCTCCACCCTCCCCAGGTCCCCTCAGTCTCTACGAAACCCTGTATACTGGGGTTCCACCTTCTCATGAGTAATATGGAAAATACAATAACTGATGCTCTCTTATGGTAACAATGTGTCTCGTGCTTAATTATGTAAATGTCTGTATCAAAAATTGCAAATAAGTATGTAAACAATGTCTGTAATCACTACATGATGGCATTTCCTGTATCCCGTACTCTCACTGTCTTCTGTCCTCCATGTGACAAGGTGCCATTGTAAATGAGCCATTGGCTCAAAGGTTGCACAATCCGATATTTCAAATAAATAAATAAATAAAACATCACTGTAGCACACCAAGTTTTATTTTTTTCTCATACTTTACAGCAAATATCTCATTTAAAAACATTTTTCAGGTGAGCTGGCAGCCCCTACCCCTTCCCCCAAACTATGTGAAAGGCTAGTCACACACCACAAGCATTGGTTATAGCACCCAAGCAAATGCACATTCAAATAAAACAAAAATCAATTAACAATCTCAATTGATAAACCATTTAACATCAAAAGGCTCATCTGTAACAGGGACTGATGTTTCCAGAAGGTCCCTGTTACAATCAGGACTGAACTTGAAAGGGGACTTTTAGAACAGATCTTGAGAGACAATAACATTGATATATGTCTTTTGTCACTTAAACGCATTAGTAAATCAATGTTGCACACCATGTTTAATTTTTTTACTCATAATTCACAGCAAATATCTCAATAAAAGCATTTTTAATGTCAGCTGGCATACAAAAACACCCTTCCCAAACCATGTGGAAGGCCATTCACACACCAAAAGCCTTTTTTACATCACCCAGATAAATACACATTCAAATAAAACAAAAATTTATTAATAATTTCAATCTAAAAACCATTTCACATCAAAAGGCTTCTTTGTAACAAGGGCCACTGTTTCCAGAAGGTCCCTGTAACAAACAGGATTGAACTTGAAAGGGGCCTTTTAGGACAGCTTAGGGAGACAATAACAGCCTTTTTTCAGTACAGTGCATTATGGTAAATCACTGTAGCACACCACGTTTAATTTTTTTCCTCATACTTTACAGCATACAGCATCTCATTTAAAAGCATTTTGTGGGTAAGCTAGCAGCCCCCATCCCTTCCCCAAACCACGTGGAAGGCCATTCACACACCAAAAGCCATGGTTACAGCTACCAAATAAATACACACTCAAATAAAACAAAATTATATTAATAATTTCAATTCAAAAACCATTTAACATCAAAAGGCTCATTTGTAGCAGGGACCGCTGTTTCCAGAAGGTCCCTATTACAACCAGGACTGAACTTCAAAGGGGCCTTTTATGACAGCTTTTGGGAGACAATAACATTGATATATGTTTTTTGTCATTTAAATACATTATTAAATCACTGTAGCACACCACATTTAATTTTTTTCTTGTGCTTTACAGCAAAAATCTCATTTAAAAATGTTTTTTGTGTCAGCTGGCAACCCAAACCCCCATCCCCAAACCATGAGGAAGGCCATTAACACACCAGAAGCATTGGTTATGGCAACAAAGCAAATGCAGACTAAAAAAAATACTTATCTATTAATAATTCTCATAAATAAATAAAGTACCAACACAAGTCTTGTTTGTAACAGGGACAGTAACTGTCAGAAGGTCCCTGTTACAAATGAGACACAACATTTAAGCCACTAAAAATATATTTTTGCAATGCCAAACACACACACACACACACACACACACACACACACACACACACACATACAACAGACATTGCACAGGCTTAGATCCATGTGTAGCACAATGCAAAAATGCCATGTTAAAATACAGATTGGCACAAAATGGAAGTTCAGTACAAGCTCTGCAGTTTAAAATAAACTTGGCAAAAATGTTCAGTGCTATTTCATACCTGATTCACTAGCAGAATGTTGCTTTTAATGCTGGCATGCCATAATATACACGCCATGATATATTTTCATGTTTCTTTCTTTCTTTAAAATTTTCTGATGTTGTACTTCTAGTCTGTTGTAACAGGGACCGATAGCTTAACTCGGTCCCTATTACATACAGGATCGACCTTTGCTCAGTCCCAAAACTGGACCTGCAGACTACATTGCATACACAGGCTAAGCTCCTTTCAGAATGGGATCAGATGTTTGTTTAATAGCAAGAAAGTACATCTTGCTAACGCATTTTAAGCTTATATACCCCCGTTCTTGCTCTGGCTCAAAGAACTTAATAATTTAACTTACCCGTTCATATCAGGCTGTACTATTTGTAATTTTGCAGTACACAGTGACCGAGGAAGTTCTTGCTTCGACTTTAGCTGTAAAGGGCATGTTTCCTGTGGTAAGGGAGCTAAAAGGACTCAAGAATGTTTCCAATTGGCTACAAATAAGCCAATCATTGCAGCAAGACTGCAGATAACGGAGGATGATGTAAAAAGGCGGGTTGCGAATGTAGATGGGGCAGGACAGAGACAGAAAGCCCAGTTAATTTCTAAGAGACAGTCAGATGGTTCAGATGCTCTGAAATGGGTTAATCAGCCCTTAAAGCTACAGGCAACCTAGGCTTACATTTTAGAGAGTGGAATGCCAAGAAGTTTACAAGGCTCACGATGTAAGACACAGGTTCCTGTTTTTAGCCTATTGGGACAGAGAAGGTTACAAAGGGGAATGACATTTTAAAACTCATTTCTGGGGTGAACTACATTAAATAACACACAGAGACACATGAATTTAAAAAAAAGCTTTGTTAAGAATAAATACAGACCCATTTGGAATCAGCAGTGCATTGGGGCACTGAGAAGCAAAGCCTGCAATTCAGCATCTTATAAAATGTCCCACCTAGGGGGGTTGTGTGATGGCAGTCTGAGAATCAGCAGCAATCTCCCATAGCTCAGTACCTCTCCAGCGATAACCTTTCTCTAATAGTGTTTTTTCCTCTTCAACACATCTGGATATACTACTGCCCAATACTAGAACTCCTCTAGACTCACACTGGCTAAAAGAGATGGAGGTCTACATGAAGAAAGCGCCTCCATGGCACTCACCTTCCCCAACGCTGGAGAAGGAAAAGGCCACGAAGCACTCAAAACAGCAGGCCATGAGTACTACTAAACCCTCTTCAGCTTCCATGACTCTCTCAGAAGAAAGATTTATAGAGTTAATGCAGCCTATACAGATAGCGATCTCCAATATTTTGGATGATCTTCACCAAATTAAGTCTTCTGTTGATGCACTTACCATTAGAGTTGGTGACTCTGAGGCATGGCTCGTTTCCCTGGAGAAGCAGCAGCAGCTTTGGGCTGAGCAAGACCACACAACCCTGGACCAGAGACTCAAAAAACTGGATGACAAGTTAGAAGATTTGGAAGGGAAGAGCAGAAGAAACAACCTTCTGACTCTAGGGGTACCGGAATGGGAAAAAGGGAATGCTCCTGTTTTGTTCGTGCAGAAGCTCTGCAAAAAAATTGCGGGCCTGTCACCGAAAGGAGCGACCTACATCATAGAAAGAACACATCAGGCCCTTCACCCACCTCCCTCACCAGGCTCTCCACCTCGACTCCTTATTTGCAAGCTCCTTAATTTCTTAGATAAGCAGCATATTTTAGCTAAAGTTAAGGAGCTGCAGGAGGTACAATGGGAGGGACGCAGGCTCTGGATAACATAAGATCTCCCCCAATCTGTTCAGGTAAAGCAACAAGAGATGCACCCGATGGTCTCTAAGTTAATAGCTGCGGGAAAGCCCTTCCGCATGAGATACCCTGTGGTGCTTCAAGTAAAAAAGGGAGACCAATGGCCTTCATTTGAATCCAAAGAGCAAGTAGCCCAAGAGTTAAAAGCTTTGTTCCCCGACTTGCTCAAGTGAGAATATTCTGCTCATCCATGGGGAGGATCCAGGTCTATGTGTCTGAACTGGCTGATATTGTTTAATTTCCACCTTCGGAGTATTCCTTTAATAGAACTGAGTGATTTTTTCAGCTCTAGGGTGAGAACTCTTTGTCAGTTTGTGTGGAGCTCTGATTTGTTGTGGGCCAAAAATGGGGAATCTGCTTCCCAGAACTGCGAGGTTGGATATCCAACTTATTCCAGCCCAAAGTAGTTTTACTGACTCTGCTCACAGACTCATCCCAGCTTGATGTGTTTAGCAGGACTGCCAGATATCGGTCTTTCTGATCTCCAGGAATGGGATCCAGAGTTCACGTAAGCTAGCAGACTGTGTTCTTCATTTTTGCTCTTCCCTCTTATGGTGACATGGAGGAATGGAGGATCCCATGATTTTGTACAGAGACATACATGAACACTTTCTAGAAGGATATATTTGGCCTTTTTTATGGTCTTGCAGTAATTTTCTATTGTGATGAGCCATGCAGTATATTTTTTCGACTCTTTCTGGTTAAATATAGCATTGTTTGCTAGGGACTAGTTCGCCTGTTACTGTTAGCAAAGTTTTTCACTTTTTTTTTGTCTATCTTTCTAAAGTTATGCTAAAGCAGGAGAGGGGGTGGAGGGGTGCTTGTGGTCAGCGCCAAAATATCACCTGGCAGTGTGTGATAAGTGGTGCAGTTGTATAAAATCAGGGGTTACCCTTTCCCTTGTACTTTTGAGGAAAAGGTGTGTGTAGGTTTAAGTTTAATGATGTTACAGATTGGGTGGGGGTTGGGGATGGGTTTTCAGGGTACATGCATACTGATTTGGTTTCTGGTGGGAGGGTGCCCAGGCCAAGTTTTTGAACATAGATGGGAACGGCACATTATGCTATATATTACCAAGGGTACAGTGGTCAGGGGCTGTTGGAAAGGCTATATATTTACCGACTGCTAAGTTCTCATTATTTCCATTTAGAGCCTTCCCTACACCCCCCCCTTTTTTTTTTTAAGAGATTGATATGAGTGGTCCCTACATGATCATAAGTTGGAATGTACTGGGAGGTCAGGACAAGTGTAAAACACAAGTGGTGCTACGGCATCTGCTGCATCTGAGAGCAGGAATTGCCTGCTTGCAGGAAATGCATATCCATAGGGAAGATACTCCCTAACTTTGTAAGACTTGGATGGGGCAAGTTTATGGGTCCGGTGCATCCACAAACAGTGGAGGTGTTGCCATCTTGATCTCCAAGCAGGTTCCCTTTAAGATGGAGCAGGAGATCTGGGATCCTAAGGGTCACTATATCCTTCTCCATGGGATGTTAGAGTCTCAACCAATTCTCCTGGGTGCAATCTACGGCCAAAATTTGGACTCCCCTCAATTGTTTACCTATCTGCTTAGTTTAGTTGCCTCAAATCCTCCTAAGCTAACAATTCTAGGAGGTGATTGGAATATTACCTTGCAGTCCAATATAGATAAATCAAGCTCTCGAAAGGGTGGCCTGTCTCCTGCCCAGCTTGCTCTGAAAGATCTGATGAACGGGGTGAACCTGATGGCTGTCTGAAGGGTATTAAATCCTGATGTCCATCAGTACACCTATTTTTCACCCCCTCACAAGATGTACTCCAGGCTAGATTATATTTTAATCAGCTTATTTGTGTTACCTGGTATAGTGGACACTGGTATTCATGCGAGGATTGTGTTTGATCATTCACCTGTCTATGTCACTTATATACTGGGGCCGGATGTCAGAAAAGATACCTTATGGCGCCTGAATATCCGACTCCTCCAGAGGCAGGACTCCCTGTTACAGGTCAGATATTTTATTTCCCACTTCATAGAGGTTAATAAGGGGTCTGTATCAAAAATTGACATAGTTTGGGATGCTTTGAAGTGTGCCCTAAGAGGAGAATGCCTCCGTCTTGCAACTATAAAATTTTGACAAGCCAAAAAGCAAGCAGAATTATTACTTACTTCAATCAGGAAGTTGGAATTTTCCCTTGGCCCCCAGTCCCCAGAGGCAGATTGAACCAGGTTACAAAGTCTGCAGGCTAAATATTCCAATTTGATGTACCAGAGGGCGGAACTCTCTTTGAAGAGTACTAAAATGAAATATCTTGATGCAGGTGAAAAGGCGGGCAAGCTGCTTGCTATCAGGATTAAGTAGGCTCAAGCATCCCATTTTATCCTGGGACTAAAATTCGACAAGGATGGTGCCTTGGTCACTGCCCCTAAGGAGATAGCCGCAGGTCTATGGCAATTTTACTCCTCTCTTTACTCAGAAGATGTATCTGAATTCCCTTCTAGCAGAGATATTGATGCATATCTAGCCTCTGTTGACCTTCCTAAATTGTTCCCCACTGCAGCTGTGGCCTTAGGCAACCATATTGTAGCATGGGAAGTAGAGCAGGCAATTGAACAGCTCCCCCTTGACAAGTCCCCTGAGCCTAATGGCTTTCCTAATAATTTGTATAAAGCTTGCCTTCCTGAACTTGCTCCCCTTCTGGTAGGTTTATAATTTTTGGTTTGAAAATGGTTTATCAGAGTCAAATTTTCTGCAAGCCCTTATTACCCTCATACCTAAATGTGGCAAGGATCCTCAATACCCTGAGAATTACGGACCCATTTCATTACTCAATTTGGATGTCAAGATACTTGCCAAAATACTTGCCAATAGGTTAAAGTCCTTTATGGGCAGCCTCATTTGTCAGGAGAAAGTAGGTTTTATGGCGGGAAGATTCTCGGGAGACCACATGCATAAGCTGATACACCTTCTCTCTGCGTCAAGGAACTCAGACTCTTCTGTAGTCCTTGTGTCCCTCGACGCAGAGAAGGCTTTTGATTGGGTCTCCTGGGACTTCCTTTTTGTGGCTCTGGACTGTTTTGGTTTTCCTGAAGCCTTTCTGAAATGGGTTCAAATTTTATATTCTTCCCCATCAGCACAAAGTTGGTGTAACGGCATCCTTTCCGCCCCTTTTCCTCTAAGCCGAGGCACCAGACAGGGATGCCCGCTGTACCCCCTTCTTTTTAACTTCTATTTTGAACCCCTGATTAGAAGGATCATTTCATACCCAGAACTCAAAGGGATTCAAATTGGAGAACATAGGTATGCCATCTCTGCATATGCGGTTGACCTTCTACTACATGTAGCAGATCCGCAGGTGAGTATTCTACGGCTTCTATTAGACATTGGGACATTTTCTAAGGTGTCTTACTACAAGCTTAACCTTTCTAAAACTAAGGTATTTCCCCAGAATGCCAATGTTTCCCGACATGATGTTGCAGCTTATAACGTCTCATGGGAAGCAGGGACTCTGACTTATTTAGGCATTCAGGTGTCCAGAGACATGCCTACCATGTTGAGGGCTAACTTCTTGGATTTGTTGAGTACCCTTAAGTTAGACTTAGACTGATGGGGCACACTCACCCTCTCATTGTGGGGGAGAGTTAATATTGTCAAAATGAATGTACTCCCCCATCTCTTGTATCTGCTGAGCATGCTTGGTTTCTTTTTTCCCATGGCTTGGTTCCTTAAACTTCAAAAGTTGCTCAATTCCTTTATTTGGGGAAGGGATAAAGGTGTTCACCGAGCCTATTTTAAACTTACAGCCCCTAAATCTCAAGGTGGATTGGTGGCTCCATCCTTCTTTATGTATTACTGTGCTCACCATCTTAGCAGGCTGGCTCACTGGATACATGAAATACATCTTGGAGCCATCCCTACACTTGTACTTTTCTTTTTCTCCCCATAGAGAGTCATCTGACTGAGCAACATCACTGTTCTCTGGCATCCCTGATATATACTATGCCTAAACTATTCACTATACTGCTATGGAGTACCTCAATTGGTTGGTCCCTCAGAGCTTTGCATCAATTGCAAACTCTTCTTTTCATTAATTGGCATGTCTCCCCAGACCAGCTGATACTGGGTAACCCCCATTTCAAAATTGGGTCTAAACCTATACTGATCTCTTTCTGGCCCCCCCTTAGTTGGGGAAAAAACTCTCTGGTCTGTACACTGTGGACAGTGTCATAACATTGCATACTTTCCAGCTACTTTTTGACGACCAAGACTGCCCAATTTTCAAATATATGCAGCTTAAAAGCACATTGCTAGGCTACCTGGGGAAAGGGCTGGAACCACAGACTTAGAAGCTGTCCCTCCTCTCTCTTACTGAGGCAGCGAATCCACCTCATACAGTTTCTAAATTATATAAAGTACTGCAGGCCATACATCCCCACCTTCCCCAAGAGGTCTGTTATTATTTGACCCAAGAACTCCTTGTATCAGAGCACAGCTTCTGGCAGAGTCTCTGGCAATGTACATACAGATTAGTGAAACAGGACAGATTGTATCTTATTCAATTTAACATAATGCACAATCTGTACTTTACTCCTGTTAAGCTTTATCAAATGGGTAGGCTCCCTTCCCCTACTTGCCCAAGATGTACTGACTCCTTGGGAACCCTTTATCATATGTTGTGGACATGTTCCAAAATCCAGATTCTTTGGCAAGCCATCAGGGGATTGTTAGACCCACTCCTCGGGCTTGACTCTCTGTTTACACCAGAGGTCTGTCTATTGAATAGTTTCCCACCCGGCACTCCTAAAGTGAGAAAAATGCATATTGCTCTAATCTCTGCCACGGTTAAGTTGCTAATTATGAGTCATTGGAAAAATGAGTAATCCCCTTCAGTTTTAGAATTGCATAAAGAAATACTGCAGGCACTGTGGTTGGAAAGGTATATTGCCTCAATGGTTAATAGGGAGCATGTATATCACAATAAATGGGGTTCTTTGGATGCTTTATTAACAATATGTAGCCTTAATTAAATCAACTTATTTACCGGATAAATAGATAATTCCCAGACTACTTATTGGGAGACCTTGCCTGGCCTAGGGAGGGTCTGGGTCTTGGAAGGGGGATCTCTTTTGTTTTCTTTCCTTTTTATGTTTGCAGATTAGTAGTTATAGTTTGTATTAGGTCAGGTTGTTCTGTGTTGTGGGTAACATTTCTTGACTACTTATATATCTGTATACACTTGTTTGGTTGTTTCTATGAAAATGACAATAATGCATATTGAATTAAAAAAAAAAGAAATGTCCCACCTAAACACTACAAAAAACATGGGACATCTGTGGAAATTATTAAACTACATTTTAATGGTTATTCCTGCATGACTAAAGTTATGTATTCCATCTCCCCTAATTCTCTAGCAGGCTGCAGTGCATTTTTTTTTATGTTTGTCATACATATTGTTGGAGTTACTGACATACAAAATATATCCACACCAAATGTACCCATTTAGTGTGGACGGTCCCATAAGGACACTGTTGCTCATCCAGAGGTTTGTGTTTCCAGTTCCCTCAAATATTAACCCTCCCATAAGTACAAAGTCATAAGTTGTCCCACATACGTAGTGGGACCTGAGTATTATTCAGCTGATGGAGCACTCGTGAAACCTTTTTCAGGGAACAGTTTTTAATGTCAGGTTCTATTGGTCCTATAAACCCCAGAATCCTATCATATAATCATTTCCGTGGCACAGTGGAAATATGTGATCAATTAACTTGCCAGTTCCTCATTTTAACAATAGTCAGTTTGAGATAGGTAGGAAGACAAATCGACTGTACAATTTTTGGAGCCTCCTGATGCCACCTATTCAAAAATGGTTGTAGGGTGCTTAAAATCCATTCTTGACATAAAGTTAACTTATCCTGAAGTAAAATAACAAAGGTATCAGGCCAGAAAAGAGTGTGGAAAAAGACTAGGGGGTGTATCATACCCACTCCACCCTGTTTCCTTCCTAGGTATGTGAAGTCTCTCTTTATGGGGCTCAGGTGACTACCCTATAACATCTGAAAGCAGACACTATAAACTCAAGTCTCTAGTTTGTGTGGAATTGGGAAGACCCATGCAACATATTGCATAACAGAGATCAAAAATTGTTTCACCATATAGACCCTTTTAAATTTAGATAAGTACCAGCCTTTCCACTTTGCAACTAAGGCTTCACATTTATTCAGGGACTTGTCCCAGTTCAGAGAGGCCATATCATCGTCCCCAAAACTTATTCCCAGAATCTTCAGTGGACCATTTGTGATTTGGATTTGATCAATATTATCCTCTGGTTTTCCCCTTCCCCCATTTTGTACTCCATCCCTGGGTTTCTGTGCCCCAAGTGCATGATTTAGCAACTCTTCACATTGAAACTCAGCTGCCAAGGCTGGTTAGACTGGTAGTGACCCTGAGGTAAGGCTGCTTTGACTGATAGTGGCCCTGAATATTGGGCTGGTCTGACTGAGAGGGGCCCCACTGCTTGGACTGCTCTGAACAGTAGTAGCCCCGTAGATTTGGCTGGTCTGACTGGGAGTTGCCCCACTGTAGGGACTGCTCTGTGTGTGGAGTGGGAGATGCAGCCCAAGAGTGGTTATCAAGGAGTGTCCCTGATAACTGTGCTGCTTTGAGTCACCCCGTAGATTATGCAACTCAAGGAAAGAGATTTTTATGGGTCTGAGCTGGCCTGGGAGTGTCCTGTAGATTGGGCTGCTATGAACAGCCTTGTAGGTTGGACAGCTCAAGAAGGAACATTTCTGTGGTTCTGATGAGCCATAGGTGTGGCCCTACAGTGTGGGCTGCTCTCACTGGTCCCAAGCATTCAGTGGTTCAAAGAGCAGAATCCTTCTTGTGGCACCAAAGGCAGACCCATAGAGTGGGAGGGCCAAGTGGCATCTACCTCAGGATCATGCAGGCAGGTAGACCTGGAGGCAGCCTAAAAATTTAGGCATAGAGTTGGTGGCAGTTATGAGGATGGCTACACAGGGGAGCAGCTCCATTGTTCATCTGGAGGCTGAACGGCACACACATGGGGCAATGATGAAGGCCACATAGAGGAGCAGTTTCATCACTCAAGTAGGCTGAAGTACACACACGTGAGAGATGCAGAGCTCAGGAGCATCCTAGACAGGTACCCAGAGGCAGAGGAGATTAGAGAGGAAGCCTTTACAATAGAGCACTGCAACCAAGGCAAGGACTCTGTTGCACAGGGAATCAAGCACTGATAAAAAAATCTAAAGAATCCTGTAAGAGTACCACCTAGAGCCCCGACATGAATGAACAGCATTGCTGACACACCCTAAACAATGTGGTAAGCCCTGAGAGATTTAATGGTGGACTCAGAGGAAGAAGCTTCATGAGTTTCCCTCCCCCGAATCACAGTCACAGACTTTTCTTTATAAAGCACCATGATGGGAGCTTTGAAGTGACCCATCAGAAGTCATAGGAGGGACTTTGTTTTGCTCCTTTTTATCAAATGCCAATTCAGGCACATCCTTGGCATCAGACTCACCTCGGTCCATGTTGCCATCACCACTATCCATCATGAAAAATGGCTATGTCACTACTTATGTGCCAAGGATGATGTCAAGTTCTTTATAATGCTGGCATTTTATGCATGTGACAATGGTAGTAGTTTATTAACTACTACCATTCACACTTTATGCAAGCCCACTCATTACAGTTATTATTATGGCTGGCAGTACAGCCTAGAGGTTAGAGTAATGAGCTGTGAATGAGCTTGGTACATCCAGCAGACCAGACCTGGGTCTGATTCTCACAACCTCCCCTTGCATACTGTGTGACTCTGAGCAAGCCACTCAACTGCCCAGTGCTCCCAGGTCCCCCCTGAAAACAGGCACTTGTGCCTAGTGGGCTTTACCTGGTTACCAAAGACTAAAATAAAAAAAAAATAAAAAATTATCTCTGCAGCATATGTACTGATTCATCCCCATGGTACAAATTCAGCGCTAGGTCTCAGTTCTTTCATACTCCTTATCACACAATTTCAAACCAATTTTTGTTTTTTTACTTTGGATGTTTTTATTTATTTTTCCATTGAGTGTTAATGGTATATGCTGAGCACCCCACATCTCTTTATACTGAGAATCTCAGAAATCATTCCTAACAAAAGCAATGAAAAAATCCTTATTATACACAAGCACCAAAAAATGCTGTCTCCAGACATATTACCATCCATGCCAAGTGCAATATAGCATTGTGCCATCAGCAAAGAGACACACCTTGTCACAACTATATTCCCCTATGTCACAGATGAACATTATGAATAGGACAGGTCTCAGGACTGAGTGCTGCAGCACCCAGCTTGTGACTTTCATGTCCCCCGACTTGGCCCCTTTCGATAATACCTTCTGTTATACTCTGTTTAGAAGAAAAAGGGGAATAAAAAGGGAGGGGGTGGCTCTTTACATCAGGGAATGTATTAGGGTGACTGAGATACAGGGAATGCAGGGGGGGAGCAGAGGTACTTTTGGTCACCCTTGAGACTGGCAACAGCACTGCTTTTCACACAGGCATGATATACGGCCCTTCACCACAGGGAGAGCAGGTGGACAGGGCTCTAGTTGAATCCATCCACACAATCACAGCTAAAGGGGAGGTGCTGCTGGTAGGTGATTTCAATCTGCAAGATGTGGATTGCAGCATCCCAGCTGCTGCCTCAGCCAAGAACAGGGACATCCTGTACGCTGTACAAGAGGCAGGCCTCAGGCAGCTAGTGCTAGAGTCCACCAAGGAGGGTGCAATTTTGGACCTTGTACTCACCAATGGGAACAGAATTGAGGAAGCCAGGTTGGAAGAACACTTGGGATCCAGTGATGATCGCACAGTGTGGTTCAGCATGAGTACTGTGGCAGAGTCAAGCCACACAAAGGTGAGAGTCCTGGATTTAAGGATGGTGGACTTTACTAAGATGGGGATATGTCTCAAGCATGCCCTGGCAGGGAGGGACAAAAGGGGGGAGTGGAGGAGCAGTGGGCCCATCTGAAAGATGCCATACTGGAGGCAACAAGCCTTTGTATTAGGCAAGTAAACAAGGGCAAGAGAAAGAGAAAGCCACTATGGTTCTGAAATGTAGTGGCAGGGAGGGTAAGGGTGAAAAAGATGGCTTTCAGGAAATACAAGGAAACACAGTGGGATGAGGACGGGGTAGTGTGACTGAATAAACAGAGGGAGGCAGGGAATGCAGTCAGAAGTGCAAAGGCACAAACAGAGGAAAGCATAGCACAGGCGGTAAAGAAAGGACACAAGACTTTGTATAGGTAAATTAGTGAAAGGAGAAAAAACAGGGATCCAATAGTAAGGCTTAAAGGGGAAGAAGGAGAGTGTGTGGAAGGGGACCTGGAAAAAGCAACAATACTGAACAAATATTTTTGTTCTGTATTCACAGAAGAAAAAGGTGAGGGACTACAGGTAGGCAACATGACCAAATGTGGGAGGAGGGAGGAGATGGACACCACTCCATTTACAGAGGAGAGAGTCCAAAAGGAACTCTCAAAAGTGAAAGTGGACAAGACAGTGGGACTGGATGGGATACATCCTAGAATATTAAAGGAACTATGGGAGGTGTTGGTGCCACCACTGGCAGCACTGTTCAATGAGTCACTCAATATGGGAGTGGTTCTGGAGGACTGAAGGAGGGCAGATGTAGTCCCTCTTCACAAAAGTGGCAGTAGGGAGGAGGCTGGAAACTATAGACCAGTCAGCCTCACCTCAATAGCGGGGAAGATTATGGAATCACTACTTAAACAAACGATTGAGGAACATCTTGAAACCAGCAGAGCACAGGATCTGAGACAGCATGGACTCACAGTGGGAACATCATGTAAAACAAATCTAATTGATGTCTTTGACTGGATGACTAAGGTCATGGATTGGGGGGAGCAGTGGATGTCACATACCTGGATTTCAGTAAGGCCTTCGATACCATTCCACATAGAAAACTTGTGAACAAGCTGGGCAGCCTGGGAGTGAGTCACAAGGTGGTAAACTGGGTTAGGAACTGGTTGAGTGATTTGAAGATAGAGGGTAGTGGTAAATGGTACTTAATCTGAGGAAAGCAGGGTGACCAGCGAGGTGCCACAGGGATCAGTCCTGGGCCAGTCCTGTTTAATATCTTCATGAGTGACATTGTGGAGGGACTGGAGGTGAAGATGTGCCTCTTTGCAGATAACACTAAGATCTGCTACAGGGTGAACACTCCGGAAGGGGTGGAAAAAATGAGGAGGGACCTAGATAAACTGGAGGAATGATCCAAAGCGTGGCAGCTGAGATTTAATGTGAAAAAGTGCAAAGTCATGCATTTAGGGCACAAGAACCCAGGGGAGGAGTACATGATGGGGCTGGAGAAACTAATGGTCACCAAACAGGAAAGATATTCGAGGGTAATCATATCTGATGACCTAAAGGTGGCCAAACAATGTGCCAAGGCTGTGGGGAGAGCCAGTGGAATGCTATGATGCACTGGGAGAGATATCACCAACAGAAGGAAGGAGGTGGTGATGCCACCGTGCAGATTATTAGTGATGCCTCATTTGGAATATGGTGTCCAGTTCTGGAGGTTGCATCTTTGTAAGGATGTAGACAGGGTGGAGGCAGTTCAAAGAAGGGCAACAAAGATGGTGCAGGGCCTGCATCAAAAGTCATATGAGGAGAGACTGGGAGACCTCAATATGTGTACCCTGGAGGAGAGAAGAGATGGGAGATATGATAGAAACCTACAAATATCTAAAAGCCATAAATAGAGTACTAGAGAGTAGCATCTTTCAGAAAAAGGAGATGTCCAGGAATTAGGGGGCATGACATGAGGTTGGAAGGGGGTAGAATAAGAGGTAGCATGAGGAAGTATTTCTTCACAGAAAGGTTGGTGTATGCATGAAATAGGCTCCCAGTGGAAGTGGGGGGGCAAATACAGTGGGAGAATTCAAGCATGTATGGGACAGGCATAGGGGAACCCTAGCAATAGAAATGAGGAGGTAAAGCCGGAGATCAAGTAGGGTCTGCGGCTTTTACAGTAGGCAGGAAAATGGGCAGACTAGTGAGCCTAGTGGGCCTTATCTGCTGTCAGTTTCTATGTTTCTATGTTGCCCCCCAAGCCAATTTCTGACCCACTTGTCTAAACCCACCTCCACTCCCAAGTACGCCAACTGTTTTAGCAGCCTCTTTTGAAGTACAGAGTTGAAGGCTTGGCTGAAGTAGAAGTAGTCACAGTCAAGAAAAGCAGCACTTGAACCTACTACATTTCACAGGAAGCTAAAAAACTGCATGAATAGACATCAGTTTGGCTTGGTAAGTTTATTTCAAGTCAAGCATTTTAAATTGAAATGCAAAATGCTCAGTGTCCTGCTGCATACAGAAAATTAAATAAGGGAAAATCCGTGGGGGGGGAGGGCGTGGCCAGCAGCCAACTGGAACAGAGGCAGAGAAGAGGAGCGCCTGTCATTTACAGCTAAAAACTGTTTTACAATTTACAATTTTCCTATAGAAAGTTAACAGAAATATAGAGCTCATCGACAAGAATCCAAGGATACTAAATTTTCCATATTTCAGAAGATGGGCAGACAGTCGCTCCTCCAGACAGCAGGAAGATGAAGCAACAGAAGGCTTCTGAGCAGGCTGGGATGAGTGGATCCACATTGGAGAATGGAGGGGGCAGCGAGTCTTCCAATGCGGCCTTGTTAAGGGTGATTTGCAATCTGGGCAAGAAAATTAAACATCTTGGCTCTCATTTTGAACACATGGAGGGGAAACTCCAAACCATACCAATTGAAATTAAAGCTGTTGCAGATTCAACAGCCCAGACAGCAGCAACTGTAACGGGGATAATTGCAAAAAACAAAGGACTTAGAATATAAACTAGAGTACCTTGAAAGTGGTGCTCATAGCAACAATGTGAGACTCTTGGGCATTCCTGAGAGGGCAGAAGAAATTGACCTACAATGGATTCCTTTTGAAATCTTTCAACAATCTCTTGGGAATTGATCTACAAGGACTAATAGCTAGAGTTAGCTGTGACACTGAAGAAGCAGATCGGGGACAATATCCTCTCCGAAGCTGAGAAGAAGGGACAGCTGCAGTTGCTCAATGGCTCTCACTGCTATGTGTTTCCGGACCTCAACTTTGCACCAGACAGCGGCAGAAAAGTTTTGAGGCAGTAAGATTAGGAGTTCATGTTTTGGGGGTGATGCACTCCTTACAGTTGCCCGCCCACCTGCATATACTGTATGCAGGCCAAACATACCTATATACGGACCCTGCTGAGTTCGGAAAAAGACTAGAGGTAATAAAAAGAGATTTTGTGCAAAAAGAACAGGAGGCTGTATTAGAAGAAGAGGAGGATTGAAATGTATGTTATGTTGTCAAATTTACCACTATTTCCTTGAATTTGAGTACTAATATATCTAAATGCTCTAAGGTACTGGTATAATCTGTAACCCTAAAGGGTGGCAAGGTAGTTGATCTTTCAGTTTTGTGACAGAGGTATTAGTGATGCTGCAGATTCCAGACTAAACTCTTAAAAATATTTAACACGGTTCTGCTTGTTGCAAGGTGTGAGGCTTGCATGAGGAGCCATGTTTAAAATAGCCACTACCTCATTGTAGTGAATGAACATGATACAGTCATGCAGGGACTAGAATTCTGCAGCACTGAACTTCATTTAGATATGCCGACACCTGACTGAGCTCATGTTATGTTATATTGCATTGTTAATCCTGTCAGATAATGCAGTTGTTATAAGCAAGACTAGTCAGAACTTTAGATACATAAATGCAAAAGTTGATAGTTGTTCTATCACCAGTTGCATAGTACTGGTTCAGAAATGCAATTAGCATTGTTTCAGAAATGCATATAGCAATTTGAATATTTCTATAGGACCCTATAGATGCAGCATTTGCTGCAAGTGGGTGCAAAGTTGAGTTCCTGAGTTCTGTTTCCCACAGTATTTTTCTTTTGTTGTATTTCAGTATGTTTTCGGGTCTCACCACGTCACATACGTGACGTTATAATAATGCCATAACCATGGCAGGAAATTACTGAATTTTCTATGATGTACTGGTGACCCTGTCATTGCTGCAATTAACTAATTACATATTACTATTAGTTAAATGAAATCATTAATAATCTTGTATGATCTCTTATAAGGTGACAATGGGTGACAAGTTTTATACTGTTTATGAGATGTGGTACATTGTTTCTGTATTTGATACCAAGATTATTGTCTTATGTACTTTGTATGTTTGGAAAAAGCAATAAAAATAATTTGCAAAAGGAAAAAAAATAAGGGAAAATCCCCTCAGAGCCTCCTGGAGTCTAGCACTTGCCTTGGTGCATCAGTCATAACACCTTACTCAGGAGCACCTGGAGCGAGTGGTAGAATCCAGAAGGTTCCAATGGGATTGATCCCTGGTTTAATTTTCTGTGTGCAGGAGCAAACTGAGCATGTTGCATTTCTATTTAACATGCTTTACTTGAAATAAACTTACCAAGTCAAATGGTTGTCTGTTCATGTAGTTTTTTGAGCTTCCTGTGAAATGTAGTATGTTTGAGTGATGCCTTTCTTGACTGTGTGTTCCTGTTTGGGTTGGCTACTAAGGCAAGCACTGTAGCCCCTGTACATGAGTGTGAGCTGCATGTTTACTACTTGAAGCTGAAGTAGAACAAATCCATCACCTGTCCTTTGTCAAACACCCAAGTGATCCGGTTGAAAGACATTATCAGGTTGGTCTGGCATGACCTCCCTGACGCAAACCCATGCTTCTGCCTGTCCTGCAGTCCATTGTCATCTAGGTAGGCCACCAAACATTCTTTGACAATGACTTGTTCGAGACATTAATACTGGACTTCCTGAGTGGGGTATGCTTGTCCCAGACAGAAGTAAATTTTGAATGGAAAAGGGAGAGGGCCACATCAACGTCTGGGGCGGAGCGGATGGAGGACCATTCAGTTACAGCTAGGTTGTTCAGTAGAACATTTTTGGGAGGGCTGAAGCTCAAGGTTCAATGTAGGGGAATAGCTCTTCCCACATCCTAAATAAATTCCAGCCTCTCCCAGTATCCCACACTTAGTGTGTTTCAAAACAAATGTGTTCTGGATCACTCTAAGCTCCTGCATGGCTCATGTGGCTGTATCTCCTTGGGTTTCTGCCTGCTTCCTCACTACAGTTTTGTCTCTCCCACTGTTACTTCATGCTCTTTTTTGTTGTTGCCTGTTTTCTTCCCCTCATTTTATCTCTCCTTCATCCATGCTTGGCCCCACTTTGGCTCCTTTTTGCAGCCATGTTTTCTTCCCCTACCTCCTATTACTTCTGTCCCTCTTTTGCACCCCCTCCAAAATTCCCATTTCTTGTACAGTTGTGCTTATTTCCTGATGCAGTGTTGGAGTTCCCCAGATGTTTAATACTGGGGGAACGTTAATGCTTGGGTCAATGATGAGACCTCACATTTTGGTTCTCACCTCCAGCTAATGTCATCACTGGGCCAGTCACAAACAGTTACTTCTGGAACCCACCACCACAGCTACATGCTTGACCTGGTGTTGTCACTGGGGCTTGAGGTAATCAACCTCGAGACTGATCAGGTTGTATGGTCTGATCGCTGCACAGTGAAGTTCCTGATCAGGACACCCCTGAGAGTCCCCCCCCCATGGAGATGGCCAGCTATCACCCTTTAAGGGGATTGTCCCCTGAGGGACTATTAGCAGTAGCTGATCTATTGAGTGTGGATGCTGCATGCTCGGAGGGTACAAGCAATCCAGCTGCCGCATATAATAGGGTGGTCTCTGGGGAGCTTGATACCCTTGCACCAGTCTGTCTATGACCTAGATCCTCTCACTTGAGATCTCCGTGGTTTGAAGGGGATCTCAAAGCAATGAAGATTAGGGGTCAGAAATTGGAGCATTGCTGGTGGAGGATCCAGGTGGATGTGGACAAGCTGGCCTGCATGCCCATTATTCTGATTACCAGGGAGCAATCAACCGTAAGAAGTCAGAGTTGCTGTCCAGGGGGATTGCTGCCAGGAAGAGCCGAGCAGCTCAGCTTTGTAGGACTGTAGACAGACTTCTCCATCCTGTCTGTCTGCAGCCAAAAAAAATCTTTTTCAATCACTTTATGTGATGAGTTTGCTCAGTTCTTCTCGGACAGAGTGTCTACTATCTGACAGGGGATCCCGTCAACAAGCCGCAATGTGACTCGCAGTGTTGAACCTGGGTGGAACAAGGGCACTCCACCTGTCTGGGAAGAGTTCAGACTGGTGGAGATGGCCAAGGTCATGAAAGTCATCTCGAAGCTGAAGCACACATATTGTGAATTGGACCCAGCTCCAACTAATTTCTTGATGAGATGCGTTGGTTACACAGACCCAGTGTTCACCATGATTGTACAGTGTTTGTTGTCAGAGGGGGTCTTTCCAGAAGCCTTGAAAGAGGGTCTGGTGAGGCCCCTTCTGAAGAAGCCATCTCTCGACCCTGACATCCTGGCAAATTACCATCCTATCTCCAACTTTCCCTTTCTGGGTAAGGTTGTTGTGAAAATCATGGCGCAGCAGCTCGAGGAGCACCTCGTGTCCTTTTGATATCTATGAGCCACTCCAATCAGGTTTCAGAGTCAGGCATAGCACCAAAACTGCATTAGTTAGGGTGCATAATGACCTCCTCAGGTTGAGAGATAGAGGAGATAAGTTGGTTCTTGGGCTTCTTGACCTCTCTTCAGCTTTCAACACTGTAGATCACATTGTGCTTCTTGATCGCCTCAGTGAGTACTGAGGACTCACTGGCATTGTCATCAGCTGGTTTGAATCCTTTCTCTCTGGCAGGAAGCAATGGGTGGTGATGGGGAATAACTCCTCCTACCCTGAGCTCCTGCCATGTGGAGTGCCTCAGGGGTCGATCTTGTGGCCAATGTTATTTGCAGTGTATATGCTGCCCCTGGGTGAGCTCATTAGGTAGTACAGTGTGGGTTTTCACTGTTATGTGGATGATACCCAACAGTACCTGTCCTTTGCACTTCGAACATCGAGCACTGTGGAAGTGCTTAATATTTGCTTGGACGAGATCAATGATTGGACATCTTCCAGCTGGTTGTGACTGTACCCGGACAAGATGGAGATACTAGTGGTAGGGCTTTGTTGAGGGCATGATGGGAGTGCCTTCAACGTGGTTACTGGGTTATTCCTGGGACCTGTGTTGTTGTTGGCCTCCCCTAGGGTGTGAGACCTTGGTGTGACCCTTGATGACAGACTAACATTTGAAGCTCAGGTGTCGGCTGTCGTCAGATGTGTTTTTTACCACTTAAGGAACATTGCCAGGATCAAGCCCCTAGTTCTGCCCAAAGACCTGCCCTCATTGGTACATGCATTTGTGACATCCAGACTCGATTACTCTAATGCTCTTTACTTCAGTGTCTCTGGATGAACCTTTCATCAGCTGCAACTGGTAAAGAATGCAGCTGCCAGGTTACTGACTTGTCTTCCCAGGTCTAGCCATGTAACTGGCTCTGGCTGCCGGTCAAGTGAAGAGCAATCTTCAAGATGAGTTTATTCACCTATAAGGCTCTACACTGGCTCTAACCTGGCTACCTGGCAGATCTCCTTCCACCCGCCACCTCAGTCCACGTCTCCTACGTTCCTCAACCAGGGGCCTCTTTGAAGTTCCTAGGACTATATTGAGAACTTCTGGTGACCGGGTCTTTAATGTTGCTGGATCGGTCCTGTGGTACTCATTACCATCTGATGTCAGGGAGGCCCCATCCGTTGAAGGGTATAAGAGGGGCCTAAAAACATACTTTTTTGTCCTGGCCTTCCTGGAGGTTTGAGAGCTGACCAGCCCTGAAAGAATTATCTGCTGATTCTAACATTGTCATTTTATTAAATATTCTGATACTGTTTTTATATTTGTTATATACATTTGCATGACATTTTATAAATTACCCTGCTTGTAGTATTTTTTTATGTACAGCATCCAGATCCTCCAGGATTGGATGCCTTAGACATAAACTTTGCCTTGTCTTGCCTTCCCCCTCCCTGTCTGTTTCCCTCCTCACATTCTGACTTTTTGTTTTGTGGTTCTCTGTCCCCCTAACCTTGTTTGTTGTGTTTCTGCTTATCCGTTTCTGTCCCATTTTGTTTCTACTGGATAATTCTTTAACTCCTTATGAGATCCTCCACCTCATCTCTGTGCCAGTGCTTCTGGGTTGTAATGTCATCCCCTAGCACTTGGCTTAGAGCTATACTCCACTTTACTTTCCTGTAAGTGTTTCTGATTAATATTATGCCTTCAATTCATGCACTTGCTGTGCCTTGTCCAGAAATGTGTTTTGTCAAGCACCCTTTTGTCTTCCTTCTCCTCTTCTCTCTGCTCCCAGTTCCCCTTCCTCCTGCTATTGGACCTTGTTTATTTCTTTCTTTACAGTGGCAGACAGCTGCTCTTTCCTTGCTCAGCCCATACCAGCAGTTCTACAGTCTCCGTTCCTAACTCATACCTTGTGAGGTATTAGAGTGAAGGTGGACTTGCCCCATCTACCGCGGCTGGGAGTCTGTTTCATCCATTTTCAACTACTGTATATACCAGTCTGAAAGTCTCCGTCCCTAATTCATATCTTGTTGGGTATTTGAGTGAAGGTAGGCTTGCCTGTCCACTAGGGATGGAAGTCTGTTCATCCAGTCATCATTCTCATCTAATTCTCCTTATTCTCAGTTCTGTAGGTCCTACAGATCAAGAATCAGGTTCACCGTCACCTGTCAGAGGTGGGAACCCTTTACTTACCAGCAAGACATCTCCTGTACCTGAGTCTTTCATTCAATTCAGTGCTTGGCCCTGCCTGCTTAGTGTTACTCCCTTTAGCTCTCATTTATATGCAGCATATTGGTTTCATGCCAAAAGATCCTAGACTTTTGAGGAAACTGACTTTTTCTGAATTTGTCCTAGCTTTTAGCCTCTATCACAACATCATCTGTTCTGCATTTCCTTCAAAATATGAGGAATTGGACTTCTACCTCTATCTTATGGTTGACTTAGGTACTCATTGTGGAGGAACTTATTTCTATGACTATGATCAATCATTTTCCATTATAGCCACTGCAGCGTGTGGCTCACTGCAATACAAAATTGACTTGGGATGTTCGCAATACTGAGCTCTTTTGTCGCCACTTCGCTGGGCAATGTGTTTCTTCTGTTCCCTATGCCGCTCCTTTAATCATTTTGCTCCCCTTTGTCCCCTAATGGTCTTTGCCTCTGCTTCCTCCACCAATCGTGCCAGGCTCAATCGACCATCAAGCTTGATTTCTGCTTCTTTTCCATGCATATATCGTGCCTTCTCTAATCTTCCTGCTCTCCTGGACCTCTGTGGCCACCCTATTAAGTTTGTTGAGTGCAAATCTGTTTGCAACAACTTCAATGATACTGGCTGCCTGTGGCTGGCTGCATGTTCCTTCATGTCTGCAGCTTCTGTGGTGATGGCCATGCACACTGTATCTGCTCAGAAGCTCCCAGGACTCCTCAATAACAATCCATTCTGCCATCTACTCTAGTCAACATACAAGCATTAGCCGGGCTGCTAGCTTCTCATCATTCCTATCCATTAGTGCGGCATATCCTTTCTGGTTTTTTGAATGGATTCCATGCTGACATCTCAGTCCTCCCCTCTAATACTTTCCAATGTCATAATCTTCAGTCCACTATGAAGGAACCTTCAATCATCTGTCAGCTGTTACAGAAGGAATTTCACAAAAGATTCCTCCTTGGTCCTTTTCAGCACCCACCATTTCCTACCTCTTGAATCAATCCCGTGAGTATCCCTACTAGACAATTCTCTGGCAGGAAACATAGAAACATAGAATCTGATGGCAGATAAGGATCACTTTTCCCATGTACTCTGCCCATTTTCCTGCCTAACGCATAAGCTGCAGATCCTAGTTAACCAACAGCCTGCTTCCTCCTACCCCCCACTAGAATTGCCTTATGTCTGTCCCACGCATTCTTGAATTCCCCCACTGTTTTTGACTCTATGACCTCCTCAGGAAGGCTGTTCCATGCATCTATAACCCTCTCTGTGAGGAAATACTTCCTCACATTACCTCTGAGCCGTCCCCTCTATCTTCAAATTGTGCCCTTGTTCTTACACATCTTTTTCTGAAAGATGCTACTCTCTTGGACTTTGTTTATTCCCTTGAGGTATTTGAAAGTTTCTATCATGCCCCCCTCCTTTCCTTGAGGCTATACATCTTAAGCTCTTTTAGTCTTTCTTCATATGTCTTCTGGTGCAGACCCTGCACCATTTTGGTTGCCCTCATCTGGACAGCCTCCACCCTGTCTATGTCTTTGCGGAGATGGCATTTACAGAACTGTACACAGTACTCCAGATGTGGTCTTACCAACTGTCTGTACAGAGGGCCAACAACTTCCTGTTTTCTACTGGTGATGCCTCTTCCTATGCATCCCAGTATCCCCCCAGCCCTTCTTACTGCCTTCTCACATTGCTGGCCCACCTTTAGGTCCTCTGATATGACTAGCCCCAGGGCCTTTTCCATTTTTATGTTTGCTTACACGCATGTGCAAGAAACATAGTGCCATCACCCAAATTTTTGTAGGTGTGGCACCCTGTCTTACAATTCAGTCAGTGTATTTGCAGGTGTGGCCACAGTTCACCAATCAATTCTGCAGCTGTCTATGACAGCAGTTGAAAATGCAGTGGCATACAGTTGAAAGGGAGAGACTGCTTCAGTGAGCAGCGATAAGATAGTGTTGATTAGCATATTGCTGGAAATCCTGCTTGTATACATCTCTGCTTTCTCTTCCTGGAACATAAATTCAGTTTGAAGTGAACTTTTCCTAGGACTATCTTTCCGGGAGGAGGCAAGTGACTAAAATGACATCCTTGGAATGTTTTCAAAAAAAGATCTAATTGCCATCCCTGGAATGTTGAGTCAGAGTTCAGGGTAGGAGTGGCATTGACAAAAGCAGGAAAACAGAACCCCAAAGAGACTGAAAAAGTAGACAAAGTTTTCGTCTGTTGGCACACCTGATCAGTATTGTAATAATATTCCCCAACCCTCTGAGTGTCTCTGAATATCACTCCCCCCCCACCCACCGCACATAGTATAGCTGACGGGGGTGCCCAATCCCCTGTCAGCTCTGCACTCCCTTCCCCAGAGTTCTAGGTGCCACGCTGGGAGCCCACCCCAGCGTGGCATAAGTGAGAATGGCGACGGGGTGCCCAATCTACCATCGGCTCAATTAACCCCCCCAAAAGAAACAGACTTCCAGATGCCACGCTGGGAACCCACCCCAGTGTGGCACATGTCTGTATGGCCGATGGGGGTGCCCAATCCAGCGTCGTCTTCCTAAAAAGAAAACAAACACCTGAAAAGAAAAAAAGGACCCTCGTTGATTGTCTTGCCCCCACAACTCGCACCCACTCTCTGCGCATCCACCTCCCCACACCCCCACCTCACCCCATACTTACCTCTGGAGGCTGGCGCGATGATCTTCGGTGGACCGGGAACACGTCTGCACTTTTCAAAGCCAACCACGAACTGAAGAAATGCCAGTAAGCTGTATAATGGAATAAATAGGGTTTTTTCAACTTTGATGCATATCTCAGGCATTTTTTGGAATGTTGGCAACAAATCTTCAACATGGGGTTTTTGGGATCCCCTCCACATGAATTCTGACACCGTCATGGCGTTAATCGGCCCCGAAAGGTGATTTCGTGGTCACTGCACGGAACCACATTTTGGGACTGATTTGCAAAACGACAGTGTCACAGTTCATGAGGTAGGTCCCCCAAAAACCCTATGTTGAAAATTTGGTGAAAAAATTCCCAAAAATGAATGATTTATGAGCGTACATTGCGCAGCTCCTACGCACACTCATAAGTTCACAAATTTTTAATATTTTCACTCGAGATTTTCAATATTGACATTTTACCACACCTCCTTATGAGCAGTACAGCTGTCATTTTTCACATCTCACCCAAAATGTGTTTCTGTGCAGGTAGCACACAATGGAGCAGTCGGTGTGCAAAATCACTGTTTGGGACAGATTAAGAAAATCACAGTGACACTGTTCATAAGCAGAGGTCTTAAAATGGCTATGTTAAAAATTTGGTGACAAAAGTCCAAAAAATGACTGTGTTATGAGTGAGCATTGCGCAGTTGCCACGCACCCTCGTAAGTTCGTGAATTTGTAATATTTTCAGTCCAGATTTTCACCACTGGCATTTTTCCACACTTCATTATGAACAGTACAGCTGTCATTTTTCACACCATGGCCGAAATGTGTTTTTGCACTTCCAGCGCAGAAATGCGTGGTCACTGTGGGAAATCACTGTTCGGGATATAGAAGACTGTGGACATATATATACGTCCAGAATCTATATACATTCACACATATTCGGTTCTCAAATGGTTAAGAAAATCACAGTGACACTGTTCATGAGCGGAGGTCCCGGACTGCCTGTGTTGACAATCTGCTGTAAAAAATCCCCAAACTAATTACATTACAGGTGTGCATTGCGCAGTTTCTACGCATGCTTGTGACTTCACTAGTCTGCTTTATATTTTCACTACAGATTTTCAACATTGCCATTTTTTACACTTCCCCATGAACAGTACAGCTGTCATTTTTTACATCCTGTTTGAAATGTGTTTTCACACCTGAGGTGCCAAATGGCGTAGTCGCTGTGCAAAATTAGCTTTCTGCTAACAAACTGATATTGCCACTGTTCATGAGGTGGGGGGTCATAAAAAAAGCATGTTGAAAATTTGGAGTGAAAATACCAACGGACGCCTGAGGCGTTAGGGTTTCCGACCACAACACCCCACCCTGTAGAGACTGACAGACATCAGGGGTGTGACTTGGGATTGTCGCCTGTAATGCTCATACCATTCCACCCCCACCCACACCCTGCAGTCAGCGACAGGCATCGAGTTGTGCCTTGGACTCTTCGGCCCCAAAGTTCACCCCATTCTCCTATACAGCACCCATCTCACCGTATTTCCTAATGGAATGGGGTGAGCATAAGGGCCAAAGACCCCAAGGCACACCGTGACACTTGTCTGTGTCTGCAGGGTAGGGTGTGGTGAAATGGCATGGTCGTTATGATTGACAACCCAAAGGCACACCCCAATACCTGTCAGTATCTGCAGGGTGGTGGTGGGGTTGGATTCAGTTCAGTACTTCACTGCCATTCCTATTATGCAGCTCTGTAACTCCTACACTACCAATGCCAACAAGCAAACATTCGGAATTGACAAATGCTTGTTGTTGTCATCAGTATCTCAGCCCCCATTGTGTACTCTTCCCTGGGTTTTGTTTCCCAGGTGCATTACTGTGCACTTCTTTTCATTGAATCTAAGCTGCCTTACATTTGACCATTCCTCCAACCTTGCCAAGTCCTTTTTATCCTTTCCACCCCACCTTGTGTATCAACCCTGTTGCAGATCTTTGTGTCATCAGCAAAGAGACATACTTTTCCTTCCAGTCCCTCTGCAATGTCATTTATAAGACATTAAAAGGACAGGCCCAGTACTGAACCCTGCATGTACCCCACTAGTAACATCCTTTCTTCACTGTGGACTCTATTTACTATTACCCTCTGTGTCCTGTTGTCCAGCCAGTGTTTTGACCAGGCTACCACCCTGGGACCCACTCCCAGGCTGGCTAATTTGTTTATTAATCTTTTGTGCAGGACTGTGTCAAATGCCTTGCTAAAGTCTAGGTAGGCAATGTCCACAGCCCCTCCCTGGTCTACTACTTTGGTCACCCAGTCAAAGAAATCAATTAGATATGTCTGACATGAACCGCCTGTGGTGAATCCATGCTGCCTTGGGTCCTGTGCCCCACTGGCCTCTAGATAATCAACAATTATTTCCTTCAGAAGTGATTCCATCATTTTCCCTACTACTGAAGTCAAACTGACAGGTCTGCAGTTTCCTGCCTCTGTCTTGCTCCCACTTTTCTGAAGGGGAATCACATCCGCCCTCTTCCAGTCCTCAGGTACCACACCATCCTCCCATGATTTATTAAAAAGGGTAGTCAGTGGTGTTACTAGTTCTTCCCTTAGTTCTTTTAGAATTCTGGGGTGAATCCCATCAGGCCCCATTGCTTTATCGAACTTCAGTTTTAAGAGTTCTTTCAGAACCGTTTCTTCTGTGAAAGGACTAATATCAACCCCCCTATTCAGAGTGCTTCTATTGACTGGATTAGGTATAGCCCCCTGTTCTTCCATTGTGAATACTGAGCAGAAGTATTCTTTCAGTATCCCTACTTTTTCACTGTCTCTCTCTGCCCAACCACCTTCCTCTTTATTCAGCCTCAGTATCCCTGCCTTAGTCTTGTTTGCGCCCCAATGTACCTATAAAAGGGTTTTATCCCCCTTCTTAACCAAGTTGGCTATCTTTTCCTCAGTTTGGGACTTCGCTATTCTAACTGTCTTCCCCGCTTCCTTCTGCTTTAACTGGTACAGTTCTCTGTCCTGCTTCTTCTGTGTTTCCATATACTTCCTGAATGCAATCTTTTTCTCCCTAACCTTCCCTGCCACTTCTTTTGAAAACCATAGAGTTTTTTTATTTCATTTTGATTTGTTTATTTTCTTCACCCAAAGGCTTGTTGTCTCTGTGAAGGCAGTTTTGATGTTTACCCATTGTTGCTCCACCCCACCTTCTTACCTGTTTGCTAGTGCTTTTCTGAAGCACTGTCCCATTTTGACAAAATCAGCCCTCCTGAAGTCCAGTACCTTCACTTTTGTATGGCTTGACTCTACAGCTAAGTTTATCGTGAAGCACACTGTTTGGTGGTCGCTTGTTCCCAGATGGCTACTGACTTCAAGACTGGAGATCCTCTGTCCATCCCCATTTGAGAGTACCATGTCTAAGATTTCTCCCTCCCAAGTGGGTTCCAAAACTAGCTGTCTGAGGCATGCCCCCTTTAGGGCATCGAGAGTGGCCCTGCTCTTGGATGTGGCTGCAGCAAAGGTGCTCTAGTGAACATCTGGCATATTCAAGTCTCCCATCAGCAATATCTCCCCATTATCTGCCATCCTATGGATGCCTTCTATCATTTTCTTGTCCATTTCCTCCCCCTGAGACAGAAGTCTGTATACAACCCCTGTGCGGATTGTGGTGCCATTTCCAGTCTCCAGGGTGACCCACAGTGCCTCCTCTCCTCCCTGTTTACCCTTTAGTTCTGTTGCTTTGATCCCTTCCCTTACACAGATAGCTACTCCTGCTCCTCTTTTTCCCTACCTCTCCCTGTTTTATCATTGACCTGTCTGCACCTCAGTCCTCATCCACTCCTAGCATCAATTTGTTGATTCCATCCAACACATTTTCTCTATCATATGCTCAACTTGATGATGCCAGAACCATTATTAAATGTTTCAGTTCAGGCTTCTAGCTTTCGAAAGCTAATATTATGGACACATTTAAGCTATTGCATATTCATCCATCTCTTTGGCATCTCTATGGCATGTCTTAGGAGGACCACTATTAGTTTGAAGTATGCCTCACATTCCACTGCAAAAGCAGCCCAAAGCTTTTTGACATGTTTGCTGATGTACTTTGTTGGGCATTATTTAACGTTTGTTGCTGCCCAGCAGTTATTCATCTGTTACTCGACTTTCTCCTGATTGATCCACTGGATTCTCCTCCAGCAGCTGGAATTACTGCTCTTGAAGAGCTGTTCCAGGAACTATCAGTTTCTATGTCCGACAAGAAAATTCTAGGTCCAGTGACATCCCTTGAATTCCTTGGTATAATATTGAATACTGACTGAATGGAAGCCCGATTACCTCCAAAAACTGAGTCTGATTCAAACCATAGTGGAATGCTTTTCAAATTGATAATCCTGCATGAAACGAGAACTTATTTCTCTCCTGGGATATCTCAGCTTTGCAATGAGGATAATTCCTCGAGGTCAATCCTTCATTTCCTACCTCCTGACACTGGCTTCACTGGTTTCTGAATTATACCATCACATCCAAATCATGGTAGCTACAAAATCAGATCCAGCCATGTGGTCACAATTTTTAGCTTCCTGGAACAGTTGTTCGATGCTCTACAAAGAACTTTCTCCCGACTTGCACCCTTGAATCTACATTGATGCATCTCCAACATACTGTATGGCTATGCCACCAACTATTAGCAATCTTGGATTGCTGCTCCCTGGCCTCCAGATATTACCACACTTTGTGATTTTTCATCTTTATCTCCTCTCTTCAAGATATACCCTGTTGTGGCAGCCACCCTCCTGTGGGGTCATCACTGATCCCTTCAGACAGTAGCCATTTTTTCTGATAACCAACCCACAGTGGATATCATCAACAAAGGAAGTTCTTCATCCTATTCCATCATGCTGTTCATGCATAGGCTGTCTTGCCTATCTCTTTATCACAATTTTACAATACAATGTTTTCATATACCAGGCTATGCAAATGAAGCAGCTGATGCATTATCTCATTTCCATTTTCAGACCGTTCATCGCCTCCATTCTTCAGCTGACTCAGTCATGACTTCTCCTCCCTCATTCTGTGACCTCATAATGATTAAGACTTTTACCAGCAGGAAGCCAACACCATCATGTGGGCCACCCTAGCTCTGGCCACCCGAGCTACATATTCTACAGCATGGAAAAAGTATTCCTCATTCTGCACAATGCAGTCCTCCCAGAATGTTTCTGTTCATGTAGAGCATGTACTAGCATTTCTAACCTTTTGTCACCAGGCCTTGAAACTGTCATACATAACTATTAAACAATACTTTTCAGGTATCCAGTTCTTTTTCTCACAGTCCAATCTATCCTCACCTTCACTGTTTTCCAATCCTTCAGTTAAACTTCTTTTACTGGGCATTCAAAGAACTTCAGTCACTAAAACTCCTTGTCATCTCCCTATAGATGGCTCCATAATGAGAAACATGTTGGATTTATTGAACTCAGATCCATTTAATTGTACCTCAAACATCACGGTTTCTTCTGCTGTTTGTTTAGCTTTCATAGATTCTTGCACCCCAGAGAACTCACTGTCTCATCATTTTTCTCTGTCAGCTCCCTTAAGATCACCAATCTACAGAAAAGGGCCAATCATTTTATCCTGTCACTAGCATCTTCAAAGACAGACAGATTACACAAAGAGTTCATGTAACTTATTACCCATCCAGTAATAATTGGTGTCTGGTAGCATATCTTAACAAACTCATATTCTTCCACTCATACTCAGACCCATCACAACCTCTGTTAACCTCTGACAAGCAATCACCTATGACCACACAATGGTTCCTGGATCATGTTAGAACTCTTCTGCAATGGCTTGGACTTAATCCATATGCATTCTCAGGACATTCATTCAGGATTGGAGCAGTTTCTTCAGCATCAAGAAATAACATTCCGGTACACATCATTAAGAGACTCAGAAGATGGACTTCATCAGCCTTTGAAACTTACATTCCTAACTCAGAGGCAGAAATCAGACACGCATTTAGGATCATCTCCTCTTAGCTTGCCCAGAGGATGAGCAGATCAGTAGCCATGTGTCCTCAGAGGTTTCCTACACAGGGGGGGTTCTTCCTCTCCTGCTTGCTACTGGTCACACTATCTATGAGTTGGAGGATGTAATCTTTTTAGGCCCTCTATTCCCTATACACTACTCAGTTTATCTACCAAGGCTGGGAATACAGAAAGGTCAAAGTTAGTTACAGTATACACAGGCACTACTCTGTTCACCAAACATTAACTAGAGGGCTGCAGACCAAGGTTCACTGTGGGGGAATAGCTCCTCCCACATCCTAAATAAAATCCAGCCTCTCCCAGCAGTCCACACTTAACATGTTTCAAAGCAATCATCATCCTCCCAATTTTCCTCCTCTGGTGGCACTCTGCTCACCCTTGGTGCTGGGGCACTATGTATCCTACATGCTACCTGTATTATCTACCAAGGGTGGGAACAGAGAAAGGCCAAAGTCTGTTACATTATACACAAGCAGTACTCTATTCACCAAACATTGAAGCACAGTAACTGGAGGGATCTGCAGCAGATGTA
This sequence comes from Neoceratodus forsteri, assembly GCA_016271365.2. Classification (NCBI taxonomy): domain Eukaryota; kingdom Metazoa; phylum Chordata; order Ceratodontiformes; family Ceratodontidae; genus Neoceratodus; species Neoceratodus forsteri. The sequence goes on from CM057454.1 coordinate 401,499,220, forward strand.
TTTGGAGGTGACAGAAAGCACTAGACTTTCCTAACACAAGTTGTCATGCAGAGATGACTAAAGGCATCTGGCAGAATACCCGCTGCAATGGTGCAGTGGGAGTGTGAGGACAGAACCCATTCCAGGAGGGTGTGGTTAGAGGAGTGTGGATTGAGCCAGTTGGGCTCTGTGATAAGCTGGGAGAACTTTAGGGACTCAGCCCTGAAAAGATAGGCCTTGAGGTGGAGGAAAGCCAATTTATAATAAAATCCCCAAGGAGGAGAAATTCACCTGAGAAGGAGTGTGAAGTAATGGGAGATAGTGAGTTAACAGTGAAAATGGGGGGATTTTAGGTGAGGCATCATAAACCCCAATGAAGATGGTTAGAGTAGCGGGAAAGGAAAGCTATGCTAGGAGAAACTCATGGGAGGAGAGTGCAGCCTCCCTGAGAGTGATGGTACAGGAGAGGCTTTGGCAGACATAAAGAGCAGCACCACTACCACATTTCCCACAGTCTTCCATGAAGAGGTGGTAGTCAGGAAGGGATAGGCTAGAATAAAGAATTCTGAAGGAGAACCAGGACTTGGAGATACAGAAGAGGTCAGGAGAGTGTTGAGAACCCCACACATAGAGTTGATCCATTTTAGGGAGATGGCTCCTAGCATTAAGGTGAAAAATGCTAAGGCCTCTGGGAGTGGAGGGGGAGGAGCTGAGGGACCAGGATTAGCTTCCATGTCACCATAAAGGAATATGAGGAGAATAAGGAGATGGAGGATGGAGTGGGACTTGTATTCCCTACTGTACATTGGGGAGGAGAGGAGAGATGGAGAAGGGACAAGATGGAACAGCAGAGAAACTCCAGGATCAGGAAGGGGGAGGAAAGAGATCAGGGTGAATGGGGAGGGAGTAGGGTCAAATGGCATGGTTAAGGTCAGGAGGTTGGAAGGGGAGGAGGAGATTAGGGAAGGTGTAGAAGGAGGAAGGGGGAGGGTGGGGATAGGAGTATGATGACAGGGAGGAGGAAGAAAAGACAGAGAAGTAGGTTAAGTAGCATAATTCTCGATTGCAACTTGAGCAACTGAACTAGGCTAATGACAATTTGTAAGGAAAAGACAATTTGCCAGATATTTATTAAGAGGTTACCCCTAAAATATTAACAACTACTAAGACAATTGGCATACACTGGCGAAGGTAAATGAAAACTATATAATATAGCAAATGATGCAGAGGAACTGGAAGGTAGGCTATATCTAGATAGGAAATAAGTAGATTGCCTGAGTAATAGCACTTTGCAAGGCAACAGGCATGAATAGTAAAACTAATTATTAAAACAGTACAAACAAAATGAATTGTAAGGGAACTAGGAGATACAGCATCTGTAATACATCTGTAAGAAATTTTATAGGTTTCCCAGTATATTGTGCAAACCTTTATGTACTGTGTGTTGCGTGCCTATGTATTTTAGAAAACTGCATATTATGTCAAGTGTGGAAAAAATGCAATACATGTCTTACCCCCACACCACTTAAGGCGCACACACACTGGTCCACAACATTTACACACAGTCTGCCCAAGGTAGCAGGCTTATGTTTTAGGTGTGTACAGACATTAATTAAAAAAGAGGTAGTACATCAAAATATTTGAAGATTGGGTGGTTGTTTGTTGAATCAAGTGGTAGGCCCTGTGCCAAAGCTCCTTGGGGACATGCGAGTATGCAGACATAATGGTCAAAACAATATGATGCCACTAGTTTTAAGATACAGTATCAGGCTATTCAGTCCAAAGAGAAATATATCAGAAATATCTTCATCGTAGGCCATTCATAGCTATATATCATTTTTGTCTTGCATAAATATCTAAATACCTGTTATATACATACATACGTACAAACTGTATATGCAGAATATACATACATTAGTTTTACATTTATTAAGAAAGCAGTTGAACAGTCATTTGAAACCACAAATCTGTGAACCATGACATCAGATTCAAAGTCCACTACAGCCCTGAGTAACTGCATGAGCTTGAGCGTGCCACTTGACCTATGTCTCAGCCCCCCAGCTTTAAATTGTATGTAGAAAAGTAGGGTCCCAATGAAGCTATATGCTGCATCTTAGGTGGGCCACACTGGTTAAACAAACTGCAAAAAAAAGACCTTTCTATGAGTGTCACAGATCACTGGTTCCAGACAATGTGTGGTATACCCATATGATTTTCTGGGTGGTAAGACAAATATGCCTTGAAGCAGGATGGGGGTGGGGATGAATAAAAGCAAATACAAACTGGGCATTTTTTAAACAACTAAGTGGTTTATAATAGCAGTAGCATACCCCAGGGCATGGGCTATCTTCAGTAACCACACCACTGTGTGTGAATGTTTAAAGCTGTAAGGGGTATAATCATCTCATGGGAATCTATCCCTCATCATGCCTAAGCCTTTTCCTGTTTCTGGCTCTTTTTTCTTAAACTTTAGAGAAGTTATGGGTATTTAAGTTATTTACAAAAAGTGTGGTCTGCAGTTTTCAAATTTCATCTTCTTATTTTGTACTGAGCATAAGATAATCTGCTGAAGCCTTTTCTTCCAACTAGCTGTCAAACTATAGACTGCCATCACACTGAGTTGACTATATTTTCTGCACTTATGACCTCTTGCACAAAATTTATCACAATGCTATACTGTGCATCTACAACTCCAGTGAAGATATTTCTTTCAGTTTTTGAATTAGCAGACCTCAGCCTTTTTACCTTCTGATGCATTCGCAGTCATAGGAAGATGTGGAGTTACTCAAGGAAAATAATTTTTTTCTGTAACACAGTTAAATCATTTTATCTCCACATTTATGCCATTCCTATATTTTTCATGTACTGTATATGTACCAAAATCAAACCAGCAAATGTGGAAAAAGGTATTTAAAAATTAAAAACAAATTTGCTAGATGTTATGTTAGTGTATTGTTTTGGAACATCACTATACTGAGTACATCCATGTAATGTATGCATCAAGGAAATTTTGTTTACATCAGTGTAAATTTAGAGGCCAATATCTTTGTGACTGTTCATGCTAGAAGCTATTGCTATTTACTGGGAGAAAGGAGAAGGTAGAGCCCTTCCCAAGGTATAGTATGTGGTTCTAGAAGTAAGATGCATAAGATAATAGCTAGCCTGCCAGCACAATAGTTGTACCACTGCTGGTTACACTGACCACCAGGGTTCGGGTACAAACTCTGCATCATCAGAGGCCCAGGGGAGGAGGAGGAGGATGACATCCATGAGACAGCTCTTTTCCTCTTGGGAGGAAGGGAGCCCAGCTACATCCTGACCTGTATTGCATCCTGACCCCTCGTTATGGCTAGAGATTGATATACCTGGGGCCAGCACAGTCCTGGCTTATTGATAATAGTCTGTGTTCCCAAAGCTGGCAGCACTGGCACCACTATGCAGAAAGGGAATGTCAAGGTAGTGTGAACCTGCACAAGGTAAAAACACATTGGCTATCTGGGTTGGCATGCACAATCACTGGATACATAAAGACTTGTGTAGAGGTATGCAGAGAAGCATGACTTGGTGGTGTTCCAGACATTGGTAGGTACTTGCCAACTAGATCCTGCCCATCAACCTTCTATATAAGGAAATGTGCACTTGCCTTACAACTGGTAAATGGGTTTTGTGCATGCCTTTCAGGCAGGGAGACAGGACTAGCAGTCAGGGGCAGGCCACATGTCAAGCAATGGCCCCCTGTCCAGAGCAGGGACTGAATTGGGGCTATGAATGGGACAAAGTGTCAGCTGATAGTGCTGACACTTTACCAAGTATATCCCTACTGTAGCACACTGGCAGTGTCCAGGGTTATGGCCACCATGCCCCAAATCCAAATGAATGTGGGTAGTGTGGGACTTTGTCCTCTAGATGTGTCAGGTCAGGACCATGCTATGGCAGTGGTAAGGTGGGTGGGGCATGCCTGCAACATGGGACAGGGTGGCAGCTTGTGAAGCAGTGTGCACTGCCATGTTATTGGCATTTATGGATGTTATAGTAGCAGCAACTGCCATCCTCATAGTGTTTCTCTGGATCAGACTCCTCACATACCAGGATGAGGAAGACAGCCTCGGGACCATGCTCTGGGTGATCATGGTACAAATAGTGGGTACTGGGTAATGGTACATATGGGATTTTAATTTCCCTTTTCTTGACTGATCCACTGTGCATGTGCCATTGCAGGTCATTTTTTTCAGACAGCCTTGCTAAGTAGAGTTAGGGCTAGGCAAATGAAAGAGGCCACTCTACTAGCACTAGTCCAGTTGCCTATTATACAGCCATGATGAGAACTTTACTATTGTGAGAACAATTTCTAAACTAGGCAGACTAGGCAGGCCACCTGGTGGGTGGTGGAAGTGGATAAATATGCAGTTGAGGCATGATATGGATATCTATGGACACTGCATATACCAGATGGCTGATACTAGACTACTACTTATATCTTGCAGGCTCCGGTGCTGCCTGCATTGTTCATGTGCATAGTGGAGGCTGCATCAGCCTGGGCGTGCATTCTCTTTTATTGCATGGACACAAGCCTGCCATATGGGTCCACGGAACACCAACAAACAAAGATGCATATGTGTTCATACGTGCTACACATGTCCTTCTTACATCATTTTATCGCAAAACTTACTACGCATAAGTTACACAGTGAATAACAGGCCCATCTGGCTTTGTGAACAGAGCTCAAGAAATGGTATAAATTCTATTACTAGATATTATTTGTGTTGCACTAAGAAACCCTTACAGAATCAATTCATGTAAACAAAAAGATACATAGTATATGGCTACCCCTTATGGTACATGGAAATCAGACAGTTCAAAGCTCTTGTTGTGCACATTTAAAATAGTTGTGCACATTCTAGTGTTGTTCTGCATGTTTCAAAAGAAAGTAAGACAACAGTGTCCATTCATGCAGTGTATTAATGTCATTGGGCTGCAGCACCACAGTGAGTAAAGACGTTTTTTTTTCAGTATCACTATATACATTGTAAAAAAAACGAATATGGACAACCATGCACAATTTGGCATGTATTTCCATCTTGGGGCTAAGAGGAGATTGGGGACCCCTTGAGTTTTGTTCTTGAGGTTCCTATGATGCCCTCTCAACCCCTCTCAACCTCCTGATGAGCCACAGCCTTGTTATGTATGGTTGTCCATACAGTATTCTGTTTATACTTTATTGTGACCTTTTTTGATCCCCTGGTGTTAATAACTACTATTCATTTTTCCAAACTCCCTTTATAAGGTGATGCATTTCATTTTATCTCCATAAAGTTAGAGTTTAAAGTGAGTTTTTTCAACTTTAAGAAAACTTTGAAAAAACAAAATATGTAGACACAGAGCAGCTTTTAAGTTATACACTACTAGGTTAATATTAACAGAGACAGGGGTCCAGATTTTCAGAGGCCCCTTAAAATGATACAAGATGCATACAACAGCCAGCTTGTGGCACAGCCCGGTGTACTACTGACCCCGTGCTGGATTTTGGTACACCACCGTTCCCAGTGGCACAGTCCAGAAAGCTACTGTAAGCAGTCTTCTGTGTCTAATAGATTACGCAAGGGAAGAGCATGACGAAAGCTGCAGCATGAGCAATGGAGTATGAAATGCCCTACAGTGAGTACGCTTTGGTATAAAATGCAAGCAACAGACCTACATTTGAAGTGTAAAAGTAGAATATAAAGTATTTTGTCACATTCATGTAACAAGTACTCACCAGTTCATGCCACCTAACCTGACAGGAGTCCCAATGCCAATGTTCTGCACATTATAATGCTGATGGTCCAGAGTGGTATGGCACGATATTAAACACTGACACGTGCACTCCAAAACACACCCCACACAAGTCCTGCAGGGGAAGGTTGGCCTGCTAACCTCACAACTATATAAAGTACACTCTCCTGCCCAGGCATAGCAGTCCCAGTACTGTACATGCATGGCTCTGGTAGCACCAGCTGACATTCTCTGGGATGGGAGACAACTGTACTGTGCAAACCAAGTGGGACACAGGCAGCAGCATCCCATGTGGAGTCTGGTAATCCAGTGAGTCTGCCTGCCATGGCCATCAGTGTGGATACATACAGCCATTAGACCAGCACTGGCTGGTCTAAGCACTGGCAGACCTGCAGGCTTTGGGAATACTACTAAAGGGGATGGTGCACCCTTTTGTGTTGCAGGCCCCCTGTCTGCCATGGCACAGCCTATGAATTGCCGCAAGCATGGTGCAAACCAGTCCAGCACACACTGGCCTGCTTTTGTCACAAACACTGTTCCAAAGTCAGACTCTCCACAAGTTCTGATGCAGTGTGCCCCTTCCATCATTTATTTTTGACACAAGCACCTTGCGTTATTCACCGGCCTTTGAAAATCTGACTCAAGATCTTGAGCCCCAGGAGTTCATTTACTTCTGCTACTTAATCCTTTGCTGACATCATAATATTTGGTTTGTGACAACACTGTGTGTTGCTGGGGAATGATGGTGAAGTCACAAACAGAAAATTTTGACATCAGTGAAGAATTAAACAGCAGGAGAAGATTACCTGTAGGACAGCAGAAGAACATCAACTGTAAGGGAAGTGTTTTTTATGTCAACTGAAAACAAAATGATAAATGCTTTATAGAGCAATGGGAAGTCAAATCTAACATGACCTATAAAACCTAGTAGGGGTTTACTATTGACGTTCTTCCAAATTCCACAAAAGTCATCTTCTAATATGCATATAAATATCTTTACTTCCTGAGATGTATTTATTGTATTAATTTTGTAAAAAATGTTTTTCTTCTGGATGTCTTCAAACTTTATTAAAGATATATGAGCTATTATGTAAAATCTTTCTGGAATTCCTATTTGGGCAGTAGTTAGCACTTCTACCAGGCCCAGAGGTAGTTCTAGCATAAAATCACGTAATTGTTGCCAGCCTCACAGGATACCACTACAATCTAGTGACCGACTAGCAAGATAAAATAATTAATTTGAAATCATCTTCCTAGTTCTGCTTGAAAGAAAAAAACAAAGAATTATAGTTTGTCCTAATGGTTACAAACAGATTAATCATTTTATGGCTGATTCCTCCCAAAAAAATGTTTCATTAAAAAAACTCACCAGACTACATCCAGTCTGAGAAAGTTGTCTCCTTTTTTTTTTAAATCCAGTTTCATTTTAAGAGAGCAAAAGCTAAAGGAATTTCAGAATGTCTGGGGGGTTGTAGCCTTGTGTCTGGTCAGCCTTAATGCTTCATTTGAATAATTCCATCAAAAGATATATTTAGGGCTGTATTCAGACTGTTCTGTGGACCTACATCTGTTTTATATGAGATGCACAATCTGTCTCATTCCCAACCTGCATTTCTGGGTCACTGGAGACATTTAAACTGCACTTATAATTAACAGCTATTTTTAAACAGGGAAAAATGGAGCACTGGTGAGGTACAAAAGCATTAAAATTGTCCCAGATTCACTTTTCAATAGGACACATCACTGCAATATGCTGCAAGATCAAAGGGAGCTCAGAAAAAAAGAGACAGGCCGATCAGTGGGGATAAATTGTTCCCATTATAATGGTGTAAGAATAGGGTTCTTTCAATTGAAACAATTTAATAACCACATTCATTACGATGGTGTCCACTTGGTTTTATCTGAGCAGTTTTTGCATAACTGGGGAGCAAGTTCAATTGAGCTTATTCTCCAGAAATTAAGATGTGCAGGGTTTGACATTCAAAAATTAAGCACTAATAGTAGGCAAAGCAGTTGTCTTGAGATTCCCCCTGGACATGGCTAGATCTGCCTCTCGCTAATTATGTCAAATGCAAATGCACTCTCTAAAAGACATTAAAAATATTTCATTAACTCATTTCATGGCAGTTAATGTTAGGCTAGGGCTGGGAATATTAAAGTTCTTGTTTTGATGTGTTACGAAATTGCTAGTACATGTAATATAACCGCAGTTAATATCATATGATTTTTTTTTATTGTTTAGATGTAAAGTCCATCCTTTTACCAACTGTCATTTTTCTGATAAAGGATTATATGTAATCTGAAAGTTTAAGAACCTATTTTTTTATAACATCTATGTTGGTCCAATAAAAGGTATCAAATCATTTATTTTTTTCTGGGTCTTTTATTGGTAATGGTATTGGTAACATCTATTTTATACAGGTGGATACACGTTAGGACACAAAGTCCCATTTTCAAGAGTATTCCTGCTTAGATACAATCATACATTAAATGTACATATTCAGGTCCTCTGATTTCCAGTAAAATGCAGAGCTGAAGATTTAAAGTGGGGGGATGAATGCAATCAGCATCACTAGCAACAGTGTCAGCTGAAAAGTTGGAGGATAATCCACCTGTATATATGGAAAGAGGCCAAGGTGCATAAATACAGTTGTGCACGTGCTTGTCTCCCCCAAGTCAAAACACACTTTGCCATACATATGTAAAGTAGTTGTTATAGCTTTCAAGTAATTTAAATCAAACACTGTAAAAACTACAATCTGCTAGTTCGCTCTACAACATGGGGGTCAAGATCCCCCCAGCACTGCCACCTTTACCCACAGCAGTGTGGTGAAAGGGAAATGTCACCAGGATGGATGGGAAGCAGTGCCTAATGATGATAGATTCCTGTTACATCCTCAAGCACAAAACTGGCCTAATAGTTTCTAGTCAGTCAATATTAAGTATAGATGACTGATAACTAAAATCTCATTTGTTAATCCCATCAAGAAACTTCAAATATTACCCATGTTAAGACAATGTTTTCGCGAACATTGCACATCCAGTGAGTTAGTGTCAGTGTTTCAACCATCACTAGGAAAAGGATCTGTCTGATAAAAGAGTGCAGACATCTACCCTGTAACAACTTCACCAAAAGCTTCTTTTTTAGTAAGGACATGGTTTACAGTGCTACCCCCCCAAATCTACTCTGGCCAGACTGCACCCCCTTTTCCAGTCCTTCTGTCATTTTTCCCAAAGTGCCCCACACCTTATCCATAGCTACTTCATTTACCTTCACAAATCTCTCTGTCCTCCCTTGAAGCCCAATATCTTATCTAGCGTTACTGTTTCCTGGCTAAATACTTGCTCACCCCACGCCCTCCAGCCTCTCTTCTCTCCTTGCCTCCTCCATCCTGTCATCACACTTCCTCAGCCTGTAATGCTCACTCTTTCCATATCCCTCACTGCAAAACCTCCACTGGTCAGTCCTTCATTTCTGTCCCCTTTCCTACTTTCTGGAATGATAGTCCTCACCCTATGTACTGTATTTCTCATCATTTTCCTCTCTTATGTTACACCTATCTGCTCAGCTCTCCTTACCCTGTTCCTACAGTTAACCACTCACACCAGTTTTGCCTAGCACTAAGCCAGCCCACCAGTGCAGAGATAGTGCTACCACTTGTGATGCTGATGACCCGAGTTCAGGAGTGAACTCGGGGAATCAGAGGACCACTCGGGGGGGGAGGAGGATTGAGCATCTGAGGGACGGCTTTCCTCCTGTGGAGTGGGATGGCAGCAGTGGGCAGCATTAGCCTACCCCCTAGCAGTGGATGGAGGTCAGATTGTTGGGAACACAAGCAAGGGGGTGGAAGTGGGGTAGATGCCTGGTATGTTGCGTACAGAAACATCTGCTGCTCAGCCACTGGGGTCATTGTACACCACCTCCTCCACACCACAGGAAGGGAGGAAAATGGAAAAGCACCCTGGCTGAAAGGATAATTCTTCAACCCATTGCAGGCTCCTCAATGGTGAAGTTGCATGTCTCTCACCAGATCCTGTCCGGCAGGTCAAGCAATGGCTCTCTGCCACTCCCCATGGGGGGGAAGCCCTGGGGGAAGCTGGAGCCAAGTAAGTCCAGAAGATGTTGGGTGACAGAGGTGAGGGGGATGGAGGGGAGAGAAGCCAGCCAGGGAGGGAGAAAATTGATTGACAAAAATTAAAAAAGTTTCAGCTAGTGCATTACCTTCTCCTGATCACTACTGCACCCCCCCACACACACATACACACACACACACTGTTCTACTAGTTTAATGATTTAGTACCATTTGAATGCTAAATATTTGCAAACCTATACCATTACAGTAATGTTTTCTCTACTTGAATGATTTAATGATCATGACCATTAACCTAGTAACGTTTGTACATATGCAAATTTCTGTATCTTATCATCTGATAGTCTGTGGTAGTACTCTGCAGGTGTTACTGTTAGCCAGTGTAAATTCTTGCAAGTTTGTATATATTGTACATTGTACCATCTAATATTCTCAATTGTTATTGCACTTGTCACATTATTTGGTATTGTACTTCGCATTTGTCATTTCTTGTGTTTCCTAACAGCTTGTAACACACCCTCCTCCCAAGTCACACGTGAAAACAAGATCTGGCTCAGTATGCCTTTCCTAGTCAACACATTTTAAACAAATAAATAAAAATACATGCCTGTTTAAATATGTCTTTGCCCTTTGGTGTATGAGCACTAATCTGTTGCCAGCCAAACTAGAAACAATGAAGTTTTCCAGTGTTAACACTACAGTTCTGTAACAGGAGTCATAGATAGGAAGGAAGGAAGGAAGGAAGGAAGGAAGGAAGGAAGGAAGGAAGGAAGGAAGGAAGGAACGAAGGAAGGAAAAACACTTTTCCAATTCAATGAGCTATATAACATTAAGTTGCTATATACGGTAAATATTATTTTTAATGTATTTCTTTGTTTATACTTGTAATGGTTTATTATGTAATTCTGGAACTTTTAGGACCTTTATCGCAACAAATTAGTCACTTGCTGTACCAGTATTTGACATTACACTTTGTATTTTGTGTTTTGGTCAATAAATAAAGCCTATGTATATATGTCAATTTGATGTCTTGAGTTTATAGTCTACGTTTTATATACTGTTTCTTCTGTCCAATATAGTCTATGTTTTATATACTGTTTCTTTTAACCAATCTGTCTGCTTTTGGGGCTTTTCCTTTCATAGACTTTGACGGCAGATAAGGAACAATACTGTATGTACTTTAAATTGATGGTAACTTTAATTGGATAAAAAGGTAGTACCACAGGGGAAGGCTTAGCAAAAAGAATTAGGCAGATAATATAGCAGATCTGAGGTTAGCCTACTGTAACTACAGAGGCTGAATTTTTCTGCTAAAAAGCCCAGCAAATGAGGGGTGTGGTTTAACAGTCAAACTAAGTACAAGTTTGCTCAGATATAGGATGAGAAGCAAATGACAAAACCTTCATTTTTGCATCAAGAAGGCTGACCAGACAGTTATGGGTCCTAGTCTTACACCAGGATTGGGCTCATTCCATAAACGATAGTACCCAACATTGTTATAAATTCCTGGTGCTTCTAATGATAATAGCAAAGAAAGCAATATCATTATGGTGGAATGACCCAAATCCACTTATGTTTTGTGCAGGTGATAACCCTTTTTGCCCACACAACAGCCCCTTTTGAATATGGGGATCCAGCACAATCCCCAGTTTGTGCACACAAAGACCCATTAGCACCAGCGCAAACCTTTGAATATCGGGCCCCTAATGTTTCTGGCTTAGTGAAACATGGTTACAGCCACATGTATCCAATAATGCAATCCAGTTACCTAGTTACAAGGTTGTTAGAAATGATGGAAAGGGGAAAATTGGGGGAGTTTTAATTTATTTCAAGGAATATCTAAAGACTGGGGATGTGAAAAAAATATGCTGGGTTTAAACCCACCTGTGAATAGGTGCCTCTTGTGTTAAGTTTTTGTTGCTTACATATTCCACCTCAATTTGATGTCCAAGGACAGGAAGTTTTTGTGAACTCTGTCCCTATTACTTGCATTGATACTGACACTATAGTGATGGGAGATACTAATCTAAACCGGCTTTCTATTAAGGGGTAAATTGACGCTATAATTATCAAAGCTAATTTTACTCAGATAATTGACAGCCTCACTAGATATAACTTAAAAAGCAATAACCACACTGTTCTTGACTGGTGTTTTACTAATAGACCTGACCATGTTGAAGCCTTAGGTACTTTGGTTTTACAATCAGTGATCACTGTCCGATTTATGTCATCTGGCATGTTAAGCCAATTAAATTTGTTCCCAGAATAAAAACTTTTTGTAATTTTGTAAAGTTTAATGAATAATCTTTTTTTTACCAATATATCTGAAGTCTGAGTTGGGAGAAGGGAACTGACAATCATCCCTGCAGTTTGCTGGGTCAGGATAGCTGTGAACTGGAGTGTGTGGCTTTGGCAAAAGTGAAGCAGTTGTCTATATTTAGACTTCCCCAGCCTTCTTACAAGAGCATTATAAAAGGAGGCAGGATAGCGCAGTGGTCTAAGGCTCTGAGCTGCAAATCTGGTGACATCCAGCAGACCAGACCTGGGTTTGAATCCCACAGCTTCCACTTGCATACTGTGTGACCCTGAGCAAGTCACTTAACCTCCTTGTGCTCCCAGGTTGCTCCTGTAAAAAAGCTTTCAGCTTAGTATGCTATACCTGGTTAAACAACTAAATAAAAATAATAAATAAATAAAAGGATTCACTCCTAACATGTCTAGCATGTTCATGTCCCAGCGAGTGAGTGGAATAGCAAAGAACTGTACCACGTGTATGCTTATACCAATGTATGTTGAATCTGTTACTCTGTACCCAAATAACTGTGAAAGCTTGTGAATGCCAAACCAGTAACCTAAATGATGTAATAAAGAAATAACTGCATGTGATGGCCAAAGCTGTAACTGCAATGATGTAACTAAATGTTGTAATGTATTTGTCCTCTTTGTGACAAGATACCTTTGGAAATGAGCCTCTGGCTCAAAGGTTGTAAAATGATGTATAAATAAGAGTAAGACTGATGTCTTAGACATTGGCAGGTATCAGCAGGTGACATTAAAGTAAGATAAACTGCTTGTGTACTGGTTGCTTCCTGTTTAAAATGGTGTACTGTCAGTGGGATGGGGTAAACAACAGTGTAGGGTAGAGAGGGTAAAACCTACAAAGGTCACGCTAAGGGCAATTAAAACACATGGTAGAGTGGGAATAGAAGCAACACCCCATCTATGGAAGGGGGAGAAAGTGAGGATAGGAAGCCAATTATCATAAATGACCAAGGGAACAGAAAAAGAGAACTGAAGGAAAAGCTAATCTCAGGTAAAGGGTCAAACAAAAATTCACAAAGGGAAGGTAAAGGGAAGCCAAGAGTGGGGTTAGTGATAATGCAGACCAGCCTAGGGCATGTTGCATGTTACAAGTGTGATTCCAGGACGCATCTATCAAGCACTTGTGATCAGACCCATTGTGATAACTGTGGGGAATTGGGGCACATAGCCATGCAGTGTGCCAATCATACCAGATGTGATCTTTGTGAAGAGAATGGCCACATTTTTGGTGAATGTCCCTGGGCTGCCAAGAAAAAAGCTTCCTGCACTAGTCCTGAGCTTTTAATACAGCAAGCACGAGACTCTGCCTCTGTTCCTATAGGGGCTGGTATTACCTCCCCAGATCCCCCATCCCCACCTACTGCTACTACAGTTGAAACCCCCTCCTCTCCATCCTCTGGTAAGGTAGGAGAGCCTGATTCCATAGTGGTTCTTGACCACTCCTCCCCATCTGTGATACCTGGCCAAGAAACCCCAAGTGGCAAAGTTTTGCCATGTGATCCACTGTTAGCTCCCGTATGTTATGTGGAGCAGGGCTCTACTGACAAGGGCCTTTCTGGCCCCAGTGTGATGCAGCCATTGTCAAGAAGATGTTCTTCGAGGAATCTTAAGCTAAAGCCTCCACCTTCTTCCCTTGATTCCCCCACAATTGTATCTGACAACACCTATGCAGCTTTATTTTTGCCTGATGATGATTCTGAGATGGAGCAAGGTGAATCAGGTTTACAAACAGCAGGGGGAAGTTTGCCTTCTACAGGGATTGAGCACAATGATTATAAAGGGAAAAAGAAGAAAAAGAGGAAAAAACATGGCTTAAATGTCCATTTTTACTTTGACACATGGCTTCCTTTTCTATAGGATCCCTAAATGTTCATAGCTAACTTATTAATCTTAAATGGCAAGCTATATTATCATTTATCCATAAATCTAAATTTGATATTTTCTTTCTCCAAGAAACATGGATGTTTTCCAGGGAACAAGTAATGCTTTTTAAAAGAGAATGGATATGGGGACCTTCCTACTGGTCCTTCAGCCCAGATTGTGCCAATGGAGTAGGTATTCTGATGGGATCTTATCAATTTTCTCTAATACAATTAATAGATTTGATTCCAGATAGATTATTTATAATAGATGGGAAACGGAAATCAATGGCTTGCCATTTTATAACTGTATATTGCCCCCAACAAAAGGCAGATAGGGCTGCCCTTTTTAGAAGTGTTCAACCATATCTTGTTACCTCACATACGGTTTTTTTCAGAGAAGATTTTAATTGTGATGTTCCTAGAACACAACTGAGTGGTGGGAAAAGAAAAAAAAATGATTGTGATTCTAATATGTTGAATACAGTCATTAACACTGCAAGCTAGGTGGACTGTAATATTTATAACAAAAACAGAACAGAAAAGAAGCAAACCAGCTGCCTGCCCACATACAGAGCTCCCTCCTGGAGCGGGACCTATGCGGGTGCCGAGAAGAGGCCTCCATAAGTCCTCTACCGGCCCCCAGAAGCAAACCAGCTGCCTGCCCACATACAGAGCTCCCTCCTGGAGCGGGACCTACACGGGTGCCAAGAAGAGGCCACCGTAAGTCCTCTACTCCCCCCAGAAGCAAACCAGCTGCCTGCCCACATACAGAGCTCCTTCCTGGAGTGGGACCTATGCGGGTGCAGAGAAGAGACCTCCATAAGTCCTCTACCCAGCCGAGAAGCAAATCAGCTGCCTGCCCACATACAGAGCTCCCTCCTGGAGCGGGACCTATGCGGGTGCCGAGAAGAGGCCTCCGTAAGTCCTCTGCCCCCCCGAGAAGCAAACCAGCTGCCTGCCCACATACAGAGCTCCCTCCTGGAGTGGGACCTACGCGGGTGCCAAGAAGAGGCCTCTGTAAGTCCTCTACCCCCCCCAGAAGCAAGCCAGCTGCCTGCCCACATACAGAGCTCCCTCCTGGAGCGGGACCTACGTGGGTGCCGAGAAGAGGCCTCCGTAAGTCCTCTACCCCCCCAAGAAGCAAACCAGCTGACTGCCCACATACAGAGCTCCCTCCTGGTGTGGGACCTATGCCGATGCCGAGAAGAGGTCATTAAACTACCTCAGGAAGCAGCACCCTTGTGAAGGGGGGTTTCTGTCCTGAACTGGCTATTTTACTCGAACTTACAGACATTTGCCGAGAGTTATTTCAGCACAGCAGTAATGCCTGAATGCCATGTGGGGTCTTTGTGGAGCTTTCATATTCTGTTAATGCGAGGTTTGCTGTGGGGGGGGCTATCTAGCAACTGCAGTATTGAGTTATGTGGGGCACAGAGTGATGTGGAAACTGTAGATTACAGCTATCTTTGTGTCAGTTTAGCTCCTTACCTGCATCCATTGTTGTCGGAGGTCACCATCTCTCCTCTCATGTGTTTGGTGGTGCTAGAGTCGGGATACAGCCTGTGCATGCGGAGTAGGCAGAGTAGGGGAATTTCCCCGGTGTCCTGGCCAAATTTCCCTCATTTACTGAAAAAATACTACCAACAGCTTAATCTGGTTCAAGGTCAGTTGACATTCATCTCTATCCCCCTCCCTCGGGTCATGCCTGAAAATAGGCAGGATTTGTCTAGTGCACTTACCTGGTCAACAAAAATGAAATAAATAAAAATAAAAAACACTCTGCAACTTGATTATAGCTGCCCTGTGTATTCTGCCCTGCCCTCTTTCTTCTGGGGCTTTGTATATTTCTTGTATGAAGTCATTTTCTCCCTCACTGCTCTGCCACCTCCTCTGTAAACTAAAGTGGCTTCCTCTTCCTGCTCTTTTTACTGGTGTGCTTAAGGCAGGTTGCAGTGCCTACCTTGAACCCTCACCCCCTCAATTATGGCCCACCTGTCCTCCCTGAGTTCCCTCAGTTGAAGTTCAGAACACGTCTTCACATTCAGCACTTCAAGTCCCATATCCACCTGAAACCACACAGAATGGTGGTCATTCCCTCCCACAGGCTTAATGACTTTAATGCTTTTAATGTGATCACTATTTGTCAGTGCCAGGTCTAGAATGGCCTGGTCCCTTGTCACCACTGTTTCTCGTGGCATCAAAACTCCACCCTGGAATGCATCTACAGGTGCTTTTACAGGGTGCTTTCCTGAAACGCTACAATAGGTTAGCATTTCATGCCGCTCTCCATGCTGTACTCTAGTGCTGGCTTTACATGCTGACCTCTGTGTCACTCTCTTGGCCCTTCCTGCATAGCTGTCATGTTTCCAGCTGGCCATAAGAGCCCAAGAATTCCAAAATGTACATTTTCAACTCAAGTTCCGCTAATGGTATGTTGAGATACCAGAAAGAACACTGAACTCACAATACTGGGCATGCACTTATTCATATTAATAGCCCATGGACTATGAATATGCATGAGCACATGCCCAGAGTCGTGGCTCCACTTTCGGAGCACTTTTTAAATACTTTTTAGCCCTCGTTACTGCAAATGAACTACTTTCCCTGAGTTCAGCCTTTTTTCCAGTATCTTAAGCTACGCTTAGCTGAACTCAGGTTCAAGATCCCACACACTAGCCACTGGAGGGGTATGCTGACATGCTGCCTGCGAAAGCACTCAGACAACCAGGAGGGTCTCGTGAGATTCTGACTTTCACCAACGTGAGTACTCTGAGATGATTACATAGCCAGTGGATGTAGTGCAGAATAATATTCTCAAACAGCAAATCCAGAAAAACAGGAAACACCGTTTCAGTGAGCACTCACTTTGGATGTGGTGCCAGAAGCCTCTACATGAAAGGAGAGATAACACTTCAGTTGCTCTGCACTGCTGGTTGAGGTGCAGAGCTTGTTGTGTAAAGGGGGCTTAGGATTGCTTAACTCTTGCTGCTGCTGGCCTGTGGGATGCTGCAATCTACATCAGGCATCTTACAGTTTCACACTAGTACCATTTCCCCCAACTCCACGCCTTTCTTATCTCCTCCCTCAGCTCCCTGTCTGCAGTTTTCTCTTGACTTGGCAGTCAATACACTACCACCACCCAGACTTTCTTCCCCATCCCTGACTGCAGCTCTACCCATGGTGTCTCTTTACCCTCCCCTCAAATCCTCATCTGTGGCATTAACCCCTTCCATAGCATAGATTGCCACCCCTTCCTTTCATTCTGTCCTTTCTATAGAGGATGTATCCAGAAACATACAGATCCCAGTCATTGGTTTGGGGTTGCCCAGGTCTTGGTGACTGCCACCAGATCTGCTCAAAGCAAGACAGCAGCAGCTTAATGTGAGAGCGCGGCAACAGACATGGAGGATTTTCATGATATGGACACTTTCTGAGTTAAAAAAAAAAACACTGCAAATCATGGGCATTTAAAAGAAGAGAAGCTTCAGAATTACTGAGGAGTTTTTAATCTCCACAGTCTGAACTATTGGATCAGTGGTTTCGTCTACCCCAAGCAAGGTGGTTAGCGCTGAAGCAGAAGGAGTTGAGGCCCAGAATCCCTGGCAACCATGTCTGCTAAACCCAGAATGACCACAGCACATGATCTAGACTTCTCCTTACCTCTGCAGCTCCAGTCTTCTTCAATGGAATACACATCACATGTGGATTCATTGAGGAGAGTTTTAGATAAATTGATCTCCTGGATAGAGAGGCACAATTGGTTCATCTAAGAGCTAACACAGAAGACTGACTTCATTCAGGCTGAAATAAAGCAAATTAAAGAGAGAGAAGCTGAGAGACAGAAAGCTCTCACTGAGTTAACTACATAGATTTCAAAAAGTGAAAACAGATCTGTTGCCCTGGAAGCCGCGATGCAAAGCATCATTAAAGAAAACTTTAATATGGCCAGGAAACTTAAAAATAATGAAAAACAGTTTAGGTACTGCAACATGAGACTAGTTGGGATCCCTAAAATTTGTAGTACTGACTTTCCTGACACAAGAGACTTGGTCAAAGACATTCAAATTAAAACATTTGATTTACTAACAGATAACCCACCATTACTAGTTAGGGCTTTCGAAGTAAAAAAAAAAAAAAAGTCAAGTAAAATTTCAAAACCAACAATTCTTTGCAATATCATTGTTAACCCCCTCTGCCCCACCTCACTGTACCAGAGGGGTATTGCACAACTCTCTTTTACTCCCTTGCAGTAAAACCTCCATGGGCCAGGCCTACTTCTCCTTCCAATTCCCCAAGCTATGGAACACCCACCCCCCTCATTCAAGGTCTTTGACTTCCTCGCTCATTTCAAAACCAAGCTGCTAGCATCTCTTGCCCTCCCCCCAGTCTCTGCAACTGCTATCAGTAGCCAACTGTGCTCTTCCCATAGGTAGCTCTCTCACACTTTTCTACGCCCCCACTAGCAACCTCCTCCCACACCAATCACTGAGACCATCTTTCTAGCTGTTCCCCTTCCTTTACCCCTGCCTCCTTCCTTCCTCCCCTTTCTGTCATCTTGCCCCGTCTCCCTCCTCCCCCCCCCTCCTCCCTGCCTGTTGCAAGTGTTCAGCATCTGCCTATTATCTCCTGTCTCTATATTTCTTTATATGTATATATCAAATTGTACTTATCTCACTTGTTACCTTACAGTATATCTTGACTCTAGATCCTTTGAAAATAGGCACTGCCTAAAGAGTCTTGTATGTAATAAATAAATAAGTTCTTGCAACTTCTGCATTTGAATCAGACTGCAACTTTATATTTAAACTTTCAAGACTGAGAGGTGTACTACAATACAAAACAACTGTTGCTATATATTCCCAGACCTTTTATTCCAGACTCAGCAAGCATGGAGGAAATTCTTAGCCTACATCCAAGAGGTCCTTGAAACAGGTGTGCAATATTCCCTCTTATCCCCTATAAAAGCAAAGGTGACTAAGGATGAGAAGATTCATATATTTTTTTAAGCCAACCAACAGATGGCCTTTCTCAGGGATTTTTATTCTAAGCAAGTCTTTCAGCTCAGCTACAGGATCTGAAAAGGACATGCTCTCCATGTTGCAAAGATAGAGCTATAAATTTCTAGTCATAAAAAATTATTTCTTTCTTTTTCCATTTGTTTTGGGCTTAAGTATCTGGCACTTATCAATTAATTTCAAACAGACTGTTACTATAACATGTGCTGCCAGTCTACAGCATTAAGAATTATGCAATGTTGTAACATTCAGCACTCCATTCTGTTGAATTGTTCTAGATACTATAGATTACAATACTTATCTCTCTCTCTAGGTAATTTGATGTATTTTTTTTTGTTTCTCACTGATATTGACAATATTGACAATTTTCATATCAATAATATGAAGCTGATGATAGAATCATAGAATTGTAGAAATTTGTCAGCAGAAAGGGACCCCACTGGCCCATCTAGTCTGCCCTTGTTCCTTCCCTATAGGTAGCACTGATTCTACCACCCTACATCCAACTACTGTGTCCTCCCCCCCCCCAATAGGTTCATGGCCCATTTTTTCCATCTGGGTATATATATATATCCATCCCTCTCTTGTTTAAACCCATGTAGTTATCCCATGCCCTCTTTAATCCCCCAACTGTTGATGCTTCAACTACCCATTCTGGTAGCCCATTCCAGGGTTCCACCACTCTCTCCATGAAATAGTGGCCTTTCTTATTTCCTTTGAATTGACTGCCCTCCAGCTTCAAGCTCTGCCCCTTTGTTCTTGGATTTTCCTTCAACTTTAGAATATTCCCTTTCCTCACCTTGATAACTCCCTTCAGGTATTTAAAAGTTTCAATCATTTCCCCCCTCTCTTCTGATTTTCAGTGGATATAAATCAACCTCCTCCATCCTCTCCTCATATGTCCTCTGATGCATATCATGCACCATTTTGGTCATCCTCCTCTGGACCCTCTCCACCCTATCAATATATCTCTGAAGGTAAGGTCCCCAGAACTGTACCCCATACTCTAGGTGGGGATGGACCATTGACTTTTATAGGGGCACTATCACCTCCCTTCTCCTGCTTGTGATAAACCTCCCTATGTATGCCATCATACCGCTTGCCTTCTCGACTGCTTTGTAGCACTGGTTTGCCACCTTAGGGTTGTTCAAAATAACAATACCCAGATCCTTCTCCTGCTCCATTACTTCAACCTCTCTCTTTTCTTCCTTCACAGTGCTCTCTCCTTCTATCTCCTGCTGTGCTGCAGTGTAAATCCCCAGTCATTTTCCTGCCCGAAGAAGCCACTTAGCAATTGAAGCACTCTCTCCTTCTATTCACTGCTGTGCTGTGGTGTAAATCCCCAGCCATTTCCCTGCCCGAAAAAGCCACTCAGCAATTGACGCGCTCTCTCCTTCTATCCCCTACTGTGCTGTGGTGTAAATCCCCAGCCATTTCCCTGCCCGAAAAAGCCAATCAGCAATTGTCGCGCTCTCTTCTTCTATCCCCTGCTGTGCTGTGGTGTAAATCTCCAGCCATTTCCTTGCCCAAAGAAGCCACTCAGCAATTGAAGGTACACCCACCACCAGCCACCATGCAACGGTTCACAGCGTAGATCTTGGAGCTCTCCTCTTTTGAATTTGGTGCGTTTTCTTGAAACTCTCACTTTGTTTTCTTTTCTGCCTGTTTTCCAATTAATCTGTGAAGTTTTGGCAGAGGTTTAGCTCTAAATTAATTCTGTTTATTCTTCCTGCTGTACTTTTACAGTAATTGTAAGATTTAATTTGAATTTTTGCTTTATTGTTATTCCTGTATTGCACTGCTCTCTGGGTCTGCGTGTCCCCATGCCCCCCTCCCCCCGAGATAAGGAAAAAAAAACATTTTTACTCCTTTCTCACTTTTCTTCCACTGCCAGCACCAGTCAGTTTAGATATTTTCCAACTCTTGACTGTCTCACATTACACTGAACTGGTCCCCCTTCCCCCTATTGAGTCCTGCATTTAAATGGGGCTTGTGCACTAACCTCTCCTCTTTCTTTTCTTTCCTTCACAGAGCTCTCTCCTTCTATCCCTTGCTGTGTGCTGTGCTGCAGTATAAATCTCCAGCCATTTCCGTGCCTGAAGAAGCCACTCAGCAATTGAAGGTATGCCCGAACCTGCCACCGCGCAACAGCTTACAGCAGAGATTTCCCCGATACCGCTTTGTGCCGTCTCACCACCTGCCCCCCTCCCGCCCACCCTATCTGAACACTTAGCTTTATAGCTGTAGTGCCACCATCCTATTGACTGGTTTGGCTGGTTGTGTTTTTTCTATCTCTTAATTTCTAATTGGTTTGTTATACAAACCCAACACTAGGGGACCATCTCAGCCAGCCATTACAAAACTGACTTTATTTAATTATGTATTTATTTAATTTTGTTAACTGGGTAAGCCCACTGAGACCAGATGGTCCCTTTTTCAAGGGCGACCC
Organism: Neoceratodus forsteri; assembly: GCA_016271365.2. Classification (NCBI taxonomy): domain Eukaryota; kingdom Metazoa; phylum Chordata; order Ceratodontiformes; family Ceratodontidae; genus Neoceratodus; species Neoceratodus forsteri. Next base: position 401,520,710 of record CM057454.1, read on the forward strand.
GGGCTTAATTACAGAGAGTCTTGAAGCAGTTGGCATACACATTATACAAATATGAACAATAACTGGACATATATTACAAGGAGTACAACAGTATTAGTCAAATTTTCAGAGCAACTCATTAGGCTTGAGGAATAACAGATTACAAATAGCAGGCACATAATATGGCAAGACAACATATTACAACATGTTATGGACAATAGTGCGGCAAGATAGCCCCTAATCAGCTATAGCAGGAGCAGTGGGCTGGTTTGAGCAGGTAAGATTTAAGCTCTTTTTTAAAATTCCTTAAGGAAAGAGAAGAGTGGATGCTACACAGGGGTACATTCCAGAGGGAGGATATGGAGGAGGAAAAAGAATGGGCTCCCCAGGAGTTACGGACTTTAGGTACTTGGAGTAACAGGAGTTCTGAAGATCTTAAGGTTCTTGTGCACTGCTTAGGCTGTAGCAGATTTTTTAGACTATGTAGTGAGATGTCTTGCCTAAGTTTGTAGGCTAGACATAGAGAGAGGTAGGCCAGTCTGCCCTCAAGGGACAGCCAGTTTAGGGAATTTATCACTAGGCAGTGGTGTACAAGCAGTTTCACCGAGTTGGCAAATCTCCCTGTCTTATGGTAGAGAGTTCTCATCATTTGCAGCTCAGTGCCCTTAACAGAGTGCAGTACTGGAGCCCCATAGAGACGGGTGGGAAGAAGGGTAGTTTGGGCAATTTTGTGGCAAGACTCAGGGGTAAGGAAGGGGCTTAAGTGATATAGGATACCTAACTTCTGATTTATAGATTTAGTTAGGTGGTTGAGGTTGGTTTTGTATGTGCCATCCTGGTCAAGGTAAACCCCCAAGCATTTGAAGGAACTGACCACCTCCACGCTTGACTTACTAACATACTAAAATGCCAGCAGAATAGGCCTAATGGTCTTTCGCATCTTCTCGTTTGGTCAGCCCCCACCCTGGGAGCTGACCTTGCTGCCCCCCTCACCTTCTCTGGCTTCTCCCTTCCTAGTTCTGGATATTCTCGCTGCATTGGATTTTGTTTCCAGAACCCTTCCCCTGTACCTGTCCCACCCCCTCTTGAACCCCTCCACCATCTCTGCCTCCACCAGCCCCCCAGGCAGTGCATTCCATGGCTCCACCACCCTCTCAGTGAAGTATCACCTCCTCCTTTCTCCCCTGAATCGTCCCCCCTCCAGCTTCCACCCATGCCCTCTAGTGGCCCTCTCCTCCTTCCTTCTGAAGCACCCTGACTGTTCCTCCCCTATTTACCACCTTTATGTACCTGAAGACCTCTATCATGTTCCCCCAGTCCCTTCTCTCTTCCAATGTGTACATATTTAGCTCTTCGAGCCTCTCCTCATAGGTCCTGTCCCCCAAGCCCCAAATCATTTTGGTTGCCCTCCTCTGGACCCTCTCTAGGAGTTTAATGTCCCTCTTTGAGTGTGGCCTCCAAAACTGCATGCAGTACTCGAGGTGTGGCCTCACCAAGCAGTTATACAGAGGGAGTATCACTTCCCTCCTTCTGGAGGTGATCCCCCTAGCGATGCATCCCAGCATCCTGTTGGCCTTGGCTGCTGCCCTCCTATAAGTCTCTGAGTTGTTCATCTTGACATCCACCACCACCTCCAGGTCCATATCAGCCATCGAGACTTGTAGCATCCCCACCCCCGGGTGTACACTTGGCCTGGGTTTCTGGCCCCCAGGTGCAGTACCTTGCATTTCCCTGCATTGAACCTCAGCTTCCACTTTCTAGACCATCTTTTCAGAGCCTCCAAGTCCCCCTGTAGGGCCACCCTCCCCTCCTTCCCATCCACCACCGCCCCCAGTTTTGAGTCATCTGCAAAGAAACTCATCTCACTCCTGATACCTGTCCTTATGTCAAAGATGTAGGCATTGAACAGGAGGGGCCCAAGGACTGATCCCTGTGGGACCCCACTAATAACCCTCCTTGGGGATGAGACTATCCCGCCAACTACGACCCTCTGGGTCCGGTCCTGGAGCCAATTGCCTATCCATCTGATCATCTGGTTCCCCACCCCATTTCTCCCAGCTTATCCAACAGGCCCATGTGAGGAACAGAGTCAAATGCCTTGCTGAAGTCTAGAAAGAGGACGTCCACTGGTCTACCAAGGTCCAAGGCACTCATCACCCAGTCATAGAACTCCACAAGGTTTGTCTGACACGATTTCCCCGGGACGAATCCATGCTGTCTGTCGTCCAGGCACCCTGACTTTTCCAGGTCCCCCAGCCTCTCATGACAATGCCCTCCATCACCTTGCCCACCACCGTGTCAGGCCTGACGGGCCTGTAGTTCCCTGCCACCTCTGATCCCCTTGTGGATAGGCACTATATATGCCACCTTCCAGTCCTGGGGCACCCACCCTGTCCTCAGAGAGATGGTGAAACGCTCTGCCAGGGGTTTCGCCAGGACATCCAAGTTCCTTCAGCACTCTGGGATGTAATTTATCTGGCCCCTGTGCTTTCTCCATCTTAAGGGACCTGAGGGCTTCCCTCACTCTCTCTGCTGTGATTTCCACTTTTGCTACCTCTTCTCCCTGCTTAGCCTTCCCCCCTCCTGCCAGTGATGCCTCCCCCTCTCCCCAGACCCACCAGTGGTGGGGTCCCCACTCCTCAGTATCACTGTCTCCTCCATGTATGATGCAGCACCCCCATTTTCCTTGGTGAAAACTGAGGTGAAGTACTCATTTAGTACCTCAGCCTGCTCCCCGGGTCTTGTGCCCATCTCTCCCTGTTTTAATCCTGCTAATCTGCCTCTTCACCCTTCATTTTTCCCCAATGTATCTAAAGAACCCTTGTTCCCTCTCCTAATTTCCCTGGCCAGGTTCTGCTCCTTCCTTGCCTTAGCCGCCCTCACCACCCTAGTGGCCCTTCTAGCCATCAGCTCGCACTCCCCTTGATCCCTTTCACTCCTTGAGCACTTGAATTGCCTATAGGCTGCCTTCTTTCCCCGCACCACCTCCTGGACTTCCATGGTCCACCAGCAGGGTTGTCAGGCCCTACCGTATTTTCATCTTATTCTTGTACAGGTCCTTGTCAAAGAGGCAGAGATCAAGCTTTTCAGCACAGTCAGAACCAAGACTTTGTGAGCTGAATAGCATAACTTTGGTTTTTTTACCATTCAGGACCAGTTTGTTATCAAGAATCCAGTTTTGCAGTGATAGGAGGTCTCTACCTAATTGCTCATTTAGTTGTGTTGCATTTGGGGCAGCCCTGTACAGTACTGCATTGTCTGCATAGAATATAATTTTGGCTCCTCCAGTGTGCTGTGGGAGATCATTTATGAATAGCAAAAATAGCAGCGGCCCAAGGATTGATCCTTGTGGGACCCCATCCAGAATGGGCCTCTGGTCAGACAAAGCTCCTCGCCACTTCACTATTTGAGATCTTCCCTCCAGATAATTGGTGAACCACCATAGCGTGAGATTATCTAGGTCCAGGGATGCCAATATTTCAACTAGTAGTTGGTGGCAGACCATATTGAATGCTTTTGTGAGATCTATAAAGACCCCACCTACTAGAAGCCCTCTATCTCCAGAGTTTAAAATATCAGTGGTCAGGCTGACAAGAGCAGTGTTGGTTCCATGGTGCTTTCTGAAACCATGCTGTTCAGGCATCAATATTTCATATCTCTCCAAATAGTTTTGTTCCTGGTTATAGATAAGCCTTTCCAAGATCTTGTTTAGTGCAGGTGGAACTGATATTGGTTTATAGTTTTCTACCATTTCTCAGCCCCCCCCCCCCCATGCACTGGAGTGGCCAGGGTAACTTCCTATAAGGAGGGTAACTTCCCTTCCAGAAATGATCTATTGAATAGCCAAGTGATAGGGGAGGTGATGACCGGGGCAGCTAACCTTAGTAGCTTGGGCTCAAGCTTATCATAGCCTGCGGATCCTGTCTTATTAATCCTCAGCAGGAGCTTTAGAACATCAGAACGTGTGATGAGTTTAAGATGAAACTTTGGTCATTGGGAGGGGGCTTCATTTTTTTTTCAAATGAGGGGTGTTAGTTGGGGGGTTCTGTATTTGCCTAGAACAGAAAAGAAGGCATTTATCTCTCTGGCAGATTCAGTTGGATCCATGTGGAGTGACCCACTAGACACTAAGTCCACTTTTGCTGAAGAGGCTTCCCTTTAGGAGGGTATTGATATTGGCCCCGAATTTTCTAGAGTCAGGCATGCTTGCAGTTTGTAGGTCTCTCATGCACCTTTTTTAGCTGATTTAAGTTCACTTTTACATATGTTCCTCAGGGTTCTAAATTTCACCCAATCCTCAGTTAGGTTAGTGGATTTATAGGTACGCCAGACCTTTTCTCTTTGTCTCATGACGGATCTTAGATCCCTGGTTAGCCATTTGGCATTCTGACCCTTTACCCTTCTTTGCTTGTAAGGGGCATGCTTATTGGCAGTAGAGGAGAAGTAGTGTATAAAGATATCAAGGACATCATCTAACATATGTGCACATTTTATGTGGCTCCAATTCACTTCTGCCAGTGTCCTGAGGAAGAAGACCTGGTCAAAGTGGGAGAAGTCCTTAGTCAAAAAAGTTTGGGGGGAAAGGGAGGGGAAGTCATTTTTCCATATCACAAATGTCAGGACGTGGTCACTAAGTGAGTCACTAAACATCCCAGCCAGCTTAACTCTATCTGGCCAGGATACAAGGATCCAGTCCAGCACAGAGTGGTTGTCAGTTCTCATATTTAGTCATGTTGGAGCTTGAATTACCTGAGTCAAGTGGAGGTCCATCAGGGTGGACTCAATAACAGAGTTTGTTGGGGTACCCCAGTGGATGTTAAAATCCCCCAAGATAATCTTTTCCAGTGGACACAGGCCCTGTACAGCCTTCATAAGTGCCTTAAAGGCAGCAGGGGCATCTTTTGGGCGGTTGTAAGCACAACCAATAATCAGGGATTTGGCATCACCAAACGTTAATTGTACAAACAGAGCTTCACAGTAGGAGCTGTCGGAGGTCCCAGGTGTAAATGGTTTGATGTCAACTGATGATTTTAAGTATAGGGCAACCCACTCTCCCTTTTTATTGACTCTGTCAGCACATAGCATCGTACTGCCAGGGAGTTCAACTTCATGCCCTACTACACCAGGTTTGAGCCATGTCTCAGAAACTGCCAACACATCAGGGGAGTATGTATCCACCCATGCCTCAATGTTATGCATTTGTAAGCACCAAAAATCACTCACCAGTGGTGGTTTTCCAGATGAATCTCTTCTCTCTCTCTTTCTTCTTAAGTACAAATGAACGTACACTAGCAGTAATTATCTGGTTGATATTTTCTCTCATTTCTTTTTCCTACAGCTTTCTGATCTCGAGATTGTCACCAAGCCCTGTAGTTTTTAGCTTCCAAAAATTCTGCTATTTCGACATCATAGTTTAGGATATCACATATTTGATTTTGGCTGCATAATGATGTGCTGAAACAACTGTTTTTGTCTCTCATTCTTATTGCCCCAGACTGTTAAAACCCTAATGTTCACTCCTACTCAAGGGTCTGTTTTTATGACATCTCCTCTTACTGCCACCTAGCTTATTTAGCTATTTTCCCTGTCTAAAATGATTGCACCTTCACGTTTTCTACCTTTAATCCTCCTCCTCCACCTATTAGCCTCTTTTCCTATCTATCTTTACCTTCCCTGTTGCCCAGCAGAAGGCCAGTTGGCACCGCAGCTTGATAGTGTCCATTTCTGGGCTGACTCTGGGCACCTAGCTTACAGGGGAACTATGAGCTCTGGGACCCCAATGATTACCATCCACCCACGTACCCACAGCTTGGTCACAGACCTTATTTACTACCCTTTAGCTCTCTGTGCTTGACACTGCTGCCTCTTGCTTTTCTACCACCCTCATCAACCAGATACATAAGACATGAGGACTCCAATATGCTAAAGCAACTATACAAAAACTGGAGGCTAACTGTCAAACACTGCTCCTGCTCCTCCCCTTGGGCTCCATTCACCCTAACCCAGGGACCGCATCCGCTGATCCCACCCTGAATCCCCCAACTGACCATGACAAAAAATGTATCAGCATTGCCTACCTTAACAGTCAAAGTCTCCTAACTAAGAAAACTGCCCTCGAAGTCTGGGTTGAATACAACAATTTTGACATTATTGCCCTCTCAGAGACCTGGTTAACCCCTAAAATTTCCTCTAATGAAATCATGCTAAAAGGCTATTCTTTAATTAGGAAGGATAGACAGAAAAAAGAGGAGGCGGCTGCCTGTTCTTTATTTCATAGAATCTCTCATGCACCAAACTTAACCTGCAATATGATATTTCCATGTTTGAATCCCTCTCCATTAATCTAATCATAGGGAAAAACAAAATTTTAACCATCACTTCTGTCTACCTACCCCAGGAACACCTTTTGTGGAGCTTGAATCCCTTCTCTCAAACAGGTCTTCTTTCCCAAGCAATAGAGAATGGATCATTTTAGGGGATTTTAATCTAAACTGGGACAGCACCCAGTCTGACTGCACCAAAGAACTTCTGGCCAGCTCTAGGCTGCACTAGATAATATCCACACCCACAAGAGCAAATTATAAGACAGGAAACAGCTTTACCATTGACTGGATCATAACTTCAAATCCAACTAGAATGACAGCCTCATGTGTTCTCCCTGACTCCATTAGTGACCATTGTGCTATATTCTGTCATTGGTCTGCCAGAGTTCCTAAATATGCTCCTAACTACATCTTTACTAGATAATTAAAAAAACAAACATAGAAGAACTCTCTCATGCATTCAAATCAGCTGACTGGTCCTTCACGTTAGATATAAAAAACATAGACTTCACCCTAGATAATTTCACCAAAGCATTTAACGGCATTTACAACTCACTCACTCCCTTAAAGAAGATCAGAGTCCATGGATAATCCAATGAGTGGCTCACACCAGACCTTCTAAAACTTATGCATACTAGAGACAAGGTGTGAGCCAGACACAGGAAACCTCCCTACCCTGGTCTCCTCCAAGAGTATAAAAAACTCCACAACAGATACAAGTCAGTGGTTCGTACTGCAAAAATTAACCGCCTAAAGAACAGTGAGTTATACAGCAGCACAAAGTCCAAACAACTCTGGGGGACATTAAACTCTCTATTGGAGAAAGACAAAAAGTGTGAGCAGATTACACTTCTGGCAGAAAGGAAATTAACAAACGACACAACAAGCATGGCTAACTTGTCCAATTCATTTTTTTTAGGGACTTTGACAAGTACAAGACCCCCCTCTTCTCTGCTCAGCCCTCCATCATCATCATCTGGATGTCATCCATTTTGTTCCCTAGACTCCTGGCATTCATAAATATCACTGCCTACATCCCATATTTCCTACTTCCTTAGGCCATACCAGTTCCCTCTCCATTCTCTGAATGCCCCACTGACTTCCCCCCTTCTTTTTCTCCCCTTCCCTCGTATCCTATCACCAATATGTTCACCATACCCCTCACTCCCTCCCCTCATTCCCTTTTTGCTTACTGTTTGCTCTCCTTGGAGGAAGGCCTTTTTGCCTCTTCCTATTGTGAACCCTGGGTTCCTTGCCTCCAGGTAGTTCCCATATACAGTTTCAATTTAGGCTGTCCCTGATGTACTCATCTAACCTATCACATCGCACCCTGGCTCCCCCTGCTGAGATGTAGCCTGTCTGGCAAGTACAGGGATTTCTCATCCTAGACTCTTCTCCACTCCCCACACAACCAAAGTCCTCTTCCTCCTTGCACCAGTCCCTTAGCCACTGGTTGAACATGGAGATCCAGATGCTCTTAGCCAAGCTGGCCCTGGGTACCAATAGCATCTCCAAAAATGACACCAGTCTTGGCACTTCCTTAATTTTTCTCCCAAAGATCCCTAAATCTACTTTGCACCTCCCTTACCTCACATTCTTCCAGGTTATTTGTGTCCAAGTGGAGGATCACATCAGGTTTACCCATTCTCCCTGCACTAGCAAATGCATCACAAGTATAATCCTTTCAGCTGTCATAACTGGGAGTCACACAACACTCCTTCTGTGTGATCCCCCTCTCCCCACTGACAATCTTCCAGTCTCTGGTTGGTGGGAGATGAGAACATGATGAACCAATGATCTCCGCCCCCAATCTAAATGTATGTACTATATTTAGGCATTGCTAGAGAGTGCAGTCAAGACAACCAATGCAGCCCCACTAACACTGGTTATAGCCATTTAATCCTCTTTTAAATCATTTCCCCAGGATTGTTCGAATATAAAATGAGGAAGGAGGCTTTGCAACCCTGGGATTCCAGTGAAATGATGCTACTGACTCCTAGTAATTATCTGCAGTACAGTATGTAATAATGATAGCTGTGGGTTCTTTCTTCTTCACAAAGCTAAGGAGTCTTGCACATGATGTTCATGTCTTTAGGGGACAATTACGTGGGACTGTCCTGCTCATTGTTGGGAAGGCTTCTCACTGGTTACCATTCTAATAGCTGGGCTAGGTAAATTTCAGAGACCATTGGACAGGCAAGCTTAGCAGGAGATGGTGGAAGCAAGAAGGAAATCAAGGGACATGAGAAAGTAAATCACAAGGACAGGTAGAGTGAAGCATGTAACTCTGTAAGTCTATGGTTCATGGTACACAGCATTTAATGGAAAAGGAACAATATTAGATGTGTATGAACTACCACCTCCTCTGAAACTGTCCCACAAGTGACCTGATGAGAGATCATAAGCAAGGCCACTGATTTTTCCATTTTTAATGGAAAACTCAGTAAAATTCTAGAATTTGGACTGCTGCACATCAGTAAAAACAAATAATTTAATGGAAATTGACATTTTAAACCAGATCAGAAAATCTACAAAACTTGTATTTTTTCTTATATTTGCCTCCTGTACTATGTTCAATTTGCTTCATTTAATTCTCTGTATATTAAGCATGCTTTTATTATGATTATTAATAAACATACTAAAAAAATGACTGTGGGATCCTGGTAAAATCCTGAAATTAGAATTACAATCACTGGTGCAATTCCCAGAATTTCAACTCATGAAAATATAATTTAATTATTTTAATCACCGTAAAATAGTGGCCTTGGTCATAAGTACTGTTAGGTTTAAAATGACTGATTGCTAGCAACTATATCAAACTCATCCACCCCTCTAGTCTGATACATTTTGTTGTGTGATTTACTGTACGTGTACGCTATGTCTAATCATTGATCTGCCAACATGCTGTGCATGAGAATGCCCATGTAAAACACTGTATGGGTCAGAAGCATCAAACGGTAGAACACATTACAACAATTGTAGAAGAACTCAAATACAAGTTACTTTGGCTACGAAGCTGAAAACGTTCTTAAAATAGTATAGTGGAAAGTTATTTAGTGATATAACATGAGAAAAATGAAGCAAAACAAGACATACTTGAACTGAAAAGAAAACAGATCATTGCCTTTCCCTTGTGCTGACTCATACATGTGCTGGTCAGGGCACAGAAAGCAGAGGCTGCAGCCAAGTAAGCACTAATTTTTGGCTCCAGAGTATCTGTTCTAGCCAATTTAAAGTCAAATGTTAACTTTTTTTCAGTTACTAACAGCTTTGAAACAGAGCTGCTAGTTTCAATGGTTTGTGTGGAGCATAATAACCACTGTTGTCACTTTTGGAGTTTCCCTGAAAAATTAGTGCATAAAGCAGTCCCTACCATTTTAGGCACCCTACATTTCGCATTCTGTGATTAACTGGTGAGGTCTGCACAGGAAACATCACTTGGAAAGATTTGATATTAAACGAATCATTAAAGGTTTTATGATTCCTGAGTTATTAAAATCTAAAAGTTAACTTCAGCTTAACTTCCTGGTTGTACCATAGCAAAGCAGTCAATGGGAAACACACAGAACAGAATTTGATGGCAGATAAGGACCGCTTGGCTCACCTAGTCTGCCCATTTCCCTACATAATGGATAAGCTGCAGATCCTAGTTAACCAACAGCGTACTTCCTCCTACCCCCTACTGGAATTGCTTTTATGTCTGTCCCATGCATTCTTGAATTCCCCCACTGTTTTTGACTCCACAACCTCCTCAGGAAGGCTGTTCCATGCATCCACAACCCCCTCTGTGAAAAAATACTTTCTCACATTACCTCTGAACCATCCCCCCTCTATCTTCAAATTGTGCCCCCTTGTTCTTGCACATCTCTTTTTCTGAAAGATGCTACCCTCTTGGACTTTGTTGACTCTCTTGAGGTACTTGAAAGTTTCTATCATGTCCCACCTCTTCCTCCTTTCCTCGAGGGTATACATATTAAGCTCCTTTAGTCTCTCTTCAAATGTTCTGCACCATTTTGGTTGCCCTGCTTGGGACAGCCTCCACCCTGTCTATGTGTTTGCAGAGATGGGGTCTCCAGAACTGCACGTAGTACTCCAGATGGGATTTCAACAACTCTCTGTACAGAGGGATAACAACTTCCTGTTTTCTACTGGTGATGCCTCTGCCTACGCATCCCAGTATCCCCCCAGCCCTCCTTACTGCCTTCTCACATTGCTTGCCCACCTTTAGGTCATTTGATATAATTACCCCCAGGTCCCTTTCCATTTTTGTTGTTGTCAGTATCTCAGCCCCCATTGTGTACTCTTCCCCTGGGTTTTTGTTTCCCAGGTGCATTACTTGCACTTATTTGCATTGAATCTAAAGTGCCATATATTTGACCATTCCTCCAACCTTGCTAAGTCCCTTCTCATCCTTTCCACCCCACCTTGTGCATCAACCCTGTTGCAGATCTTTGTATCATCTGCAAAGAGAGATACTTTTCCTTTTCCAGTCCCTCTGCAATGTCACTTATAAAGACATTAAAAAGGACCGAACCCAGTACTGAACCCTGTGGTACCCCACTAGCAACCCCCTTTTCTTCACTGTGGACTCCATTTACTATTACCCTCTGCATCCTGTTGTTCAGCCAATGTTTTATCCAGGATACCACCCTGGGACCCACTCCCAGGCTGGCTAATTTGTTTATTAGTCTTTTGTGTGGGACTGTGTCAAATGCCTTGCTAAATTCTAGGTAGGCCATGTCCACAGCCCCTCCCTGGTCTACTACTTTGGTCACCCAGTCAAAGAAATCAATTAGATTTGTCTGACATGACCTTCCCACTGTGAATCCATGCTGAATTGGGTCCTGTGCCCCACTGACCTCTAGGTACTCAACAATTCTCTCCTTCAGAAGTGATTCCATCATTTTCCCTACTACTGAGGTCAAACTGACGGGTCTGTAGTTTCCTGCCTCTGTCTTGCTCCCACTTTTGTGAAGGGGAATCACATCCACCCTCCTCTAGTCCTCAGGTACCACATCATCCTCCCATGATTTGTTAAAAAGAGTAGTCAATGGTGTTACTAGTTCTCCCCTTAGTTATTTTAGAATTCTGGGGTGAATCCCATCAGGTCCCATTGCTTTGTCCACTTTCAGTTTTAGGAGTTCTTTCAGAACCCTTTCTTCTGTGAAAGGACTGATATCGATCCCCTATCCAGAGTGCTTCTGTTGACTGGATTAGGTACCTCCCCTCCTCTTCCTTTGTGAATACTGAGCAGAAGTATTTGTTCAGTATCCTGATTTTCACTGTCCTCTCTGCCCACCACCCTCCTCTTTATTCAGCCTCAGTATACCTCCCTTTTCTTTTCTTCCCTAATGTACCTATAAAGGTTTTATCCCCCTTCTTAACCGAGTTGGCTATCTTTTCCTCAGTTTGGGCCTTTGCTATTCTGACTGCCTTCCCTGCTTCCTTCTGCTTTAATTGGCACAGTTCTCTGTCCTGCTCCTTCTGTGTTTCCTTATACTTCCTGAATGCTATCTTTTTCTCCCTAACCTTCCTCGTCACCTCTTTTGAGAACCATAGTGTTTTTTTCTTTCATTTTGATTTGTTTATTTGCTACACATAAAGACTTGTTGCCTCAGTAATGGCAGTTTTGATGTTTCCCCACTGTTACTCCACACCTCCTTCTTGCCTGTTTGCTAGTGCTTTTCTGAGTCACTCTCCCATTTTGACAAAATCAGCCCTCCTGAAGTCCTGTACCTTCACTTTTGTATAGCTTGACTTTACAGCTGAGTTTATCGTGAACCACGCTGTTTGGTGGTCACTTGTTTCCAGATGGCTACCCACTTCTAGATCTGTGATCCTCTCTCCATCCTCATTTGAGAGTACCAGGTCTAAGATTGTTCCCTCCCAAGTGGGTTCCAACACTAGCTGTCAGAGGCATGCCCCCTGTAGGGCATCGAGAATGGCCCTGCTCTTGGATGTGGCTGCAGCAAAGGTGCTCCAGCTAACATCTGGCATATTCAGGTCCCCTGTCAGCAATATCTCCCCTTTCTCTGCCATCCTAAGGATGCCTTCTATCATTTCCTTGTCCATTTCCTCCCCCTGAGATGGGGGTCTGTATACAATACCTATGTGGATTGTGGTGCCATTTCCAGTCTCCAGGGTGACCCACACAGCCTCCTCTCCTCCCTGTTTATCCTTTAGTTCCATTGTTTTAATCCCTTCCCTTACATAGAGAGCTACTCCTCCTCCTCCTCCTCTTCTACCCTCCCTGTCCCTCCTGTAGATTGTGTACCCTGGTATGTTGACATCCCAGCCATGATTCTCTGTGTACCATGTTTCTGTGACTGCCACGATATCCAGGCATCCCTCTTCCATCAAGGCCACCAGTTCAGGGAGCTTGTTACCTAGAATATGGGCAATAGTACTCATTACCTTCCATTTTTTGATGGCCTTACCCCTTTTTGCCCCATATCTGTCCTTACTGCCTTCGTCTTTTTCTCCATTTACCCCTGCCCTTCTCCCTATTGACTTCTCTATCTTGATGTTTAACTCACTAACTACCCTGATTTTCGGGAGGGAGTTTTGATTTCCCTTCTCCTTTTCAGTGCCTCCCATCTTGGCTAGTTTAAATACTTTCCAATGAACCATTTAAACCTATCACCTAGAATCCTGGTTCCTCTCCTGGACAGATGCAGACCATGGCGCCAGTATAGGTCTACACCCCTCCAGGTGGACCCCCAGTCCCCAGTGAAGCCAAAACCCTGATCTCTGCACCAGTTTTCCAACCACTGATTGAATTCCATGGTGTGGAGCACCCTAGCCTCACCCATATCATAGACAGGCAGCACCTCTGAAAAGGTTACCCTGCATGCTATTTGTCTAAGGCCCCTCCCCAACTTCAAAAACTCCTCCTGCACTGCTCTGATCCCTTTCCCATCCAGGTAATTTGTCCCTAGGTGGACAATGACATCCAGTTCCCTCCCCCATGCAGCTGCTCCTGCGATCCTGAGGATTTGCTCCCTGTCCCTCCAAGCCATGGTGCTAGGTAGGCACCTTACTTCCCTCTCCTCCCTCCCCCAGTTCTACCCTCCTAACAATGGAGTCCCCCACCAGGAGTTGTTTCCTTCCCCTGTGGGGTCCCATGCCACCCTCCTGTGGGTCTCCTTTGTAGAGATTCCCAGCATCCTCCTTGGTCTCCATTGTGGGTGCCTCCATAGAGGAACCACACTCTGCCAGAATGGCATATGAATTGGGGAGAGGTACAACTGGAGGGATGCACCTCTGTTCCACCACCCTCACCCTCCCTGAGCCCACTGTGGTCCAATCACTCCTCTTTCTTTGCAACCTCTGAGGCAGTGGCGGTGACCCTGGTGGTCCCTGGGTGGGAAAGGAGGTCCATGAATCCTCGCCAACTTAGCCTAGAGATGAGCAACCTCCTCCCTCAGCCCAGAAAGGTGCCTGCAGATGGGACAACACAGCATCCTCCAGAACGTCTCTCAGAAGACTGCTGCTCCACAGCCACTGCATTGCATCATTCCCAGCATGTCTTATTTGTTGTCCCTTAACTGTTGTTTTGTATACTTACTCTTTCCTCTCTCTCTTTATTTTATTTTTTTTATATATAATTTTTTTCTCCCTACTTTTCTACTGCCTCTGTGCTCTTAAAGCTCCTGATATTCCTGTTCTGGGACAGTAAGTTCCTATATTCCTCAGTAGTCTCCTTCTTACTTGCTCAGAGTTAGACCTCCAGCAGCTGGGGGGGGTATGGAGAGTTACTCTTTTTCTTCTAGGATGGCGAGTCTTTTGTGCCTCTGTGATCACTCCGTTCCTGCTCCCAAACAGGAAGCTCCTGTTGTCAGTCAAATTTTGTGCCTATAAAAGTAGAACCAGCTAAGAGTGGGGAGGAGGTGGAAAGGAGGGATGAAGGGCAATATAGTCCCAGTAAAGTTCTAACAGCAGCTCTTTCTTCTTGCTGTTCTCTGCCACAAGCTATCTAGGTCAGTTTTTAAATGCAAACACCTGGCTTCCTTCTCTCTCTAAGCCACTAGTTCTAACAGCAGCTCCTTCCTCTTGCTGATCTCCCCGGGCACCCGAACCATGCTATAGGCAAGGGAGGGCACAATAATCCATCTGCACTTTATTTTCAAAATGTTAATAATTTTGTTCATGAGAAATGGATATACCATTGAATCAGGGACACATTTACAATGCTTTCCAGTTGTAGCACCATCTGGTTACAACTTGAAAAAGGTACAGTTTATATATTATAGCTTGAGTATAAACACAGGTTATTAACAGTTTCATCATATTTAACACTCCACTTTTCTTTCACCTGGAGAGAGGCACTCCGTTCCCACTGCTCCACCATATCCATAAATATAGTTAGGCAGATGAACCCCATCATATCAAGCATACAGTGTAGTAGGTCATTACACTGTGCAGTCACAGTGTAAATGTGCAGGGCTTCCTAAAGCTCTACATACTTGACTCATCAGCATTGTTGGCTCTTGCTCCTGTGCATGCTTTTGGAGGAGGAAAAGCTTCAGCTAAAGATGCCAGAGTTAGACAGTAAGCAGATTAGCTAGCTATCACAGACTGATAGTCACTCCAACCAGGGGAGGGCACCCATCCAGGGCATATGGCTGCTTCCATGGAAGTGGGGGCAGCTGCCTTGCCCATAGCATAGTTCGGGTGCCCAGGGAGAAAAAGCAGAAAATGTCCAGGAGCCGACGGGGTCCATGATGACCTGACATATTCGAATTGGAGTGCGAGTCCCTCTGAGGGGAGGGCCAGAGCAACCCATCAGCTCCACAGAGGAGCCATAAAGAATACATTATTAAAAAAAGAAGAAAACAGTCCAGCAATGACTTCTGCCACCACCCTCCACCTCCCCAGCACCCACCCACTCCTATATTTACCTATCCAGTCCAGCGCTGCTCCTTCTTGAACATCATATGAACATACAAACATATGAATATATGAAAATTGCCAGCAGCAAAAGACCATCATGGTCTAGCTAGGCTGCTCATGAATGCCTCTAGCTCCCTATTCAGCAGTTGCCCCAGCCCCCTCCCCTTACCTCCCTCTATCCTCCCCTTTACCCTGCCCCATTCCTTCTTGAAGCATTCCACTTTGGTACATGCCACCACTTCAGTTGGTAGTGCATTCCACTTTGCCACCACCCTCTCCATAAAGAAATGCCTCCTCACCTCCCTCCTGAATCTACCCCTCTCCAATCTCATGTCATGGCCTCTAGTGTCTCTCCCCACCCTTCTCCTGAACAGACCATCTGTGTCCATTTTGATTATCCCTTTCATGTATTTGAAGGTCTCAATCATATCCCCCATCCCTCCTCTCCTCCAGTGTGTACATGTTTAACTCTCTTAATTGGACCTCATATGGCAATTCCCCCAGGCCCTGAATCATCTTTGTTGCCCTACGCTGCAGCCCTTCCAGCAGCCTAATGTTCCTTTGTAGGTATGGGTGCCAGTACTGCATGCAGTATTCCAGGTGGGGTCTAACCAACGATCTATACGACGGTAGAATAATCTCCCTTCTTCTCGAGGTAATGCCCCTTGCAATGCACCCCAGCATTTTGTTGGCCATTGCTGCTGCTTTTCTGCATTGTGTGGAATTGTTCATTGCTCCTGTGATGAGCACCCCCAGATCCTTCTCTTCTTCTGTTACCTCCATCTGCACTCCACCCAGATGGTAGCTTCTCCTCATATGTTTTGCTCAAAAGTGTAGCACCTTGCATTTTTTTGTATTGAACCCCAGCTGCCATCTGTCAGGCCATGCCTCCAGTCTTGCTAGATCCTCCTGTAGCCCTCACCAACCCCCACCCCCCGGTTGTCACCACCGCTCCCATCTTGGTGTCATCTGCAAATAGGCTGATTTTGCTACTGATGCCCTCCTAGATGTCTGCAATAAATATGCCAAACAGCACTGGGCCCAAAACTGAACCCTGTGGAATACCACTTGTCACAAGCTTAGGGAATGAGTATTCTCCACCTACCACCACCCTCTGCTGCCTGTCTTTTAGCCAGTTCTCCACCCACCCCACCAGTTTTGCTCCCACCCTTGTGCCCTGTAGCTTGATTCCAAGTCTCCCATGTGGTACTGAATCAAAGGCCTTCTGAAGTCCAGGTACAGGACATTCACTGCATGGTCCCTGTCAATTTGATTAGTCACCCAGTCATAGTATTCCACCAGGCTGGTCTGACATGACCTGCCCTTGACAAAGCCATGCTCCCTCCCGTCCCACACCCTGTTCACCTCCAGTAGTGCCACTAGCCTATCCTTTAGGATGGTCTCCATTAGCTTCCCCACTATGGACATTAGACTTACTGGCCTACAGTTCCCCGGTTTGTCCTTGGGTCCACTCTTGTGGAGGGGAACCACCTGAGCCAATCTCCAGTCCTGCGGTATGCATCCTGGTCTAGAGATGAATTAAATAAGTCTGCCAAGGGTTCTGCCAGGCCCTCTGCTAGCTCCTTCAGCACTCTCAGATGTACTTCATCCAGTCCCAGAGCATTGTCTACTCACAATACCCTTAACCCTCCAGCACCCTCCATACTGTGATTTCACCATCCATCACCCCCCCCATCTGTTTCTATCCTCCCTTCTACTATGGGTAGTGTCCCTTCCTTTTATTTCATAAAGACCGAACAGAAGTAGTCATTGAGCACTTCTGCCTTTTCACCTCCTTTTTCCACCCATCCCCACTCCTTAATTCTTACAATTTGGACCTTATAGCTTCTTTTCTCCTGGATGTACCTAAAGAAGTCTTCCTCCCCTTTTTGTATGCCTTGCACCAGTCTGAGTTCCCTTGCTGTCTTGGCTTCTCTTACCCCGGTCACTTCCTTCACTTCTTTCAGGTCCCTATCATTCTCCCTCCCCAATTTTCTGTATCTCCTGTAAGCTTCCCTTTTCTTCCTCACCCTGTCTAGCACCCTTTACTTATCCAGCTGGGTTTCTTCCCCCTAGCCTTCTTAGTCTGGGCCCCTGCTGCAAGTTTCTGTTGCCTCCACTATCCCCGGTCTTATCAGTTCCCACCTTTGCTGGGCTTCTTCTGAGCTGCACTGGGAAGTGACTGGAAACAAGGTAAGTTTGATTAATGGCTTTTTAATGTGTTTCGAACTTCTGCTCATAACTTTGTAATGTCCTAATATTTTTACCCCACATTCTCAACATGGCCTTTTTTAACCCCACTTCATGAGCCAGGTAGGCAAAATGTTGTAAATTGCCCCAAAACATGTTTTCGTAGTGGCTCTGCAAAATCACATTTTGGGCAGGATTTAAAAATATTTCACATGTCTTGATTATAAGGTGGGGAAATGAAAAGGCTGCTGAACATTTGTTGTCAGTCTCAAAACACAAAAAAATTATGAAGCATCATTGAAATTCTTCTATGTTTACTCATAACTTTACTATTTCTCTGGATTTTGACCCCAAATTTTCAACATAGCCTTGCTTTTTCCCCACCTTATGAACAAGGCAAATGTAATTTTTCAAATCCCCTCCAAAATTGTTTTCACAGTTGCGCCACAAAATCACCTTTTAGACAGGATTTAAAAATTCCACTTGCCTTTATCACAGGATGTGGTAATATAATGACTATGTTGAAAATCTCAATTTGAAATCTTAGAAAACAATAACGTTTTGAAACAGCATTGAAATTCTTCAATATTTTCTCATAACTTTGCTATTTTTCTAGATTTTGTTACCACATTTTAGATGTGGCCTTTTGTTTACCCCACCTCATAATCAAGGCAGGTGTAATTTTTCAAATCCCCTCTAAAACATGTTTTTGCAGTCACTCCATGAAATCACCTTTTGGACAGGATTTTAAAAATTACACTTGACTGGATCATAAGGTGTGGTTATAATAAGACTATGTTATTTATTTATTTATTTCATAATTTAGATTTACAACCTTAGGCTGCCAGCAAAATTAGAGTGTGTAGGAATTTTGGACTGGTATATCAAAGGTTAAAAATGGGGGGTCAAAATCTCAAAACGCAACAAAGTTATGAGGAAACATTAAACTTCTTCAATGTTTACTCTTAGTTATGCTATTTTACCAGACTGTGACCCCACATTTTCAACATTTGCCATTTTTATACCACACATCATGAACACGATGTGTCATTTTCAAACATGACATCTCGTTTTTCAAATCCTGCCCAAATTATTTTTTCACACTTGTGCCACAAAATTACATTTTGGACAGAATTTCATAAATGAGATGAGTCATGTTCATCTAGTGGTATAATGAAAAGACTTTGCTGCACATTTGAGGTCAAAAGTGGAAAACAGTTATGAACAAACATTGACATTTTTCAGCATTTACTCATAACTGCAATATTTTTACTTTTTAACTCACAATTTCAACATACACATGCTTTTTACCCCCATCAAATGAACATGGCAGGTGTCATCATCAAATCTCCCTCTAAAACTAGTTTTCACAATCGTTCCACAAAACAGTGTTTTGGGTTGTATTTCATAAATGACACCTGTCATGTTCATATGCTTCGGCAAAAAAAAAAATTGGGGGGGAAAATTCAAGATCACAGTCTAAGAAAATGATAGAATTACATATGAACCTTTCCTTTTTCCAATCATGAAAATTTTACTATTATAACTCATGTTATTAATTTGTTAATTATCACTTCTGCACTATCAATGACAAACACCTACACAGCAAATACAAGCAAACAAACATTTGGCATTGACAAATGCTTGTTTGAATGCATTTCTCAAGTACTCCTTGCTGAGCAGAGTTTCTGTGCTGCTGACTGCAGTGGCTCCAGTATTGTTCACTGTTGGGGGGGAGGTGTCCAGGGTTGCCACCTGCAGCTGACTTTCAGGCAGGGTTTTTGTGTTGCTGCCCATGGTGGTTCCACTACTGTCCACTGACTTATGCTTCTGAATTGCCACCTGTGATAATTCCAGTACTGGTAGCCAAGCAAAGTTACCATGTTCCATCTATAGCAGCTCCAGTAGTAGCCACCATGTAGAGTTTTTGTGTTCCCACCCATGGTGGTGCCACTACTGGCTGCATAGTGGGGTTCCCCTGTTTCTGCCCTCAGTGGTTCCAGTACTCACTGCTTGGTGAGGGTTTAAGTGAAAAATGTTGACCCTCTTTAGGCCTAGTTGCTCCCAATGGAGGGTAGAGAGTAACAAGGAAGACTGTTGGGCTCCAAAGACAAAGAGAGACTCACACTCAAAGAAGGAATATCTCTCATCCCCTCCCCCCAATTCTATAGATGAACCAGCTCTACAGACTGTCCAAAGGTTCTCTGTGACCTGAACATGTTTTAACTCTTGGAATGGCTGTTTATGGGTTCTCTGGTTGTGATGCAGCCGGTTGTGATGCAGCCCATGAGTGTGTCCGTGTGTGTGTGTGTGTGTGTGTGTGTGTGTGTGTGTGTGTGTTGTGGCTAGTGAGTGTGCCTCAAAATACCCCCTGGTGTCCAAATACAGAATGCAAATATAGAGTGGGGACCCAGCCTGCCAATGGGTGCCAGCAGTGGAGTGCAAGTAAAAAACAAAACATGTACAGTGTATGAGTATGTATGATTGTCTGCAATTGTGTGCATTTACTAATGGTTCATACTAAGGTGATAGAGACATAGGAAGACATATTTGTCTATTGAGACAGTCTCCCTGCTATCTTAGCACATTTTTCTATGGTTGTGTTATCCATACCCCTTCCTATCAATTTTTAAAGGAGTTTAGGGGTAGGTGCTGCAATAACCTCTTTCAGTAGATAATTCCATTTCCTAACTGACCTTGCTGTGTAAAATTACCTATGTGCAGAGGTACTGAAGGATTTTTGCTCTAACTGAAACATACACCACCTAGTATAGTGTGATTTGGTATTAGCTGTAATGTTGAGGTCAGTCACAGATTCGAGATCATGTAAAATATTGCAAGTGGTTAGTCAATCACCTCTTGTCCTTCTTTTTTCCAGGCTGTAAAGCCTAGGGAGTCTAATCTAGACTCATATGACTGGTGCTCGAGGTGTTAATTTTGTGACTTTGCCCTTTATCCATTTCAGAAGACAAACATCTTTCATGATGTGGGAGACCAGAATTGTGAGGAATAATCAAAGTGGGATCTCACATACTCCTTATATGATGGCACTACTATATTAACAGAATGACTACTGAAGACCTTCCTGATGCAGCTTGTGATTTGCCTGAATCTGCAAGTTGTTTTGTCAGTGTGGAACTGGTTTAAATTCTCTAGTTATCAGTATCCCCAGATCTTTTTCATCCTTGCTCTCTTTATTTAACACTCCATATTGATAGTATTTATTTCTCTTGTTTTTCCTGCTAAAGTGCATGACCGTGCACTTGTCCATATTGAACTGCATGCTGTTTATATTTATTTATTTTGGTAATGGGGAGTTGATACCTATCTATAGCCAGGGGTAATGGTCAGATGTCTCCCAGGACCATCAGCATGGAGAGACACTGACCGCATTGTTAAATTGTTCAGGAAGCAGGAGAAAACATTGACATCCTGGTACACGTGGGGACTAATGATCTCACCAGCTGGTCAATTGTGGAGACCAAGGAACACCTGACCAGGCTGGGTGACAAACCATCATCCATTTCATCTGGCATCTCCTTCTCTGAGATCCTACCAGTCTGGGAGAGGGGGGCAGATGGACAGAAAGTCCGAGAAGGGAGATGGGGAGCTAAACATGTGGCTCAAGGGCTGGTGCCAGGAAAAAGGACACAAATGTGTAGGGAACTGGCAACAGTTTTGGGAGCGAAAGTTCTTTAAATTTGATGGACTGCATCTGACTAAGGAGGGAGTCAGTGCATTGGGACAGAAGTTTGATGTTTTTGCAGAATATTTAAACTAGCAAATGGGAAGAGGGGTGCAGCACCCCATACGTCGAATGGGAAGAACACCCTTCCCCTCTCAGCTAGTGGTCAAACAGGAGTTCAGCATGTTTGCAGCTCATTTGCATCACCAGGTAAGGAAACAGGTCCAGCTCCCCATACAACACACAGGGGAAACACCAGACCTCACCCAACAACTAACACACCGAAATCTGACCAATGGAAAATCATGTGCACAAATGCTCGCTGTCTGGGAAACAAGATCCCAGACTTGCAAGCAATAATGACAGGCTAAACTGGACATGGTAGCAATTAGCGAGACATGGTTTACCAGTAACCACACTTGGGAGACTTCAGAAACTGGCTATGTACTTTTCAGAAGAGACCGAGGTGCAAAAGGAGGGGTGGAGTGGCCCTGTATGTCAATGAAAATATCAAAGCTACAGAAATTCAGAATACACATAAGGAGCCAGAAGAACTGTGGGTCACCCTGGAAACAGGAAATGGGACAGCCATAAGAACTGGGGTTGTCTTACAGGCCCCCAGACCAGGGGAGGACATAGACACATTACTGTTAAAAGATATACAAAACATGACAGCTAAAGGGGAGGTTCTGATAATGGGAGACTTCAACATGCCAGATACAGATTGGTCAATACCAACAGGAACATCTGCCAGAACTAGACACATGGTGGATTCTCTGCAGGGAGGCCTCAAACAACTGGTACAACAACCCACAAGAGACAGGGCTATCCTAGATCTAGTGCTGACTAACAGGGAAAGGAAAACAGATCTCCAGGTAGAAGGTCACCTGGGGGTCAGTGACCATCACATGGTATGGTTCAATTTGACCACTACAACCAAATCATCCCATTTCAAGGCAAAAATATGGGACTTCAGAGGAGCTGACTTTGATAAGATGGCCAACAGAGTTAAGCTAGCCCTGGCAAAAAGAAATGCTGGTGAGGGGGTACAGGCAAAGTGGGCAAGCATAAAGGATGCAATACTTGAAACAACATCCCATTGTGTTAGACAGAAAAGGAAGTGCAAAAGAAGAAGGAAACCACTTTGTTCTCAAAAACAGTAGCAGAAAAGGTCAGAGCCAAAAGGCTGGCCTTCAGGAAATATAAGGGAACACAGTGGGATGAAGATAGGGAGGCATACCAAACTTCCCTAAGGGAAGCAGGGAAGGCAGTAAGGCAGGCAAAGGCACAAACCAAGGAAACACTAGCACAAACAGTAAAAGAAGGTGACAAGACTTTCTATAGATACATTAGTGAAAGGAGAAAGTCTAGAAGGGGTATCGCTAAGATTAAAGGAGATAAGGAGGCATGTGAGGAAGAGGACCATGTAAAAGCATCTATCCTAAATAGATACTTCTGCTCAGTATTTACTGAAGAGAACGTAGGGCAGGGCCCACAGCTCAGCACCATGGACAAAGGTGGGAGAGAGGTGAGCACTAGTCCCTTCACAAAAGAAAGTGTCCTACAAGAGCTCAATAAGCTCAGAGTGGACAAGACAATGGGAGCTGATGGCATACATCCCAGGGTACTAAAGGAGCTAAGGGTGGAACTAGCAGAGCCATTATCAGAACTGTTTAGTGAGTCTCTGAGCACAGGAGCAGTCCCAGAAGACTGGAGAAGGGCTCATGTGATCCCGTTCCACAAGAGTGGTAGCAGGGAGGAAGCAGGGAATTATAGACCAGTCAGTCTTACCTCAGTTGTGGGCAAGATTATGTAGGCACTCCTTAAGGAAAGGATAGTGCAACCTCTGGATCCATAGAAGCACAGAATCCAAGACAGCATGGGTTTACAAAAGGAAGGTCCTGTCAAACTAATCTCATAGATTTCTTTGACTGGGTAACCAGAGTGGTGGGTCAAGGGGGAGCAGTTAATGTCGCCTACCTTGACTTCAGCAAAGCATTCGATACTGTTCCACATAGAAGATTGATTAATAAGCTGGGTAGGCTCTGGGTGAGTCAGACGTTGATCAACTGGGTGGCAAACTGGTTGGCGGGCAGAAAACAGAGAGTGGTGGTAAACAGTATACAGTCAGAAGAGATGCAAGTCACAAGTGGGGTACAGTCCTGGAACCAGTCCTCTTCGAAATCTTCATCAGTGACACTGCAGATGGACTGGAGGGTAAGGTTTGTCTGTTTGCAGATGACACCAAGATCTGCAACAGAGTAAATGATCCAGATGGGGTGAGCAGAATAAGAAGAGATCTGGATAAACTAGCAAAATGGTTGGAAGAGTGGCAACTGGGGTTTAATGCAATGAAGTGCAAGATCATGCACATAGGGAAGAGAAACCCTGAAGCCACCTATAGGCTGGGAGGGGAGTTGCTGGCAGTCACAAGGGAAGAAAGAGACTTGGGAATCATCATCACAGATGACCTGAAATCATCCAAGCAGACCACTAAAGCAGTAGGTAAGGCTAGGGGGATGTTAGGGTGTATTAGTAGGAGTATCACAAGTCAGAAAAGAGAGGTAATAATCCCTCTTTACAAGACACTGGTTAGGCCCCATCTGGAGTACTGCATGCAGTACTGGAGGCCACACCTTCACAAGGACATTAACCAAACTGAGACAGTCCAGAGAAGGGCAACCAATGGTGCAGGGACTACATCAGAAAACATATGAGGACAAATTAATGGAGCTCAATATGTATACCCTAGAGCAAAGGAGGGAGAGAGGTGACATGATTGAAACATTCAAACACCTAAGGGCATCAACAAGGTGAAAGAGTCTAACATGTTTCAATATAAGAAAAATAGCAGGTCAAGAGGACACAGAATGATATCAGAGGGAGGCCGATTAAGGGGTAATGTGAGGAAGTTCTTTTTCACAGAAAGGGTGGTGGATGCATGGAACGGCCTACCTCAGGAAGTGGTGGAGATAAATACAGTGCAGGGCTTCAAACAGGCATGGGATAGGCATAAGGGAGCAATACAGATGAGTATGACTAGATAGGCCATTGACAGAGCAAAGGCCGATGGCACATTTATAATGTAGAAAAAGAAATGGGCAGACTGGATGGGCCTTGCTGTCCTTATCTACCATCAGCTTATATGTTTCTATGTTTCTATGTGTCTAAGTCCTGTTGGAGTGATTTAACTTTATGGAGTACTTGCTTTTCAACCTAATTGACCATCATCCACAAATTTGGACACCTTGTTTATGATGTTACTTTATGTTATTTTATAGCTCCAATATAAAGATACTGAAAAGGGCTGGTCCTAGGACCAAACCCTGTGGGAAACCACTTGTGACACTCATTTCAGGAGAAAAAATTCCACTGGGTTCCATTGCTACTGTAAGCCTGTTCCTTATTTACCCATGTAGGTTTTATGCTAAAGTTTAGAGGTAACATTTTTTTTTTTTTTTTTTTTTTTTTGAGTACGATGTCATTGGAGACTGTATTGAATACTTGCAAAAGTCTAAGTAATAGACACCAGCCAGTGGCCCCTTGTCCAGTAATGTACTGTTGGGTTCATAAAATACCAATACATTAGATAGACACAATCTACCCTTTTTGAAACTAGTGCTGTGTACTGTCTATTAACCCTATTGTTATAGACTGTGAAGTGATATGGTCTTTGAGAAAAAATCCAAATATTTTACCGACCAGCAGTGTAAGCTGATCATTCTATAATTATTGCAGCTTGATCTTGATCTAGATCTAGTACCCTTTTCATATACTGTATGGGAAC
Source organism: Neoceratodus forsteri (assembly GCA_016271365.2). NCBI lineage: Eukaryota > Metazoa > Chordata > Ceratodontiformes > Ceratodontidae > Neoceratodus > Neoceratodus forsteri. Next base: position 401,545,566 of record CM057454.1, read on the forward strand.
TACCACCACTGGTTTTCAGTCCTTGCATACATTCCACGTAGAACAGAAGTCATTACGAGTCTCTACTAAGACTGGAGCAAGTTCATATGCCAGCTTCCTTAATAGTCTGTGATGTAAATTATTAGGACTGTCCAATTTTGTTATATTGAGCTCCCTCACCTAGACTCTGTATCAGTTGCTTCATTTAGTGGACTGTCACTCATTTTGTCTAAAGTGGTGTCTCATTCTGTTACAGCTATAGTGCTACAGTCACATGTTTGCCAATGGCTGATGCAAAAAGTTGTTGAAACTGATTGCCATCAGTACTAGATTGGTTACATATATCTCCTTGACTTTAATTGAGCGAATACATTTGTTTAGTGATTTTTTTTATTCAGGCATAGAATTTTTAAATTGTCCCCCTTGTTTGTAGCAAGTATTTGTTCTAGGAACATCTTCTCTTCCCTGAAAGTCCTATTGCAGGAAGCCAGGGCTCCTTTGTATTTTTCCTTGTCCTCCAGTACCCCGGTTAGTTTGAGATTTCTGAAAACCCTTTCTTTTGCTTTGATCTTCTTCCATACTCTTCTACTCAGCCACTGATGTTTCTTTCCCTTATTATTATGTTTCTTATACGCTGAGATGAATTTAGGTTGTAAGTTGAGATGATTATCTCTTGAAGGGAAAGTCCCCTCAGCCTATGTTCTGCATACCTATGTAGTTTTGTAGACAAGAATAATGCTTTCTTCTCGTGCATCCCCCTATTGTCACCCTAATTTAAATATTAATGAAGATGCTTCACTCTGATTTGCCATAGTATGAAAACATTTTTGTCTCAGTGCCAAAGTTTAAGACCCAACTCGTGCAAGGCCTCATGGGAGTTGCTGATGTGTACATGCACAAGCCAGCAGAAGTTATACTTTCATTCTGTTCTGTTACATGTCTTGTGAAGTCCCTGTATTCTCTAAAAGCATTTTTATGTTTGCTTGCATGCATGTGCAAGAAACATAGTGCCACCATGCAAGTTTTTGTAGCTGTGCCTCCCCCACTTCCAATGCCTTGCTCCCTTTTGCAGGCGCGGCTGCACTGTGCCACTGAATGTCCGAGCTGTCTATGACAGCTGTTCAGATGCAGTAGCATACAGTTCTGAGGAAAACACTGCCACAATCAGTGGTGGTAACGTGCAGACAATTTGCATACTGCCATCGGCAGTATGCAGATTGACTACATGTACGTCAGCATTGCATCTGAACTGTCATAGACAGTTCGTCATCATCCCCCAAACACTACGTAGTATGCTAGGAGCCCACCCCAGCATGCTCATGCACTCGCCTCCTCCCCCGCACACTGTATGACCGATGGGGGGTCCACTGCCCCCCCAAACAGATCTCCTCGGTGCCACGCTGGGAGCCCACCCCAGCGTGGCAAAAGTTGGAATGGCTGGATGGGGTGCCCAATCCCCATTAGCTCCACTGCCCCCAAATAATCCTTCACAGCTGCCACACTGAGAGCCCACCACAGCGTGGCAGGAGTCCTGCATCGCTTCACCAAATAAGAGGAAAAAGTTCCTGTCATCTGTCTTGCTCCTCTCCCAACCCGCGCCACCCCTTGTGCACCCACCTCCCCCACACCCTGACCCCACACTTACCTCCAGAGCCCAGCACGATGATCTTCGTGGACCGGGAACACATCTGCACTCTTCAGAGCCACCACCAAAAGAAAGAAATGCCGGTAAGCTGTATAATGGCATAAATGTTTTTTTTTCAACTTTGGTACATATCTCGGCCATTTTGGGGAATTTTTTCACCAACCTTTCAACATGGGGTTATTGGAGCCCCACCTCATGAACTCAGTCACTGTCATTTTGTTATTCCGTCCCGAAAGGTGATTTCATGGTCACTACATGGAACCACCTTATAGGACCAAGTAACAAAATGACAGTGTCACAGTTCATGAGATAGGCCCCTAAAACCCTATGCTGAACATTTGGTGAAAAAATTCCCAAAAATTACTGTTTTAAGAGCGTGTGTTGCGCAGTTCCTACACACGCTCGTAACTTCGAGAATTTTTAATATTTTCACTCCAGATTTTCAACATTGCCATTTTGCCACACCTCCTTATGGGCAGTATATCTGTCATTTTTCATATCTCACCCAAAATGTGTTTTCACGTATGTAGCGCACAATGGCACAGTCGGTGTGTGAAATCAATGTTCAGGACAGATTAAGAAAATCACAGTGAAACTGTTCATGAGCAGAGGTCTTAAAATGGCTGTGTTGAACATTTGGTGACAAAAGTCCATAAAATGACTGTGTCAAGAGTGTGCATTGCGCAGTTTCCACACACCTTCGTAAGTTCACGAATTTGTACTATTTTCAGTCCATATTTTCAACACACTGGCATTTTTCCACACCTCCTTATGAACAGTACAGCTGTCATTTTTCGCACCCTGGCCAAAATGTGTTTTTGCACTTCTGGTGCAGAAATGTGTGGTTGCTGTGGGAAATCAGTGTTCAGGACAGATTAAGAAAATCACAGTGACACTGTTCATGGGTGGAGGTCCCAAAATGCCTGTGTTGACAATCTGCTGTAAAAAATCCCCAAACTAATTAGATTATGGGTGTGAGTTGCACAGTTTCTATGCATGCTCTTAACTTCACTAGTTTTTTTATATTTTCGCTCCAGATTTTCAACACTGCCATTTTTTACACCTCCCCATGAACAGTACAGCTGTCATTTTTCACATCCTGTTCAAAATGTGTTTTTGCACTTGTGGTGCCAAATGACGTAGTTGCTGTGCAAAATCAGCTTTCGGCTAACGAACTGATATTGCCACTGTTCATGAGGTGGGGGTCACAAAAAACCCATGTTGAAAATTTGGAGTGAAAATACCAATGAACACCTAGGGCATTAGGGTTTCAAACCATAATGCCCCACCCTGTAGAGACTGACAGGCATCAGGGGTGTGACTTGGGACTGTCACCTGTAATGCTCATGCCATTCCACCCCCACCCACACCCTGCAGCCAGTGACAGGCATCGAGGTGTGCCTTGGACTCTTCGGCCCCAAAGTTCATCCTGTTCTCCTATACTGCACCCATCTCACTGTATTTCCTTATGGAATGGGGTGAGCATAAGGCCAAAAGACCCTAAGGCACAACATGACACTTGTCGGTGTCTGCAGGGAAGGGTGTGGTGAAATGGCGTATCATGCCTGATGATCCAAAGGCACACCCCAATGTCTGTCAGTCTCTGCAGGGTAGTGGTGGGGTTGGCTTCAGTTCAATACTTCACTGTCATTCCTATTCTGCATCTCTCTAACTCCTACACTACCAGTGCCAATGCCAGCAAGCAAACATTTGGCATTGACAAATGCTTGTTTTCCTAACTCAGGTATACTTTAAAACTTCTGAAAACAGCAGGGCACTTACTATGACTTGAAACATTTCAACAGCACTGACTTACACAGTGTGACTACTGCAGGCTTTAGCACCAAAATGTCATAACATTCCAGGATGCCTTACATCAGGACATGACCTTTACAATGCAGTGAAGAAGCTTTTCACACCAGATTTAAGTACCTTCATTTACATTCAAATCCTGATGAAATTAGTATGGCATAATACAGACAGTCATTGTGCATGCCTACAAACTAGACAGGGAAACAGAATAAAGGGCTGAGAGGATTTCCCTTTTACTTGACCCATTCTGTATTAGATGTACGGTAGCGTAAGTCCCTAAGCCAGTCCCATTTCAGTATACCTTGTTTTATTTTGAACCAGTTAGCCCTCCTGTAATTGAAAAATAGTGTCTGTCTTGTTACTTTCTTAAATCCCTTTCCATGTTATTTGGACAGAGTTGTGGTTGTTGCTACTACGTAGGCCCATACCAGAACATGCCATTGTAGTTTGGGTGTGCATATTTTAATGTGTCTGCCTGTCTTCCTCCAGTCAGCCCCAGCCTAGTTCCTAGTGGTTCTGGCTTCCCTTGCAAAAATTATGTTTGCTAGTACAAAATCACCCCCCAAAAAAACAAATGATACTGCCCCACCTTCATAACACATGATTGGGATGAGAGGCAGTACCGGGGAGTCAACATCGTGTAGGAGGGGCTTTACTCAGTACTTTGAAACATGCAGCCCTGTCATCAATGATGGGAAGGACGCACCTGTAAACAAGCAGTTCCATCTGAGTATGGCATCTTACATACAGTAAGTCATTTTCAATAAGTCCATATTGTTTGTAGGAGATTACTCCCCAGGTAAATTTTGGGTTTTCTCAGGTAAGAATGATGTATTCTGGTACTTTGTGATGTCATATTCTGGTTTCAAAGGGTAGGGTGGAAAAATAGAGAGTGACCCATTCCTGAAATTTGATTGCAAAGTAGGCCAGGCTAGTGAGTTTGGGTTCAAATACAGCCATGGCACTGTGAGGCATACAGATGAGATGCGAGTGGGCAGATATTGGATGAGTGTACCACTAGTTGGCTCATTTAAATTATAAAATACATACTCGTGTGCTGCTGTTGAGCAACTATTTGCACTTCTTCTGCAGGTTATTGATTTCTGTTATTGCTTTCTTTTCCTCATGTGCCTGCCCTCAGGATGCCTCTGGAAACAAGCTGTTTCAGCTCAGTAGGCCTTTCCTAGTAAAACATTTAAATAAAGGGAATATAAAGTGTACCTCCCCTTTCAGCACTTCAGTGTTCACATTTTTATATATATATTTATTATAGAAAATATTTATGGGCTGTTTTATTGTCAGTAACATGTATTTATTGGTGTTTGTTAAGCTATTTATGGTTACACAGGCACTTAGGCACTTTATTCACTAATGCACTGTATCTTTAACTTCTGATTTTAAATTAGTGCATTGAACCTTGCCATGTCAACTCTGATGAAGACATCCCCTGTGATGTTGAAACATTAGTTACATGGACAGGTGTTCAGCTCTGGTGTACCAGGGTGGAAGCTGGAGCTATAGCGCATTTAGCTTTGTACTTTTGAATTGCTTTTTTCAGCCCTTGTGCTCAGTGATGGAAATGTATTTGCAATTGCCAATACACCCTGAGTTTCGGTACCTGTTTGCTTTATGTTGTTGTTCATAAATTTTGTGGATTACAAATAAATCTGATTTTTTGAAGAGACTTTGCCAGCCCATCTTTTGATATTATTTTGCATATAGATTATTGGGTCCCCATGGAGTACTGACCAACTCCTGCTTTCACAGTGCTGTACATTGAATATTTACTTCACCCTGAGCTTGTAACTTTATTCTGTCACTTGAGCAACTGCAACCTGTATCTAGAGTTGTGCTTAATTGTTTTATGTTGTAGTGATACACCAGCAGTTAGCTCCGAGCATTGCAACAGCAGCAGCAACAGGTACTAACATTGACACCTTAAGCATACCAAACGAAGAAGGTGAACAAATAGTTTTTTGTATGGAACAGATAAATTAATTGTTTAATGAAATACAAACAAGAGACACACTGACAAATTATACTATAGCCCTAGAAGACCTCAGAAAAAAATATATACGATACAATGCAATTTCTCTGTCTCAGTGTTGGAGAGACAAGTGGATACCTAGAGGCTTATGAATACAAAAACCTCAATCTTTTAGATTAGATGACAAGGAATTCATGGCTGACTGGGAAAAAGTTTTGAATAAAGGCAGCTTTGATTTAATTTTACTTGTTCTCAAGAAAGCCAAAAAAGAATGTGACATTTTAAACATACAGATACAGGAGCTGGAAAACAAAATTAAAATACTGTATATTGTTGACCAGCCAAGGGACTTGAAAGCAAACATGGACCAACAAATAGAAAAAATTTAAAATGAACTGAAAAGTTATAAACAAAACAAACATGACAGAGATGTAAGAGGCTATGCGGACAGAACTATTTACAAATGGCAGGGAAGAATGAAAAGGTTAGTTACCCTGTAGACAGCGGACTACAGGGTGACAGACAAAATGGCTTCACAGAAGGGAGGTCATGCCAGATGAACCTAATCGAGTTTTTCGATGGGGTGACAAGGGTGGTCGCTCAGGGAGGAATGGCGGACGTGGCCAATCTGGACTTCAGAAATGCCTTTGACACCATCCCTCACAGAATGCTGGTAAATAAGCTGGAAAGTTTAGGGGTGAGACCAAAAATAACAAGGTGGGTGGAGAACTGGTTGAAGGAGAGAAGCCAGAGGGTGGTGGTAAATGGGATGCATTCCAGGGAGAAAGGGGTGATGAGCGGGGTGCCCCAGAGATCTGTACTGGGACTCATCCTTTTTAATATCTATATCAGTGATATAGCAGAGGGACTGGATGGAAAGGTGTGCCAATTTGCAGATGATATGAAGATCTACAATAGGGTGGACACCCCAGGGAGAGTGAAGGCAATGAGGGAGGACCTAAAGATTCTGGTGGGTTGGTCAGAAACATGGCAGCTGAAATTCAATGCCAAAAAGTGTACAGTAATGCACATGGGGCATAATGACCCACAAGCCATTTATGCACTTGGGGGGGGAGGAAATTAAGGCAACTAAGCCGGAGAGGGATCTGAGGATTATACTTTCAGACAACCTTAAGGTTGGGAACCAATGCAGCAAGGTGGTGGGCAAAGCAAATAGAATGCTAGTGTGTATAGGGAGGGGTATAACAAGCAGTAAGAGGGAGGTGCTGATCCCCCTTTATATATTCATGGTGAGGCCTCACTTGGAGTACAGGGTCCAGTTCTGGAGACCTCACCTATGCAAGGATATAGACGGGATTAAAAGGGTTCAGAGAAGGGCAACCAAGATGGTGCACAGTATGCATAGGAAGCCTTATGAGGTGAGGTGGAAGGAATTGGATTTGTACCCACTGGAGACTAGAATGGAGCAGGGCGGCATGATAGAAATGTTTCAGTATGTGAAGAGGATTAATAGGGTGAGGGAGGGGAGCTTATTTATAAGGAAAGTAAGTGCTAAAACTAGAGGTCATAGTCTAAGATTAGAAGGAGAAAGGTTTAGAGGCAATGTGAGGGGGTGTTACTTTACTGAGAGTGTGGTAGAGTCCTGGAACAGACTGCTGGAAGAGATTGAGGGAGCCAAGATGATGAAAGGATTCAAGAGGGCATGGGACAGACATAAGGGGATGACCAGTGGATGAAGTGGGTGTCTCTGGACAAAGGGGACAAGTAGGGAGGGGAAGGTAAGAGGCAGACTCGATGGGCCATATGGGTCCTTTTCTGCCACCAGATTTCTATGATTCTGATTCATAGAATCAAAGGCCTTGCTGAAGTCAAAATAGAGGTATACTGGATGGCCCCTAGCCACTTTCCTAGGCACCCAATCAAAAAACATAATCAGGTTCATCTGACGTGACCTACCTGTCACAAAACCATGTTGTTTATCATCCTGAAGGCCATATTTGTCCAAGTATTCTATTATGTCTTGTTTAATCAGGGCCTCCATTTGTTTCCTACCACTAATGTGAGGCTGACCAGTCTGCAGTTACCAGCTTCATCCCTACTTCCACCCTTATGTAGGGGCACCACATGAGCTCTTTTCCAGTCCTTTGGCACAACTCCCGACTGAAGCGAATGGTTAAACAGGTGTGCTAAGGGGTCTGCTAACTCACCTGTCAACTCCTTAAGTATCCATGAATGTATTCCATCCAGTTAAGGAGATCTGTCCTGTTTTAAATGCTCGCACCTCCCTGACCCTGCCTGCCATAAATATTGGTATCCCCATTTGTGGAACCCCTCTGCCATGTGCTGTGATGCCACTGTCAGGCATTGGGCCACTGTGCTCCTTGGGGAACACTGAACAGCAGTATTTGTTCAGAACTGTGGCCTTCTGTCCATCTTCTTCCACTATCCTATCCCTATCCTTGAGTCTAACTACCCTTCCCCCTTCTTTCTCTTTACATACAATATTCTTAGTTGCATATACACCTACACCTGAGATTATCTAGACACTACACCTGAGATAACCTAGATCTTATAGTTACACCTGCATACAGTAATCATTTTGCACTTTTTGCCTTAAGACCCTTGCTGTTCAGATGCTTACTTTGCTGAGAGCAATAAAATAATTTGCTAATCTATTTATTATGCACTAATCCTCTACCATCATAAGTAGAGTAGCCAAATCTCTCTTATCCAAGGTCATTGATTTCAGAATGGGTCCCAGCCAACAGTCCCTCACCTCAATGTACCGTGAGCATGTTAATAATACATGTACTAGATTTTCCTCTTCTTTTAAATTACAGTCACAGTTTCTCTTCAGGGAATCTGTGTTTTTGTTATATTGAGTGAACAAGACTACTTTGAAAAGTTTCAAATCTATGGCTGATAAATAGTTTTCTCTTGCTAGCATCATATATTGTAACCAAACAGTGCCTGAATTTGTGCCTATTGTTAATAATCACTAGCCATGGTGAGAATTTCAACCCACTAATATGTTCTCAATCTTGAAAAGCACTAGCAATGCTAATTTTATCTTTAATATATCTATTATATTTAATACTCATGGATATATTATTTTCAGTATATCTCCATATGAAGAGAAGATCAGGGCCCCAATTCTCAAAACTTTGCCTGGGTGAAAACCTTTGTTTGCGTTAGCAGACCGGGTTTTGTGCTGAGTTACTATTCACAGAAGCCTGGTTTGTGCACTCAAACTGGGTTTGCGCTTGGGCAAAGTGTGGAGGGGGGTGCAATGCAAATGAGTGGAGAACTGAATATCAGTGCAGTCCAGTTCACAGAGCATTTGCTCAGCACAAGGGCCTTTTGCATGATCTTGCCTTAATCTGTTCAACCCTAGTGGTTGGCAGAGGTAATGCGGCAGCCCCCCCAACCCTCAGCACAACAATCCCTCGTGTCCAATGGTCCCTCCCTTATCTGATTCCATGCCCACTGTGAAGATAATGTTTCCCTGGTGTCCAGTGGTCCCTTCCCCCATCCAGTCCCATGCCTGATGTGAAGATAATGTTTCCTTGGTGTACAGTGGTCCCCCCCCCATCCAATCCAATGCCTGATGTGATGACATGAACTCTCCCTTGCATCTATTGTTCCCCACTGTGCCAATCGCCAGCCTGATGTGTACAAATAAACTGTTCCTGGTGTCTAGTGGTCCCCCCCCCACCAGTCGCCGCCCAATGTGAATAAATAAACCTTCTCTGGTGTCCAGGTGGCCCCCTCACACCTATGCCCAATGTTTCTATACTGATTCCCTGGTGTCCAGTGGTCCCCCCATCCCGATCCCCTGTATGCCACTATGAAACCATTCCCTGGTGTCTAGCGGACCTCCTTCCCTATCCCTGATCTCCTGTATACTAACTTAATATCATTCCCTGGTGTCAAGCAGACCCCCCACCCCAGTAAGTAGTGCCCCACCACCCTCCCCCAGTTTCTAACCCTGAGCTGCATCTGGCAAACCTCCCATACTCCACCATGGCTGGCTCGCCAACCAAGCTGTCAATAAGCGTAGCATTGTTTGAAGCATGTGCTGATTGACAGCCTGTGGGTGGCCACCTGTGGTGGAGTGCAGAGGGCTGTGCCAGTTGTTGACCAGGTTGGGGTGGGGGAGGGTGGGAGGCACCACCTGCTGGGCTAGCTGCCTGCTAGATGACAGGGAATTACATTACATAAGTATACAGGGGATCGGGATAGGGAGCTACTGGACACCAGGGAATTAGTGTTGACACACTGAGCACAGGTGTGGGTGGGGAGAGAGACCACTGGACACCAGAGAAAGTTAATTCTTCACATTGGGCCAGCAATCGGTGGTAGGGCAATGTTAAACTGGGGAGGGATTTCATCATTATGGAGATGAGGAATGGACAGGGGCAGGGACAACTAGACACCAGGGTTAAGTTATAGAACATAGGGCAGGACATCAGGTGGGAGGAGGGACCACCGGACACCAGGGAAATTCCTCTTATACATCAGGCAAAGGATCAGGTGGGGGAGGGACCACTGGATGCCAGGGACTGAGGGCTTCCTATCAGACAGGGGCTGGGGGGGTGCTAAGCTCCAGTGCAGCCTATGCAAATGGGCCCAGAATGGGCATGCAAATGGACATATAGCACCTTGTACTGTATGCACAATGGGCTCATTTACATTGCTGCTTCTGTGAACTGGAAATAGCGCTCCTGCACTATTCATTGCAGGGCCATACTCCTGGCCCCATGTTGGGGTGGTACTGATGGAATTAGTGCTAACACTAGTGGAGTCACCACTCACTTGATCTGGCCCTATTCTCAGTCGAGTAGCACAGGTGTGCTATCCAACTGACAATAGCAACCTTAGAGACTTGGGCAAACAAAAAGCTCAACACAAGCTTTTCCGCTGTGCTTTGCAACTTTTTGTGAATCAGGCCCCATATGTGCCAGACAGTCCCTAACCTGTTGTAAGAAGATAGTGGATGTACATTTAATTTTTTCCCAGTCCCATTTCTCATTCAAGCATAATTTGAGTAATTTATTTTGAGTCATATGTATTACGTTTATCCAATAATTGATTCTCTTAGTGTTCATTATGCCAATTAGACTATCCAGGCCTGAGCAAGCTCTTAAATAAGGGGCTGCCATAGATTTTGGGACACCCAATATTGAATGATAGAGCTGCAAAGCCAATTTTTCCAGTTGTGAAGTTTGTTTCCCTGGCTAGACTTCAGCAACATGCAAGGCTTGAATATTATACTTAGCCTTAATGATCTGCAATATAGAGTGCGCACTATTTCCCACATATTTAAAATTAAGCCTTTTTATCTTCTGCTGTTTATTTTTACTTAGTCACTATGTTTCTGAGATTTTTCACCATTCGTAATTTGCAAAAAAGTCATATACAGATATGTAAAGTTACTAACTGTGCTTAGCGTATCCCCACCCACTCTCCACTTATGCATGGTTCTGTTTGAGCCAAAGATCATTGTCTGACTTTTACTAATATTAAGACATAATCTTAATTTCTGCAAATGTGCCACCAATAAATCCAACTTTCCTTTGCAACACATTTTGCTTATAAAAAATAAAACCATTTCAGGGATCCAGTTTTTCAACAGTGGGATAAAGGTTTGTCCATGCTCACAAGGAGCTGAATGATATGTATGCAGAGCTGTGTATGGACTAAAATGCAGCCCTGCCTCACACCCCTGTTCATAAAGAATGTCTTGGAGAGCTGTCCTCTGACCCCCACACACTGCAAAATCGTACTGACACAACTGAAAAGCAGTTGAGACAGAAAAATAATCTGTGAATTCATGGGATGTCAGAGGACAGAGAGGATTCCCAGATGTCCACCTCTCTTGAAGACCTGCTCTATTAGATGCTGCAGGTACCAGAAGATAAGCTCAAAATCAAGTCAGTACATTAAGTTCTAGTGCCAGTATCAATGAACTCCAATAAGGCCAGACCCTAATCCATTATTGTGTGTGCTTCCTTCATTTCCAGTTAAACAGGGGCTCCTCACCAAGGTGTGATAGTTGTGTGAGGTCGGTTTTAAAAACACCAGATTTAATATTGATAACAATTATCCTCTGACCATCCTAAAGTGTTGATGGGTATACATAACCCTAAACATAGTGGGCCTGATTCACAAAGCCTCTGGCATGGCACAAGGTGCTTGCACCACAAAGAATGGCACAAGGTGTTTGCGCCACAAAGAATGATGCAAGGTGCACCTTGCGCTGACAGATACACCAGAAGCAATTCTCAGAAGGCAGGCTGCCTACCCCAAACAGGGCTTGCATCACCCCTGCACCCAGACATGGGCTGTGACATGGTGCATGTAGCTCATGTCAGAGGCAGGCTGCCACTGTGCCACAAGGGGGATTCACAAATCTCACCCAGATGGCAGATTTCAAAGTATCATTAGACCAGCCAGGGCTGGTCTAAGGGTACTTTGAAAAACACCCTCTGGGTGTGATGAGCAATGTGTTCTTGTGCTGCAGATGACCCCTGCCCCTATCCCCTCTTCTGTACACTGGTGCCTCCTGCCCCCCAATATCACCCATTATTGTAATGTACAATATTGTCCCTGATCTGGTGATCTAGTGGTCCCCCCTAACCCCAAATATCACCCGGTATTGTACTATAAAATATTGTACCCAACCTGGTGATCTAGTGGTCCCTGATCCCCCAATAGCACCCATTTAAATAATAAATAATAGTCATCCAGTCCTGGTGGTCTAGTGGCCCCCATCCCCCACCCTAGCATTTAGTACCCACCACCCCGCTCCCACCCCAACTTCGGCAATGCAGCCAGAGGCCAGAACAGCCCACCCTCACCTCCGTGGCTGGCCACTGGACTGAACTATCAGAGTGATACTGAATAGTGTATGCATGAGCTTGTGGTACACCCCTCCTATGCACCAGGTGTTTGGCACATGGGAGTGGTTGCTGCATGTATGGGGACTTAGACCCCGGGACCTCTCCTGTACCTGAATCTGGTGCAGGGTTCCTGGCACACCGGGCTTTGGCCCAAGCTGCTGTTTGTAGCTGATTGCATGACTCCAAGCCCGCTTTGAGAATCGGGTCCCAATGCATTCTACTGGAATAAAGCCTGTGTGCCACTCTCAGCCTATCAGGAGATCATTATTTTTATTTATTTTTTTAATCATATTTTATTAGTCATAGCCATATAGTATTAATAAATTTGTACATTCTGACAGGAAGATGAAAATTACAATATGTGGTCCATACATGTCTAAATTTACATGGAAGGATCCAAGCATTAGTTAATAACGCCTTTAAAAATTCTCTAGGAAGAAGAATATTCGATTATAAGGGTATCTAATAATATCTAAAAATCAGATTGAGCCCAATCTTGCAAATCTTTTTCAAATAGGGACCAGACCTGTTCCCAGCTGTCAAAAGATTAATCATAAAATAAATTACTCAAAAAAAGTAGCTCCCACTCCTGTTTAGGGAATGACATTGTCACCAATGGTTTCTTCCAATTCTTTAGTATCAATCGTTTAATTGTCATAGAATTAGCTTTTAAAATTAGATACTGTTTTCTATCAAAATTCAGATTACCATACATTCCTAATATTGCAAGTCTGCAATCTTGATAGTTGACAGGTCTGAAACCTATTTGTTCCAGAAGCTCATATTAACAATTCCACCGATCTTTAAATAATTAGCACTCCCAGAAAGAATGGAGCATGTCTGCATCTTGTTGTCTACAGTACCAGCATGTTGCAACATTTATAAAACCCATTTTGTACAGCCTGTAAGGCATATAGTAGGCCCTGTTAAAGATTTTGAATTGCATAGATCAGCTGTAATCTTGTATTGCTTTACTTGCTTATGTCCACTGTAGTTCTGTACAGGTCATATTGATTTCTGTTTCCCATTTATTTATAACTTTACTGTATATGTCTTGTATTGTTTCCTTTATTAAACCATTTATCCAAAGGAAAAATGTGCCCTTGTTGATTAAAAGATGTTGGAGTTCTGTTTCAATTATTTTATCATTCGGAGCTCTCTCCCATCATGTGAAGTCTTTTTTCGATTTCTGATCTGGTAATAAAAAGTTATCTCTTCCTCATTCAGATCATATTTATTTTTAACCTTGTCCCATAGTGATAACTTATTATTTTCTATAATGTCTTGCCATCTCTTTATTCCTTTACGTTCCACATTTTTGTTTTTCAACATTTTGCCATGTAATGTATAGTTAGGGTTCCCCCAGATTCTTGTACTTGGTGAACATTGTGTTAACCATCTAGATTTATCACTGAAGTAATTTATTATAGTGGATATATTTTTGACTATTATACATGCTGAATTTTTATATTTGTTAGCAGAGTGAAGTAAGAGTCTTACATTTAGGATGTCTCCTGTTATTTTATTTATAATGTTATTAAATATATTAACCTGTCCCAAACTTTGCTGGGACCAATTCATTGATAATTTAGAAATATATGCCACATAATGTTTCCAGGCATCTGGACAAGTAGACCCCCTTTATTTCTCGGCAAGCATAATTTACTCCATGCAATTCTTGGGGTTTTATAATTCTGTATAAACTGAGAGAAGAGTCTTTTTTATTTTATTAAATCACTTTTTGCAATGGGGGCTGTAATAGATTGTAATCTATAAGATAAAAAGGGAATTGCTGTCATTTTAATTAGTTGAATTTTTCCCACAGAGATAATGGTAATTTGCTCCACCCTTGTAATTTGTCTTTTAGTGTCATTAGCAAATCAATAAAATTTAGTTGATAATATTTCTGTATCTGATTTGAAATTATTGTACCCAGATATTTCATCCCCTCTTTTTGTATATTTGCATTGAAGCTGGTCTTTATATTTTCCCATAGAATAGGACCAAAACATAACATTTCTGATTTAGTTTCATTTATTTTATATCCAGAGACCATAGAAAATTTATTAATAACTCCTTTCACTGCCTTTAGACTTCGCTTGGATTTTATAATGTCAAAAGTAAGTAATCTGCATATGCGTTGATTTTAAATTCTTCTTCCCCTATTTTTATTCCTTGAATATTATTGTTGTCCCTAATCTCATTTAGCAAAATTTCTAAAGACATGACAAATGAGGTTGGAGAGAGAGAGAGGGAATCCCTGTCTGATGCCTCTTTTTAATGACTATAGTTCAGTAAATGTATTGTTTATTTTTATTTTTGCCATAGGTTCTTTGTATAATGCCTGAATATATATAATGATTTTTTTCAGGAATTCCGTACATTCAAAGCATGTTGAACATGTTGAATGCTTTGGTTGCATCCAGTGAAAGATAAACTGCTTTAATATCTGATTTTTGTAAATATTCTGTTAAGAATTTAATTTTATATAGTCCATCCTGAATCAATCTTCCAGGGATGAATCCTGATTGATTCTTGTGAATAAGAGGATTCTGTAGCTGTATTAATCTATTATTTATTATTTTTGTATAAATCTTATAGTCATTGTTTAATATGGCTGTTGGTCTGTAGTTTTCAATTTTTAGTGGATCATTTCAGGTTTTGGAATAAGTGTAATATAAGGCTGATTAAATGAGGGGGCAGTCATTCTTCTTTTTGTATTTGTGTTTTAAGATGGTTCACTTCTTTCCTCACTGGGAGATCACAAAGGTTTGTGGCTGGGATTTTTTCCTCAGATTCAACAGCTTTGTTGTGTGGGGTGTCACAGGGTTCAGTACTATCACCTATGTTATTTGCAATGTACATGCTACCCATCAGAGTCATTGTAAGGAAGTATGGGCTGAGGTTTCCCTGTTATGCAAATGATACCCAGCTCTGTCTTTCTTTTGCCTCTGACCCAGGAGGGAGGGAGCTCTCTCGGCCTTTAATAGCTGTCTAAGAGAAATCCAGGAGTGGATGAATTCTAGCTGGCTGAGGTTGAACTCCGATAAGACTGAAGTATTGGTTGTGGACCCGGGCCGACAGATAGGGGGGTCAGGTGGTGGTGCATCTTCAGGAATTTTTCTTGGTGGTGTATCTCTCCCGACCTCTGAACAGGTGCGGAACCTGGGGTAGTTCTTGACGATAGGCTGACACTGCATTCGCAAGTGTCTGCAGTCATCAAGACTTCCTTTATCATCTTAGGAACATCACCAGGGTTCGGCATCTTGTTACGTCTGCTGTCCTGCCTACTTTAGTCCATGCCTTCGTGTCCTCACACCTGGATTATTGCAACTCTCTCTATCTAGGGCTGTCTGAGGTTTAAATCCATTGCCTGCAGCTAGTGCAGAATGCTGCAGCCCAGCTTTTGAAGGGTCCTAGTAGATCTTGTCATATTACTCCGGCTCTGCGCGAACTGCACTGGCTGCCAATTCAGTGGTGGATCACCTTTAAGGTCAGCTTGCTGACTTTCAAAGCCCTACACGATCTGGGCCCAGCCAACCTGAAAGAACTTCTGGTTCCCTATCACCCAATCGATCTCTTCGCCTAGCCAACGAGGGGTTGCTAGAGGTTCCAAGGGTGAATTTGAAATCCTCAGGCATTCTGACTTTTTCGAATGTTGCCCCCACCCTTTGGAACTCTCTACCCCATCGGTTGTGGAGTGCACCTTTTTGTAGGGTTTTAAGAGGGGTCTGAAGAACTTTCTGTGGGAAACTACTTTTCCTGAATACTGATTGTTTTAATTGTTTTGGTCTGGTTGGATTTTTTAATGATGTTAATTGTTTTAATTGTTATTATGTACGGCACCTTGACAATTGAAAGGCACCCTATAAATAAAAATTATTATTATTATTATTTGATTAAATAAAATTTCCAGAATTGGTACTATTTCTGACATGGTGGCATTATAAAATTCCAATGTGTATCCATCAATGCCCGGGGATTTACCTTTAGTCATATTGTGTAATACATGGGTTATTTCAGATATTGTAATGGGCTGTAATAATGTTTCTTCTTGTTCTTGAGAAATATGATTTTTACAGAATTGCTTGTAATAGTTAATATCATCAGTGTTCATTGTGCTTTCAGATGAGTGAAGATTCTAATAATAATTAAAAAACTCTTTTTTGATCAAGTCTGGGTCTGTGATTTATAAATCACAAGCATTTTTAATTAAGGTTATATCTGTTTTATTTAGAAACATAGAAGTTGATGGCAGATAAGAACCGCAAGGGCCATCCAGTCTGCCCATTTCTTTTTCTACCTTATGAATGTGCCATTGGCCTTTGCTCTGTCAATGGCCTATCTATTCATACTCATCTGTATTGCTCCCTTATGCCTAACCTATTCCTGTTTGTAGCCCTGCACTGTATTCATATCCACCACTTCCTGAGGTAGGCTGTTCCATGCATACACCACCCTTTCTGTGAAAAAGAAATTCCTCACATTACCCCTTAATTGGCCTCCCTCTAATCTCATGCTGTTTCCTCTTGTCCTGCTATTTTTCTTATATTGAAACATGTTAGACTCTTTCACCTTGTTAATGCCCTTAAGGTGTTTGAATGTTTTAATCATATCACCTCTCTCATTCCTTTGCTGTAGGGTATACATATTGAACTCAGTTAATCTGTCCTCATATGTTTTCTGATGCAGTCCCTGCACCATTTTGGTTGCCCTTCTCTGGACTGCCTCAATTTGGTTAATGTCCCTGTGAAGGTGTGGCCTCCAGTACTACACGCAGTACTCCAGATGAGGCTTAACCAGTGCCTTGTAAAGAGGGATTATTACCTCCCCTCTTCTGACTTGTGATACTCCTACTAATACACCCCAACATCCTGCTAGCCTTACCTACTGCTTTAGTGGTCTGCTTGGATGATTTCAGGTCATCGGTGACGATGACAACCAAGTCTCTTTCTTCCCTTGTGACTGCCAGCAACTCCCCTCCCAGCCTATAGGTGGCTTCAGGGGTTTCTCTTCCCTATGTGCATGATCTTGCACTTGTTTGAGTTAAAACACAGTTGCCACTCTTCTTACCATTTTGCTAGTGTATCCAGATCTCTTCTTATTCTACCCACCCCATCTGGATCATCTACTCTGTTTCAGATCTTGGTGTCATCTGCAAACAGACAAACCTTACCCTCCAGTCCATCTGCAATATCACTGATGAAGATATTGAAGAGGACAGGCCCCAGGACTGATCCCTGAGGTACCCCACTTGTGACTTGCATCTCTTCTGACTGTATACCATTAGCTAATTGTTTCCCAGTTTTCTCACTGTTATTTTTCCAGTTCCTTTTTGCATGTAGCCAGTTTTTTTTGTTGTCATAATATCTAGAGACTCAAGTAGCTTTTTCATTTCTTGATATTGTTCTTTTCTACTGTAGTCTCTATTTTTTACTGCCAATTCTATTTTTTTTTAATTTATGCTCAATTTCTTTTTGTTTTTGCAATATGTTTTGTTTTTTCCAAGCAGCTTCTGAGATAACATGTCCTCTGATAGTAGCTTTGAGACATCCTAAGTCTTTATTATATTGTTGGGCGTTATTTGATTATCTTGAGAGAATTATTTTATCTGCAATTTTATTTTAGCAACAACATTTTTGTCTAACAGAAGATTATTGTTACACATCCAACATGTTAGCTTATTTTTGAAATCTGCTTGAATGTTGAATGAAAGGATATTATGATCTGATATCATTAAAGGTCCAATAGATGCAACCGAAGTGAGACAATCTATCATCAGATCCTTTCAGGCAAAAATATAGTCTAACCTTGCAAATGATTTATGTCTTTCAGATTGATGTGTAAAATCTTTTTCTGAACCATGTAAGGTATGCCACACATCTGCTAAATTATTGGTGGTCAGAAAATTATTCAAAAGTCTGGATTTGTGTAGGTCCCATCGAGATGGTTGTGAAGATTTATCCAGCTTGAAATCACATACTGCATTGAAGTCTCCCCGGTCAAAACATAAGGACAGTCCCAGATGCATAACATTTTTACAATTTCTGCAAGAAAGTTACCATATCCAATAAAAGGGGCATATACAGAACCTATGACCATCTCTTTACCATATAAATCTATCTTAGCCAAGACAAGTCTTCCATTAGTATCAGTTACATGATCAATAATTTTCCCTTTGAAACTTCTGCTAAAAACCATAGCCACTCCAGCAGTCCTATTTTTTTTTTTTGTCTAGGGGCTGAATATAATATTTTCTTGATTCCCTTCAATTTCTCCAGTTTTTTATTTCAACCTCATTTAGGAAGTTTCTTGTAAAAAGACCAAATCCAGCTTTATTTTCTTAATTCTGTTGAATATTCTGTATCTTTTAACTGGAGAATTTATCCCATTGACATTCCAGGTGCTGCCTAATAGATCCATGGTTGCAGAAGAATCATGGGAAAAAACCTTTTTTCCATTCCTTCCATGCACATCAAAAGACCATATCAACCTCTCATAGAGCAGTAATACACAAGATGGACCATGTAAATAAATTATAGGTATTCTGGAACCCTGTTCTTCCTGTAGGATATCTGACTTAAATGTTTTGTCCCCCACCATTATGCCAAAGACTCATTTCTGGCATAACCAAATTTTTCTTGGATGCAAACTCCCCTCTCCCAGGCTAGTCTTCCTTCTCTATGACAAAATTAACCAAAATCCCCCAGGTCCCACCCCCATCAGTCAAATAGCAGTTATAATTTTAACCACATTCAAAAGAAGTGAACATTGTGGATAACTGAATTTTTAAATCTTCATATGCTTCCTTTATGTTATTATAAATTAGCATTTTACCATTCAAGATGACTTTTAATTTACTGTAGCTGGAAATATAAAATAAGCTTTCAACTCCCCTTTCCATAATGTCTGTTGCAAAGTCTAATATTGTCACCTAAGGTCCCAGAGGGGTTTTGAAAAGTCATGTCTCATGGACATTTACTGGTCTCTGAATATGACATTTTTTGCCTTTAAAAGGCCTGCATGGCTATGTCCTTTCCTTCCGAGGTTAATAGCGTAACCATTATGGGGCAAGATGATTTTTCTTTATTGAACACTAGCCAATGAGCTCTGTCTGTTATAGGTATGTTTTGATCAGATCCCAGAAGTGCAGCAAAAAGGTATTTCACAATGTCTAAAACTGTGGCGTTCTTTTCCCAGCTTGTTAGAATACCGAATATCCAGATATTCTTCCGTCTTGAATGGTTTTCTTGGTCATCCACCTTACTGCTAAGAGTAATGTAATTTTTATTTAACATTTCTAAAGATTTTGTCATGGGTTGTACTTCATCTTCTAACTTGGATTGTCTCTCTTCAAGTTCATTAATCCTTTTAATTTCAGTTTCCAGTTTTGTTTCCATTCTTACCATTGTGGAGTTCAGTTTTTTTATTGTTTCCAGTAAATGTTGTAATTTTTGTATGGCCCTCTGAACTGTGGCTATATTAGTCATTATTTGTAATGCCCATGATGGAGGTATATCATCCTTTATCTCTTAAGGCAAAGGGCTTGGACCTGAGGTCACTGCTTCTTCGGGCACCCCCTTCCCCACCCTGCTTTAGGTATTCTTGTGAGTTTTCATCTCTGTTATTAGGATCTGTAAGTCCTTCTCCTGTTGCAAAATTGTTTTTTTGTTTTTGTTGAGTTGAGGAGGTCTTTCCTTTCTTTTCCTTTTCTTTTTTTATCTTCATCTTGATCTTTCTGTGCTTTAGGAGGCATATTGAACTTATTGGGGCCTAAAGAGTCACAGCAGTTTTTAAATGTTTGCTGTTTGTATTTCTTTTTGCCAAAACCTGTGTTTGGAGAGATCTTTATTGACCCTTTCATAGTATTGGTTAGTTTGTACTTAGTCTCCCAATTTTGTGGTGCCGAGTTGTTAAAAAAGTTGGCCAGTCTCTTCTGTTCTCTGTTATCTCAGTTGAGATAGGTGGTTTTGGGGTTAAAGTCAACGTTTGCCTGCAATTTGTCTCTTTCTGTCCTTGGACCATGACACACTCCAGGTTTAAATCTGATGCAGGAAAAGGGTTACCCCAAGTTGAGTTTTTTAGATCTCATATATGCCTTTGCAAACATTAGATCCCCCTTCTTATCAGTTTATCATCAGATGGGGAAATAAATTTAACTGCTACCAATAAACAATTGTTCTGTTTAAGAGTTCAGCAAATTTTAGTTTTTTGGTAGCAGTTCAGATATTGCATTTACTTTATTAAAGGTGTGCCTGTTGTTTGCATTGTCAACATAGTGTATCTTGCAGGAAATTGAGTCCTCTGAGCAGTAGATTTAACATTTTTAGTACCTTTGGCCATTGACTCTCATTACAAAGCTGCAATGCTGCTCCTCAAATTAAGGTGCAAATATCAACCGCAAGCAGTAACGCGCCATCTTCCTTGATTGTTTGAAGGTTAGATGCATTGCTCATGTTCCATAGAAAGCAAAATTGAGGGAAAAGCAGCTAGCATATTTGCAGGTGTGAGAAGGTGGGGCAGTAAAACTCCATGTGCAGGGGATTTACCAACCGCTACAACAGCAAGTGTCATCCAACCTGTCAGAGACTTGGAACATCTTACATGTCTTGCTAACCGATTTCCTCATTGTTCATCTGTCAGGTGGCAGAATTGTTGAAAAGTCCCCTGGAATCCATAGAGTAAGGGAGAACATGGATTCAGCTGCCTAGCCTGGAGTGAGTACTCTGCATCAGCATGTACTCCTCGTCATCACCTAAGGGGCCCCCCTCATTTTTGTCAGGAGATCATTATAAAAATGATATTCCTATTTTTTTACTACTGGGATGTGGTGTATAGTGCTGTCCATAAATGTACCCTTGCTCAGCTGGATCTCCTATTCAACTGCTTCTGTTACTTTGCCCTTAACTGACCCTACCCACCACTACTCCCTATACACCTTCCTCTCTTTTCTCTTTCAGGGGTCATACACAATAAGCAGGGTTGGCATTCTCTATCTAATAGGAGATTTGTTCATTGGCTGATTTTTATTTTTAAATGTTTACATGGCCAAGGCCCTCATTTCTCAATAGATAAATTGAATATAGGTGTATAAGTATGCCTGATTATGCCCCAATTTAGATAATGACTCCCTGGGTCAAGACTAGTTTTTGCAAAGGCGTTGTGTATTACACATCAAAAATATAATTTATCATTTTATTTAGAGTACAGGTCTGTGGCACAGAAACACAGAAACACACAAACACAGAATCTGATGGCAGATAAGGACCACTTGGCCCACCCAGTCTGCCCATTTCCCTACCTGATGGATAAGCTGCAGGTCCTAGTTAACCAGCAGCCTACTTCTTCCTACCCCACCCCTAGGGTGCCTTATGACTGTCCAGCCATGTTGATTTCACCACTGTTTTTGACTCCACAACCTCCTCTGGAAGGCCATTCCATACATCCACAACCCTCTCTGTGAAAAAATACTTCCTTAAATTACCTCTGAGCCGCCCCCCTTCTATCTTCAGATTGTGCCCCCTTGTTCTTGCACACCTCTTTTTTTGAAAGATGCTACCCTCTTGGACTTTGTTGATTCACATTCATAAGGTAGAAAAAATTGGGAGACTGGATGGGCCTTGCAGTCCTTATCTGCCATCAACCTCTATGTTTCTATGTAAAGGACAGGAATTTGCAGTGGCTAAAGATCAAAGATACACCCATATCTTTAACAAATTCCTATTCTGACACCTGAATGTATCATGTACATGTTTTCAGAACTGGCCTTTGAGATAGGTGAAATGTGTGGCTACCTAGGGTACTGCCTGTGATGGGGCTCCAAATTAAATACTTGTGTTTTTGCTGAATTTCTTTTTTCTTAATGCTCTACCACATTCTATACAATCCACACTTTCTGGGGAGGGTGGTCTTTAAGGCTTAATGGCAGAATCATGTTCAGAAGCGTCCAGCAAGCAGTGATTAAATTGATATGTGTAAGCATTTCCACATGTCCACTGCCTATTGGTTCTTTCTCACCACTAGTGATGTGCGAAGTTGGAAACTTCACTCCATGAATTAATTCACAAATTCATCTAAGTTTGCTAAGTTAATCTGCCTTGCAAGGCTCAGATTTGCAGTAAACTGATAACTTCATGAAATGCAAAGTTGGCAACTTCGATTACAAAGTTTGGTACAGAGGCAAAGTTCTCAATATGCTATGGAACTGGAGGTCACATGTTGCTGAAACAAACTGTGTGTCACAAGGAGGCTGTCTTCAGTGTAGTCTTCTGAAGACAAAGTAGGAGAGAAGTCTTGTGTGCTTGTCTGAGAAAAAAAAACTTTCAAAATACATCTCAAAGCCAAGTTTTTTGAATCCAGATTGCTCACAAACTGTTCTAAAGAGCCGTGCGCTGCTAGATATTTTTTTTCTTGCTGATTCTTTACATTAAAGTAGCAGTTTCTGTTTTGTCAGTCTGTGAAGCAGTGGTGTGGTGGAGGGCAGCTATACTGTAAAGCAAGGCAGCCCAGAAAGATCTGGAACTTTTTTGTCTAAACAGGAGATTTGTGTTAGATTTTGTTTTTCTCACTCTTTCTTGTTCAACATTTTTGATCTGTAGTAAGTAATTTATCATTTTTATTTTTGTGGTTTAGTTTGTTGTGTTTAAGTAAAGTATTTTGTCAGTGTCTTTCTGTAGCAGTTTTAGTTATTTTTATGTTTGGTTGCATGCATGTGCAAGAAACATAGTGCGATGATCCAAAATGCAGTGCCATACAGTTGAAAGAGAGAGCACCGCTTCAGTGAGCAGTGCTCCCCCTCCCAACACACATGCACACATGCATATTGTGTGCTCATGCGCTCCTCCCCCCCACGCACACACTGTATAGCCAACAGGGGTGCCCAATTCCCCGTCAGCTTCACACTCCCCCCAAAAAATGCTGTGCAGGTGCCACACTGGGAGCTCACCCCAGCATGGTAAGATTGTTATAGCTGACGGGGTGCCCAATCCCCATCGGCTCCACGCCCCCTCCCAAAAGCTTTCAAGGTGCCATGCTGGGCCCACCCTAGCATGGCAAAGCTTGTTGTGGCTGACAGGGTGCCTAACCCCTGTCAGCTCCAGCCTCCAAACAGCCTTCCAGCTGCCACGCTGGGAGCCCACCCTAGTGTGGCAAATGTCCCTCGTCGTCTTAATAATAAAAAAACCCTGTAAATAAAAATGGTCCCTCGTGGTCTCCCCTGCCCCACCCACACCCACCCACTGTGCACCCTGCCTCCCCACCCCTCACTGATACTTACTCTCCGGAGTCGGCGCGACGATCTTCGTGGACCGGAACACGCCTGCACTCTTCAAAAGCCAACCGCGAACTGAAGAAATGCCAGTAAGCTGTATAATGTAATAATTAGGGTTTTTTCAACTTTGCTGCATATCTCAGGCATTTTTTGGAATTTTGGCACCAAATTTTCAACATGGGTTTTGGGACCCCTCCTCATGAATTCTGTCACTGTCATGGTGTTAATCGGGCCCAAAGGGTGATTTCATAGTCACTGCATGAAATCACCTCTCATGACTGATTAATGAAGCGACAGTGCCAGTGTTTATAAGGTGGGCTCTCAAAAGTCTATGTTGCAAATTTAGTGAAAAATCTTAAAATAACTGATTTACTTAGGTGTAGGCAGAAGCTCCTACGGACGCCTTTAAGTTCGTGAATTTTTAATATTTGCACTCCAGATTTTCAACATTGCCATTTTACCACACCTCCTTAAGAGCAGTACAGCTGTCATTTTCACATCTGACCCAAAACATGTTTCCACCCATGTAGCGCACAATGGCAGTCGGTGTGTGCAATCAATGTTTGGGATAGATTAAGAAAATCACAGTGATGCTGTTCATGAGCAGAGTCTTAAAATGGCTATGTTGAAAATCTGGTGAAAAAATTCCCAAAATGACTGTTTTAGGGCGCACGTTGCACAGTTCCTACGCACCACAAGTTTGCAAATCTTTTAATATTTGCACGCCAGGTTTTCAACATTGCCATTTTACCACACTCCTTTATGAGCAGTACAGCTGCCATTTTTCACATCTCACCCAAAATGTGTTTCCACACATGTAGCGCACAATGGTGCAGTCGGTGTGCGAAAAAGGAATGTCTGGGACAGATTAAGAAAATCACAGTGACACCGGTCATGAGCAGAGGTCTTAAAATGGCTATGTTGAAAATTTGGTGACAAAAGTCCATAAAATGACTGTGTTATGAGTGAGCATTGCGCAGTTTCCATGCATCCTTGTAAGTTCATAAATTTGTAATATTTCCAGTCCAGATTTTCACCAGTGGCATTTTTCCACACTTCCTTATGAACAGTACAGCTGTCATTTTTCACAACATGGCCAAAATGTGTTTTCACACTTTCAGCACAGAAATGCATGGTCACTGTGGGAAGTTATTGTTTGGGACAGATAAAGAAAATCACAGTGACACTGTTCATGATCGGAGGTTCCAAAATGCTTGTGTTGACAATCTGCTGTAAAAATTCCCCAACTAATTACATTACAGGTGTGTTGCACAGTTTCTATGCACGCTAGTGACTTCACCAGTTTTTTTAATATTTTCACTGCAGGTTTTCAACATTGCCATTTTTTACACCTCCCCATGAACAGTACAGCTGTCATTTTTTACATCCTGTTCGAATGTGTTTTGCACCTGTGGTGACAAATGCCGAGTCGCTGTGCAAAAAGAAGCTACACAAACTGATATTGCCACTGTTCATGAGGTGGGGGTCACAAAAACCATGTTGAAAATTTGGAGTGAAAATACCAATGAATGCCTGAGGTGTTAGGGTTTCCGACCATAACGTCCCACCCTGTAGAGAATGACAGGCATCAGGGCTGTGACTTGGGATTGTCGCCTGCAATGCTCATACCATTCCACCCCCATCCACACCCTGCAGCCACTGAGAGGCATCGAGGTGTGCCTTGGACTCTTCGGCCCCAAAGTTCACCCCATTCTCCTATACCACACCCATCTCACCATATTTCTTGATGGAATGGGGTGCGCATAAGGGCCAAAGACCCCAAGGCACACTGTGACACTTGTCGGTGTCTGCAGGGTAGGGTGTGGTGAAATGGCATGGCCGTTATACCTGATGACCCAAAGGCACGCCCCAATGCCTGTCAGTCTCTGCAGGGTGCTAGTGGGGTTGGCTTCAGTTCAATACTTCACTGCCATTCCTATTATGCAGCTCTGTAACTCCTACACTACCAATGCCAATGCCAGCAAGCAAACATTCGGCATTGACAAATGCTTGTTTAGTTATATTTTTCTTGACAGTGTTCTGCACTATGACCTAGTAGTAGTTCAGGCACAGAGATGGGGAACACAGAGTCTGAGACTTGTCACATGACACCCCTTCTCAAAATAAGTAAGGCACTATGATCTAGGTAGTAGTTCAGGCTCAGAGATGGGGAACACAGAGACTGAGCCATGATACCCTACCTCCATAATGTCCCATAGGATAACTCTGCAACTTTATCAAAACATAACTCCACCAGTCTTTGGAGGTAAGGGATACTCAAAGAAACTTAGAAACATAGATGTTGATGGCAGATAAGGGCCACATGGCTCACCTAGTCTTCCCATTTTCCCTACCTACCATACATACCACAGACCATACCTCTCAACCTTTTGCCTCATAAATCAGGGACCAGGCTTAAATAAATCAGGGACAAAGATCCCAAATCAGGGACACATTTTAAAAATTGATAATGTTTACCCAGAAAGCTGACAGAATAAGGGGATTAGTGTAAAATACATTTTCTGAAGAAGAACAAGTCTGTAACTTTAATGTTTAACATTATTTTGTGCTTACAATCTCCACTGTTCAGTCATAAAAACACCAATTTTATGAGAGACAGAAGAAACTGTTGAGGCAAAATCAGAGACGTCCCTCAAAATCAGGGACAGTTGAGAGGTATGCCGCAGACCCTGATCGATCTGCAGCTTACCCTCTCTTTCCTGTTGCTAGTGTTCCCTTATGTCTATCCCATGCATTCTTAAATTCCCACACCATGTTCAACCCACCACCTCCACAGGGAGGCTGTTCTGTGCATCCACTACCCTTTCTGTGAAAAAATACTTTCGTATGTTACCCCTGAGTCTACCCCTCCCTGGCTTCATATCATGACCAATTGTTCTATAACCTTTTTTTTCCCGGAAGATGCTACATTCTTCTACCTTATTAATACCCTTGAGATATTTGAAAGTCCACCTCCTCACATCCAGGGAATTTATATATTGAGGCCCTTTAGTTTCTCCTCATACGACTTCTGGTGCAGTCCTTGCACCATTTTTCTTCCCTTCTCTGAACTGCTGTACTCTGTCTATGTTTTTCCAGAGATGTGTCCTCTAGAACTGGACACAGTACTCCAGATGTGGTCTCACCAATGATCTGTACAGGTGCATCACCATCTCCTTTTTCCTACTGGTGATACCTCTCTATGCATCCTAGCATCCCACCAGCTCTCCCCACAGCCTTCTCACATTGTTTGCTTACCTTTAGGTCATCAAATATGATCACCACCAGAACCCTTTCCTGTTTGGTGGCCATCAGTACCTTCCTCCATCATGTACTCCTCCCCCTTTGCTTTTGTGCCCCAACTGCCCCAAATGCATGATTTGCCACACTCTTGACCACTCCTCAAGCTTGCTTAGGTCCCTTCTCACCCCCCGAGTGTTAACCCTGTTGTAGATCTTTGTATCATCAGAAAAAAGGCATACGTTCCCTTCTAGTCCCACTGCAATGTTGCTTATGAAGACATTAAAGAGGACTGGCCCCAGCACTGATCCCTGTGGTACCCTGCTGGACACCCCCTCTCTTCAGATTGAATTACATTCACCACTACCCTCTGTGTCCTATCCCTCAACCAATTTCTGACCCAGTTTACCAGCCTGGGACCCACTCCCAGGCTGTCCAATTTGTTTATCAGCCTCCTGTGAGGGACGTGTCAAAGGCCTTGCTAAAATTCAGGTAGGCCACATCCACCACCCCTCCCTGATCTATTTCCCTGTTCACTCAATCAAAGAAATCTCAGATTTTCTTGACAAGACATTCCAGCTGTGAATCCATGTTGACTTGATCCTGCACTCTACTCTGTACAACCAAACAAGGGTCTCAATGTATGCTACAATAGTAACACATAATACCCTTGGAAAAATTCATGGGGTATGCACAACACCCCAGAATCACCTCCCAACTTGACCATGGTGCTAAGTCCACAAATAAAGTCTGATAATCATCAAAAATGCACCAAATATTCACCTCCTCTTACACTACAACCATACCAAGTTTCAAACAAATTCAACAAAAGTCATAAATTTCCCATTTTCACAACTGTTGTGGAAACCTGAATGCAAAATAAATATAGAAAGTTCCTGTCTCTATAGAAACATAGAAACATAGAATTTGACAGCAGATAAGGACCGCTTGGCTCACCTAGTCTGCCCATTTTCCTACCTAACAGATAAGCTGCAGATCCTAGTTAAACAACAGCTTACTCTAGCAGGGAGGAGGCGGGAACTACAGACCGGTCAGTCTTACTCAGTAGTGGGCAAGATTATGGAAGCACTCCTTAAGGAAAGGATAGTGCACCTGGAATCCATAGGGGCACAGGATCCAAGACAGCATGGGTTTACAAAGGAAGGTCCTGTCAAACTAATCTCATAGATTTCTTTGACTGGGTAACCAGGTGGTGGACCAAGGGGAGCAGTTGATGTCGCCTACCTTGACTTCAGCAAAGCTTTTGACACTGTTCCACATAGAAGATTGATAAATAAGCTAGGTAGGCTCAGGGTGGGTCAGAAGTTGGTCAACTGGGTGGCAAACTGGTTGACTGGCAGAAAACAGAAGTGGTGGTAAATGGTATACAGTCAGAAAAGATGCAAGTCACAAGTGGGGTACCTCAGGGATCAGTCCTGGGCCAGTCCTATTCAACATCTTCATTAGTGACCTAGCAGATGGACTAGAGGGTAAGGCTTGTCTGTTTGCAGATGACACCAAGATCTGCAACAGAGTAGATGATCCAGATGGGTGTGCAGAAGGAGAAGAGATCTGGATAAACTAGCAGAATGGTCAGAAGAGTGGCAACTGGGATTTAATGCAAAGAAGTGCAAAATCATGCACATAGGAAGAGAAACCCTGAAGCCACTTATAGGCTGGGAGGGAGTTGCTAGCAGTCACAAAGGAAGAAAGAGACTTGGGCATCATCATCACTGATGACTAAATCATCAAGCAGACCTCTAAAGCAGTAGGTAAGGCTAGGGGGTGTTAGGGTGTATTAGTAGGGTATCACAAGTCGTAAGAGGAGGTAATAATCCCTCTGTACAAGACATTGGTTAGGCCCCATCTGAGTACTGCGTGCAGTATTGGAGCCACACCTTCACAAGGACATTAACCAAATTGAGGCAGTCCAGAGAAGGGCAACCAAAATGGTGCAGGGACTGCATCAGAAGACATATGAGGACAGATTAATGGAGCTCAATATGTATACCCTTGAGCAAAGGAGGAGAGAGGTGATATGATCTAGACATTTAAACACCTTAAGGGCATAAACAAGGTGAAAGGTCTAACATGTTTAAATATAAGAAAATAGCAGGACAAGAGGACACAGCATGAGAATAGAGGAGGCCGATTAAGGGGAATGTGAGGAAATTCTTTTTCACAGAAAGGGTGGTAGATGCATGGAATGGCTTACCACAAGAAGTAGTGGCTATGAATACAGTGCAGGGCTTCAAACAGGCATGGGATAGGCATAAGGAGCAATACAAATGACTATGAATAGATAGGTCACTGACAGAGCAAAGGATGGCACATTTATAAGGTAGAAAAGAAATGGGCAGACTGGATGGGCTCTTGGTCCTTATCTGCCATCAACTTCTATGTTTCTATGTTTCTACTTCTCCTACTCCCCACTAGGACTGCCTTATGTCTGTCCATGCATTCTTGAATTCCCCACTGTTCTTGACTCCACAACCTCCTCAGGAGGCTGTTCCATGCATCACAACCCTCTCTGTGAAAAATACTTCCTCACATTACCTCTGAGCCGTCCCCTCTATCTTCAAATTGTGCCCCTTGTTCTTGCACATCTCTTTTCTGAAAGATGCTACCCTCTTGGGCTTTGTTGATTCCCTTGAGGTACTTGAGATTTCTATCATGTCCCTCTCTCCTTGTTTCCTCAAGGGTATACATATTAAGCTCCTTTAGTCTTCTTCATATTTCTATGTCTTCTGGTGCAGACCTGCACACCATTTTGGTTGCCCTCCTCTGGACAGCCTCCACTCTGTCTATGTCTTTGTGGAGATGGGGTCTCCAGAACTGCACACAGTACTCCAGATGGGTTCTCACCAACTGTCTGTACAGAGGGATAACAACTTCCTGTTTTCTACTATTGATGCCTCTTCCTATGCATCCCAGTATCCCCCCAGCCTTCCTTATTGCCTTCTCACATTGCTTGCCCACCTTTAGGTCATCTGATATAATTACCCCTGGTCCCTTTCCATTTTTACTGTTGTCAGTATCTCACCCCACTGTGTACTCTTCCCTGGGTTTTGTTTCCCATGTGCATTACCTTGCACTTCTTTGCATTGAATCTGAGCTGCCATACATTTGACCATTCCTCCAACCTTGCCAAGTCCCTTCTCATCCTTTCCACTCCATCTTGTGTATCAACCCTGTTGCAGATCTTTGTGTCGTCTGCAAAGAGACATACTTTTCCTTCCAGTTCCTCTGCAATGTCACATAAAGACATTAAAAAGGACCAGTCCCAGTACTGAACCCTGCGGTACCCCGCTAGTAACCCTCCTTTCTTCACTGTATACTCCATTTATTACTACCCTTTGCATCCTGTTGTCTAGCCAATTTTTTATCCAGGCTACCACCTTGGGGCCCACTCCAAGGCTGGCTAACTTGTGTATTAATCTTTGTGTGGGACTGTATCAAATGCCTTGCTAAAATCTAGGTAGGCCATGTCCACAGCCCTCCCTGGTCTGCTACTTTGGTCACCCAGTCAAGAAATTCATTAGATTCGCCTGACACCACCTTCCCATCGTGAATCACATGCTGCCTTGGGTCCTGTGCCCCACTAGCCTCTAGGTACTCAACAATTCTTTCCTTCAAAGTGATTCCATCATTTTCCCTACCACTGAGGTCAAACTAACTGGTCTGTAGTTTCCTGCCTCTGTCCTGCTCCCACTTTTGTGAAGAGGAATCACATCTGCCCTCCTCCAGTCCTCAGGTACCACCCCATCCTCCCATGATTTGTTAAAGAGAGAGTCGCGTGTCACTAGTTCTACCCTTAGTTCTTTTAGAATTCTTGGGTGAATCCCATCAGGCCCCATTGCTGTGTCCACCTTCAATTTTATTAGTTCTTTCAGGACCCTTTCTTCTGTAAAAGACTGGTATCAACCCCGCCTCCAGAGTGTTTCTCTTGTTTGGTTTAGGTACTCCTCTCTCTTTCTTTTGTAGAATACTGAGCAGAAATATTTGTTCAGTATCCTGCTTTTTCACTGTCCCCTCTACCCACATTCCTCCCTCCCTTTATTAAGCCTCAGTATCCTCCTTTGTCTTTCTTCGCTCCCTAATGTACCTATAAAAGGTCTTATCCCCTTCTTAACAGAATTGGCTATCCTTTCCTCGGTTTGGGCCTTTGCTATTCTGACTGCCTTCCCAGCCTCTTTCTGCTTTAACTGATAAAGTTCTCTGTCCTGATCCTTCTGTGTTTCCTTATATTTCCTGAATGCTATCCTTTTCTCCTTAACCTTCCTTGCCACCTCTTTTGAGAACCATAGCATTTTTTCCTTCGTTGTGTTCCCACATGCTGGTAGATGGTCCCACTTAGACTGCTTACCAAATTGGCACTGTACGCCAAAATGAACTATAACTTTTCCACACTCCTCAAAAAGATAGGGGTAGTCCGAAATGCTTGCATTTGTTTGTCTTATGATGAAGGTTTTTTTTAACAGATACTAAATAGTTTTCAAATTCCATCAAGGGAGCTTAAACCAGAGGTAGCTTTTCAGATGTACTACACCAGCACACAGGTTACATACAAATACAGTATAGAGTCAGGTGGTATTCCTTATAGCATTTGCAGTGTAACATAAAATACAAAAATCAAGATGCAACATTTGTGATGGAAGGACAAAATATGTATTCCACTATGTATTATAAGCAATCAATTGAGAAAATTGTATGCTTCTCACAGTGGTCACAAGTGGTATAATTATTGTGACTTATTTGTTGTTATTTACTTGAAAACTTTTGTAGTGTCCTTCCAGGGCCTTTGTGGTCCTCCTCTACCAACTTTCTGATTCCTGGTATTAATCTATGCTGGATACTCAAGTCTTTTGTTGATGTGGTGCCTTCACCTAGTGTAGCTATATTAGGATTTAGTTAGTCAGTTAGTTAGCTAATTAACTAGTTAGTTAATTTTTGATAACTGGGTAATTTATCTAGGCCACATGCTTATTTTCAGGCATGACCAAAGGACAGAGATATACAATATGAACAATGACAGACAATTGTTGCATCACTGATAAATAAAACAAATTACAATATTGTAAAACAAACGATATAAAAATGAAGATGAAAAATTAAAAAAGTAAAATAAAAAAAAAAACACAGTCACATTCAATCGGAGCAAGTAAAATGTCTCCTAACCTTGTGTTGAAACTGTAACAAGTATCAGACAACTATCTTATTTCTGTGGGCAAAGTGTTCTAATAATGAGAAACAAAATGAGAGAAGTGCATTTGTCCTATTTTACTAGTAAAAACAGCATCTTTAATTAAGTTCTTATCAGTAGACACGATGAACACACAGCTGGGACTTGTCTGGGATAAAATGCCAAACACTTTGTTTCTTGATTGTGGATAATGTTAAAAATAAAGCATCCCAGACCACAAGTCCGCTTAGCAGCAGAAGATAGTCAGGACAAATCAAGACAAGTTTAAAATTACAATGATGTGTAGCTGGTCCCCTGAGATCAGTTACTTTTGGATCCCACCCACTGCACGGGGTACCAGCCAAGGTTCTATAGTTTGTCTGGGGACAAATGGGGGGCAGCCCTATCAGCAGTAATGCATATGAACAAAACAGGGCACACAACTTAATTAAGCTGCTGTCCAAATGATGAGATAAAGTCTGCATAATGAAAAGTTTATTGACCACAATCCACGTATCTGTTTTTGCACGGGACACACATCCAATCCACAACACATTTACATAGGGCTTTTCCTATGGACTCCCTAGGTTACCAAGAGCCACTTCACATATCTATAGCCCCTACACATAACACATAGCTCTTGTTCCCACTGTACACTGTTTGCATGCAGTCTCTCTGCTCTCTTAGGCAGCAATGCCCATGGCCGAGCACATTGTTGCAGGGATTCAGTGACCTACCCTGTAGGTGCAGGGAGCCAGATGGCTACCCATTCAAGGGGTTACCCAGCTTTACAGGAAAACTCTCCCAAGCTTCACACACCCTACACTCAGCTCCAGTGCAGTGTGGCATATACTTCCTTGAAATCTTATTGGAATGGATACATACAGTACCGTCTGAGCCACACACAGCACACATGTGCAACCTCTAAATCCTGGAGCAGAGGAATTGACAGGACATAGGACTTTTCTTTCACTCCCTCATGGTTCCATATATATGGCCTAAGGCTGCTCTCCTCCACAACCAGGAAACCTGGAATAGGCTTGCAATAACCACAGGCAACAACCCTGAGGGGAGATTCTCACTACGCCACATGTCCTCTCCTCTGAGACCATGGAACCTTTTAGATTCTCAGATCACTGTCTTTCACAGGGCTCATGGTATTAGTCTCCCTGTTCTCCTGATCTCATTTCTCAGCACCAGTTCTATCTCAGGCCCTCTGGAACATAATCAGGACTCCCCTTTGTTGATTTGGTCTAGCATGCTCTACCCCACAAGGGGGGAGAAACTACCCCTTCTGCTGTTCTCTCATACCAGCTTCTGCACTCCTCTGAGCTGAGACACCATTCTCACCTCAGGCAACTTCAACTGAGGGTGCATGTGCCCCTTCTTTTATGAGAAGGGAGGCAGGCAGCAGCCAACAGGCACCATACATACTGTGCACTCACTCGAGCACGTGACATGACTCAAAAGCCAGACTTGTTTACAGGAAATGAAATGGAGATCTCATCAGCTCCAAGGTCACTAAAAACATGAACTAGTTAGTAGCTGGGCTCTAACAGGGAGGGAGTGAGAGCCTGGTTACAGATGTTTGTAATGATCAGAACTGGAAACAAAGCTACAGATGTTATTGCAAAAAATGCCACATTATCAGCACAGTAACTGAGGCATTATAAAATATCAGGGTGCAATAGGAGAGTTTCAGGAGCAGCACACCATGAGCCATAATCACACTTCACTGAGGGGTCAGCTGCTGTCAGAGTCTATAGGCAAGACCCAGTTTAAATATTAACATATTTACAAACCTCAGCTTCATGACATGCAAAATCCAGCAAAGGGATTAGGGTGATCCCCAAATATTTAAACTTGTGAACTTCTTCAAGAGGTATTCTATTTTGACATGTAATTTGCAGACCCTTGCCTAGGTGTTTCAGCTTAGGTTTAGAAGCAAAAAGTATTATCTTGGGTTCCTTAGCATTTAGGACTAGGTTGCTGTGCACAATCTAGTCCTGTAAACACCTGAAATCACAGTTCAAATCATGGTTATGGATACATGATGGCTGACACTCAGGCTATTGGTCCCAGGAAATATTATGTTTTCCCTGGCCTACACAATCCCTCCATGTAACAGTGATGCTGTAACACAATAACACCTCCAGCAAGAAAATGTAATGCAAAACAAGTAACACTTTTATTATAAGGGAAGGGAAAGACAAGGGGACAAACAGAAAATTGGAAACAAGGGGTAGCAGTAAATAAGCCTTATACTGAATGTATCCATGATAATAGTTCTTTCCACCCCCTGGCAATCCCACGTGTGGGCACACCCACCTTAATCCCCTAAAGTCTTGGTGAGAGCTCTTGGTTATGTTGCTGTGGGTACCTCACTGGGCAGTGGTCATTGACCAGCTGGATGGTGGATTATCATTGACATCATTAATTAAATCATGACAGCAACCAAAGCAAAACAAATAAATTAAATGACTTTGCAGTGCCAGAGATTTACAGGAAGTTGCACTTGATAATAAGTGTCCATCTTCTCCAGAGTTTTCTTCCACCTCTCACCAGCTCTTCAATCCTCAGTTGCACTTCTCTCACCAAGACAACATGGGGATCATCTTACTTCCACTAGCACACTGATTGGTGGCTGGATCACAGCTCTTCTCTTCCTCTACCTCTCTGTTGCTTAACAGATGATGCCTTTTGTGGGGCTCCACAGAACCTAGGTGGCCCCTGATTGTCTCTATCTCACAGATGGGGTTAATCCCCACATGAGGAATGTTCTGTTAGGTCAGAACTGTCAAGCTGAGCTAGCTCTACAGAAATATCTGGCCTCCTTCTCAACTCTGATTGGAAACTGCTTCCTTCTGTTGATCTCATTATGTGCACACACTCTGTGGTCTACCAGCGCTGCAGTCCCATGGTACCTTGCAAGTGTCTGACTCACCAGTCATGCAGACTGAGGCAAAACTGAGCATAGATCCTTTAATCCGATGGCTTTTTTATGGAGTTCAGATGCTGATCTCTTATTGGGTATGAAGTTCCCAGGTGAACTATGCATCAAGGTACTGATCCAGGTTTTGCAATGCATATCTGCAAACCTGAGTTTATGATTGGTCTAAACCCATAGCACAGGGCAAAATAATGTGTCCCTCTGACCCCTTCCCAGCAGTCCTGCAGGATCAGAGGGCTTGCTGAGCTACATTGTCACAAAAATGTTTGCTTACATTCTGCTGGACTACTGTCCTGCAGCCTCCTGCTGCTTTCTGTGGTGCCAAGAGGGGCTGCAAGTAATAATTCTAGGCCCTACTGCATTTCATGGAGTTGGACTCTGCTGTGTACCCAGGGACACTTCCTACTACCTGGTCCTTCCCCTACAGTCAAGTCCTGGGCCAGTATCACACAATGATGCTGTGTGGTGAAAGCAGTGAAGTTGAAGGGAATGGTGGTCCTACTCCCACCACAGATTACTTGTTGTGTATTTTCATGCATCATACTCCACCTACCTCAGCGGCCTTCTGCAATTACTTAACCCATCGTCAAGGCCCCGATTTCTCAGTGGCAATTTGATCTACATTCTGTGGCAGGTCCCCCTGTTGCCACAGGACCTCTGCTGTAATAGATTACTATTTATGCAGAAGTTCTGCCATAGCCATGTGGGACTTTGCCAGTAGACAGACCCCCAACCCCCACCCCAGTAGGGGAAAAAAATGCATGTGTTGAGACTGGGACCCATGAGCCAGGACATGTTATCAGTTAACTCCTGAGTTCTTACACGTGCAGTATTAAAATATAAAAAATCCACCCCATCCATCTCAACCCCACCACCCTCCCCACCCCACACTGGGAGTCCCTAGGGTCACCATATTTGAAGTAGTAATATTTTTATGAGCTCCCACACTGCACAGCATTCCTCATCCTTCTAATTTTACCTCCAGGCCAGAATGGCAGTTTCTCACTCCAGTAATAATAAGGTGACTCTGGGAGGCCCCAGATTGGGATGGGGTGGGATTTACCTGTTTTAGTTTTGATGGTAGCACACTAGTAGGCAAAGTAATCGACAGGGGTTATTCCAAAATGTTTTTCAGTATTTTTTTAAAACTCTACAGATGCATTCGGCAGAATTTAACATAAACCATGGAATCGTTTTTCACAGTTTATATCACCTACGGAAACATTTTACGTGGTTTACATTGAAGAGTCAGTGTAAACTGCAGATTATGTTTTTTCACAGTGTATACCAACTCTTCAATGTAAATGCAGAAAACTATGCTGTGTTTTATGCAAACCACAGAATAAGATCCCACAGTTTATGTAAATGGAAGAACGCTATTCTGTGGTTTATGTAAACTGTGAAAAATAATTATGCGGTTTACATAGAGTTTTGCTGCAATTTCTGCTGTTGCGGAATCGTACAAAAATATGGGTCTTGCTCATTGCATATACTGAGATCCCAAAACAAGGGCCTCCTCCAAGTACCAGGAAGCCCCAGGTCCATCGGATCCAAAGCCCTTGCAACAGCTGCAGCAACCAAAGAACACATAAAAGAACGTAATGACAGGAATCCCCTGTGCAAGCAGTAGGCTGAACTACTGAAAAAAGGTAAACCCTGCAATCAGGAAAGATGCCACAGGACACAAAAAAGTGTTTTGTGCTGCATATGTTTATTTAGTGCTAGAAGCCAGCAATACAAGGTGCACAGAACTTGATGTTTCGCATAGTAGGGCCTTGTCAAGAATGTGTGGGCACCATTAATACACCACTTCAAATCTCACAGCCTTAAAGGTACAAAATCAAGTTCTCTGCACCTGATGTTCGTGCCAGGTCAATATGTTGAATATAGAATGCTGCAGGGCAAAACCGCACAACAGTAATAGGACGTAGAAGAACAGCTACAGGGTACACAATGCCATGTGACACAAATAGTGTCGAGCGGTAGCAGTGATCCTGTAGCTGTTTCCTGGAGAGCTCTGCTGTATAGGGTAAGAGCTCTGCTGGAAGGGGGGTTGCCCTTTGCTGAGCAGCTGCTGTGGCTCAGGGAGTAGCACCATAGATGCTGGAGGTCAATGGAATGGCTGTGGACCAGGGTTCTATTCACGGTCCCAGTTAGGTTAGCCTATTTTCTTTTCTTCCCCCTGCCTGAGTTGCCCCCCCCAAGGAGGATATATTAATGGGGAGGTTCAAGAGCACTTCTGGTCACTGTTTTGACAGCGCGGTATAGTGCCATGCTGTTTTTGTTTGCAACAAGATGACCCCATGCCCCTGAGGTTGTTGGCTTCTAGCACTCTACCACTAAATGAAAGGCTTGCCTGCAGTTCGGTGGCCAAGCAGCCAGCCACTCCCACTTCCTGAGCTATATAAGTAGTTC
Organism: Neoceratodus forsteri; assembly: GCA_016271365.2. Lineage (NCBI taxonomy): Eukaryota > Metazoa > Chordata > Ceratodontiformes > Ceratodontidae > Neoceratodus > Neoceratodus forsteri. Next base: position 401,582,908 of record CM057454.1, read on the forward strand.
CTCTAAGCCTCACTGTGAAGCATTTTTTCTTTGCAGCTGGAGGCTATGTTGGTTTGTTCTCTGAGCTGGCTGGGGTCTACCCCCCTCACCTGCTGTTTCTGTGTGTCTCTGCTGGAATTCGGTGTTTGTTTTCCTACTTCTGGTTTGTTTCTTTCCTCCGGCTGTGTGCTTCCCTGTGTTTTGTGTTTCTTGTTTTTGGGTCTTTCCCTCTTTTCTGTTTTGCTGTGTTTTGGTTTTGTCTTTTTGGGGGGCTTTGTTTCTAAGCTCCTAGCATACTGCTACTCCGGCACTTATATGGCTTGCTTTGCTTACTCACAATTCTCAAATTACTTGCACAGCAACTCCTAGCATTCTGCTACGCAGAGCTCATGCTACTGCTTTCAGTTACCTACAACTACAGCCACTGCTGCTGACTGTTTACTTTAATTACTCTTGTACCCTGTGCCTGTGTTTTACGATGTGCTCACCACGCTCAAACTACTGCAATGCAACTGCAATTATTATCTGTGTGTTTCAGCTCAGCCATAGCTGCTTCATGTTGCATACTCAATTCTTTTCACCTGACACAGTTTACTGACCTTAACTGTGCTGCTCATTGCTGCTCTCATTCTCTTGCAGCTTCGTTGCACTGCCTGGCTACACCAGCTTCAAGCATTGTCTCCTGCGTTATTGCACTTACAGTACAACTCTGAAGCCAGCCAACTGAGCTCCTGCTGAGGCTGTTAATATAGTTTTGTTATTAAAATTGCCTCACTACCGAAAATCCTCAGAGTATCTGTCACCTTGATTTGGCTATTCCTGTTTGGCTGGCTTGCCCCCAAATCAGTACTGTTTAATTGCTATACCATATGTTATGCAGGTTCTCCTATCACTACTACTGCTTAGTGACCTACGGACAGGTCCACTCTGCTTAAGCAACTGTTGCTCCTTGCTTACACAAACCATTGCTTCATGCCTACTACCATCCCCTCGGCTTCAGCCTGGGATTCTGCTGCACTCAATCTGCATTCAACCTTGCAAGGTCTCAGCACTCAGTGCTCATTACAATCTCAGCACACCATGCTCATTCAGCTCACCAGCTTTTCAGCTCTCAATCACTTTCTGAGGCATGCCAGCCATTGTGTTCTGGAGCAGGGTTCCTGCAGCCCATGGTCTCGCTCAGCTTTAGTCCATATCTCGAGCGTGTCCAACTTGGGATGGGATCCTTCTCACCTGGCCCATAACTGAGAATGTCCTCACCCCGGGCTTGGCTTTAGCTGCCTGCTATGCAACAGCAGCTCCTGGTGTAGAATTTAAGCCTAGCGGCAAAGGGTGGTAACGATGATCTCCTTTGGCTCTAGTGTTCCACTATATAGTGTTTCCCTAGTGAAGCACCTTCACTGCATCCTCCCTATGACTGCCTCTGGTTCACCTGGTTTGATTTAGGGTGGGTAGGCCTGGTGAGTACCTCAGCAGTTGTTGCTCTCCTCCTGTGACTTGGATGCATGTATTGTTGCAGAGTTTTCTTGTGACCTTCCACAGCATTCCCACTAGAGGGTTTGAGTGAGAGCCTTCCTCCAAATTGGAATATTTTCCACCTCCCTTTAATTGGATTTTCCAAATTGCAGCTGCAGAGCCATCACTAAATAAACTATCCCAAGCCTGGAGGGAAGGCGACCTAGGCCTTGGATCCCCAGAGATTTTCTCCTGATAGGGTTTTTTTTCTCTCCTCCATTGCCTCAGGTCATAACACTTAGTTAGCTTAGTTGTTTCCCCTAGTTTCTTAGGTAGGTTCTGTTGTTGGATGGAGGTGGAGGATGTCCTGCCATTCCCTCTCTTCTTAGGAGATACTCTACACTCAAAGCAAACCATCAGTATCGTGTTACACAGACGTGGGCAGTCATTGCAACAACTGTGCAATTCATTGCATTATCAAACTGCCTATACTTCTCTGCTACTACGTCACAGTTACTGCTTGCTCATATGCTTCATGTTGCCTCCTTTTTGGGGATGATACTACATTTTTGGGGGGATTCCTAAGGTACCTTTAGCCATGGGAACCATCCCATTGCACCTCTAGTGGTGGAACCCTCTCTGAGGGTTCCTTGACTTCGTACCCCTACAGGGTGGTAATTCCTCTAGAATAGAGACTGTGAATGGCCAAAACCAAACTAACACAGCTGCACAAGCATAACACTATACTGAATGCTTAGGCCAGTGAACTGAATTTATGCAGCACCAAGAGCTTTTTTGGATGCTGTGGTTGTGCCTTTAGGAATGACAAGTTTAGCCAGGTTAGTATTTATTGCAGCTGCCCCCAGCCCCCTGCCTACCTGTACCTTCTGCCCAGACACCCACTCTCTTCACTAGAAAAGCTCTATGTCAGCTAAATATGGTCATATTGCATTGCATTATATTAGTAGTGTAACAGTTTTAGCCACTTGCATACTTACAACCTGCCTAACTTTGCCATTTGTTTTACTGTGACCTTGATAAACTTGTCTCTTATGTAATATTCTTATCAGCCCTGCTGCTGTCCCCCAAGACTCACTTAAAAAGTAGGCTTACAGCCTAAATGTGGATATCCCAGTGTTCAGTAATTCTAAATAAATGAATAGTTGTTCCTTCCTTAATAGTCTGTTTAAATTGCAAGTATTTTTGCAAGCTGAATAGCTTTGCCATTTGTTTTACTGTAACCTTAATAAACTTGTATGTTATGTAATTTCCTTATCAGCCCAACTGCTGTCCCTCAGGACTCACTTAAAAGTAGGCTTACAGCCTAAATGTGGATGTCCCAGTGTTCAGAAATTCTAAATAAATAAATAAATAGTTTGTTCTTACTTAATATTCAGTTTAAGTTGCAAGCTGAAGCCCAAGATGCAAAATCTCTTTAGCCTAAAGTAAAACACAGCCTGTGGGAGCAATTTTATTTATTTATTTTTTTTTATGTATTTAAAATTTGGTAACCTGGAAAGGCACACTGTGCTGAGGCTCGTTTCTAGGGGACAAGGGAGAACTTATACATACAGAGGTCATAGATAAATATACATATACTAAATTAGATAACAGTTTAGGCAATTAAGAGGCGGGTTATTACATATATAATACATGCAGTACGTCATCGAGGCACAGGTCAGGAAGTGCAGGAAAACCAGGAGCAGTTGTAGAATTCACAACAAGCTTTTATTTGTACTAGTAGTAACATAAAAAAAAATAAACTTGTTCCATATAACTATTTACAAAGGCAGAATGAACAGAGAAGATCCATCTGAGTTTTCCTTCAATCTCTGTGTGTCCCTTGCAAGCAATTGCAGCTCTGTCTTATAAGTCTCTGCAACCCCCATTTCTAACAAGCATCCTTTTTTTTCCCTAAAATGTTCTTGTATATTTCAGGCAAGTGAAGGCAGAAATACAATGTCCCAGAACTGAGGCCCCTTTTCCAGAGCTTCTGCAAAAGGCTTACAAATTGCATTTCGGGTTAACCCCTTGAGTGCCAAATAGCTTTGAAATCTTCTCAAACTATAATTATATACATTTCAACAGTAACACTATATAATTTCTAAACAAAGGGATCCCAATATCAGTTACATTTCCACATAATGATCTGCATATATTTTTATATCAGCAGATAAGCAAGGGAGGAAAAAAAGACAGAAAAACAAGGGAAGAGTGAGAGACAGTGAGAGGCAAATAATTGCAAGACTGTCAGGGTGATCAAGTCCTAGGTCTCACGAGAAAATTTGGTTGCACAACCAGACAGAAAAGAGACAGGAAAGGAAAGAACAGAACAGATCACTGCATTCAAACTCTCCATAAGCACTGGGACAGGGTCCTATTCAACCCTGTTACACAGTAAATCAGATAAGAGTTTAGGCAATTAAGCTGTAGGTTATTTACATACTTAAACAATATACATAAACCAGATAACAGTTTAGGCAATTAAATTGCAAGCTTTATACATAGAGGTAAATGTCAGTAGCTTAAGTTTTTTAGATAAGGTACAAATAATAGTGTACCTTAGCTGGTTAGACCACCAACTTGTGAAGCAGTAGTCACAGATTGGAATCCCACCCAACTTCTAACCCCAGTCTTTTGGAGCCCTGGGCATACTGTGGAGGCAACATTCTCAATCACCAGGAGGAAGGATGGTGTTTGCTGACTGCACTATCACCTCCTGTGAGTAGCATGAAAATCTTAATATCATAGGGGAACACACACTGTTGCCCCTTAACATCTCCATAGGCCAAGGCTGTGGGCAGACCAGTACAGCTGCACCAGGGAGATGAGAGGAAAAAAGGGAGAAAATCTACTGGGCAGACCAGAATAACACTGATGGCCTCCCACTCCTAGATTAACAGCCCTGCCACCATCTGCACCTCCTCTAAACTCCTGCTGTAGTCCGGTGTCGGCTCCTGTATTGTCATGCCCCCAAGTTGAACTGGGCCTGTCTGTGAGAGGGAAGTTCTCAGTTACTGCCAGGGAGATTTAGATCGAAGACAGACAGTGGTTACACAAGGGACAGTGGTTGAGACAGGAAGTAGCAGGGGCAGGAGTGGCCCAAGAACAGGGGTAAATGGTGGGTGCCTGGAAAGAAGGGAAAATTGTGGATTAAGAAAAAGTAAAATGTCATAGTACTTCTGATCCCAGCTAGGCACCAGCCACCGTGCCTCAGAACACACTAGATTGGGGTAGAAGGTTAAATCTATTATATTCAAAGCAAAATATCATTCCTATTTCAAAGACCTGCCCTAGTATCAGCTGCTTACAGCTGCATGACCATGTGGAGATATTAGATAAAAGAACACTGATTTTGGACCATTGCCAATGGCACTTTATGTTATTATTGCAACAGGAGAAGGTGGTGTGGTTTAGTGGTTAGACCACCAACTTGTGAAGCAGCAGTCACAGATTGGAATGCCAACATAGACACTGACTTTGTGTAGGGTGTGTATGTAACCTTGAATAAGTCACTTTACCTTCCATGGCCTGATGAATAGAGTGCAAAAATGGGAAAAAGGGAAGGAATGATGTAACGTCTTTCTTGCACACTGTATCCTAAAGTACTTTGCAATCCATGTTCAGCCAGCAGCAGCCAACTGGCATGCGTAGAGTGGTTAAGTTGCACATATTGTGGTGAGCATATTCCTCTGTTCTGTGCGGGCCTTTGCCTTGTCCTGTATTCACACAGCATATGAATATAATTTACCTGTAGACCTTAAATGTAACCATTATTGTGTGCTACATTGATACTGTGACCAGCTCCTGGTCTATAATGTTCCTTCTGATACCTTTACTGTATTTGTTATTGCATTTAATGCATATTATTTGCCTTTCTGCTTTTCTGTCACTTTGAATTCTTATGTGCTACTCTGTGAGATGTTTGCCTTATTGCTTTACTCTGCAATCTCCCAAGTCGTACCCAGAAATAAGCTTTGTAATTGTCTAGTATGCTTACCTGGTCAATAAAAATAAAATGAATAAATACATGAGAATGAAAGATAGGACAGGCAGTTAGGTACAGAGAAAGAAAAGGAGAGATAATTCAGCACAGGAAGGTTAAGCTCAGGGTCACGCAGTAACTGGAGGTTATGGGCTTGAACCCTGTGTCTCCACATTCACAGGTCCGTGCCTTACCAGTAGTCTAAACTGCCTACAAAGCAAAAAAAGTTAATGCACTGTGCATGTATCTACTTGCTCAGTATAGGGCCTTATAGACTAAGAGACAAATGCAGATATGTGCAGTGTAAAGCGTTTGCACAAGTGATTACACGTTCATAATGTGTAGCAGAAACAAATGCCATGTGCATGCCACACAAACATATGGGAGCACATGACCATCACACACAGCTTAGTGCCAGCACTAGCTACATACAAACATGGGCATGTCCACATAAGAGTGTATGGTGGACATGCAATAATCTGTTTATGGCTGTGTAGATGAACTTAGCATGGTATGAAAAATATGCCACCTAAAACTCTGCCATAAATATAAAATGTGTGCATGCTGCCAGTATGGCAGCTCACACAAATGCATGACAATGCCCAAAGGTGATATAAATATGACTTGAAATAAGACACAACCAATTAAACAGTAGTTCAAAAGCTTTACTATATGTTGTGTAAACAGTGAACAGCTTTCCCCTCATTCCACATAGCCCCTCAACAACCCACTATAGCAGCATGCTCACCATCATCCATTGGCTGCTGGGCTGGTGGGGGGTCAACATTTACCTCCACTGGGCTGTTGCACCAGAGAACAGTGCAACAAAGGATACCACAATATCTCTGTAGTGGAATGCAACGTAGAAACACAAATAAGTGGCTTAAAGGACATTTGTCTATACCCCCAGGTACAAAGAACTCCTCAAACATGCTTAGCCTGTAACTGGCATGCCCCTTTGGAAGCAGCATGTCCCCCCAAAACCAGCATCCCCCCTACATCCATCAAGCCACTCCTAGAACTGGCATGCCCTACAACCCAGAACCAACATACCCCCTGGAACCAGCATGTCCCCCTGGAACTGGCATGCCCCCCCTGCTGAAGTGAATGTTTCCCCACCCCAACCTTAACCCCAGTCATCATTGTACTGCACACAGTAATAGACAAATGCAGAACATGATGAAAAGTTCAGAAGGCATGCAGGACAACATGACACATACCACGGATAGCTCAGTTATGAATCAAATGGCCCCAAGCCCATCCACATAGGCAAGGCAAGACCAGGCAAACTTTAATTTTATGGCATCTAATCCTGGAGCCTCTGGGCACCTTATGAATTAAATTAGTACATACAGTACAATGTAAAAATCAAAATACATAGAAAAAATAAAGAATTATTAAAACAGTAAGATAAAATTTCAGCAGTAATAATAAAATCAATAGCCTATAATATTATTGTATCTTTAGTCCCCAAACGAGGGTCGGTGAAGATAGATCACATGGCCGCATCAGGGAATGCCTAAGCAAACAAGTAGGCTTTCAGCCCTCTCTTAAAGGTCTCAATCATCCGGGCTCCTATGACAGTGGCTGGGAAGGAGTTCCATAGGTCAGGTTCAGCGACACTAAAAGCACGGTCACCAGAGGTTTTCAGCCTAACCCTAGAAATGTCAAGGAGCCCTATAGATGAGGACTGGAGGGAGTGGATTGAGGTGGCAGGTGAGAGGAGCTCAACCAGATAACTAGGACCCAGCTCATATAGGACCTTATAGGTGAGCAAGCCCACTTTGAAGATGACCCTCCACTGGACTGGCAGCCAGTGCAGAGCTCACAGGGCAGGGGACACATGACTGGACCTAGCCAGGCCAGTCAGTAACCTCGAAGCTGTATTCAGCACCAACTGCAGATGGTGGAGGGTCCCTCCAGTGACCCCTAGGTAAAAAGAGTTATAGTAATCAAGCCGTGAAGCAACAAATGCATGTACTAGCATTGGAAGGTCTTCGGGTGGAACTAGAAGCTTAATCCTGGAGAAATTCCTCAAATGGTAAAAACCACTCTTGACAACAGAAGACACCTGGGATTCCAGAGCTAATCTGCTGTCGAGGATCACGCCAAGATTTCACATGATAGAGGAGGCCAGCAATGGAGCTGATCCCAGGAACAATCCTGTATCTGCACCAGCATAGATGAGGACTGGTTTTACTTTACCGCAGTGACAGCAGTTACGGAGACATCCCCGACAGCAACAGCTGCATTGCTGAATGTCGGCAATACGGTGTCGGGGATGCCTCCGTGTTTCCATCAAACCCCACCATGGGGGGGGGCTCTGCCCCCCCACTCCCCCCGGTCTCTAGGATTCTAACTCTGAGTCAGAGTTTGACCGGGGGCAAACACCCTGTGAGGCAATCCGCTGGTCGTGCAGAGACCATCACAGTGACATGCAGATTTTGGCCAAATTCTGTCACTGTGATGGTCTTTGCCATCAGAGAGTCACTGCGGCGACGGTATACCATGAGGACTATCTGCTCCAGAGCTCCTGGGAGATGCACTGCCCTGGCCACTCCAACCACTGTTCCAAACTAGTACTGGTGTCCATTCTTGGACATGTTTCACAGTGAACAGCACAGGATGACCCTGAAAGGGCTGGAAAAAAACACAAAGGCACCAGTAATAAGTGGGACACTTACAGGGTTTAGAGACTGTGGATATGTACTGTATTCTACTGTGGCTAGCTCAGTCAGACACCACATGTAACCATCCTCATCCTTTCATGAAGAAGATTCCAATCTTGCCCAGGCAATAGGACATCCCTGACATCTCCATGACTGTGGACATGACTCTGCTCACATCACCGGCATGTCTTGCTCCCTCTGTAGCCATGCTATGGTGTGACATACTGAAGTGATATCACATGTCTTATTACATTGGAGCTATATGAGATATGCAGTGCAGTTTCTTAAAGGTACACACATAATATAACAACTGTGTTATGCAGTTCATGCACAAGGTGCACCATGAGTGGTGGACATACTGGGAAGTCAGGCACATGTGACTGCGTGATGTCAAGAGACAGAAAATTGTTTATAGCTGTATTGATCCTAGTACAAACAGTTGAGCAAAGTAAGTGATTTGATACATTTTATTGTACCAACAAGAAATTTTCAGAACACAAGCTTTCAGGCTACAAAGAGCCCTTTTTGAGGTAATGTCAATTTCTACAAAAAGAATAGCTTTTATTCAGTGAATAGTACAATATACTACTAGAAATTAACATATATAAGAAAAAGTTGTCAGATTTAAAGACAGGATGGCTTTTAAGAGGTGTTAAAAGTACCTCTAGTGTAATACAGTGATGTTAGGAGGACACCGGAGTCAGAGGAAATAGTTAGGGAGGGGGGTAGAGAGAGAGAGAGAGAGAGGGAGATAATAAAAAGTATGTATATTAAGCTGCAAAAACATACAGTACACACATGAGAATACATGCTGTCCCACTAGTGTTTCAGTCTTCTTCCACTTTATCGTGTGCCAGTGTGAGTTCAGTCAGATTTGAAGGGGTTGCCTTGTTTCACCCACATAGCCTGTATGTGGACACTTCTTGCACAGGATGTAATAGACAACATTTATTTAGTTATTTATTCAAACATATTTTACCTGGTAAGCAAACAGAGCTGAGGAGGATCATTTCCAGTTGCAACCCAGGGAGGAACAAGGAGAACATAGGAAATAATTACATTGACATACATAATACTTAAAGGATAACCATGGGGAAGCTCAATTACAGGGTCAGAACACAGTTCGGTGCTCCAGTACCCTGGTCCTCCCCGGCAGTTAAATTATACATTTAACAGTTTGCCTAACTCATTACTCATACATTTCTATAATTCAATGGGTGCAGCCAGCATTTTGCAATAGGAAGAATGGGCCACTGGGAGTTCCCAGCTGCAAATATCATGATACGCTGATGCGACTTTGCCCCTTCCTGTAGTGTGCCCAAATGTATGGAGATTGAATAATCTCCATATCTACCATGCCCAATGCTACGCTTGCAAAGTTAGCCTAAATGCCATGTGTGTGCCCACTGGTGCTGGAGCAGCTCCTGCTCCACCTCCGTGGCCCACTGTGGCCTGCTGTCCTGCTGCTGCCGCTGCTGCTGCCACCACTGACTGCACCCTCCGGTGATTCTCAGGCCCTGGGAATGGAACATAGACAGGTACACATCAGTAAACATTCACAGCAGCTGCCCACCACCCCCACCCCCGTGCATAGGGTGAGATCCTGCCGGACACATCCAGCACAGCTGCATCGCAACGCAAGCGGCGTCTGGCAATGCTATCCCACGATGTGCATGATGATAGTGCACTGCTCTGCAGGGCATGTCAAGCAGCCTAGCCAACACCACAGTACAGCACCAGGGCACACATGCAATATGGACCTGCTTACCTGGCTGTGGCACAGCTCCATGCCAAACATGCGCCCCAAGCCTCCTCAGGCACTTTGGGTCCCTCCACATTAGGTCTCCATATCGGTGACAGCACTGCTCCACCGTCCTGTCCACCCCGGGCTTCTGCTGCAGTGTGGCAGCAATCCCCTGCCACACTGTGACCCTGGGCTGCTGCAGGTGCACCTGGCCAAAAAGTTATGGGGCATGAGGCTGGACACAGGTGACCAGGTTGACCAGCTTGACCTGTATCCAGTTCTGTGCTCTCAGTACCCGTCGCTGCACCATGTTGTGAAATGAAGCCGGTGACCAAAATGGCGGCAGTAAGTGCATGTGGCCATGACATGCCAGATGCGAGATGTGAGGGAACATGTGCTACATCCACCCATCATGCAGTCTCAGAGATGCATGGCACGGGCATGGCTAGGCAGGGTCACTGGTGAGGGGAGTAAGCCACGGATCAGGGGTTACAGCATGGGTCAGGAGTCGCCCGCCTCTGCACAGTGCGCACATGCGCGATAGAAGGCCTGGCACATCATGCGCTAAGCCCCCCATCATGCTGTTAGCACTCAGTGCATGACTGACACCATGATACCATTCAGCACATGCACACTGTGGGCCTGTGCACTGCGCCTACATGTGCATTGCACCGTGACTTGTTCTGGAGCAATCTCATTGTGCACAGAGCAAAATCATGATATTCAGACATCACATGCAAATAAGCTCATCAGCCAATGTGTGGTGAACTGGGTGCATTAGCATGTCATTACCGTTGTGCCAAACCTCATTTGCATGCGTTGCACTATACCACCGCCATGGAACAGCACAGGCCATGGACCGGTATTGCATCCTTTCTGGGTATGTTGTGCATGCAGCTGCAGCTCACTGAGAGCAGCCAGCACAGCAGGGTTGGATGGTGCTGCTGCCACTGACACACTGCACTGTCCATGTCCACAGGAAGCAAAATGTCAGAACGTAAGGAGGGTAAGGAGCATGGACCTGCTTGTAAGTCCAGGCCCAGTTTCACAAAGGTGGAGACAGAGGCCTGTTCCTCGACAAGGAGCCCCTGTTCAGTGGTGCCATGGGTACACCACAGGCCAGGGCTGGGGCCTGGGAGGAGGTGCTGGCATACGTCAACGAGCATGACAGCCACCAGCAGGCAGCGCAGGAGTGCTGGAAGAAGGTGGGCATGGACAAGAGGCACATCAAGGAGAAGGTGGCGGCCATCCGTGCATCCCGGAATGCCACCGAAGGGGGGGCCTACAGATGCACCACTGCTCTTGGCACAGGAGGAGTTGGTGGCAGCCACCATGCACCGCAGCCTGGTGGAGGGTATGCCTGGCAGCAGATTCCAGATGGTTGGCAGCCCATCACTGCATGGTAAGTATGTTAGCCATGCACAGCTGGGAGCGTGGAGGGTGTGTACATGGCCATGCTGGCATGCATGCAGCTGGCATGCATGTCATGTGAATGTGTACACACTCACGTGCATGACATGCTGCAGGACACATGCAATGGCAGTGTGGGGGCACATGTGGGCAATGCATCACTAACACGCCTCTCTTTCTCTTGCAGCACTAGCACACCTCTGTGTAGATGATGAGGTGCCAGCGACAGCAGCAGCCGTGGATGCTGGAACGGCCCCGGAGGGCCAGCATTCCACCTCCACTGGCATCCGGGGGCCTGACAGGCTGCAGCTCACCACCACTGTGCAGATGAATGTCCTGGACCTGGGGTCGGACAAGGTCTTGGATGTGTTCCTGCAGGATGCCAGCCTTGGTGTCCTCTGCGCAGAGACACAGATCGGGGTGAGGTCTGACTCCGATGATGATGTCACACTCATCCTGGAAAGCATGGCCACTGTTGTGGGTGAGACACCCCTGCTGGACACCAACACAGGCAGTATGCACAGCACTCTGCCAGTGGCGGAACAGCTGCCCGCCACCACTGCAGGTGCAGAGGTGTGCGCTGCCCTAGCTGTGCCCTGCGGTGGAAGTGGCGCGACCGTGCAGGTGCTGGGTGGTGCTCAGCAGCTGGATTGGTGACAGCAGCAGGCTGTGGGTGCCACCAGGTATCCGGACACAGGGTCTGCAGCCAGTGCACCTGCCGTGCCCATTACCCCACTATGCAGCGTCCACCAGAGAGGGAGGCTGTGCAGCACAGCTGGTCACCACATGGGGAGCCCCAGGATACTGACCCACTGGCTGAGCACACCTGTTTGCTGTGGGTGTCAATTCAGCAACAGGTGCTGCTCACCACTGGGGTGCACGCACTGCATGTGGAGCTGCACCAGTTAGCTGAGCAGCAGGAGAGGGGCACTGCGCAGATCCTGGTGGGGATGCAGTGCATACAGGATGCCAAGACTGCATCCCTGGATCACATTTCCACTGCGATCTCGGATGGCTTTGCACTGGCTGCCAATGGGCGTGGCATGGCACAGATAATCCCCTGCAGTTTGCTGTCCACCCCGCGAACCCAGCATCGGGTGACCCCCGTGCAGTCAACACTGGGCTCTGATGTTGGCATCCCAGGCACACCTGGGGCTGGCCTATTTGGGTGCCTTGACACCCCCTGCATACGTCCCCATGGCTGATGCACAGCCTGTGGCTGCCGAACGGCCCAAGCATGGCCTCCCCCATGGCCGTGGTGGCCTTGGTTCCGTGCAGTGGACCTGATGTGTGGGCCACCCCACCTGCAGTCTGCAGCTGCTGCCCAGTGCGCACATGGGCAGAGTGTGTATGCCTACCACTGGTGTGGCACTTGTGTGTCATGCCACATGCTGCCTGTGTGCGTGCTTGCCCAGCCCCGGGCCATGTGGTGTGGGTGTGATGACAGCAGTCTTGCAGTGGTTGTGCCTGTGCACTGGTGTGATGCATCTGATCCATGCCACTTACCCAGGCCTGTGTGTGTGTGTGTGTGGGGGGGCTGTGAGAGGTGCTGTGTGTGGTTGTGTGTGGTTGTGTGCCCCTGTCTCCCCTATCCCTGATTCACACCTCTGTGTGTGCATGCCCAATGCCATGCATGCCCCTGCATGTGTGCTGTACCTGTCTGTGCGGCCAATACATATGTATCATACCACCTACCTGTGTGCACCATAGTGCTCCTGTGCAATGGTTTCCCAGTGTGTCTCACCTGCTGTTGCAGCCGGGGATCCCTCCACCCAGGGGGTGGCTGTCCACCTCCCTCTGGCCCCTTGCCTCCATTGTCCCCACTTCTGTCACCCTCATCAGCCTCGACAGCTATCCCATGGTCAATGGCCGTGTTGCACAGTATGCAGCAGTCCAGGAATAAGCCACAGGCTTTCGAGGGGCTGTACTGAAGGGCACCACCTGGCCTATCTAGGCAATGGAACCATGCTTTCAACATGCCAAAGCTCACTCGATGATGTTGCGTGCACTGGCATGTGCCTCATTGTAGCGTTCCTCTGCTGGAGATGATGGCACTGGTTGGGGGTGAGCAGTCAGGGCCGCAGTGGTAGGCACTGTCCCCTGTGTGCATAATGACATGGTTAGCCCTCTGCTATTCTATGCTGCCCTTGCCTGTCCCTGGTGCCCACGCCAACATGCACACCCTGCCCTCCCTCATCCCAAGGTATGCTCTTCCCATCACCCCTTGCCATACTCACCCACTAGATGGCCCGTGGGGATGTCCCCATATTCAAACCTGTGGCACAGTGCAGAGCTGTGCCAGATGAATGCATCATGTGCACTCCCAGGGTGTGTGGCACAGGCATTGGTTATGCACCCCATGGCATTGCACACCACCTGGCAGTTGACGCTCAGGTTCCCCTTTCTGTTGATGTACGCCATGACCTCAGGGCCAGGTGGCATGTGGATGCCCACATGGGTGCAGTCAATGGCCCCAATCATGTCAGGCATACATGCTATCCTGTGAAGTCCTGCATGGGTGTTATATGCTCTGCCTGTGTGCTGAGGAAATGGATGTATTCTGACGCACGTGGCAGCAGAGCATAGAGGAACTGTGTGAGGAGGCGGGATGTGGCCAACTGGGTTATGCCTGTGGTGTCTCCTGTTGGTCTCTGGAAAGTGCCCGTGGTGAGCAGGCACATGATGGCTGTCAGCTTCATCTCCACAGATATGGCATGGCTACGTGTGGTGGGTGCCTGAATCTCCTCACTGCAAAGCTTGCAGAGCTGCCTCAGAATGGCCCTGTTCAGGCAGTACCGGCCCACAATCTCTGTGTCACTGTACTGCGCGAAGCTGATGTGGGCACGGTACCACCTGTGTCAGGTATACTGCCAATGGGCCCTTCCACAGCCACGTCACTATTCCTTCTGCCCCCTCGCACCCCTCATTATGGCCTCCATCATGAAGGGTGCACTATCCATGGCCCTTACTGTCCAATATCCCCGGGGTAGTTGGCTGCTGCTGGCTGTGTGCCACCCTGGTGCATTGCCTGGCAGTGTGTCTGTCTGTCTCTCTCACTCTCTCTGCCCCATCTCCCTCTTCAATGCCACCTCTGTCCCTCTCCCTCTGTGTCTGCCATGGTCTGTCTGCCTGTCTCTCTCTCTCTTTCTTTCTTTCTTTCTTTTCTTTCTCTCTCTCTCTCACTACCTCTCACCTGGCGCAAGTGCTGTCTGTGTGCTTGCACCCTGTATTTATAGGAACAAGTCTGCTTGGTGCATCTTTAATTTCTCCACACTTGCACCATGGTTTCATGGTTGAATATCCCACTGGATGGATAGTCATGGGAACGCCCCCTGCACTTGCACCTGCATTCATTATAGTTGCATATTGGCGCAATGAGATTTGCACTGCACACTGGCTCCCATTGAATATGACTCTTGGCTGCAAATCCGCACTTGCACTGGCGCAACTCAGTTGCACCATGCACAACTGCTTTGAATATTCGGACCACAGTGTACATAGAATGTAGGGGATCCACATATATGGCTCCCATGTATCTTGAACTGCTTTCTTATTTTGGGGCTGTTGATAAAGTCTGCAGTTCAGATGTACTCCATGTTTTGCATTTAGGAATATGAGAGAGTTTTGTGTCTCCTAGTGTTCTGTTGTTTTGGTCAGGTATAAGTTTGCTACTGGCAATCATGATGGATCAGTTAGGTGGTTGTTTGAAACACAGTAAAGATGGTTCCTGAAAACACATTTTACGGTATCATCCTCACTGAATATTAGTTGTCAATCTTCAATAATTTTTCATAGGAAGCCAGATATGGGCTGTATGTAAAAACTAAGTGGTCCTTTCTTTATATTGTTGTAGTTATTCTCTTGGAGTAAGTATGGCTCCTCCCACAGCTCTGTCAATTTCTCTAGAGGACTGTCCCTTTTCAGTAAGACAATGTGTTTATCTTTGTTCTCACTACTGGAACAGATTCTGTGGTATCAAAGTGCTTGCCTGTACATTATAGATTGTTTTTAGTGTGCCTCTGCTGATTGGTGGTTTTGGGTAGATATCTCTGTTGGTCTGTTGGTTTCCTGTAGATACAGGTCTGTAAGCTTCCATCTTTGATTATAACTTTGGTGTCAAGGAAACTGCTGATGTCAGAGTACTCCAGGAAAAGTTTAATGAACAAGTGGAGGATGTCAAGTTCCTGATGAAATTCTTTAAGTGTGAGTGCCTTCTGTCCAGATTATAAATGTATAAGATGTATGTGAGTGTTTTGATTTTGCATTGTTTCAGGAAATCCTCTTCCAAACTGGCTATAAAAATGTTGGCATATTGCTGAGCCATCCTGGTGCCTATTGCTGTTCAAATAGTTCGAACATAATGTTTACTGCTGAAACTGGAATTGTTGTTGGTGAGAATGAATCCAGTAAGTCTGGCAATGAATGCTGGGTGGATGTCATGGTGCTGCCCTTTCTCTTTCCATTCTTTGAAATAGTTCTGTCCATTCTTTGAAATAGTAAAAATAGTCCTGTTGGGGTACAGAAAACTGAACACAGGAAAACTGGTCACTGGAAAGCTGGGCACAGGAAAATTGGGCACATGAAAACTGGGTACAATTAAATGGCTGGAAATTTGGCCACACCGACTGAATAAAACCAATCAATTTATGCTTTTAAAGTTAAATGCAGACTGGACATTGTGCCATTTCACAGAACATGTGCTCCTAAAACCAGTGCTGTCTATTCTTTGAAATAACAGACAAACAACTGTGCCCTCACCACCCTACATGAAACAGATAACGCTACTCCTTTTAATTTAAGAAGTCAGCCTTTCTTCCATTATCTTTATTAGTGCAGCAAACATACATCATCAGGTAGGCTGGGGTATAGATGCCATCTTGATGTTCTGTGAGTTACCTCGCTTTATCAAGAGACCTGGTGATGCCCCTTTCATGTAGCCTTATATAGTTAATTAATTTAAAGATACAGGCTCACCCTTGCAATAAATACAGCTTCCAACCTTCACAACAAAGTGCAAATCATTCTTAAATAAATTCAGAAATGCATAAATACAATTGCAAATGGTGCATCCTAGTACTCACAAAGTGGCAAATGTAAAAAAAAATATTTAAAACCATATTGTCATGGACAGAAATTACACTGGTATAACAATACAGATGTAGCCAGCTGGCTACATGAACAGTGTGTTTCCCAAATGCAAATGCAAACTGCAAATGATCAGTCTCTTGTATTTCCAGTGCTGATGAATGGCACAATTGCACAATACTAACAATCTAAGAACATGGGAACTAGCATGTGTAGTTAAAAACCTGCACATTAGGCTTCCTCTTACAAATAGGTCCCAGTACTGAGGGCAAAAGGCTGAGTGGGTGTATGATAAAACCCTTCAATGCAAACTGCATCTTCTTACTAATTGCACTAGGATTCCAGTCTGCAAGAGTGGGGGGAGATGGGGGGTTTGTTGGAGTAGGACAAAGGGAAAAAACAAAATGTGCAGGACAATCTTTCTCCACAGTACCTCTGACACTTAACAGTTGGTAGAATTGCAAAGACTGCTCTGAGAGTTGCCATTGTACACCAGGGACTGATCTGTAATAAAGAAAAATAACAAGTTACAGAGTGTTCAGTGCTGTACAGAACTACAGTACTACTCTCAAACATTCCAGGGTTCCGGCTGTGCACATATTGATGTGTAATAAAACAACCCTCATTCTAAATAATGCCAGTTTCCTGTTGTCAGATCTATGTTCCGAATGACCTGATTAAAATATTGACCGTTTCATCAACTGTGATATGACCCACACAGTCTATCTGGCTGCTTGCCATTGCAGAGCCTACTATATGGAGCACACAAAATGGAAATTTAAAGAAAGTGTAGGTGATCATATGAGGACCATTTCATGTAGCAACCTCAAGTGTGCATTGGCAGCCCACTTAAATTACCTGGATGGCAATTATATCCATTGCTCATCCTTTGTTGGTATTGAAAGGATCAGAGTTGGTCCTCGAGGAGACTTGGAAGCCCTTTTGGCTAGGAGGGAATTATTTTGGATCTTTAAAATGAATGCTGCCAGGACCTATTGACAAAGCTGAGATGGCTCACTTTTTGTGAATGCACAGGATCCCTTCACAGTACAGTCTCAATTATAATCAGTTCATTTGTGACATACATACCCTAGCCTGTACTATTTTGAATGTTACCATATTATTTTTATTAGTAGTCTTTTATCACTCTGTCAGCAATGCAGCCCCCTTCTGCCCTGGCTCCCAGCCCTGTCCCATCCTATGTCTGGTACTAATCTCCAACCTGCTGTGCCACAGTGCAGCTCCTGCCTATGGTGGTCCCTTTAAGGGTTGTTCAGCTGCCCCACCACCTAGTCCTGTTGTGTGGGAAGAAGGGTGACCAGCTGGAAGGTCACGACCCAAGTGCACTGGACGTCATCCTGCATGTATTGAGGTATTTTCCACATAGTTCTTTCCTACTCCTTGGACACTAGAGACAATGGCATTATGTGTGGCTGCTCATGCAGTTATGTGACTGTGCACAATGTTGGCCAGCATCCACCCACAAGCTGCTCCAGATGCACTAGCTGTAGTCACCCAGGTGGCAGTAGCACAGTGGAGCCTGCTGCCCTCCCCTCCAAGAGGAACAGGAGAACATCCTCTGGGATCTTAGTCCTCCTCCCCAGCTGGCCCCTAATGTTACCATTATATGACCACAGGTCACAAATGCTTGCCCACCCCTACAGAAGAAATATGACAGTCCCTACTGCTCAGAACTAGATCCAATATACAGTATTTCTCCCTATAATGCCCTCTTACATATATTGTGCTAAAATGCAGCCCACTAATACATGTAAGAATTCCTGTCCTACTTTACCAACCACTTTCCTAATTTATATCAGGTAAATTAAAGTCTCCAGTAATTACTACCAGATTTTTAGAGGTTGCCACTCTGATTTCATAACAGAATTTGTTATCACAGTCCTTTTCAATGACAGGGGCCCATAACATACTCTAAGTAATGTTTCATCTGCATTCCCCTCTGTGGCACTAATGTGCACCCATATTTTGTAATCTTGTTTCTTTTTTTTTTTTTGTTTCAGCTTTCTTTTCCCCCGGGGGGATGAGATCTGGTCCCCGCTCTGTTCGTTGCCCCCCCACTGATCTATTTTGCTTATCTATGGTCCATATGGCTGACATAGACAAAATAAAGACAAGAGAGAAAGATAGACCAGGAGATGGCAGGTACTTTAAATATCTTCATCTCTGTCTTCAATAAGGCTGAAAGAACAGAAATAAGGGCACTAAATACACAAATAGTTATGGAAGGCTTAGAATTTCAGGTGAGAACAATAAAAGGCAGGTTTGAAAAACTAAAAAACAACAAAGCTCCTGGATCTGACAGTCTACAGCCAGGGTTCTAAAGGAACTGGCCACTGAAAGATATCTTGTCCCACTCATTCAAAATGTTGGAGTCCGGGGGCGTGGCCAGCAACAGGGAAGTGGAACGGGATCATCCCACTAACCACCCAGAGGCAATTTACAATGCTTTCCCTCATGGGGCATGATTACAGAGGCTGCTTTTAGTACAGAGGAGATCCTATGAAGTTAAGGGAGCTTCCTCTCATTTCTGTGTAGCACCGAGAATGGTGCTCTTTAATAACTACAGACCAGTAAGTCTCAATGCATTACAGGGAAATTATTGAATCCATATTAAGAGATGACATAGAAAATGTAAAAAGACTACAAAACAAAACCTATGGAATCATACTCAGCATGAATTCATGCAATACAGGTCCAATCAGACCAACCTTATTACTTTCTTTAACCCTATCAATAAGGCACTTGATCCTAGAAGGCCTGTGGATATAGTCTATATAATCTACATGGACCTAGAAAAACATTTAATAGCATTCCACACTGGAAACTGATTCAAACTGAAGAACATAAGTCATTGTAGCCTATAACAGATTGGTCAGCTAAAATGAAAATAAAAAGGCACACACACCACTTGAAATAATTCAAAGTTACTTTAATAACACAGAGCTGAAACATCATGGACAAACACCCCTATGGAGCTGTATTACCATGACAAAGAATACCAATCACCAGAACTTTTTGAAGGGTCTGGATTTTGATGCACCAACAGGAGAAAATGCAAACACAGAATTAAAACAAGTAATTTAACCAGCTTGAAAAATCATCTTTACAAGAAACTAACCAGTGGTTCAATGAGCTGACCCAAGAGCATTATAGCAAAAAATAGAGGGTACCTCATGAACTAAGGGTTTATAAAATGCTATCAACATGGAATTCAGACCAGGACATGACCAAACACTGGGTGGCAGCTCGAGTAGCATGCTCAAATGAGCTAGTAATGATCCTTATTAAACTGGACAAATGCTCCAACTTAAGAATAAAAACAACAATTGAAAGTATAAGAAAAGAACCACGTTTAACCACAGAAGTATTTAAAATACTAACAGAAACATTACAAAATAAGATTGAAAAGCATGAGCAGGAGGTGGAGGAGAGGAAGAATCAAAATTTGACCAAGAAAAAAAACAAACTATGAAATGGGAAATGTCTTTGCTTAGGATAATCGCTCCATTAGGTCACAAAGCAATGTCCCAAAATAGAGGAAGTGTTCAAAGCAGGAGGAAAGCTACTAACGAGAGTGGACAAAATAATAATATGACATCTGAGTGAGATCACAGACGTGTTTTTTTTAGACCAAGAGGACAGTGGAGGTGAAGCCTTCTGGGTAAGGCACTACATAGGGGTGTTTGGCCACAGTGTTTCAGCTCCCCGTTATTAAAGTAACTTAAAATTATTTCAAGCAGTGTGTGCGCCATTTGTTATTTTCATTTTAGTAGATCAAGTTGTAAGTGGTAGCACCTTTAGAAAAGGTTGGCGTGTGTGGCTTAACCTGTTCAGAATTATAACAGATTGGCAAATGGATCACAGATGGAAGACAAAATGTACGGGTCAATGAGTTCTTGATGGAGTGGTGGAAGGTGACTAGTGGTGTGCTCCAGGCGTCAGTGCTGGGCCCTACACTTGTCCGTATCTTTATTAGTGATAACATGCATGACAATATGGATATATGGATTGCTAAATGTGCCAATGATATTACAATAGGGGCAATCGTTGCCACTCCTGAGCAGATTGCTCAATTGCAAAATAACCAGAACAAGATATCTGAGCAAGCACAGAGGTCCAAAATGTGCTTTAACACAGACACATGTGTAGTGATTTATCTTGGTAACAAGAACATTGAAGAAAAATATTTACTTGAGGTTAAACAGTTCAAATCAACTAGACTAAAGAGGGAACTCAGTGTGAACATAAATGACAGCCTTAAAACAATGTATCATTGTGAGATAACAGCAAGTGTGCTGTGAGATACCAGTTGTGCTGCTAACACACACTTATACTAACTTTAATATGAACATACAAATGCACAAAAAAGCCAGCAGAATAAGGCCACTTTGATCTATTTAGTCTGCTGGTATTGCAGGATCGATAGATAAGCTATTGACCCTGCCCCCCCCAGTCCTCCCATCCTTTCCATCTGCCCGTCTCATGACCTTTACTTTCCACTTATGCCTATCCCAGCCTCTGTTGAAGCTGCCCATCATCTTCAATTACACCACCTCTTCTGGCAGCACATTCCAACTGGGCACCACCCTCTCTGTGAAGAAGTGCTTCCTAACATAACTCCTAAACCTCCCCCTCCATCTTAAGAATGTGTCCCCATAGGCTGGCCCAGCGGCACTGAGGGTTGAGGCACTGGATGCCACACCTCACACCACCCCGGCAACCCCAGTTTGGGATTAAGCTCAGGCTTCCAGAGGTCGGCCGGGGGGGGGTGAGGAGTCAAATCGAGCAGCTGCAAGTCAGCTCTCCTCCCTGGGGTAGCATGTGGGGTTTCCTCAGGCTTTTGGCCACCAGCTGGTGGAGGCTAGGTGGCAGTGCCAAGCCAAGGGGGGAACCTGGCATTAGGCCAGGAAGGAGGAAGGAGCCATTACCGGAGCCGCAGAGCACATGCACACCTCCACATGCCAGTGTGACTGCTCGGAGTCCCAAGTAACAGGGGAGAAAAGCAGAACTACCATGGCTCCCCCATTGTCAAGCAAGGCTTAGGGATAATGGGGGAGCAAAAAGCTTTCTGGAAAAAAGACTGTGTCCTCGCATGTTTTTATTGCCACTTAGAGACCCTCCCTATCTACCATATTATCCCCTTCATGTTCTTGAAAGTCTCAGTCATGTCCTATCTCTTCCTCCTCTCCTCCAAGGAGTACATTTTCAGAACCTCCAAACTTTCCTTGTATGCTTTACTCTGTTGACCCATGATTATCTTTGTTGTCTTTCTCTGGATCATCTCCAGTAGGTTAATATGAACATATGAAATTTGCCAGCAGATAAAGACCTAGTAGTCTATCAAGTCTGCTCAAATGTGTACCTAGCACCCTTTATTCTGCAGCTGCAGCTGCACCTCCCACCCTCCCCTCCCTTGACCCTCCCCCCTTGCCCTGTCCCAGCCCCTTTTGAAGCAGCCTACTGTTCTACTGGATACCACTTCCACTGGTAACACATTCCACCCAGCTACCACCCTCTCCATAAAAAGTGTCTTCTCATCTCCCTCCTGAACCTTCCTCCCTCCAGTCTTATATCATGGCCCCAGGTGCCCCTCTCCTCCCTTACTTTGAACAACCCCTCCATATCTGTCTTGCTTATTCCTTTCATGTACTTGAAGGTTTCAGTCATATCCTCCCTGTCCCTCCTCTCCTCCAGCAAGTACATGTTCAACTCCCTCAGCCTTCTCTCGTATGGTAAGTCTGCCAGCCCCTGGATCATCTTTGTTGCCCTGCGCTGCGCCCCCTCCAGTAACCTAATGTCCCTCTTCAGATACGGGCACCAGTACTGCATGCAGTACTCCAGGTGCAGTCTAACTAATGATCTGTATGGTAGCAGAATTACCCCCCCCGAGGATATAATATACCCCTTGCAATGCAACCCAACCTCTCCTCATATGCTTTATCCTGCTGACCCATGATCATCTTTGTTGCCTTTTTCTTGATCATCTCCAGTAGGTTAATATGAGCATACAAAATTTGCCAGTAAATAAAAGCCTAGTGGTCTATCAAGTCTGCTCGAATGTGTAGCTAGCAACCCTTATGCTGCAGCTGCCTCCCTCCACCCTCCCCTCCTTGACCCTCCCCTTGCCTGTCCCAGCCTCTTTTGAAGCAGCCTACTGTTCCACTGGATACCACTTCCATTGGTAACTCATTCCACCCAGCCACCACCCTCTCTATAATAAAGTGTCTCCTCATCTCCTTCCTGAACCTTCCTCCCTCCCTCCAGTCTCATATCACGGCTCCAGGTGTCCCTCCCCTACCTTACTTTGAACAGCCCCTCCATATCTGTCTTGTTTGTTCCTTTCATGTATTTAAAGGTTTCAATCATATCCCCCCGTCTCTCCTCTCCTTCAGCGAGTACATGTTCAACTCCATCAGCCTCCTCTCGTATGGTAAGTCCCTCAGCCCGTTGATCATCTTTGTTGCCCTGCACTCCACCCCCTCCAGTAACTTAATGTCCCTCTTCAGATACAGGTGCTAGTACCACACGCAGTACTCCAGGTGTGGTCTAACTAAAGATCTGTACAGTGGTAGAATTACCTCCCCCCCTCCTTGAGGATATACCCCTGGCAATACAACCTAGCATTTTGTTGGCTTTTGCAGCTGCCTTTCTACATTGTGCTGAGTTGTTCATTGACCCCATAATGAGCACCCCAGATCCTTCTCCTCCTCCTCTGTCTTGGCTAGCTGCACTCCCCCAGCTGGTAACTCTCTTTGGGTTTTTCGCCCCAAAATGCAGCACCTTGCAATTTTTGACATTGAACTCCAGTTGCCAGGTGTCCGACCAGGTTTCCAGCTTTGCCAGATCATCCTGCAACCCCTGCCATCCCCCAGATCATCCACCACTGCTCCCATCTTGGTGTCATCAGCAAATAGACTGGTCTTGCTCTTAATGCCCAATGATATGTCTGCAATGAATATCCCAAACACTGGCCCAACACCGAGCCCTTTGGAACACTGCTCATCACTACCCTTGGGGATGAGAACTCCCCACCCACCACCACCCTCTTTTGCCTACCCTGAAGCCAGCTCCCTACCCATCTCAGCAGGTTTGCACCCACCCCTGTGCCTTCGAACTTACTTCCCAGCTTCCCATGTGGCACAGAGTCAAATGCCTTACTGAAGTCGAGGTACAGGACATCCATTGCATGCCCCCTGTCCAATTGCCTAGTTACCCAGTCATAGAACTCCACCAGGTTGGTTTGGCAGGATCTGCCACTTACGAAGACATGCTATCTGCAGTCCTGTAGCCCTTTGGCCTCCAGGAGGGCTACCAGCCTCTCCTTCAGGATAGTCTCATTCAGCTTACCCACGATGGATGTGAGGATCACCAGTCTGTAGTTTCCCGATTCATCCTTGGGGCTGCTCTTGTGGAGGGGCACCACATGAGCCATCCTCCAATCCTGAGGTACACACCCTGAATGTAGTGAGGCATTGAATAGGTCTGCCAAAAGTTCCACCAGAACCTCTTTCAGCTCTTCAGTACCCTGGGGTACATGCCACCTGGGCCTGGCACCTTGTCTACCCTCAGTGCCCCCAAACCCTCCAGAACACTGCCCTCCATGATTTCCCCATCCATCACCCCTCCCCCTCTGTCCCTGTCCTCCCTCCCCCCTTGGGTATCACTCCCCCTTCTCCTTAGTAAATACAGAGTAGAAGTAATTGTTTAGCACTTCTGCCTTATCACCCCTGCTTCCACCGACCCCCTCTCCTTCCTAATCCATACTATATGGTCCTTACAGCTCCTTTTCTCCCTGATGTACCTGAATAAGTCCTTCTCCCCCTTCTTAATGCCCTGTGCCAGCCTGAGCTCCTTAGGTGACTTGGCTGCCCTTACTGCCCTTGTCACCTCCTTCAATTTCTTCAGGTAATCCTCCCTGTCCTCCACCCCCCCTGTTTTTTTGTACCTCCTAAGGGAAGCTCTTTTCTTCCTTACCTTTTCCATTACCTCCTTGCTCACCCAGCTAGGTTTCTTTGCCCTAGCCTTCTTGCTCTTGGCCTTGCTGAAGGTTCTGGTTTCTTCCACTGTCCCCAGCTTCATGAGCTCCCACCTCTGGTTAGTGCCCATACTAGGTTGAATTCTGGCCAGGTACCTCTTTACCACTTCTCCCATTTTCCCAAAGTTGGCCCTTATGAAGTCCAACACCCTTGTGCCGGATTGCACTCCTTCCTTACCCATATCCAATGTGAACCATACTGAATGGTGGTCACTCCTCGCCAGTGGTTCTTCCACCCTCAGTTCCCTCACAAACTCCCCATTTGCCAGCATGAGGTCAAGGGTATTCCCTAACCTGGTTAGTTCACTGACCATTTGCATCCTTGTCCTTTTTAAAGTGTGGGCACCCATACTACACTCCATACTTGAAATGTGACTTCACCAGTGACCTATACAAGGGTATTATCACCTTCTCTAACCTACTGCTGATCCCTCTGGCTATGCATCTCAACATCTTGATGCTGCTTGTCTGCACTGCATGAAGTGCTTTGGGTCACTAGTGATCATCGCTCCCAGATCCTTCTCCTCTTCTGTTGCAGATACCTGGACCCCTACCAGATAGTACTCTATCCTGGGATTCTTGGCTCCAATGTGCATAACTTTGCACTTTTGTCATTGAAGCCAAGCTGCCAAGTTTCAAACCTCCTCTCAAGCCTTTTCAGATCATCCTGTAGGTCCTGTATCCCTTCAGCTGTGTCCACTCTCCCACAGAGCTTGGTGTTGTCTGCAAAGAGGCACATTTGCCCTTAATGCCATTCCCAGTATCAATGATGAAGATATTGAATAACACCAGTCCCAGCACCAAACCCTGCGGGACCCCACTGGTGACCTCTCTGCTGATAGATAGATACCTCCTTCACCACCATCACCCTCTGGGTCCTGTTCCTCAGCCAGGTTTCTACCCATCTGGTCATCTTCTTCCCAACCCCGTGATCTGTTAACTTCCTGATCAACCACTTTTGGGGCACAGCATCAAAGGCCTTGCCAAAGTCCAGATGATGGATATCCACCACTCTGCCCGTGTCTACTTTCTTAGTGACCCAGTCAAAGAAGTCAATAAGATTCATTTGACATGATTTCCCTCCCATAAATCCATGCTGCCTCGCATCCTGAAGGTCATACTCCTCTAGATACTGTACTAACTTTTCTGTAAGTATGGTCTCCATGAGCTTGCACATGACTGAGGTCAGACTGACCAGTCTGTAATTCCCTGGTTCATTCTTAGGACCGCTGTTATGAAGGGGCAGCATGTGTGCCATTCTCCAGTCCTGTGGTACTATGCCTGACTCCAGTGAACTATTGAATAGGCTCACCAGTGGCCCAGAAAACTCCCCTGCCAGTTCCCTCAGCACCCTTGAGTGTATACCGTCCAGGCCTGCTGATTTGTCCACCTTCAGTACTAGCAGCCCCTCCCTCACTCTATCCACCTCTACCACCATAATCTGTGCTCCCTCGCTTCCTCTTCCTCCCCCTGTAGGCATGGATCCATCTTTTTCCCTGGTGAAAGTGGAAAAGAAGTATTTGTTCAGTACCTCTGCTTTCCCCCATTCTCCTCCGCTCACTCGTCCCCTTTTCAGTGTCTAACAATCTCATCCTTTTTGGCCCTTTTCTCACTTAGATAGCGGAAAAAATGCCTTTTCCCTCTTCTAAAATCCCTTCAGCTATCTGTAGTTCCTTCTGTGCCTTAGTCTACCAGACTGACCTACTTGCCTCACTAGCCAACCTTAGGTAATTCTACCTATCTACCTCTCTCCTGGTCTTTCTGAATTTTCTAAAGGCTACCCTTTTGTCCCTTACTGCCTGGGAGATGTTGGAATTGAACCAGCTGGGTCCTTTGGCCCTTGAGTTCTTCCCATTAAGCCTAAGGCACTCCTCTATGGCAACCATTATTCTATCCTTAATGATGGACCACTTTTGGTCCACTTCCATATCTGCCCTGATATCTGCCAGCTGCCGGCTTAGCACCTCGCCCATCTTCCTTAAGTCTGCCTCTCTAAAATACAGGACTTTTGTCTTAGTGGGGATCGTTTCCCTGCCATATCTAATCAAAACCAAACTATACGATGGTCACTTCCACCCATGGGCTCCTTAACCATAATTTCTTGCATGTGCTCCCCATTTGTTAGCACCGGACCAAGGATTGCCTCTTCCTTCATGGGTCTGTGATGTCCTGAGTGAGGAACCCATTCTGCAACTTTTCTAGTATCACCTGACTCCTGGTACATGTTGTGGATGATATGCTTCAGTCAACCCTGAGCAGGTTGAAGTCCCCCACTATCACCGCTTCACCTTTCCCTGCAGCTTTCAATATTTATGAGCCCAGTTCCCTGTCCCTTTCCCCATCCTGGTCGGTGGTGTGTAAACCACCCCCAACCTCACCTTTCTCTCTCTATTTGACCATAACTGAATACACCATGCTTCTGCCCTCTCCTCCTCTGACTCCTTTCTCAAGCATGTCATACCCTCCCTGATATAAACTGCCACCACCCCCTTTCTCTGTCAACCTGTCTCTCCTGTATAGTTCATATTCAGGGATCAAGAGATCCCACTCATGGTGTGCTGTGGTCCAAGTCTTGGTTACCGCTGTGATATCCACCCGAGGGGTCCCAGTCATGGTGTGCTGTGGCCCAAGATTCAGTTACTGCTGTGATAGCCACCCTCCCTTCTGCTAGTAGTGCCTGCAGGTTGTCCATCTTGTTTTCAAGACTTAATGCATTCAGAGATACCACCTTCCACCTTGAATCTCAGTCTTCTTCCCTCTCTTCTTTTTTACTTACTTCTCCCCTCTGTGTGCTCCCCCCACTTCCTGTTGCTAATTGCCACTCCCCCCCCCCAACACCTCCACACTCCAGTCCTCTTCTACGGGTATTGGGGAAGGTCCATTGACCTCCTCCTCCTCCTCCCAGAGACTTTGGGCCTGAAGCCTCCCCAACCCCAAGTAGTTTAAATTATGTTAATTGATTATGTACACCCCTGTAGCCTATCCAGTGAAAAGAGTGTTTTATCTGACCAGGTCTCCTTCAGTATACAGGTGAATCCTTCCTCCCTGCACCACTTCCTCAGTCAATCATTAAATTCTTCTATCCTTTTCTTCCTGACTGTGCTGGCTTTTGGTACTGCTATCACTTCTGAGAAAGCCTGTGATCTTTCTTCCTCTGTCTAGGTCTTCCCTAATGCCCTGAACCTGCCTTGCACTACCTCCACCTCCTCCCCAGTTAAATCTTTGGTACTCATGTGTATAATTATGTCTGGTTTCCCTCCAACTCCCCCCTTATTGTTTTCCTGATTTTTGGGCATATCTTCCCCACTGTCATCCTTGGCATGCAAACCACTCGTCATCTTGCATTTTGGTCCCCCTTCCTTCCTTCCCCAATGAATACCCTTAAAGAGCTAGTGGAGCCCAAACAGGCAGACAGGAATATAATACAGATTTTAAGAAGTAGTCAGTTGTAACTTTTTCTTTCTGAAGTATTTTAATTTTTTCCTTTTGCTCATCAGAAAGTATTCTATGCAATAATATTATGCTGGATGTGTGGAATAGCTCTTAGCCTGGCAGCTGACATATCTAACTCTACTGCCCCACACTACATCATCAGCATTATGATCTCACTGACCATGACATCACAGGTGAATGACATGGCAATCACTCACTTGCTGTTCCTAAGTAGCAGTGATATCACAGTCAATGAGTCACTATGCTGATGACGTAGTGGTGGGCAGTAATGTAAGATATGTAAGTTGCCAGGCTAAGAGCTGTTCCACACATCACACCTACTAACATCAGCCAAGCAATCTTCTAATTAAACAAAAGGAAAGAAAAGTACCTCAGATATAAAAGGTAATGGTTGGCTGCTTTTAAACTCTAATATTAGTTTTAGGCAGTACACTAGCTCTTTAATTATGGAATCCCCTAGGATTACCACCTTTCTGTCACCTGCAACCATGATTCCCATCCTTTCTTCCTCACCCGGAGTACCAGCTGTTCCCCCATCTAGTTGCTCCCTCTCCACTATGGTTAACTTTCTGCCACCCCAACTACTTATCCCCCAACTGTTTCTCCATTCCCCTCTATGCCCTTCCCTCTCTGGCTAGCCATGCTTGCTTCCACATTTCCCTCCCTCCCTCCTTCCTTCCTACCCTTTCCTTTCCCTCTCCCCAGCCCACCTTGTCTGCTTCTTTGTCCCTGCCCTCAATTACTAGTCCCATCCCCCCTTCTGTTCCTCTACCATCAACCCTGGCTTATCCCTACCTCCTACCCCACCTCCTGATGCCCCCCATATCAGCCAGTGGTGCAAATCTATTCTTTAAAGGCACCCATTCAAGAATTCCCACCCCCTCATTGCTACACTCACACTCCCACCCCTTCCCCATACCACTTGACATTTCCCACAATGGTCTCTCTGGTACTCTGAGGACAAGATACCCCTGGATACTCCCTGCTCCCTTCCCCTGCCAGATGTCCTCATTTCCCTGGGCACCCCTCCCCCATTTGCCTTTCTTTCCACTGCTCTGCTCCTCTGACTCGCCCCATCATTCTCCCAAGCTCCCGTCTGAGCATCCTTACCTCTGCCCTAAGCTGCGCCAGGCTCCAGGCTTAACACAAACCCATGGAGGATCGTGCACTTGTGCATTTTTCTCTAAACTGCTAGACTCTGACACTTCAGTTGTTCAAAGACTGCACAGCACTATGTTCTGAAGTCACAATCAGGGGCAAATTTATTCTGTTTATTGCAGAGGGCATCATGTATGTGTAGCCTAGTTTTGAAGCTTCTGCAGTTAACTGTCACCATAGCCTAATGGGAGGAGGAAGAGAAGTTATTTATTCAGGACCTACTTCTAGGCAGGAATTTTTCAAAGGTAACCAACAGTATCTCTCAGTTGTACACTCTGATATCCTATTTCTAGCCAGAGTTGTTAGTATGTTTAATTACCCCTACCCCACCTCCCAGCTTCCAATTCCCTTTCCAGTCCTTGCACTTTTCTGTTAATTCTGGACACATATTTCAGGCTCCCCCAGGCCCATGTTATTTGCTGTTTACATAAAAATTACTGTAGGCCTCTTACCAATCACTTCTGTAGTTTTCAAAGACACACAAGTACCACTGAGACTGCATCATTCAAAACTACAGAACAGGGTGGCCTGATTAGCAACAACGGTTTAACTAAACAACAAACAAAACAGAAGGGGCAAGGATGAAAAACTATTGCAGAAATTTTTTTTTTTTATAGGGGACATTTGGCAGCTGTGAAATTGGTTGGGGAGTTAAATTTAACTTAAAAACTTCTCTCAGGATCAAGAGTATTGACTGCTGGGAGCAGGGCATGGAGAAGATTATAGAGATTAGTTATATTAGCATTGAATTATAATTGTTCATAGCTTGCGTCATATCATATATCATAAACTGTTCAGAGAAATCCCTGCCTACTGATTAGCTGGGACCCAGGTAATTACCACATGGTATCCACACAGGTCATGAGAATGCCATGCTGTGCTATGAAGCAGGGTGGTCACATAAGGAAGCTTTGGGTCATTTTATTTCTAACTCAAAAAAGACTGCAAAATGTATCACTGAATTTTATAACAGTGATAAGGTAATTCCAGGTGTGGGTTTCTAGTTGGTAATCCCCAGTAGTAAAACATACTTGCCTTTAACTTGTGTGACTTACAGCACAGGGGTGAGATGACTTCATGTTAGCACCCCCCATAGCTCCTCACCACTTAAAACCTTCTCTGTCTGTCAGAAATCCATAATTATAGATGGAATAATGCATGGTAGGTGTGTACGTGAACATATAAACATACGAAAATTACTAGCAGATAAAGGCCCAAAGGTCTATCAAGTCTGCTCGATTTTTGCAGCTAGTCCCCCTTCTCAGCAACTGCCCCTCCCTTCCTTCCCCATCCTCCCTCAATCCTTCCCCTTCCCCTGTCCCAGCCCACTTTGAAGCAGCTCACTGTTCTGCAGGATACCAGAATGAGAATAGTGACACACTCAACTTATGGGATACCAAATAAACCATGAGAGTGAACCTTGAGTAGTTTATCAAGACATCCCATACTGAAAGAGTGTACAAAATCAGAGTCACCCACCTCACCATGGATTATTTTACGTAATAACTGGTATTAAATTAGGTTTGACGCAGAGAAATGGCCATTGGTGGCAGAAGAGTTTGAAAAGAGGTAGAGCCAAGGATGCCCACCTGAAGGCCTGGCCCTTTTCATTTTTGAAGTTTGACTTCTGTGCCTCAACTCAGCAGTCCATGAACCCAGCCCACTTCCATCAACACTACTCAGTCCTTCACTTTTCAAACTTCTGCTGACACCCTGCAAGCCACAATGGGAATGATAAGAAAGTAACACTGCTTACTGCACATGCTGCATTTTAAAGACACAGTCCTCCCTACTAATAAATTAACATGATTGCAAAAACTGACAGGGCCAGATCATATCACTTATCAAAATGGTAGGGTGATGGCCACAGTGCCCTGCCCCCCCCCATGCCAGCACCTATGAAAATGGCTGTTGCGTACTTGACAAGCAGGAAAGCACCAACATTCCAGACAGCAAAAAATGGTTAAAAAAACTGAGAGAAAGTGCTTGAGATTTGGCAAACGGACAGCTAAGTTGTTTGTGATAGACAGATTTGAATCATGTCTTGTTATGTGGTGGTGTGTATAATGGAGTATGACAGCCACATAGTTGTATGCATTATTGAGGGTCACTAGTTATTATAAGATTGTTAAGTTCTGCTGTTGACAAGAAAATGTATGTTGGCCCACATATGAAAAGACTTATGCAGAGAAAGCTGCATAATACTGCAAATTATCCTTTCTTTTAAGTAAGAATTGTTTTATATCTGTAGGTATTCTCACTGCAGTTGGGAATGTGTTGCTATACCCAATCAACTGTAATGTTTCTTTTTTATTACTCTAATGTTTATGTCTATGTTCTCTTAATTCCAATAAAATATTTTAAAAAAATATTATTTATACACGGACTCTATCTGAATCCCGCAGCAAAATGTTTTCTTAGTTTTAGTCACATGCATGCTTAGAACACAGTGTGCTAACTATATTTCTTTACAGAAATCAAGTCATTTGAGAACATATGAGATCAAATGACAGTGCAACTGCTCCAAGAAATGTGTTTATAACAGCCTGAGACCACATTTCCTGAAACTAAAACACAGGAGCTAATAGTGTGAAGGTACAAATTAAAAGCAAATAAAACAGATTCCCTATTGTTGCTAATCCCTGGATTGGGTTTCAGTGAGGAAATTAGCTGTAATGTTTAACCTTTCTGTGTAGTAATAGCTGACATATTATCATTGACTAGTTATATTTTCTGAGGTTACACACAAATTATTAGGGCAGGGCTTAAAAGAGCCACCTGTCACCCTCTCTGGGATCAGCTTAATTTTCCCATCAGGGCAAACACATTACATAGGTACTTATCAGCCTGCTATATTGTCTGAATAAGTGAACACCCACAGGTACCTTATTTGCCAGTTTTAAAGAGGTTGTTGTGGCAGTGCTCCAGATGTTTGTGACTATTAGCCATTTGGTTGTATTTGTGTTTTAAGTCAACAGGCGTGGTTTGGAACAAGAGATTATTCAGTGGTATCTGCTGTACTTCTACTCTTCTGTTTTGAGCAAATTCTTTATTTTACTAACAGACCCTTCCAAAAAACAAAAAAACAAGAAAACACTTTGTCTTTTTGTCTTCTCTGGTGCCCTATACTAAGGTTTTTTTTTTCAAGCTATCTCTTTCTCCTTCCACCTGCTCCCTTCCCAATGCCACCCCCAGCCCTACAACCTACAGTATCTTCTCATGGACTTACACTGATCACCACTTGTTCAGGACCATTGTAAGGTGGTGAGAGCGTTATGACAGTAGTGAGTGGTCCTGCGCGGCATGCCAGCATTGTTCCTAGCAGACTGGAGCTTTTCTCCTCCGGGTTTTCTTCTAGAAGGAAACATTACATGCCAACGATGCAGCGCTGTACCAGTGTCTGTTGACATCCCAGTTCCATGTCAAAACCATGACTGCAGAACACTGACCCATGACAAGGGCACCGAACCAGCAACATGACCAATTTGGGAAATTACTTTTTTTGTGGAGTGCTTTGACCTCCACACTCCCCTTGTGGGGGAATTTGCCACCCACACCCCCCTTCTTTTAGATTTCAACTCCAGGGGGCACCACTCAGGGATGGGGGAAGCCATCGGTCATGCAAAGGTGTCGGTGCCGTGATTCCCTCACAGTTGTCTCAGGTCACCATTCAGCAGTTGCGGTATTGATGAGCTACCAGGCAATCCCTTCCCCTTCTGGTAGCCCCGACACAAAGTATTTGATAATGAACAACTTCTAGCCATGCTACAGGTCCTGGAAATATGCTATATAATTACAGCAGGCTTTCTTTGGCAGCCTCATGGCTACATGTTGATGATGTCACAGTGCCAGTCCTGCATAGAACATTGTTAACATTTCTGTTTTATTCTTTTGGAAAATTTTTTGTGCAAACACATATTCCTGAGTAGACAAACCTGCCAATGTTTGTCTTCATTCATCCAAGAAATAAATATTACAGGCATGATATTTAAAAGGCACAGGATCAGATAGCATGAGCAAAATGGGTCTCTTGCTAGTGCAATTTTCCCATTGCATTTTATGAACAATACTATGAAGAATTTTTTTCAAGAAACCATTAAACCATTTAACTATGTCACAGTTTGTGTAGTGAGCATTAAGCATGAGCTGTTGACCAATCAGAATCATGCTCAGAGCTCTGTACACAAACTGTGACATAGTTAAAACTCCAGATCACTGGTTCCATGAAGGGAAGTGTAACAGAATTCTGCCCATAAAAAGAAAATAATGAAAAACACAGCTTTCACATTACTTTTTATGCAGGTACAAGTACAGTTACATACTGTGTGGAACATTTTGGGTTCTGAATATCATTTCTGTAAATGGGAACATTATAAGCAGCTACCAATTTAGACGATTCCCTCTCCTCTTTTAATGAATTCGGCTAGTACAGGGGAGGCTAATAATTATGCCCAACCCCACCCAGTACTACTGCAAAATGGAGGATTTTGTGGAAGTACAGATTCTGTGGAGGTACAGATAGTCCCATTTGCATTCTCACCCTTGTATGAGTGGGACTGTATAAACATATCATGTCTGCATGAGGAGCTCTGCCCAGTCTGTGGGCTGGCCATTAAAAATCAGGTCCCATATCTGTTTCTGTCTATGCACACATATACTGTGCTTGGCAGGCTGGCAGACAGACAGCTAGACAAACAGATAGATAGATAGATAGATAGTTAGATAGATAGATAGATAGATAGATAGACAGACAGACAGACAGACAGACAGATAGACAGACAGATAGACAGATACTAAGGAAGAATTTTAAAGGGCCAAAATAGACACAAATGCATGTTTCGCCTGTATCTGTGTTCTCCCAAACTTGTCCAAGCAGTCCTGCTGCTGTTTTCAAAAGATGCATCCATCTGCAACAAAAAGTAATGATTTACAATAAAAACAGTACGCAAATGCAGCTTGCATCAGTGTTTACTGCAACTGTATCTTTTTGTCACCAAATTTGTAAGCTGTTAGACCATCTAAAAGATGATATAACAGTTTGGACAAATTTCTGTTTTGAAAGCAGCAGCTAATGCATTTTGGATGGGTCCTTTTCAATATCCTGCCCCAGAACTGCTATTTTAAAGCTCCTTACTGATAAATATAATTGTGATTGGTTGACCATCCATGGCACTCCAGACATTACATCATGGGTTTTAGCCCACCTGATAGGCTAGTGATGCACATGACTCTAGGATCAGATTTCTTGTACATCCAGGTCCCAGAAACCCCTGTTCTCCAGTTCAAATCGTGCATTTGATCAGGCTACTAGCACACCAGGATCCCTGTTGTTCTTTTCTGGGAAGGTAGGCTTCTCCTTTGTAGTTATTTAACTTGCTTATTCTGCATAAAGACTCATTATAGCCTTCCCTACTGCAGTAGTTTGTGTGTGTTTTTTTCATATAATTTTTTAATATAGATCCCTAAGGGGAAGTGAAATTACAATGTTGTGAATTTTATTGCCATAAGTTATTATTGCAGTATTGTTTGCTATTGATATTTAGAAAATGGGCAACAAAAAAACTGAATCCTGATTGGCTGAAACACCCAGGCACCCACACTGTTATATCTTAACAACGCCCTGTAAATAACAAGTCCCTCCTGGCAGCACCTATCACCACCTGTTATCCCTGTACCCACACTCCAATAGACGCTATTGTTCTTACTGTACGCTTAGTGAGAGAGAGCGAGCTATAGGCCCCCACACACAGACAATCCTCAAACCAGTCCATAGTAACAGAATACGAAAAAGTAAAAATCTTGTTTTTGTTGTTTCATTTTTTTTCCCCCTACTAAGCCAGTCCTAACTACGGCACTCGCAAGGTCCATAACCTCGGATCCTCTGCCCACTTTCGTAACTGCCACTACTCGGCACCGTGACCCCAACTCTGCCAACGATTCACAGGAAAGTCCCGCTCCTCCATTCACAACCATCATGTTTTTAAACCAAAAGTAAGTACCACCTTTTTTTTTCTCTCCAGAGGTCTTCGGCCAACTTCCGTGTCCCAGATAGCGTGCCACAGCACACCGTGCCATTCCCACTCCACAGCTAAGCCCCCCTCTCTCTCTCTGCTCCCAGACTAGCAATCAAAACAATATGTATCCACATAGCGCGAACACATAAGGGGGGGAGACAAAAAATTAAAAGTAACAATTCCCTGGATAGCACTATAAAAAAACGCGACACTCCAAGGTAGTACCAAAAAAAAAAAAAAATGGATATCACAAACAGCAACACTCTCTAGTGGCACTAAAGGGACTATTTTACAGAACCTGACATTTTTGTAAATTTTTAATAACTTTTTACCCTTTTTAATGAAATTATTATTTGAAAAAAAATAATGTAAGCCCATTTTCTAAGTGTAATAATACCCTCCAGGGTGGGCGTTATGGGATATAACGGACCTTCCAGGGGCTATAAGGCCCTCCGCCTGTGGTGTCGGGCCTCATTACACCCCTGGGTGGTCTGTTATATCCCAATAATGCCCACCCTGCCGGGTTTTATTACTTGCATATCATTCATCTGGGCTGGAAGTGAAAGCCAGCAAAGTTTTGTTATGTTTTTTTTCTATGCGTTTTAAATTCATTCCTGCTTGGCCTCTCTGACCTAGTTGAATACTGTTGGTTTCTATCTGGCTTACTTCAACCTGGCAAAGAGTTTCTGCAACCTAGCTACTCCTTTGTATTGTTATTGCAGTTTGCTGGAACTCGTTCTTCCCCTTTTTTGGTAAGGGGAAAGGGTTTATCCTCCCCAGATCTGTTTGCGGTTCTGCCGTCTGCCTGCAACTCCCTGCCTCTCGTGGGCAGCGCAGCACAGACAGGCTGCTTAGTATTTCTTCCACTCGCCAGAACACAATGAGCTTATGGGCAAAGTTGATTGCCCTTCAAATCAGAAAAAAAGGGGAGCTGTATCCTTGTGAGCTCTTTTTGGTCTGCCTTTCGACCAGGGGAGCAGTTTAACTCTCAAGGCCTCTGGCCTACTACTCAGATCCATGTGATGCTCCTCCCCCTCCCCCTGGTGCATGGTATCTGTGTTTTGGTTGGACCCTGCTCTCAAACATCGGGAGAGTGTCCCCCTCAACAGTAGTAGCTCTTCCTAAAATCACAATCCCCATTTCAAGGGATCTCTCTTTCAGGAAGGTTTTCTGCTCGTCACCTCCTGCTCTATTTTGGCCGCATGGTTCTGGCAGCCTACTTCTGGCCATCAGGTTCCAGGCCTAGCATTGGGGGGGTTGGATGCCTCTTTCTCCTCCTGAGCAAGTAACAGAAGGGGTAGCTCAAAGAGAAACACTGGACCTTGGAATTTTTCAGTCCTGCTGCAATCTCTCGCCGATTCCTCCCTGCTTAGGGCTTGTGACCACTGATACTTGTCTTCAGTGCATGGCCCAAGCAAAACTGAGCACTAGCTTTTTTCCTCAGGTCTCCTTCCAACACTCTCCAAATGGAGATAAGTACCACTGAGACCTCGAGCATTATCCTGGGAGCGAGGCGCTATAAATATATGTATTGGGTTTTTTTTGGGCAAATAAAGTGCTGGCATGCTACAGTGGGGGCTAAAAAGAAAACTAGAGGTTCTGAGCTGCAATCTAGAGCACTGATTACAAAGCCCCCTGGCTCATCCCACCCCCCTTCCCTGTGCCTGCTCTACCTCCATATGGGGTCCCTCTCTATAGCGACCCTATATTTATTCTTCCCAAAAGAACCTAGTTGTATCTCCCTCTAATTCATATGGGGTCCCTCTCCATAGTGACCCCACATGCCTTAAGGAGAACTCGGTGGTCTCTCACTACAGTGACCTCCTCAGTGGCCTTCTCCATGTGGAGTCCCTCACTATAGCGACCCCCATGCTGAACCCTGCCTGTAGTTCTTGATACACCTTCCACTACAAGATCAGTGTTTTTTAGCAGTACCCTAGGGCATTTACACTCCTAGAATGTTCTGTCCCTTTAAGGCTGTAGTAAACAGCTATGGGGCACCCACTGAGTTGGAGGCCCATTGTCACCCAGACCTAACAATATGCCTCCTCTCTTTCTCTCTCCATCAGATGGTCAAGGCAAAGAAATGCACTTCTTGCAGTGCTACCCTCTTGCCCCACACTCTGGGTCCCCTATGCCCCACCTGTCTCCATGACAACAATGACTTATCGCTGGAGCAAACCTCTGTCATGGGCTCCAGTAACCCAGGGGCCCAGCAGCTCTACTTGGATGGATCCTGGAACTATCCTACTTTAGAATCAGCAGGCCACGGTAGTGATGATGAAGAGCCAACAGAATTTTATGCTGAAAA
This sequence comes from Neoceratodus forsteri, assembly GCA_016271365.2. Classification (NCBI taxonomy): domain Eukaryota; kingdom Metazoa; phylum Chordata; order Ceratodontiformes; family Ceratodontidae; genus Neoceratodus; species Neoceratodus forsteri. The sequence goes on from CM057454.1 coordinate 401,620,227, forward strand.
TAATGGAAAAGTTAGAATCCCTTACCCAGCACAGGCAACAACCGCACCACCTCCTGGGCCAGAGAATGTGAGAGGGGCCAATGAAGACCATCCGCATCCTCTAGAACCAGCACCAGACAGCCACAAGCCAGACTCCGGAGAAGACAAGGAGATACCAGATGAGGAAGATAGGGCAGAGACCGATGATGAGGACATGGAACCACAATCTGTGCCATCCCTCACATCTAAACTCTGCTCCTTCAACATGGTTCCAGGCCTTATGAAAATAGTGAAGGCCACTATGGGGTTTGACGTCGAAGAGAGCAAACCAGAGTCAAAATTATACTCCATGATACAGCAAAAAGTGACTATCAAGGAGACGTTCACAATATGCCCAGTGATCGAGGACATTTTCAACGAGGAGTGGCAATCCACAGAGCCTAGCAGAATGTCAAACAAGAGAAACCTGGATCGCATGTATCCGGTTCAGGAGGACAAGGCTAACAACTGGTGTATATCCCCGACTATTGACCCTCAGGTGACGTCACTCAGTAAGAAAACCATTCTACCATGCGGAACCAAATCATTAAAGGACCCCACAGACAAAAGAGTGGAAGACATGTTGAAAAAGGCATTTGAAATCGAGGGAATGGCTGCCAAAGCCTCTACTATGGCCATCTTCATGGCACGTGCCCAGATCCACTGGCTCAAGGAGCTCCTTGACCAGGCAAACCCAAAATCTAGAGAGGCAGAACTATTAGAATGCACACTCAATGCTGCTAAATACCTGGCGGACATGGCACTCTCAGGCTGAATACCAGGGCTACAGCCATCACTAACCATGCCAGAAGAGCATTGTGGCTAAAATTATGGGAAGCCGACAATGAATCCAAAACACTCCTGCAAAATTTGCCTATGAAGGGAAAACACATATTTGGGGAGGGCCTGCAGGAATTCCTAAAACAGAAAGAGGAGGGCAAGGACCTACTCAAAAATAAGAATAGCCACACCTACCTCCCTTTTGCTAGGCAGAGGTTTCTGGGGGGAAACAAATCTCATCAAACACGCAGAGACACCCATTACCAAAACAATATACTTCAAGGCAGAGGAACACACAATGTATACCGCAGTTCCTTCACCCATTCCTACCAGCCCACCTCCTTCAGACCCCACGGGTCCAAGTTTGGAGGAAGAGGTAGAGGGAATAGGGGAAAGCAACAATGACTACGCAGCCAGAACTCCACATGGGCAGCAACCGTGCCCCCCCCCCGTGGGACAAAGATTGTCACTTTTCAGACACCAGTGGTTCTGCACAACCTCGGACAGGTAGGTCCAAGAGGTGGTGTCAAGAGGATACTCCATAGAGTTATCCCAATCCCCCGTCACTCACAGGTTCATGATCTCTCCCTTTGCCAAGAAGAAGACAACAGCTCATCAAGTCAAACAAATCCTGTTGGATTTGATAAAAAACAGAGCAATACAATCTGTCCCTCTGCATGAACAGAAACTAGGAGTGTGCTCCATTTTCTTTCTCGTGCCCAAGAAATCAGGTGAACTTCACCCCATTCTAGACCTGAAGCATCTCAACCAGCATGTAGTCTCCCAAAGGCTCAAAACGGAGACCCTAAAGTCGACTCTACGCAGTATCCAGGTAGGCATTTACCTCACATCCATAGATTTGAAGGATGCATACCTTCACATACCTATCAGACCAAAACAGAGACAATACCTCAGATTCCACATCCTAGGCCAGCACTACCAATATCAGGCCTTACCCTTCAGTCTTACCTCAGCACCAAGAGTGTTTACCAAGGTGTCAGTAGTACTAGTAGCCAGACTCTGAGAACAAGGTCTGGATATCATTCCCTACTTGGATGACTGGCTGATTCTGGCATGCTCCAAGGAGCGCTCACATCAAGACACCATGCTCACTCTGAGAGCACTCGAGGAGTACAGCTGGGTGGCGAACCTAGCTAAGAGCCATCTAGTGCCCATGCAACAGATAGAACACCTAGGGGCACAAATCAACACGTCACAAGGATGGGCAAAACCATCCCAGACAAGGGTGCACAACCTAATAAAATTGCCTCACCACTTGAGGGCTTGCCATCAGCCAAACATGGGACAAATATCCCAGTTGCTATGCTGTATGGCATCCTGCATCGACCTGATCCCTTGGGCCAGGTGGCACATACGACCCCTACAGACCTACGTCCTCACTCGAGGTTCACTGAATGAGTACAACCTGCATGTCATAGTCCCACTACCACTATCAGTGAGACAGTCACTAACATGGTGGATGGTGAGCTCCAATCTCACATGAGGGGTTCCACTAGAGGCATCTTATGATGCCACCATAGAAACGGACACCAGCCTATTGGGCTTGGGAGCGTGCTTGAGCAATCTGACGGCACAAGGCCAATGGACAACATCAGAGGCCAAATTGTCCATCAACGTCCTAGAAATGAGGGCAGTATACCATGCTCTCAGAGCTTTCAGATCCTCCATTTCTGGTCAGTCGGTTCTGGTACACTCCGACAACCAGGTCATGGTGGCTTACATCACCAAGCAAGGGGGCACCAAAAGCAGAGCTATGCTGAGGGAGGCAGTGACAGTCCTCAACTGGTCACAGACCAGCCTCACATATCTCAGCGCAGTCCATCTCGTGGGCAAGCTCAACGTGTGAGCAGATTGGCTCAGCCGACAACAAGTCCACCCAGGAGAGCGGCGTCTCCACCCTAGTCTTTTCCAAATGATTCAGGAGACATGTGGACCTGTATCCATAGATCTCATGGCCACAGCGGAAAATGCACAGGTCAAGAAATTCTATTCACGATACAGGGAAACCCAGTCCCAAGGAACTGATGCCCTGTCACAACCTTGGTCTCGGGATCAGGCATATGTTCCCCCCATTCCCTTACTACCCCAAGTACTAGCCAAGATCTGAACATCATAATGAACCATCATTCTAGTGGCACCCTACTGGCCACGGAGAACCTGGTTTGCCATGGTGCTGGCCATGACAATAGACAGTCTCAGGTTACCCTACCAGCCAGACATGCTGACCCAGGGACCGGTGTTACACCAGGCTCCACGGCCACTAAAACTCACAGCCTGGCTCCTGAGAGGAAGAGACTGATGAGAGCAGGTTACCATGAATTGGTCATCTCCACGATGCTACAATCCAGACGACCCTCTACCACCTCTACCTATGGCAGACAATGGTTGGTGTTCGTGAAGTGGTGCTGAGAACAGGATAAGGATCCTGAACTAGCAGACATGTCCACCATTCTCTTATTCCTGCAACAGGGAGTAGACAAGGGATTGGCCCACTCATCTCTCAGGGTACAGCTTTCAGCCATTGCAGCAGCCATTGGTTCTATTGGAGGACACAGTCCGGGGGCTCACCGGGATGCGTTGCATTTTCTGAAAGGGGTGGAGGTACTACGACCCAGAGTCAGACCATCCACTGCTCCCTGGGACCTCCCTTTGGTATTATATGCCCTCAGTACAACTCCCTTCGAGACACTACACAAGGTAGACCTGTTCTGGATGGATCTAAAGACCTGCTTCCTTGTTGCTATCTGCTCAGCTCAAAGGACTGGAGAACTAGGGGCGCTGTCATACAAAGAACCATACACTGTGTTCACCCCTCAAGGGATACGCCTTCGCACGGTACCAGCCTTCCAACCAAAGGTCTCCTCCACATTCCTCAGGGAACAACCCATTGAGTTGCCTACCTTTACCAGAGACACTCAACCTGGTGATAAGCCTGTCCCACACCATCTAGATGTCAGGATCACCCTGTCCATTTACATATCTAGAACTCTGCCCTTACGCAAGACAGAGAGGTTGTTCATTGTCAGAAGGGGTCAAAGACAAGGCAGGGCAGCCTCTAAGACTACCATTGCTGGCTGGCTCAAAAGAACCATCCAGGAAGCCTACAGAGCTAAGCAACTGACACCCCCAGAGGGTAGTAAGGCCCATTCCATGAGAGCAGTAGCTACCTCTTTGGCGGAAAGGGCTAACGTGTCTTCAGAAGACATCTGCAAGGCAGCGACATGGACCTCCATCTATACGTTTGCCAGACACTATAGATTGGAGCACCTGTACAAGTTACAACCCACTTTTGCCACCCAGGTCCTCTCAGCCGCCAGCTCCTTCTCTCACTCTTAGACCACTCTGTCTCCCTCCCTAGGGTACAGTACTGCTACTAATCTACCCATGATGTAATGTCTGGAGTGCCATGGATGGTCAACCAATCACAATGGGTGTTTACTCACCTGGTAAAGGTGCTTGTGTTGGTTGACATCCATGGCACTCCACAACCCTCCCGACAGAGTGCTCAGAGTGACCAGGATTGGACTAAGCAGAAGAATTAACTTGAGGGGAACTGAGCTATATTCGCTAAGGACATCCATGATGTTGACCGTTGACCACTTACAGGTCGAGTTTAGATTGTATTAATAGGTAAATAAAACTAGGGCTGCTGACCCACATATACATATTGCCTCAGTCTGTATTTTTGTATAGGATGGCTAGTGTTTCTTTCTCATGGTTGCTCTTTACAAACCTTGATTTCAGCTATGGAAGATTTGAACTGGAGAACAGGGGTTTCTGGGACCTGGATATATAAAACATCTGATCCTAGAGTCATGTACATCACTAGCCTATCAGGTGGGCTAAAACCCATGATGTAATGTCTGGAGTGCCATGAATGTCAACCAACACAATCACCTTTACCAGGTGAGTAAACACCCAATACATGTGTAAAGGCTTCCAGAGTTTAAATGCAATTACTGTAATAGAATTGCTCCACAAGAGGTAACCCTTATATTAGACAATCTGTCAGTGCTGCAAAGTGTGATTGTTCAAACACTGAGAAACTGCATTCCAGAAATTTGCCAGGGATAAGGGGACTTCTTTTTATTACCTTTCCCTACTTTTGAGTCTTTTTATGCTTCAACCCTAACTAATGATGAGTAAAAAGAAACCCTATTTTTTATATTTTCTTTACATTTGTGCCTCCTCAGAGCACAAAAACCAATGAACCAAATCCATCAAAACCGGCAAGTCATGAAATCCTCCCCCAGAAGATGTGCCTTCCAAATTCTCTTACTCAAAAGACAGCCGAATTATAGGAGGCTGGCAATTGGGATTTTATAAACAAATGCATTCTCAAATGTAACTTTAGTAGCATTACCATTCAATAATAATTTACTCGGGGAACACAACTTTATTTATTTATTTAGTTATTACTTAATTATTTATTTGTTTAGGTTGTATTCACCAGGTAAGGGCAGTAGGTGATCAGATGCCTATTTTCAGGCACAACCTAGGAGGTTACAACTGGGATAACAATACAAAAAGAACAGCATTCACATATGTGAAGGTATAGTCAATGGCAATAATACAAATATAAATAGAAAAGGTTGTCAGGCATGTAATACAATAAAGAGGGCATCAAAGGCACAAAGCCAGGGTAAAAAAATGAAAAGGCTAAGGGTATATACAACAATAAATATTACAGAAGGATAGCTTTAAATTGTGCAATCACAGTACATTCAGAGGTGGTATCATAGAATGGGACTTGTACAATGCAAGAAGTACTGTACAAATGAAACCAGCTAAAAGCACGGACATGTAAATTAATTATGTTACATTATTAAATGAATAGGGGCTGGCAGTATAGCCTAGAGGATAGAGTAATGAGCTTGGTACATCCAGCAGACCTGGGCTAGATTCCCACAACTTTCACTTGCATACTGTGTGTGACTCTGAGCAAGTCTTTTTTCCTCCCCAGTGCTCCTGGGCCGCCCCTAGAAACAGGCACTTGTGCCTAGTGGGCCTGACCCAGCTACCACAGAATAATAAAAAACATCTACGGTAGCTACTACGGAATCCATGGATAGTTTGGCAGAATTGTAAATTTAAGCACCATTTAGGGTTGAAACACAAAGTCACAAAAGCAGGAAATGAGGTTTTATGGTATAGTTCTCCTGACTGTTGGTGACTGCATGGGTTTAAGCCATTACTCAAGGCAACACTGATGTTACCCTGTCTTTAGCTCTGTCTTTTAAAAGCAAATAAATTTACCTACACATCATTAGCTTTGAGAGAGGATGCCAAAGTCAAAATACAGCTGACACTATTTTTATTAAGTGTTCAAACACTAGAATACCACATTACACAACCATGAAGGTTCATGAGAACTTTTTAACAGTCTTTCGCATTTCCCTACTTTTGTGACTTTGTATTTAGACCTAAATTGGTGTTTAAAGCAGCAGTGCAATTAAATTAGGCAAAACAATTACCCTACTTTTTTGCACTATAAAAAATCCAGGCATTTTTTAGTTTTATTTGGTGGTAAAAAATGTTGTTCTATCACAGTCTGAGTATTTTATAAATGTTTTAATAGAGTTTTTTTCCCATGAAAAAGATGGGCACTACATCTGGCTTAGAAATAACATTGTAGGCATTGCTAGTGTTAGGATCAAGAATATAAAAATCTTATGATGCGCAGCTTAGGAGGTACCTAAGAAAGTAAATTCGAAAGCTATGCTTACTTTTTTATTGATTGTAGCTGAAACTAGCTGTTTGGAAAAACATTTTTCATTGCATTGCTGCATAGCTGACTTTAGAAACACAGAAACACAGAATCTGATGACAGTTAAGGACCACTTGACCCACCCAGTCTGCTCATTTTCTTTTTTTGAAATTTAATATCTTTATTAATTTTTAGGCAATGAGTCTGCCCATTTCCCTACCTACAGTATCACTGCAAAACATACTTGATCTCCAGCTCTTTCTCCCTCTCCCCTTTCTTTCCACTAAGATTCCTTTATATCTATCCCATGCACTCTCGAACCCCACCACTGTTTTCACACCTACCACGTCTGCTGGCAGACTGTTCCAGGATTCCATCACTCTTTCTGTGAAGACGTCCTTCCTCACATCTCACCTGGATCTACACCCTACAGTTTCCTAGAATGTCCCCTTGTTCTGAACTCTTTTTTTCTGAAAAATACTTCCCTCCTGTACCTTATTTATTCGTTTAAGATATTTAAAAGTCTCTACCCTATCCTCGCTCTCCCTCCTCTCTTCCAGGGTGTACATATCGGGGTCCTTTAGTCTCTCTTCTTAGGGCTTCTGATGCAGACCCAGCACCATTTTAGTTGTCCTTCCTGGTCCACCTCCACTCTGTCTATGTCTTTCCAGAGATGTGGTCTCCAGAACTGGACACTGTACTCTAGGGGTTTACAAACAATCTATAGTGGGGCAACACCACCTCACTCTTTCTGCTGGTGATACTCCTTTATGTACCCGAGCATCCCCCTAGCCCTCCTCACTGTCGTGTCGCACTGCCTGGCCACGTTTCGGTCAATCAATATGATTACATCCAGGTCTCTTTCCTGCTTGTTGGTCATCAATACCACTCCGCCCATGTTTTACTCCACCTCAGGGTTTCTTTGCCCTAAGTGAATTATTTTGCAATTTTTTTCACATTGAAACCTAGTTGCCATCCCTTGACCACTTCTTGAGTTTTCCCAGGCCTCTGTTATCCTTTCCACCTCCCATGGAGTGTCTACCCTATTGAAGATCTGGGCATCATCTGCAAAGAGGCAGACCTTCACTTCCAGCCCCTTTGCAATTTTGTTTATAGAGACATTAAATAGGACCAGTCCCAGCACTGATCCCTGAGGCACCCCATCGGTCACCCTCCCTTCCTCTGAGTGAACTCTGTTTACCAACACCATCTATCACCTATCCCCAAACCAATTTCTTACCCAGTTTACCACCTTTGGACCAACTCCTAAGCTACCCAGCTTGCTTACTAGTCTCCAATGTGGAACTGTGTTGAAAGTCTTATTGAAATTTAGTTAGGCCATGTCCACAGCTCCACCCTGATCTAATTCCTTGGTAAACCAGTCAAAAATCTATCAGATTAATTTGACATGCCCTCCCCCTCCCTTGACTCCATGCTGTCTTGGGTCTCAAAACCCCCTGGATTATAGATATTCCACAATCCTTTCCATCAGTCATGATTCCATTAACTTTTCCATCACTGATGTCAGGCTAACTAGACAATAGTTGCCACCTCCTCCCTGCTACCACTTTTGTGAAGTAGGACTACATCTGCCCTTCTCCAGTCCTCCATAACCACTCCCCATTCCAGCAAACTGATCAATAGGACTATCAGAGGGGTACCCAGTACCTCCCTGCGTTCCCTCAATATCCTTGGATGCATTCTTTCTGGCCCCATTGCTTTCAATAGCAGACAGGTAGACTCGATTTCTCTGTCACTGTTTGGCAAACGATAAATCCAACAAGGATGCAATAGGATAAAAGCAAACTCTTTATTCAGATGTTAAGCAACTAGCAGCAAGGTGCAGGTGCCCCTCCCCACTGGAAACAGCTGAACGTTTCCATGTGACAATGCATTTTCTGAAGCCCAACCTTGCTGCTAGTTGTTTAACTTCTGAATAAAGAGTTTGCTTTTATCCTGTTGCATCCTTGTTGGATTTATTGTTTACCAAACAGTGAGGGAGAAGCTGAGCCTACCCATCTGCTATTGTGAATACCCACTTGCTTTTGTCTTCGTCTTGGTGCTTTGTAGCCACTTTGCTTTGTTTTTCTTTGCTGGTCCCATTGCTTTGTCCACTTTCAGATTATCAAGCCCCTTCAGGACTCTATACTCTGAAAAAAGACCATTGCCCCTTCCCCACCTCACAAAGCTCCTATTATTTTTTTGTGGCCTCTCCCCTTCTCCTTCCTCTGTGAACACTGAACAAAAGTAATTGTTCAGGATGTCTGCCTTTTCTTGGCCCCCCTTCTGTACCTTCCCCCCTCCCTTTTTAACCCTACAATCCCTCCCCTGGTCTTTCTGTTTTCGCTTAAACACAAAAAAATAATAAAACACCTGGCCCTGATTATATACCAGCAGAGGTATACAAACACTATGAAGATTTTTGGGTCCCACTACTGACACTTTTTTTTAATATCTGCTTACGATATAAAAAATTCCCTTCTTCCTGGCAAAGAAATATTATTGTTCCAATGCACAAAAAGGGGTTGGTCTATTTTCCATCTAATTTTAGACCAATAAGCCTTTTGGATATTAGTGTGAAAATATTTGCAAAAATCTTATTGAGCAAATTAACATTGTGAATTGAAGAAACAGATTTAAACTCAAACTTCCAAGCTGGTTTCAGAAAAGGTCACTCTACAGTGGACAATCTATTCTGCTTTATGCATATTATAAATAAATATGTGAAAATAAGGAAAACTAAGTTATATGCCTTATTTGTAGACTTTAAGGTTGCTTTTGATTCCATAAATAGGAACATCCTCCGGAAGATTCTAATTGCGAAGGGGATTGATAGATCCCTTTTGATCCCAATATGTTTGTTATACACTAATATAACAACAAGTGTAAGATACGATAATTCAGCACATCTAACAATTCCATTTAAATCAAATAGAGGAGTCAAACAAGGCTGCCTCTTAGCTCCAACTCTTTTTAATGTCAACATTAATATTTTATTAGAATCTGGTGAACACAAGCTGTTCGATTTCCCTAAGATAAACAAAACCTCTACTGGTGCATTGGCATACGCAGATGATATTGTATTAGTGGCCTTAACCTCATTGGGCTTACAGAATAAAATTAACAATTTTCATAAAATATGTCAAGATTTAGAGCTAGCCATTAATTTGAAAAAACAAAATGTATTATATTTTCTGGAAATAAAAATAATAGAAGTACAGGAAGGATTTATTTGGGGCATGAGCAGATAGAAAGGGTCAAGAGCTATGTCTATTTGGGAGTGAAACTTTCTGAAACCACAAACTGGTCTTCAGATTTGGATGATCAGCAGGCTAAAACAAAGATAGTAGCCAAAGCACTGCTATGGTTTAATCTGCAATATGGTGGTAACACGATACTCCTGACTATACAAGCAGGTGAGGCACAGATTTTACAAATATTATTGTATGGGGCTGAGGTGTGTGGCTCCTATAAAGCCAATCAAATGGGAAAGGTAATGATGTAGTATTACAAGGCCTTATTAAACATACCAACCTCAACAGCCAATGTAATAGTAAGAACAGAATTGGGAAGGGTGACTCCACAGTCTCTCAAATTGTCAAGAATGGTAAATTACTGGCTGAGTATCATCAATAACAAACATAATAATCTCCCAATGTTATGCTGGGAAGAAAAATTGATCTGGGAGAAACAGGGGATAAAGTCCATATGGCTAAAAACATTGAAAGATACTCTATCAGGCGTTAAAATGTCTCATCTCTGGGAAGATTATAATAAAAAAAAAGTAATGATCTCGGAAAAAATTTATAAATTAGTTAAAAGAAGTTAATAAATAAAGCAAAAGAGGAGGATATGTTGCAAATGAAAAATCTAAAAATTGGAACATGGTTTAAAGAAAATAAAATTGATCATAACATTGAGCAATATTTAGTAAATAGGGAAACCCCAGAACAAAGGAAACTTTTCACTTGGGCCAGATTGGGACTGATCACATCAAAATTAACATATTTCAACAAAATTCAGGGCAAATCAGAAACATTCTGTCCCTGTAATAAAGTGTATATAGACACCATTGTTCACATAATCACTATTTGCCCGCTATACTAGAAACCAAGAAAAAACTTCCTTTGGACATTTTTGGAATAGTATGCTGAGGTAAACTATGATCCGGTTTATATTTTATTGCATCCAAGTACAGAAGGTGAAATAGAAAGAATTGCAAAATTCCTTGCAGCTGTGGTTACACACAAAAAAACAGATCTTTACATAGAAACATAGAGGTTGACAGCAGATAAGGACTGCAAGGCCCATCCAGTCTGCCCATTTTTTCTAGCTTATGAATGTGCCACACATCTTTACACTGTCAATGACCTATCTATCCATATTTGTCTGTATTGCTCCCTTATGCCTATCCCATGCCTGTTTGAAGCCCTGCACTGTATTCATAGTCACCACTTCCTGAGGTAGGCTGTTCCATGCATCCACCACTCTTTCTGTGAAAAATAATTTCCTCACATTCCCCCTTAATCGGCCTCCCTCTATTCTCATGCTGTGTCCTCTTGTCCTGCTATTTTTCTTATATTTAAACATGTTAGACTCTTTCACATTGTTAATGTCCTTAAGGTGTTTGAATGTTTTGATCATATCACCCTTCTCCCTCCTTTGCTCAAGGGTATACATATTGAGCTCTGTTAATCTGTCCTCATATGTCTTCTGATGCAGTCCCTGCACCATTTTGGTTGCCCTTCTCTGGACAGCCTCCAATTTGGTTAACGTCCTTGTGAAGGTGTGGCCTCAGTACTGCCATGATACTCCAGATGGGGCATAACCAGTGTCTTGTAAAGAGGGATTATTACCTCCCTCTTGCGACTTGTGATACCCCTACTAATACACCCTAACATCCCCATAGCCTTACCTACTGCTTTAGAGGTCTGCTTGGATGATTTCAGGTCATCGGTGATGATGATGATGCCCAAGTCTCTTTCTTCCTTTGTGACTGCCAGCAACTCCCCTCCCAGCCTATAGGTGGCTTCAGGGTTTCTCTTCCCTATGTGCATGATCTTGCACTTCTTTGCATTAAATCCCAGTTGCCACTCTTCTGACCATTTTGCTAGTTTATCCAGATCTCTTCTCATTCTGCCCACCCCATCTGGATCATCTACTCTGTTGCAGATCTTAGTGTCATCTGCAAACAGACAAAGCCCCTCTAGTCCATCTGCAATGTCACTAATGAAGATATTGAGAGGACTGGCCCCAAGGACTGATCCCTGAGGTACCCCACTTGTGACTTGCTTCTCTTCTGACTGTATACCATTTACCACCACTCTCTGTTTTCTGTCTGTCAACCAGTTTGCCACCTAGTTGACCATTCTGACCCACCCTGAGCCTACCCAGCTTATTTATCAATCTTCTATGTGGAACAGTGTGAAAGCTTGCTGAAGTCAAGGTAGGCGACATCAACTTCTCCCCTTGGTCCACCACTCTGGTTATTCAGTCAAAGAAATCTATGAGATTAGTTTGACAGGACCTTCCTTTTGTAAACCCATGCTGTTTTGGATCCTGTGCCCCTATGGATTCCAGGTGCTGCACTATCCTTTCCTTAAGGAGTGCCTCCACAATCTTGCCCACTACTGAGGTAAGACTCACTGGTCTGTAGTTCCCTGTCTCCTCCCTGCTACCACTCTTGTTGAGCGGGACCACATGAGTCCTTCTACAGTCTCCTGGGACCTCTCCTGTGCTCAGAGGCTCACTAAACAGTTCTGCTAATGGCTCTGCTAGTTCCACCCTTAGCTTCTTAAGTACCCTGGGATGTATGCCATCAGGTCCCATTGTCTTGTCCATCCTGAGCTTAGCGAGCTCTTGTAGGACCCTTTCTTTTGTGAAGGGAGTAGTGCTCACCTCCCTCCCTCCTGTGTCCATGGTGCTGAACTGTGGGCCCTGACCTACCTTCTCTTCAGTAAATACTGAGCAAAAGTATCTATTTAGGATAGATGCTTTTACAGGGTCTTCCTCCTCACATGCCTCCTTTTCTCCTTTGAGCTTAGCAGTACCCCCTCTGGACTTTCTCATTTCACTAATGTATCTATAGAAAGTCTTGTCACCTTCTTTTACTGTTTGTGCTAGTGTTTCCTCAGTTTGGGACTTTGTCTACCTTACTGCTTTCCCTGCTTCCCTTAGGGCAGTTTGGTATGCCTCCCTATCTTCATCCCGCTGTGTTCCCTTATATTTCCTGAAGGCCAGCCTTTTGGCTCTGAACTTTTCTGCTACTGTATTTGAGAACCAAAGTGGTTTCCTTCTTCTTTTGAACTTCCTTTTCTGTCTAACACAAGGGGTTGTTGCTTCAAGTATTGCATCTTTAATGCTTGCCCACTTTGCTTGTACCCCCTCACCTGTGTTTCTTTTTGCCAGGGCTAGCTTAACTCTGTTGGCCATCTTATCAAAGTCAACTCCTCTGAAGTCCCATATTTTTGCCTTAGAATGGGATGATTTAGATGTAGTGTCCAAATTGAACCATACCATGTGATGGTCACTGGCCCCCAGGTGACCTTCTACCTGGAGATCTGTGATCCCTTCCCTGTTAGTCAGTACTAGATCTAGGATAGACCTGTCTCTTGTGGGTTGTTGTACCAGTTGTTTGAGGCCCTCCCCATGCAGGGAATCCACCATGTGTCTAGTTCTGGCAGATGTCCCTGCTGGTATTGACCAATCTGTATCCGGCATGTTGAAGTCTCCCATTATCAGAACCTCCCTTTAGCTGTCATGTTTTGTATATTTCTAACAGTAATGTGTCTATGTCCCCCTGGTCTGGGCCTGTAGACAACCCCAGTTCTTATGGCTGTCCCATTTCCTGTTTCCAGGGTGACCCACAGTTCTTCTGGCTCCTTATGTGTATTCTGAATTTCTGTAGCTTTGATATTTTCATTGACATACAGGGCCACTCCACCCCCCCCTTTTGCACGTCCGTCTCTTCTGAACAGTACATAGCCAGGTACTGAAGTCTCCCAAGTGTGGTTACTGGTGAATCACGTCTCACTAATTGCTACTATGTCCAGTTTAGCCTCTGACATTATTGCCTGCAGGTCTGGGATCTTATTTCCCAGGCTGTGAGCATTTGTGTACATGATTTTCCATTGGCCAGATCTCAGTGTGTTAGTTGTTGGGTGAGGTTTGGCATTTCCACTGTGCATCGTATGGGGAGACGGACCTTTTTTCTTACCTGGTGATGCAAATGAACTGCAAACATGCTGACTCCCTGTTTGACCACTAGCTGAGGGGGAAGGGCCGTTCTTCCCATTCGACTTATGGGGTGCTGCATCCCTCTCCCCATTTGCTAGTTTAAATATTCTGCAAAGATGCCAAACTTCTGCCCCAATGCACTGACTCCCTCCTTAGTCAGATGCAGTCCATCAAATTTAAAGAACTTTCGCTCCCAGAACTGTTGCCAGTTCCCTACAAATCTGTGTCCTTTTTCCTGGCACCAGCCCTCGAACCACATGTTTAGCTCCCCTACCTCCCCTTCTCTGACCTTCCGTCCATCTGCCCCCCTTTCCCAGACTGGAAGGATCTCAGAGAAGGATATGTCAGATGAAATGAATGATAGTTTGCCACCCATTCTGGTCAGGTGTTCCTTGGTCTCCACAACTGACTGGCTGGCAAGATCATTAGTCCCTATGTGTACCAGGACATCAATGTTTTCTCCTGCTTTGTGAACAATTTTAGCAATGAGGTCAGTGTCTCTCCACGCTGATGTACCTGGGAGACATCTGACCATTACCCCTGACTGGAGATGGGTATCAACTCCCCGATTCATGGAGTCTCCTGTGATCAGAAGTTTTTTCAATTTCCTTTTTGCTTTTTTTGTTTTGGTTCCTGATTTGGGTGAGTTTTGTTGTGCTAGCTCCTGTGCTGCAGTGTCCTGCTCTGCAGTGTCCTCTTCCCCTTTGTTTGATTTCAGAGATAGAGGCAGATATCTATTTGTAGTGTTTATATGTTTTTTTGAGGTAATATATTGGAGAGCACAGAGTGATGGGGCACCCGATTTGCCCCTCCTAACCACCTGCCAACCTCCTGGACCAACTACACTCTGTGGTCGAGGTTCTTCTGTTGGATATTGGGGGAATGGCGTGTGGTTCTTATAATGTATTTCCTCTTGAATATGAAATTTGAGGTGCTCAATCTCTGCCCATGCTGCCCGAAGCTAAGCCCTAAGATCTCCAATGGCCCAGCATGTAGGACCATGTCCTAAATCCTGTAAGACTGTCCTTCTGAAAAGTGTTCCACAGTACCTGCAGTTATGATATCCATTCCTGATAAGTCGCTGGGTTTATAACCTGGTCAGAGTAATTAGAAGGAAGAAAATGAAAGCAATGGTTTGATTTTGTGTTTTGTTTTCGTATAACTTGTTATAACAAGTTAAATTACTAGTGCCCCTGTAAATGAGTTCACCTTGTGGATGCCCCACTGATCCGCCCCTTCCTGCTTTGCCACAGGAAATGTCACAACTGTGGTACCCTATAAAAGGAATGTAGTGTGGGGTGGTTTGGGATGGGGGTGGGTGGCTGGGTCCTTCCCCTGCTGAAAAAGAAGAACCATGGATGAAAGAACAAGGAGGTAAGAGCAGAAACAATCAGTCAACAACAAATGCAGTAACCCTGAAAGCTTATCCTAATGTTAGATAAAACTCTAAAACCTGTAAAGCACCACCTGTAATAATTTCAGAGAAGATATACCCTGTAAGAAACACTTTGCTACAGAGAAAAATAAAGCAGTAACAGAAGATATACCTTGCAAAAGACAATTTGAATCAGAAGATTACAGCAGTAATCTGTTAGCACACACCTGTAGGCACACCTTGTAATAATGCAGAATAAGGTATACCAGCAACAACAATTTGAATCAGAGAAAAATAAAGCAATGAAATGTTAGCAACAAACAGTAGCAATCCCTGTGAGTACAAAATAAAAATAGCAACACACAGTAAATCTGTTTAGCCAAAGGAAGTCTTAATCCATTTCCCTTGCTCTGGTAAGGTTCTCTGCTCTGTCCTTTCAAGCAATCTTAGAAGGAAAGAGCTCAGGTGAAGCTAGGTGCCTTGGCCAGCAAACCAATTCTTCTTCAGATCCAGTATCTAGCATACAGCATTAATGTATCATTTTAGCAAATATATGCAATTTAGAGGGGCTTAATTATTGTGAAACACAAGTAATTCAGGAAAGATTATTGTCACTATATTTTTATCTGTCTGATTTTAAATTGTGAACAGTGTTGGAAAAATGAAGTATACTGTTTGTATATGTTGTTGTCTGTATAGTAATTCTGTTGACAATTGAATCTATGTTGTAACTTGTAAGTTATTGCATCTGAATTTGTAATAACCTTTTGATTACTCAAATGGTTCAACAATAAATTAAAACTTGAAACTTGTTTTCACTTACACACCTAAAAATGTATTGTCCCCTTTTGTTATTACCTGGGCTATTCTCTCATCAGTTTATGCCTGCATGCTCCTTATTGTTTTCCCTGCTTCCATTTTTCTCCCTGATACACCTTCCTATCCTCCTCCCTCTGCATCTCCTTGTACCTTCTGCATGCTACCCTATGGGGCTTTACCTTTTCTGACACCTGTTTTGAGAACCATACCAGTCTCTTTTTCTGCTTGCCTTTGCTCACTTGCTTGATGCAGAGGTGTGTTGCCTTCACTGTGTCCCCCCTTCACTTTGCCACAGTTCCTCCCCCCCAGGCCATCCCCCTTTCCAGGTTATCCCTGAGATAGTCACCCATCTTTATAAAATATGCCATCCTGAAGTCCAGGACCCTCACCCTTGTGTGGTTCAATTCTGGAGCCATCCTTATATTAAACTGCACTGTACAGTAATCACTGGTCCCCAGCTGGCCTCCCAACTTCATGTTTGCAACACTGTCCCTATTAGTGAGTACCAGATCCAGTATTGCCCCATCAGGAGTAGGTTCAGTGATTATTTGCCTGAGGAACACCCCCTGTAGGGAGTCCAGGATGTCTCTGCTTCTAGCTGAAGCTGCAGATGGGATGCTTCAATCTACATCCAGCAGATTGAAGTCCCCCACCAGCAGCACCTCCCCTTTTTCTGCCATATTAGCAGTGGCTTCCCCCAGTGATTTATCCCAATCCTCCCTCTTTGCTGGGGGTCTGTGGATCACACCAGTCTGAATACTGGCTCCATTCCCCATCTTCAAGGTGACCCATGGTACCTCTCTCCCCATGTATTCCCTGTAACTCCATTGCTTTTATGGTTTCCCTCACAAAAATCACCATGCCCCCTCCTTTCCTTTCCACCCTGTCCTTCTTGAATGGAGTAATTTCTCATATGGCCATGTCCCAATCATGGTTTTCAGTGCACCAAGGCTTGGTAATGGCAACAATATCAACATTGGCCTCTGCCATGATGGCCTCTAGGTCCAGAATCTAATTGTCTAGACTTCTAGCATTTGCATACATGGCCTTCCAGACTTTGTTAGTGCTCTGATTGTCATCCCCCCTTTTTTCCTTTTTGCCCTTCCTCCTTCCTCCCATCTATTTAATGCTCCTGTTCCCCATCCCTTCATTTTTATCACCCTTTTTCCCTTTAATAATTTGCACCATGGGGTGGGGTCCTCTCCCACCAATTTCTTCCTACTGTCTACTTCAGCTTGTGGGAGCATATTTTCTGCCTCTATGATTTCTTCTGCCTCCCCCCTTGGCTAGTTTAAATGTTCATCAGAGTAACATTTAAACTTACCACTAAAGACTGTGGTTCTCCTCAAAGATGGATGCAAGTCATCATTATTTTGCAATTAATTTTATCCTGTTTTTTTTAAAAAAAGGTATCACAAACCACACTTCTGCAATAGCCACTACACCCCTTTTACCCCGTGTTACAGACCTCTACCCTAATTCTCCCAGTTTTGTGTCCAGTCCCTCCACAACTCCTCTGCTTCATTGGCATAGATATGGAACCACAGGGCCAGAAGTGCATGAGCCCCACTCCTGCTATTTTACACTTGTTCCCTTTGAGCCTTTCATAAATTAAAGACCTTTTCAGAATTCATCCCACCATTATAAGCTCTATGTACCCTTTCAAACTTCAGCCCCCCACACACCCTTTTTTACAATGTTCTGACAGCTGTGATAGCTGACATGCCCCAGACACTGGGACCAATTAAACTAGTCACCAGTCCCCCCTGGATCAAGTCAAGGCTAACTGTCTAAATGGAGAGTGGTTTCATTTCACTCTTTGTAGCCTATCACTTTCCAGTATCAAAAAGGATCAATGAGCTCAGATTAGCTATGATAGCATTACTGTTGGAATGATGGCTACTCCAGTGGACCACAAAATGCCTTGTTCCCGATTCATGACTGGTCAGTTATACAGTATCTTAGTAAACAGTTGTTGTTTATTTGCAAAATACAATGCAGGCAATCAAGGTTAAACAATGCATTCAGGAAACTACATGAATATCAGAGAAGTAAGTGGTTACTGCAAGTACTGATTTAGGCTAAGACTTGTAGGTAGAAACTTATACTAGCATTAAGAAATAGATCATCACAGGCAGTATCTCACCACTGGTACAATAGAAACACATCTCTGGTCTCTGTCTTTTTGACTGACAACACAGGCTGACAACACACCCATGAGTTAGCTTAATTGAATTAGTGCTATTTCCTTCTGTCCCCCAGCCCCCCCAACTAACAGACCCTTCTAATTCTCCTAGATCAAAGGACCCCTCAGTTGAGAATTATGGCTATTTCTGAAGTCACTGTTGTGACACATGACATAAGTCCATGGACTCAACTCTCAGCGGCTTTTGAATGCCGCAGGCCACGGGTGTGTCGAACACATGGTGCATGGGGTTTCTGGCATTCCCCAGATGGCTTTCAGGATTCTTATTCCCCTAGCCCCAGTGTGCCACATGCCACCAGTTAGACCAGCTTTTGTTGTCTAATTTTGCGGACCTTTTTATGGGGTTTGCACCACATGTGTGGTGCAAGATGCAGTAAAAAGGGTAAAGTGTCACAAATCCATGCTACCTTCTAGAATCAGGTGTAAGATGCGTCAATGCAGTCAGTGCAGCACAGGGTTTGATGCAGGGCTTGTGCAAGCCCTGCATCAACCTATGAGAATCAAGCCCCATGTTGGTTCTATGTGATAATGGTGATCACAGAAAGGCAATCACCATTAGGGTGAGTGTACATCACTGAAAATCAGTTTCGTGGATGTGCACTCATGGCACAGACCAAAGGGAGCTGAAAACATAGGTTTTCCCCCCGCACCCCCCTACTAAAGGATTCTCAACTCCAGGGGTATGCATGGTGGAAGTGGGAGTGAAAAGAAAAAAAAATTTATGGATCAGCGCAAAAATACTGACACGCCCAGCATCGAACCTGGCACCCTCCCAACCCTAGTCTGCCATGAACCCACCACACCACATGACCAGCTCTGTAACCCACCACCATGCTACACCTCACAAACCCTCCCTCCCCTTCTGGCCATGTCACGGCATGATTGCCCCCCATGCATGCATATACATATAACAACAGAATGTTGCTATAGCTGTATTCCCTCCCCTGTCCAGTAGCCCTGTGAACAGGCATTGCTATTGAGTCACCCTTTTTGTAAGCACTCAATAGCGGATGCCCTTATCACAGGATACCCCCCAGGTCTTATTTCCTACTTCCAGCAACTAAGCCCTCCCCAATGACAAACCTCAGGGTTTCTGGATGCACACCTTCTGAGCATGGGAGTGTGCCTCCCTTAACTAACTTTCCTAGCCATAAAGTTCACATGTAGACAAATTCCAAGGTTTGGCTGTTTCATCTTCAGTTAAATAATATAGGTACACGTACACATGATTGGAACCTATTTTAACAGAATTTTCATTTATATCACAACAGGATATTTAATAAGAGAGGAACAGTGGCTTGTACCGATAATGCGACCTTCTGTTGGCATTGTCTATACTGTCTGTGTGAAGCAACCCCTGGTGTCTAGTGCCACCCCTTCCCTCTCCCCATCATATGCCACACAGTCACTTTAATCCAGTGGTACCCATTCCCTCACTGCACACCATGTAAGGCAGTCCCTAGTGTCCATTGGCACCTCTTCCATACCCTGTCCCATGAGCAGTAAATTCTGATGTCCCAGTTAAGTTTATTTGCTTAGCTACTGATTTTGCCATTGTGATAATAGTAAAATACAAACATATATTCAGGAAATAAAATAGTAATAAAATACAAGAGTCAGGAACATATTTCTCACAGATTGCATACAGCTCTACAATGAAAGGCTCCTCACATGATAAATAAATACATTACAGACTAAAAAGCACAATATTCACGGAATGAGCAGTATGCAAGGTCTAAGATAATATACAAGAAATGTTAAAATATTATATTGCACTAGGATGAACTATTAGTAGTATTAGCTGCAGTGAAGCTAGAAAATATAATTTAGTTTATGCTGTGTTGCTTTCACTTTTTTTGCTCTCTATGCACTGAAGTCCTCACACTGAATTACTCAGCAAAATCAGGCAATCCAGCAAATCAGGTTCCCCTCTGGTCTCTACCTCCATGGTCAAGAAACGTGAATTATAAACCTTGGCCCCAATCCTCAGTCATTTCTTTTAATGGCTCTTTTCTTCACTTTCTTTTTTTCATGGCTACAACTGCTCACCTACCCTTCCTCCATGAGCCACGATCTGCATGGAGAGTCTCAGCATCCAGCTCCCAGACCTAGCCTCCTATTCTATAACTCCAGCTCTGTCTCTTCAGCACATGTCTTCTGGCTCCCAGACGAAGCTTTTAATTCTTTGATTCCAGCGCTCCATCTCATTGGCCCATGACTCCTGGCTCCAGTTCTGAGAGTTTATTAAACTAAAACAGCCTTTTCTGAAGAGGTGGATTTCCTAGCAAAATTAGTATCTAAATATATTGCTACTGTTTGTTGTCATAGATGGCATGCCTCTAAAGAAATACCATCAAGCCTTAAGGTTCAGCTTTCTGTGGTATGATTGCAAAATGGCACCAAATGCTGAGAGCACAGATATCAAGTGAACATGCGGCATCCACCTCTTTAATGCTCAGTGGTGATCCTTCCCTCACCACAACCCTGTCTCGAGCTGTTACTTGTATCCTGTGACTCACTTCCCTCTCCTTAACCCATATCAAAAAGTATCTTGTATCTGGTGGCTCCCTTCCCCATGCCACATGCCTCTCTCACCATGTCCCAGGCTAAGTGGCTCCTGATTTCCAGGGTAATTCCTCTTCCTTACTCTGCCCAAGCAGTCTCTGGTATCCTGTGCACAAACCCTCTGTGGTGACTGGCACTGCTCCACCACTTACCTCCTCGGCCAACAGCTATCTGAATTTCGTTATCACAAACTACAATGTAAAGAAATAAATACACTTCATTGTATTGTGCTTTGCAATAATGGAATTCAGATGGTGACTAACATGGAAGAAAACTGAGGGGTTGTGCCAGACATCATCTGGGTGGGAGATTAATGGGACTGGTAGGTCTTAGGTGGTCCTGGAGGTGGGATCCCGATGTTGCAATAAATGTGGTGAACATGGGGGTGGTGGCATAACATAAGTGGTTAATCTTCACTCAGTACCTTGATTTTTTTACTAAATAGGGTGCTTCTGTCCCCTAAATCATTATTCTTAAGTAAGTGCTAGATCAGCATTTTATATGTTCCTGACTGCAAAATAGGGCACTGTTCACCATAGTGATGCGGTAAACACAGGACATTCTCTGACTCATCTCACAACAACTTTTAGTTATTACAATTCTATTACCTCCTGCTTTGTTCATCAATTATTATTTGTCCTATTCCATCTTTCAGATGAGATGTTAAACTGAGGTCTCATCTGCCTGTTTTGCGACTGTTCAGGTAGATGATAAGTATCCCATGGCACTTCTCGAAAAGAGTGGAGGTGTTTTATTGGAAAAAGACAATATATGTAAATACAAACTGGGAAGAACAAGCATCTATTTCAAACAATTACACACTCCTCAGTGAACCTAAAAGAAATATGAAAGCAAAATTTAATTGTTCAACATAAAGAAAATAACAAACTAACCCTATCCCCTTCTGGTGATATCTCAGAAAACTACAAATAAAGCTTATAAAATTAAATATATTCGAGAATCAATGGAGCTACTTCCTGACTACAGCCAAGTAACTTTCTTCCAAAAAGCTAGAAGCTGCTCATTCAGCAACTATGTATGTTCTTGGTTATATACATACAGTATCTCACTTCAGTGGTGACATTATGCAACAAAACGTTCAATGGAATAAGCTTGTTTTGGAATAAGAAAGAGTATTTGGCATGGCAGATGTGCCATTTCAAATATGCCATAATGACACATAAAGTGCTGTGATCCTTAGTGTTCCAAGCATCAGAGAATGAACAAAAAATTAAATTCCAAAATGTACCCCCAAAATCCAAAATATATGAACAATTAAACAATAAATGTTCCATAGATTAAATTTCTTGATGACAAGAATCTGTCCAAGACACTTTTGTGTTTGTGGTTTCCTCAGACTTTCAGCTTTCCATTAGAACATAACCAAACTATTTATTTCATTGTTCCTGGGATCCTACACTCTGCCAGTTGTCTTGTAATAACTGATGGTGATATTCCACATATATAATCATAAGTAGGCTCTGTAAAAAAAAGATTTAATAACATGCTTGCACAAGATAGCCCTAGATAAAGAGAATAACAGCAAGAAAGACACTTTCCATTGACTCAGTTTTTCCAAAACAATAGCTCAGAAAACCAGGGAGCTACTTTTGAGTCTGACCCAATCGTTTATTCCCCCTAGCCTCCCAGAAAGAAAACGCAATACATACCATGCATGATCAAAAGGAACCCAAGGTTTACAGCGTTGCAACAAAACTGGTTTCAGAAAGTGTACAAAGAAAATAAAGTGGAAGAATAGTAAGGGATTAATAATGCTCAGGTGACCCTCCTTTTGTGCCTTGTAAGTATGAACCATTTTCACAAGGTATAAACAACTTCCCCATAGTAGTCTAAAATAATAATATATAGTTTAGCCTCTGTCTCTCTTGGAGAGGGAAGCAAAACTAACATACATAAATATGGGAATCAGAAAGGTTTTGACCAGGTAAACCCTTTAAGCTTTGGACATTGGTCATTTATTCCATGCTGCAACCTTATACTCAGCCATCTGTAGCTTATCCTCCCAGTTTGTTTTGGCCATATTACATGCTCCAAATTTTATCCACATAATTTCAAGAGGGCCATTCTCAATAGGTATCCCAGAGACAGAGTCTGGGCAGGCCTCCTTCAAAGACTTCAATGCCATTCATTTTTTTGCAGGTTTACCTTTGCTCCAGCAACACTTGAATCTAAGTCTTGAAGCATTAAACAGATACCATCTGTGTAAGCCAGAACTGCTAAAAAAATGTGTAATGTGGTATCTTCTGAACACCTTATGCTATAGTTTTCTTCCTGATCAAATGGTACAGCCCAAAAGCATACAATAAAAGGCTGAGTTGTCAGCCTTGCCTAACCCCCATTTAATAGAGATTGAAATCTCCTGAGAATCATTTTAAAATGGGATTGACAATATGAATAGCGTACAATGAAATAAATTGTTCTGGAATCCCATAACGTTGTAAAACATGGAACAATAAACTTTGTGAAATAGGGTCAAAAGCCTTCTCCTGGACAAGGGCCAGGAGAAGGGCAGAGACAACCCCAAATGTTCCCATTCTGTGATTTTCTGTAGAACATGGATTTTGTCCTGGATTCTGCATTCTGGAATACCACATGACTGTGAGATATCCATCAGGAGGGGGCCCACCTGTGATAATCTGGAAGTCAATATTTTGGTTAAAATCTTTTAGTCAGTATTTAGGTAACCAATAGGTCTCCAAGCTGCAATATTGGTTTTGTCACTTTTTTTTTGTTCAGGAAGACCAGAATACCCTTTTTTCTGCTAGCACCATGTCCCCAACCTCCATCATATGCCTGTATACTATAGCCTCTTCCTTTTGTATGACCCCCTACCACTAGATGGTATGATTCCCCATGAAGCCCATCTGAGCTAGGTGTGGAGCCTAAGGGCAAGGACCTTGTGGCTGCTATGATCTCTGCAGGTGAGATTTCTGCCTATGCCAGATCCAGTTTATCCTCAGAGAGTCCTGGAACCTGGACATATGCAAAACAAACTTCCATTGGGGCATCCAGTGGGGCAGGGGTTCCAAAACATGTCCAGGCATGTCTCCCAAGGAAGGCTAACTGGTTCATAGTATTCGTTAAAATATTCCTCCTTCATCTAATAACTGCAGGAAGGACTTTTACTCAGTTCATCACCTACAGTCTTCAAACTGATTTTTTAATTGTTTTCTTTTTGTATTGTACTTGTGTTTCAATAAAAGGATGACATCCTCTGATAGTGGAACACTACCATCTCTTTCTTCAATACCAATAACTGAGCAAAGAAATCATGCCCATTAGTGACAGACAAAGATAACAATTTCAGAAACTGTTGCAGTAAATTTAAATATTTCAGATATCTGTTCTGTGTTAGTTTTTACTTTGGCCAACAAAAATTTTTTAGCTCTATTTTGAAGTCTTCCCACCATTCATTTGGGGACTCATACATAACCAATGTGGATTTCTTTGCCTGAATGAAGCTGGCTAGTAGGTCTGAAAAATTCCTCATCCAAATGGGAAATATTCAGTTTTCAGGTTCCAGGACCAAAGAATCAACCTAACTTGGCTCCAAGGATACTTTCATTATCCTATGGTCAGAGGTCTCAAACAGGATAAATTCCATCTGTGATATGTTTGACTAGGTGGAGCAAAAAATACAATCAGTTCTGGAAACAATTTCCCCTTAACAAAGTGTGATCCCACAAGCCTCCAGATGTGTAAAGAGCGTCTATCAACCCAGCCCTAGTGGTCATGTCTCTCATGAAGTGCGTATTACAACAAATATTTGAGGTCTGAGTACCTCTATCAGAGAGAGTAAGCCCACAAATAAAATACCTTCTCAGAATCACACCCCTAGTGGTGAAAAGGTAAGACTGAATCAATTAAAAAATTCAACTGATTCTGCCTTCATCTGTGTGGCATAAATATTAATCAGATATAGGCACATTCCCTGAAATTTAACATCTTGGAGCAGAAGCCTCCCAGGGATGATGTCCACTACTCTAATGAGATCAATGCTTCAACAGCAAGAAAAAAAGAATGTCCACACCTAAATACCTATCATCTCCTGAGGACCAATAGGAGGGTCCATATTGCCAAAGATTCTTGGCTTTATGTACCTCCCCACAGATATGCAACCTAGTATCTTGTCAAAATACTATATTACAAAGTGAATCATGCAGAATCTAAATGGTGGCCATTAATCCAGTAGTACTCTTATTACTGCTGGTACTGAGTGTACTCATGTACTATAGCAAAAAAGATGGAAAATCAACCGAATCCCCCGCATTATTTTAATTTCCTCCTTCCACTCTTAACCTTAGATGTTCTGTTTTTTGAAGTTTGTAAATCAGATGATTCCCCTTTATTTGCTGTAAAGGGGTTGTGCTGTGAGGATATGACTGAGGAGTTGTCCTAGTCCCCTTCAATTCCACCCCACCCCTCTGGGTCAATCCTTTTTCTCAGAATGTCATACTTATTTTGTAGAAGGAAGTCCTCCTGTTTTATCACGTTTGGTTTGGGTTGATGTGCCATCCAGGGACACACTCTATATAAATGACCTGGCTCATCAGATAGATTGCACTTGCTGACATTCCTGCATTGTGAACTGAGATGGCCAAATTCTGTGAAAAACTCTTTATTCCAAGAAAGTGATATGGTGTGCTCATATTTGTAATAGGGCGGTGCTGGGGATCAGGGCTGGTTATTGTCCCTAAATGCAACACATCTCTTTCCAAACACAGGATCCCCACACAACAAATGAATAACTGGCTCAGCAATATAATTGATTAAATTGTAACTTTGTGTAAAATCATAACTCCTACACAACATCTTTACTGCTTAAAATATTCAGAACTCCTGATACATTTCATAAAGTGCATGGTATCAAGGTTTACTATAATAGTCACATTCCAGTTACTGGAATGTTACATACCATTGACTACCCTTTTTAACAAATCATGGGAGAACGGTGTGGTACCTGAGGACTGGAGGAAGGCGGATGTGATTCCCCTTCACAAAACTGGGAGCAAAACAGAGGCAGAAAACTACAGACCTGTCAGTTTGACCTCTGTGGTAGGGAAAGTGATGGAATCACTTCTGAAGGAAAGAATTGTTAAGTACCTAGAGGCCAGTAGGGCACAGGACCCAAGGCAGCATGGCTTTACAGCGGGAAGGTCATGTCAGACAAATCTAATTGATTTCTTTGACTTGGTGACCAAAGTAGTAGACCAGGGAGGGGCTGTGGACATGGCCTATCTAGACTTTAGCAAGGCATTTGATACAGTCCCACACAAAAGATTAATAGTCAAACTAACCAGCCTGGGAGTGGGTCCCAGGGTGGTAGCCTGGGTAAAACATTAGCTGGACAACAGGACACAGAAGGTAATTGTAAATGGAGTACTCTGAAGAAAGAGGGGTTACTAGTGGGGTACTGCAGTGTTCAGTACTGGGTCCAGTCCTTTTTAATGTCTTTATAAGTGACATTGCAGAGGGACTGGAAGGAAAAATATGCCTCTTTGCAGATGACACAAAGATCTGCAATAGGGTTGATACACTAGGAGGCATGGAAAGGATGAGAAGGAACTTGGCAAGGTTGGAGGAATGGTCAGCAGTATGGCAGCTTGGATTCAATGCAAATAAGTGCAAAACAATGCACCTGGGAAACAAAAACCCAGTGAAAGATTACGCAATGGGAGGGCAGGTAGTAACAACAACAAAAATGGAAAGGGACCGGGAGGTAATCATATCAGATGACCTTAAGGTTAGCAAGCAATGTGAGAAGGCAGTAGGGAGGGCTGGGGGGATACTGGGATGTATAGGGAGAGGCATCACCAGCAGAAAACAGGAAGTTGTAATCCCTCTGTATAGACAGCTGGTGAGACCCCATCTGGAGTACTGCATCCAGTTCTGGAGACCCCATCTCCGCAAGGACATAGACAGGATGGAGGCAGTTCAGAGGAGAGCAACTAAAATGGTGCAGGGTCTGCAAGAGAAGCCTTACAAGGAGAGACTAAAAGTACCTCAGTGGAATCAACAAAGTCCAAGAGGGTAGCATCTTTCAGAGAAAGAGATGTGCAAGAACAGGGGGACACAATTTGAAGACAGAGGGGGGATGGCTCAGGGGCAATGTGAGGAAGTATTTTTTCACAGAGAGGGTGGTGGATGCATGGAACAGCCTTCCTGAGGAGGTTGTGGGTCTAAAACTGTGGGAAAATCCAAGAATGCACAGGACAGACATAAGGCAATATTTGTTGGGGGTAGGAAGAAATAGGCTATTGGTTAAATAGAATCTGCAGCTTATCCTGTAGGTAGGGAAATGGACAGACTAGGTGGGCCAATTAAGCAATAATGCACGACAGGGTGTGTGTTGTGCTGGGATAACGTCACGCCTGGGATGATTAGGCACTATGTGCAGGCCGAGTGTGACTAATCAAATCGAAGTGACGTTATCCCAGCACAACACACACTCTGTCATGCATTATTGCTATTATACAATGGCTCTTTGTTTTTATATTAAATAAAAAGTAGAAAAAAATATATATTTGTGGTTTTTTTAATCATTTTTGGTGTGTGAAAGTATCTGTTTTAAAAAAAAAAGTGTGCAGTTTTTCTTTTGGACACTAGATGGTACTGTCAGTATTGATCTGGCCAGTGGGTGGGGATGTAGCATTGTAATTATAGCTTTGCAGTACTCAGTCCTTGCAGTAACCTGTGCCTTGTTGGTTTTTGTGGTAGTCAGCTGTATTGTTGTTAAGCCACTTCGTTTTTCCCTTGTATGTTTTCATTTTTTATTTTGTTTCTGGTTGTGATGCTGTTTACGGTGTTCTTCATCACCCCCGAGATCTGACTTGCATACTGCAACCGCCGGTGCGTTGCCACACTGTGCATCGGTTGCAGTTTAATTCTCTAGTCAGCGAATCCCCGCTGCTCCCACTTTGAAAATGGATCGGATATGAGGTAAGAAATTATTTCTTTTGCGTTGCCAGTGTTGCAGATTAATTCTCTAGCCCCCGAACCGCCCGTCTGCTCCCGCTTTATTTGGTGGCTGATTGTTCTGACAGAGGTTTCGGCAGGACAGCTGTGACAAGTTGGAAATGGAGTGGATATGTGAGTG
This sequence comes from Neoceratodus forsteri, assembly GCA_016271365.2. Classification (NCBI taxonomy): domain Eukaryota; kingdom Metazoa; phylum Chordata; order Ceratodontiformes; family Ceratodontidae; genus Neoceratodus; species Neoceratodus forsteri. The sequence continues at coordinate 401,648,071 of CM057454.1, forward strand.
TGTGAAAAAAATTATTTCTTTTGCACTGCCACAGTGTTCTGTTCGTGTAGTGTTTTCTTGCTTTACTACAGTCATGGTGTGTTTGAGAGGAAAAAAGTGAAGACATGATGTATCTATTTTGAGTTTTACCAAGCGCTGTATCAGACGGTTACTGTGTTTGGGTCGGGAAATGAGTGACGAGTGTTGAGGGTGATCGCATTAATGGCAGGTTAGTTTGTGTAAAATATGTCTTAAAATGCGAAGCTAGACAGGAAAGGTATACTGTGGTACTGTTAAAGTGGACAGTTTTAATTCATGGTGGGTGTGGTGGACTTTTTAGTGCCTGTTGGAAGGAAGTGATTTATTAAAAAAAAAAACGAGCAAGTACTGGCAAAAGCCACAGCAGCCATGGCAAGTGTGGGCAACTTGGACATGGGCTGTGGCATGATTCGCATAACATTTGATACGGTCTTGTGTGTGCTGGGACTAGACCCGTGATGTTGTACTGGGATAACATCACGGGTCCAGTCTCAGACTGACCAATCAGAGCACAATATTTTTTTTGCCATTGTATAATGGTCCTTAACTGCCATCAAAGTCTATGTTTCTATTCTTGCAAAAAGACGACAAAATCTTACAATGGTGGCTATACCACTAAATGTAATGGTTATACACAGTGTAAAGAGTTTAAAGCAGTCCAATGCAGTAAAGTGCTAACAGTGCTACATGTAAATGCTGTGCATTTATTGAGGTGCAAAGACAAGCATAGAAGTGCAAAAGTTAAATACTTAGAAATAATTCTCCCATTTCAGCCAGTAGTTGCTCAAAAAGCAGAAGCAGATCAAGGTCAAGAAAGGGATGGAGAAGAAAACTGAGTGCCTTGACCCCAAACCCAGTGCCTGTGGAAACCCCAGAATCAGAGGGAAATACAAGTGGGGAGGAAGAGACACTAGGTAACTTAAATGAGGTACAGTCTTTAGAACAAGGACAGTAAAAAAAAAAAAAAAAAAAAAAAAGAAACAGAAGGGCAAAACAAGGAGAGGAAAGGAATCAAAGAGGACAATTACAGAGAGCCCAAAGGAACAAATGAAAAACAACCTGACTATAGACATTCTATCTAGAAGCTTGGCAAAACAACAGCAAGCTATTTTGAATAAGGGATTATCCTTTGTGTTGCCGCCCCCCCACCATATTAACAAATTTGACATCAATGTATACTTAAGTTCTTTCAGAAGATCATTCTGTGATACTGTTTTGCAAAGCACAAGGTGAAAAATGATACTGACAGACTATTGCAGGACTCTCAACAGATGCAGTTAGATGAAATGGATGAAATAAACATCGAAGCCATGATGGGACTTCTGAGAGAGAACTAACAAGCTCATGGAGGAGATGAAGAACAACAAGTATGGGATTCAGAACTAACGGAAAATGTCACCATAGACCGAACAACACAAAACATATGGGAAGAAAGAAGATCAAGGTTTTAACCATGGTCAGTGTTTCTCCCAACTGTGTTAAATAAAATTTCTGCCTTTGAGAAGTGTGTTAAAGCAGAAATCTCTAATGTTAGAAAATGAAAGATCATACATGAGCAGGCAGAATTTAACAAATGCTGACAGAGAGGCCCCCCTAGCAGAATTAAAAAAATATGCCAGGGATTATCTTTAAACCAGCGGATAAAGGGTGGAGGGTGTAAACCAGTCATGAGGGAAGAAAAATTTATTTGGAAATGGCTTGAGTTACTGAATAACAACTCCAAGTATAGACAGCTCCCGTCCAACCCCCAAAATATAATGAGCTTCTGGAATTTCTTCAGTGAAAGAATTTTTCAGTGAAAGAAAAATATCTTAACAGTGATAATTTAAGAATTGTATCTCTCCCCTCCCCTTAACTTTAACACTACGTAAGTAAGCAATAAGACATGATGGGGTGTGCATTAGACAGTTCTAATGCACAGCCAGGGGTGTAGTGAAGGCCAAGTGCTTTCAGCCCCTGGCCATGCATCAAAACTCCCTAATACACATCCCCGGAGTATCTTATTGCACATATAAAATGGGTTTGTTTATTTCACGTGTGGAAAAAAGAACATTTATAGGTTTAGATACTAAAATAATAAGATCTTTGTGGCTGATGCTGCACTGTCCACAAGAACGACCGCCACCACATATAGAAACATAAAAATATAGAAACACAGACTTGATGGCAGAAAAGGACTGCTTAGCCCACCTAGTCTACCCAGATGTTCCCTATCTATTCTGTCTCCACAGACCCTATGTAGTCTCCTTCGACCCTCCCAACTCCTGTATCCTATTTAATATACACCTATGTCTATCCCATGCATGCTTGAAGCCTCACACTGTTTTAGCCTCTACTACTTCCTCCGGCAGTCTATTCCAAGCATCCACTATTCTTTCTGTGAAGAAATATTTCCTCATATCACTCTTAAATTCCCTCACCCCCCCCCAGCTTCATTGCATGACCCCTGGTCCTAGTGCTTATTCTTATTTGAAAGAGACTCCCCACCTCTACCCTATTCACCCCTTTGAGGTATTTATAGGTCTCTATCATATTCCCTCTCTCCTTTCTTCTGTGGTGTTCATGTTGGGATCCTGCAGTCTCTCTTCATATTGCTTCTTGTGCAAACCATGCACCCATTTTAGTTGCCCTCTTCAAGACAGGCTCTACTCTGTGTTCTTTTTGGGGTGTGATCTCCAAAACTGAACACAGTACTCTAAGTGCAGGTGCACTAGTGAGCAATATAACAGCAAAACCACCTTCCTCTTCCTGCTGGAGATACTCCACCCTATGCAACCCAACATTCCACTAGCCTTTCCCACTGCTTTGTCACACTGCCCTGCCACCTTGGGTAACCAGTTGCTAGGGCACCGCGTTTAGGGCACCACGTCAAGACAGTGCCAGATTTCATGACTATCATTAGATGCATACTCGCTGTGTCCCCCCACTCTGAGGTCTGCCCCAGAGTTAGTAAATTTAGTTAAGGGGGTGTGGGGGGGCACAGTCCCCCACAAGGAGGGTACACAGGGCACAGCCCCTCAAAAAGACAGGTCGCCCTAAACAACAGTCGCTGATAACTGGCGCTGTCTTGACATGGCACTCTAAACGCAGCACCAACATTAGGTAGATCCACCACCTTGAGGTCTTCAGACATGATAATCCCATGATTCCTTTCTACTTAATGATTGTTAGTACTGCCCACCCCATCTTATACTCAGTGCCAGGGGTTTTATGTCCTATGTGCATTATCTTGCATTTTGTGTCATTGAAACTCAGCTGCCATGTTTTTGACCATTCCTTGAATTTCCCAAGATCTCTGCACATTTATTTCCACCCTTTTCTGAGTGTCCACCATATTACATATGTTGGTATCATCTGCAAAAACACATTTCTTCCCTTTAGCTCTTCTGCAATGTCCCCAATAAAGATATTGAAGAGGAGTAGTCCCAGTACTGAGCCTTGTGGTATCCCACTTATCACACTCCCCTCTTTTGAATGAGTGTCATTCATTACCACCCTCTGCCTCCTAATGTAATCAGTTTCTAACCCAATTTACCATTATAAATCCCACTCCTAGGTTGGTCAGTAGGTCAGCATCCTAATCAACCTTATTTGTGGAACTGTGTCAAAGACCTTGCTAAAGACCAAATAGGCCATATCCACTGCTCTACCCTGATCTATTTCCTTGGTCACCCAGTCAAAGAAATCTGTTAGATTCATTTGACGTGACTTTCTTCCTGTGAATATGTGTTGTCTGTGGTCTTGCAGCCCATTAGAATCAAGATACTTTATCATCCTTTCTTTCAGTATTGTTCCTATCAATTTCCCCACCAATGAAGTGAGACTGACTGGTCTATAGTTGTAAGCCTCCTCTCTGCTGCCACTCTTATGTAGAGGGACAACATCAGCCCTTCTCCAGTCATCTGAAACCACTCCTGTTTTAGTGAGTTGTTAAACAAGGCTGTGAGTGGGGCAGCCGGAATCTCCTTAAGTTCTTTCAGTACCCTAGGGGGAATCGCATCCAGTCCCATAGCCTTGCTCACCATCAAATCTGTAAGTCCTTTCAGCACCCTCTCCTTTCAAAATGGATCTGTGCCCACTCCTTTCCCCATTGTATCCAAGGCCATGGGAGCAGGACTCTCCCCACCAGTGGGAATTAGTCACAGCAGGAGCAGCAGCGGAGGCGGGGGGGGGGCCATCATGAACAGAGCCAGAATTTTTTTCTGGTGTGCTGAAATCCCTGAGGGTGGGGACATGCAATGATGCCAGCATCCTCCCTGACCCCCTTGCATGAGGCATCAGCAGTGGTGGTACCCCCAGCCTCCACCATAGGTCCACATAGCACCAGACAGTCTTCCCCCCTCCCCCCCGGAGAAGGAGAGCAGTCCCTGGGATGCTCAATACCTCTCCCCATGGCTGGCCTTCCTATTCCTGAGTCTGTCACTGAACCAGGGATGTCGGAGCCCCAAGTGGATGCCTTATCACTGCACCGGCAGGCAGGCATCTGGTCTATTCATTTCCCATTCGTGGTGCTCAGCACACTATGACTCCATTATAGCCACTACATCTAGATTAGCTTCTGCCATAGTGACTTCCAGTTCTGTCATTTTATTTCCAAGGCTCATTGTGTTACAGCACATTGCTATCCAGTTTTTTTCTCCCCACTGTCCACTACTCTGCCTCTCCCTTCCACTCCTGCCTGTTTTGTTCCATGGCTTATCCTTTACCTCACCCCATCCCTTTATTGCTTTTAATATATCTTGTCTGGTTCCATGTCATAACAATGATTGTGGAATAGCAATCACTGTTACAGCGAGTGTACATGCGAAAAATGAATTCTGGCGATGCACCATGCAGCGCGAACAAAAATGGCGCCGAGACCTATAGATCTTATTTTAATGCAGGAGCTGTGCCCTGCACCCACCCCCACACAAGGATTCTCAACTCCAGAGGGTGCATGTCGAGGGCTAAACTTAAATAAATGTAAACTCGCCTGGGGCAAAAAACACACCACACCCAGACCGACCCTGCACCTTGCGCCTCCAGCCGACCTACCTTCCCCACCACACTAGCAGACCAGCTTGGCAGCGCCTCCACACCCCCTCCCTCATACCGGCCTTCCCCTGCCTCTCCCCCCCTAGGTGCGCACATACACACTACTTCCTGATGTGGTATTTCACCCACCCCAATATCCAGTCGCCCTCCTGCTAGGTAGCCATGAACATAGGCACCGTAACTGAGTCGCCATTTTTGTAGGCACCCGATTTCAGTCACCTTGTTCACTTGTTGCCATCTGGTCCCCATCAATCCTATGTCCTCCCCTACCTGCATTATGTTCACATTTTTAAGTTCGCTTGCGCACAAGGAATGTTTTGGGAGAGTAGCACACTTTGGAGATGTGCCTCTCCCTTGCAATCCACTGCTCAGTTGAGCAGGCGTGGCGGTCCTGCACCAAAGGGTGTGGGAGCTGTGTGTAACAGTGGTGTTCTTCGCTTCGAAAACCACCGCTGTCATACAGAGAACGTCACCACGCCGCCCCCGCATCACGCCCCCTGCGTCACGCCATCCCCAAAGCTTTGGTGCCACGCCTGGGAGCCCACCCCAGTGTAGCAAACGTCCCGCGTTGTTTGCTGACGGGGTGCCCAATCCCCATCAGCTCCACGGCCCCCAGCCATCTTCTGCCATGCTGGGATCCCACCCCAGTGTGGCAAGCGTCCCGTGCTCAATTGTAAAAAAAAAATCTGTAAATTAAAACCGTCCCACGGTCTCCCGCCCCTCCCACAACCGCCCCACCCTGTACCCTGCCTCCCCACCCCCTCACCCCATACTTACCTCTGGAGCTCGTCATGACGATCTTCGTGGACCGAACATGTCTCCACTCTTCAAAGCCAACCGCAAACTGAGGAAATGCCGGTAAGCTGTATAATGGGCTAGATAGGGGTTTTCAACTTTATTGCATATCTCAGGCATTTTTGGAATTTTTGCACCAAATTTTCAACATGGGGTTTTTGGGACCCCTTCTCATGAATGATGTCACTGTCATGGCGTTATTCAGGCCGAAGGGAGTGATTTCTGAGTCAGTGCGCGGTCACTGCGTGAAATCACCCTTTGGGCCTGAATAATGCCATGACAATGAATCATTCATGAGAAGAGGTCAAAACCATGTGATTGAAACTATTCAACAAATGACTGTTTCTGGCGTGCATTCGCAGTTCCTCACAGAGCTCGTAAGTTCGTGAATTTTCAATATTTTAACTCCAAATTTTCAACATTGCCATTTTACCACACCTCCTTATGAGCAGTACAGCTGTCATTTTTCACATCCTGCCCAAAACGTGTTTCCGCCCATGTAGCGCACAATGGGGGTAACAAAAAGGTCATGCTGAAAATTTATTGTGCAAATACCAGCAATCGCACAGGGCATTAGGGTAAAGCATCATACGTGCCAAACACCACTGCAAATACCTGCAAGCCAACATTCGGCATTGACAAATGCTTGTCTCTTTTCCTGTCCTTTTAATTTTCTGCATCTGCTCTGGGGGAGTTTTCTCTGCTATGGTCTTCCCTCCCTAACACTATCTCCCCTAAAATGTTACCATATGGGGGGAGGACATTTTTGCCTCTTTTGGTTTCAATGTCTCTTCCCCATCTAGTTTAAATGCTAATCTATGTAGCATATAAACCTGCCAGCAAGGACTGTTGACACCTTCCTAGAAAGATGCAGGCCATCCCTCCCATATGGGCCCACATCCTTCCATGTTGATCCCCAGTCCCCTATATATCCAAAACCTTCCTACAAGCACCATGCCTTTAACCATTCATTCAAAGCCCTGGTGTGTAGTTTTCTGGCCTCTTCCCAGCAGTTCACAGGTAGCACCTTGAAAAAGCCACTGTATGTGTTACTAGCTTGAGATCGCTTCCAAGCTCCCTGAAATTTCTCTTTACTACTTCTACTACCTCCTCTTGTGCTATATCATTCATCCCAATGTGGACAATGATATCCAGTTCCCTCCCAGCTCCCACTGCCCTAGCAATCTGCAGGATCCACTTTCCATCATTCCCAGCCATGGCATCCCTCAAACACCTCATTTTCATAACTTTCCCTCTCCGGCTCCCAAGTCTATCCTCTTCACAATTGAGTCCCTCACCAGCAACTGCTACCTCTTTGGCTAGGGGATTTGCCCTCCCTCCTTTGGTTTTCCATTTCTGAGAAATCCCACTTCCTCCCTTTCCACTGTGATGGGTACTTCCGCTCAGTTGCTCCTTTCTGGAGATAAGGCCAATATGTTATGTTGTGGTCTAGGTATAGGAGCATGCACTACCCCCCACTCCCACCCTCCTAGAGCCCACGATAGTCCCTCTGCTCTGCATCTGTCTAGTCATCTTCTTGGGGAGCAGTGGTGGAGTCAGAGACTCCAGGGCAGTGCAGAAAGTCCACTGTACCCTCACCCATTCAGCAGGTGTCCAACAACCTGTGCCTGCAAGCAGAAGAGATGAGTACATATGGGGCAACACCTCAGTCTCCAGAAGGTTTACCTAAAGACAGGTGCACCACAACCATTGCACTGCTCTACTCCCATGTTTCTGCCCTACTTTGGCTTGGTGTCTATGCAAGTTTGGTTTACCCTTCCATCTCCTTATTACTTCCTTGTAATTAATATTTCATCCTATTTCATCTCTAAATCCAAGTTGTAACTTTACTGTAGACAGGCTAGCTCTAGCTCACCTATAATAACCCACTTACCTGTTTCTATCTTTATCAGCTCCTTACTTTATACCCTTTAATACCTACCTCTCTTTCTTTGTTCACTGTGCACAGGTGCAGCAATCATCTTATTATGATATATAGTGTTTTGAGAGGTGTGTCACTGTCATCCAATGCAGGGCAGTCTGCAAGGGGCTCATCAGTGTCACATCAATCATCAGCCAGGCAGATCACAACACTGTTCAGGCTTGCCGGGTGGAAACTTTGTGTAGTTCAAAGGAGAGAGCCAGCGCAGTCATAGGGCAACTTTTTCTTTGTTCTACATTGCGCTGCCCAGCAAGCACAGCTGATCTGTCATGATCAGCCTGCTCTGGTCCCCCCCAGTGTAATACCCAGTGCTAGCCACAACCCCCCACCCTGCCCATTTTATTTTCATTATGTGACACCAGGAGCCCACTCCCATGCCACCAAACATAAAGAAAACCCTCCCTCAATCTATCTCTCTCCCTATTTTTCTGGGATGGGGTGCCCAATCCCCCATGCCGGCTACTACCCCCTCAACCCTGCCTGTATTGGTTGTGCAAAACTGGAGAGCCCACCCCCAGTGCTGCCAAATGTTGCACCAACACTGGAGTGCCCAATCCCCAGTGTTGGTACCTGAAATAAAGAAAACTATCCCTCATAGTTATTTTTTTGTGTAGTAAAATACGCCTGTAAAAAAGAAAACCATCCATTGATGTTTGTTGCCACCTCCGTAACTGTCCCCACCCAACCCTCCACTCATCACCCACCCCCAAGCCCGTATTTACCTACTGGGAGGTCCAACGCTGTAATCCTCTCTGGACCGGAGACATGTCTTCACTCTTCAATGCTGGACCGTGAACTGAGGAAATCAGGTAAGTGGTTCAATGTATTTCAATGGGTTTTTGAACTTGTCATTATACCTTGGTAATTTCTGAATATTTTTGCCTCATATTTTCAACATGGCTTTTTTGGAGAACCTACCTCATGAATAATGACACTGAAATTATGCAACTCTATCCCAAAAAGTGATTTTCCAGTTGCTGTGTGAAATCACCTTTCGGGCAGGACTTGAACATTTTCTCCACCCTTGTTCATGAGGTGGGGTCATAACAATGCTATGTTGAAAATTTGATGTAAAAATATTAAAAAACAGCAAAGCTGTGAGCCTCATTTAAAGTTTATGAACACACGTTTGTAACTTTGGTAATTTTCAATATTCTGACCCCTAATTTTCAACATAGCCATTCCTTCACAGCACCTCATGAATGTGACAGCTGTCATTTTTAAAATCCTGTCCAAAATGTGTTTTCACACTTGTTATGGTGCAAAATCACTGTTTGAGCAGAATTTTAAAATTTTCTCCTCACTTGTTCATGAGGTGGGGTCATAAGAATGCTATATGGGGTCATAACATAGAAACATAGAATTTGACGGCAGATAAGGACTGGCAGGTCCATCCAGTCTGCCCTTTTTCCCTACCTACTAAAAATGCCGGAGATCCTACTTTATCTCTGGTTTTACCGCCTCCTTTGAATCACTAGGGTCTATGGGTCTATCCCATACAGTTTTGAATTCCCTCATCGACTTTGCTCCTACCACCTCTGCTGGGAGGCTGTTCCATGCCTCCAACACACTTTCCGTGTAGAAGTACTTTCTCACGTCACCCCTTAGTCTACCCCCACCAGTCTCATGTCATGCCCTATTGTTCTAGAGCATCTTCTTTTCTGAAAGATGCTGCCTTCCTGTTCCTTATTTATTCCCATTAGGTACTTGAAGGTCTCTATCATGTCTCCCCTCTCCCTCCTCTCCTCCAGGGCACACATACTGACCTTGTTTGACTTTTGGTGCAGGCCCTGCACCATTTTTGTTGCCTTTCTTTGAACTGCCTTTATCCTGTCTATGTTCTTTCAGAGATGCAGTCTCCAGAACTAGACACAGTACTCAAAGAGGTCTCAGCAATAATTTGTACAGTGGCATCACCACTTCTTTTCTTCTGCTGGTAATACCTCTCCCGATGCATCCCAACATCCCACTGGCTCTCCCTACTGCCTTGGCACATTGTTTGGCCACCTTTAGGTCATTAGATATGATCACTCCCAGATCTCTTTCCTGTTTGGTGACAGTTAATAACTCCTCAAATATTATGTAATTCTCCCCTGGGCTCCTGTGCCCCAAGTGCATGATTTTGCACTTCTTCACACTAAAATGTCTGCAATGTCCCCTATAAAGATATTGAAGAGAAGTAGTCCCAGTACTACTTAGCTGCCACACTCTGGACCATTCGTCCAGTTTAGCTAGGTTCTTCCTCATTTTTTCCACCCCTCCCAGAGTGTCTACCCTATTGCAGATCTTAGTGTCATCTGCAAAGATGCATACCTTCCCCTCTAGCCCCTCTGCAATATCACTAATGAAGATATTAAACAGTACTAGCCCAAGAATGATCCCTGTGGTACCCTGCTGGTCACCCTCCCTTCCTTGGATTTAGCTCCATTTAGCACCACCCTCTGTGTTCTATCCCTCAGCCAATTCCCAACCCAGTTCACCACCTTGTGACCCAATCCCAGGCTGCCAACCTTGTTTACAAGCCTCCTTTGTAGAATGGTGTTGAACCCTTGCTGTAGTCAAGGTAGGCCACATCCACCCCCCCCGGGTCCACTTCCCTGGTCACTCAGTCAAAGAAATCTATCAAATTTGTCTGGCATAACTTTCCTGATATGAATCCGTGCTGCCTCAGATCTTGTGCTCCACTGGATTCAAGGTGCTCCATTATCCTTTCTTTTAGCAACAATTCCATACATTTCCCCACCACTGAGGTCAGGCTGACAGAGCTATAGTTTCCAGCCTCCTCCCTGCTCCCACTTTTGTGGAGAGGAACTACATCAGCCCTTCTCCAGTCCTCTGGAACCACTCCCGTATCCAGTAACATGCTGAACAGGTTGAACATAGGAAGGTTATGTTGAAAATTTGGAGGAAAAATATGAGAAAACAAAGTTATCAGCCTAGGTGGAACATTTTCAATGCATGCTCATAAGCATACCGTATTCTGCCTTTCATTCAAATTACTGAGTCCGGCTGCTCCCCCAGCCTAAAAGGAACTCTCTCCCTCAAGCACAGTGCTCGGACGCTCAGGACCTCTGGTCAGACTCTACTCGAAACCCCCAGAGTCAGGTCAAATGTCGGTGGCAGATCCTTCTTCTCTACAGCCCCCTGCCTATGGAATAATCGTCCTCCTTCTGTACAGGAAGCCCCCTCTCTACCAAGCTTTTGCACTAGGTTCAAGGCCTACATGATTGAGACCAGCACTTGTCACTGTCTAGGAATAACCTAACAACCAATGCCTAACTCCTCCCTTTGTTACCCAAACAGACTACAAGGCTTGGCCTTGTCTCAATCAATTCACTACTTATATGTCGTATATGTTTCTAACTTACTGACTCACTATGTGACTGTTTTTAACTGCTTTTACTGTAACCTGGTTAGCAATTGTACTCTTTCTGTAACAAATTGTACCTGACACCTGTCTTCTGTACTGTATCCTGGGCCGCCCCTGAAAAAGGGACCTTTGGGGCTCAGTGGCCTACCTGATAATCAAAATTTAATAAATAAATAAATAACTTTTGACCCCAAATTTTTAACATAGCCATTTTTCACACCACCTCATGAATGTGACAGTTGTGACTTTTCAAATCCTGGCCAAAATGTGTTTTCACACTTGTGACGCAAATTAACATTTTGGCCATTGTTTTGTAACTGACACCTGTCATGCTTAGAAGGAGTGGTCACAAAAAGATTATATTGATAATTTGGGGTAAAAAAATTGAAAAAACAACTAAGTTATGAGGAAACATTGAATTGTTACATTTACTCATAACTTTATTTTTTGTAGATTTTGGCCCCTAATGGTCAACATATCTCTTGTGTTACCCCACCTCCTGGACAAGGCAGGTGTCATTTTCAAATTCCCCTCTGAAACTTGTTTCCACAGTTGCAAAGCCAAATCACCTTTTGAATGGGATTTTAAAATGTCCACCTGTCTTGATAATAACATCAGGTCATAAAAAGACTGTTGGACATTTGGGGTCAAAATGTGGGGCCCACATACAAGTAGATATTGCCTCTCAGCTGCCCTATCCTGGATAATTATAGTCTAACAATGTGTAAAAGCAGGACACCACTGAAAATGAGACATTGCATCTCATCTGCTGTATACTGGGTAAATATATAGTAAAAATGCATACAAGCAAGACATGGTACAACAGCAATACCAGCAGCAAACATTTGCCATTGACAAATGCTTGTTTGTACACTTTACCTGGTCAAGCGTCAGGCCTGGCCCTCTTATTTGTTATCCACCCTCCAACTAATCAGTGACTCCTTGTTACATCTGAGTACTTTATATTTAGCAATATTAATTACCTTCATTTGCTTAGTGTCTATTTAAGTTTGTTTTACCTATATACCCCTCTCTTCCCCGTTTACTACTACATGCCCCTTCTTCCCTGAAACCACTTTGTAATCTTTCCCTAGATAAGGTGTCTCCTGCTTTCCCAGTAGTAACCCTCTTAACTGGTCCTGTCTTTGTTAGATCCTATGTTATACACTTTAGTCCTTACTTTCCTGTTCTACACAACTTACCTATGGAAGCTTTGGGTCTATCCCACTTGTTTGATATCCCCTTGGTATCTAAGTAGTGACTCCTAGTTCAAACTATAGTACATTACTTTACGTAATAATAACTTTCACACAATGTTACACAGTTTACCATATGTAAAACATAGTGTTGAACTACTACTTCTTGCCCTTAAATTTAGTTAATGCACCCCTGCATCAATGCATCTTTATTATATTCAGAATAAAGAACTAATAGCAATGTAAACTGTTTAAAGATTCAATTAAATAATTTATCCCTTTTAGCCTCTTTTTTATGTTCGCCATTCACACACATGCAGCGAACATTTTACTAAGAGAGTGACTTTCAAGGGGTGTGAAACTGTCAGTCCAATGAAGAGTGGTCTGCAACGGTCTCATCAGTGTCACACCAATCATCTGCCAGTCTGATCATGACATTGTTCTGTCTTACTAGGTGGAAACTTCATGTAGTTCAAAGAGAGAGCCAACCCCTCTTTCCTTTGATCTGTGCCACCCAGCAAACACAGATGATGTGTCATGATCAGCCTGCTGAGGTTGAATTACACCCTGTAACAAAGAAAATCATCCATTGATGTCTGGTGCTACGGCCACCATAACTGTTTCTGCACCCAACCCTACGCCTCAGCACCCACCATCCCACATCCCCTCACAAACATAACACGACACTGGGGGTGCCCAATCCTCAATGTAACCACCTGAAAAAAAGAAAACTGTCCCTCATAGTTGTGTTATATATATTTTAGGGGCACAGTAGAGCCCCTATAGTTAGGGTTGAATAGGCACTTTAATGTTAAACTTCAAATTTTGCACTTTAACAACTTTGAAACTGTTTAATGGATTTGAACAAATGTTTGCAAGCACAGTCTTAATTGATAGCTCTCTTGACATGCCAAGCAAAAACATTAAAATTCACCTTTTTAGTACTTTTTTTGTCATCGTGCTGCACCCAGATTGTTTGGGGTTTTGGTCTGAAATTTTCAAGGTACAAAGGGCTTCACCCACAGAAGTGCCTTTCATTGGTTTGGCGAAAAATATTAATCCATGCCAACATTATTTCATTTTAAAGGTTTGGGTTCTGAGCATGCTCAGTACAGTCTTTTGGATAGCTTCCTGGAACAACAAAGGAATTTGGTCTCACAAAAAAGGATTCTTTTCCTTGAGGAGTCAATCCTTTGTCATGAGAAAAAAATTCCTTTTTCATGAGTCGCCATCTTGTTTTGCATTTTGTTAAATAAATTAGTTGTATAAGTCAGCACAATAATGCCTTGCACAGACACCAAAACATGTATCCTGCTCACTGGAACTTCATTAGTTGGGTTATCTATTTTGTTACTGGTAAAATGGTCAAGAAACATTTTTTTTCCCATTTATAAATCCTTTTCCATGACTAAGTTGATTTTCATGAAATTTTTTGTTCCGTGAAAAGGAATCAGCTCATGAAAAAGGATTTTTAAAAATACTAAGTCTGAAATCCTTTTTCGTGAGCCAGTTCCTTTTTCACAAGAACAAAAAAGGATTCACAAAAAAGGAATCGGCTCACGAAAAAGGATTTAAACATAAAACTAAGTCCAAAATCCTTTTTCACAAGATGATTCCTTTCCCATGAGAATGAAAAGGATTCATGAAAAAGAATCATCTCATGAAAATTATTATTTTTTTTTATCACTACTATTTTTTCCTCCTTGCTGCGGCACACTCCGGCATGGGGCATCCAGCCACCAGCTCTGCCTGCCCAGAGAGCTGGGTAGCTCAAACTGCACCCAGGAGGATCCAGGATGGCCATAATGCCATCCTGCTGGAGGGCTCCCCTCTGCCTCTACCAACCAGGACAGCCCCGGACCCTCCCAGACAGGACTCTGCCAAAGTCCTACAGGTGGCTCGGAGCATGGCCATCAAGCTGCATGGTTGTGCCCAACCATTTTTCCTCCCATTGGCCCCTGGAGCGTGGACATGCAATGATGTCCAGGCATGACATGTCGATGTCTGCCACACTCCCCCTCTGTTGTCACCAATGCTAGTAGTGCCCTCAAGTGTCCCCGGGGCCACTACAGTGTGGTGAAGTTCCACAGCTCACCCCAGGACTAGGAGAGCAGTCTGCAGATGCTCGATCCCAGTCTACTCCTGCTGACCCCTGATGTCCTGGGCTCATTCCTGAATCTGGGTTGCTGACATGGCGCGAGGTGTGGCATCCAGTGCCTCAACCCTCAGTGCCACCGGGCCGGCAAGAAAATGGATTTAAAAAAACTAAGTCGGAAATCCTTTTTAATGAGATGGAATCCTTTTCCACGATCACAGCAAAGTATTCACAGAAAAGGATTCCTTTTCCATGATCAAGGCAAAGCATTCATGGAAAAGGTTTCTGTCTAGTGAAAAAGGATATTACTTTGTTTTTCAATGGGAGATCATGATTTTTATTGGTGTCACTAGTACCTCCACCTCAATTTTACTCGTGCCAAAATATATATATATATATATATATATATATATATATATATATATATATATATATATATACATATATATATATATATATATATATGCCTGGTGTCTAGTGACTCCCCTCACCCTGCCATTTGTATATATTTTTAATATATATATATTTATTTGTGGTCAGTGGTAACCCCCACCTTCTAACTGTAGGGAAATCACTAGCACCCCCAAATGTATGTCCCAGGTGTCTAGTGACATCCCCCCACCCTCTGATCCCCAATTACTAGTAATTATATCACCCATTGGTGGCCAGTGGCACCCCCCACCTTCCATGTAACTGTCAGTCTGGAAATAAGAAAACAGTCCCTTGATTACTTGTTTATTTTTTCTAACCTTTAAGAAAAAAAAAGTCTACCATTGGTCTGCCCCAACCCCCCCTACCTGACTGCTCACTGTGCACCTACCTCCCTGCTCCCCCTTGAATCCCCCACATACCTTCACTCATCTGAACAGTGAAGATCCACTCTCCAATTGAAGACAAATCTTGCTGCTAGAACTGGTGACTGCTGTATGACAAATAAGGTAACTGCGGTTCAATGTATTTTCTAAGTCATTCACAGACCCTGACATCTTGTCCAACTACAGTTCTGTTTTGTACCTTTCCTTTTTAGAGAAGGTTATCAAGAAGATAATAACAACACAGATACTCATCTTGAGAAGTTTTCCACCTATGAGCCTTTTCATTCATGGTTCATGAAGCATTACAGCACAGAGACAGCACTTATTTGGGTGCAAAATGACCATCTTCTGGCTAAGACGCAGACAACTTTCTTTTGTTAATGCAGTAAACCACTGTGAGGCAATTTCTTTAAATCAAGATTTATTGAAGTTTTGACACTGTGTGATCCTCTGTACCTGCTCAAACCCTGCCTGTCCTGTCCACACTTTTATTCTTGTTTACATTTGCTCTCTCTCCCTCTCTCTCTCTCTCTCTCTCTCGCTCTCTCTCCCCTATGTGACTGTAAACCTCCCCCACAACCTGTTCCAATGTAAGCCCTGCAAATCTCACTCTCCTCAGCTCGACCGTGAACCTGCCCTTAACTCCTGCAGCAACCTTACACCCCTGTCTCCTATCCTCCCCCTCTTGTTCCATTCTGACCCCACCCTCCCCAACACTTAACTGTTCTGCTTTTGTCTTACCCCGATCACCCTCACCCCCTGCTGACAGTCTGTCACCAGCCCCAACCCCACTAGTGACTCCTGCTCCTCCTGCACTATATTCACCTCTGCCTTCTCTTTTCCGTACAGATTACAACACTCTGAGCTGCACACAGCACAGGGAGGCAGAGGTGGTTCCTACGGCTGTCTCACCAGCTGCTGCCTTTCCTGGAGTCATCAATGCTTTTGGACCAGCCGCCTGGTCCCGACACATGGACACATAGCCGAAGGTATGCCGCTGTTTGATTTAGGAGCCAGGCTGCTCCAGCTGATCTGTCATTGGTCACTGCATATTTTGAACACTCCTGATTGGGCCACCCATGAGGAGCATAGCTCCCGATTGGTGCACCGTTGTAGGCAGTTTCTCTGCAGTTCCAATTACTCGTAGCTGGGCACTCGTAGCTCTCTCATGCCTGTTCTTTTTGTCCCACCTACTCCCCCTCCCAGGCCACCTTTAAATACTCATTCCTGCTCCTCCCACCAGAAAATCCCATCCCTATTGGCTCTTCTCTCCTGTTGTCACCCCTAGACCATGGGCTTCTAGATTGGGCTGGACAATCACCTCAGAACTATATAAACTCCCCCAGCCTACTAGGATTAATCAACTTAATTCACCTCTCCACACAAACTGTAATTCTAGCCTCTCTCTCTCTATGTGGTTCCCACCAGGCATTTAGCCCCTGCCTGGATCACAGAACGCAACAACTTACAGCCTACTCTCTGCCCTCGACCAGTCTGCCCAACTTGCAATAATGGGCAGCCTATATTGGTCAGTCTCCCTAGCTTGGCTTATTGCGTTAAGCTGGTATATGGACTGGGTGATAGCTGGGGCCCTCCAACACCCTGCAGGTGAAAGTTCACCTTCCCTTCCAGTCCACGTTATACCAGAATCTAGGACAATACTTCTCTACATCCCCTGTCTGCCTAAACAAGATACAGCTTGGCTTGGTTACTGGCTACACAAACGTCTCCTTGCTCCCAATGTAATCTCTGCCTATGGTATCCTCTCTTCTGGCACCTTGCCCTGGGTAACTGTCTCTACTCTCCTCCTGCTGCTCCAGGCTGGGGACATTGAAACCAACCCTGGACCTGCTCTTCACTCTCACCCTACCCAATCTGCAGCATATGTACCTACAATGAAAGGACTGAAAATAGTACACATTAACATTCACAGCCTACACCCCAAAATGGCTGAATTGGAAGCCTGGATCATACGAATGTCTCCTGACATCCTGTGCATAACTGAATCCTGGCTAAAACCTGCTATCAAACAGCACAAGGTGTCCCTTCAAGGCTACGGCATCTTTAGACATGATAGGATAGGCAAAAGGGGTGGAGGGGTACTGTACTACTATAGGACAGGCCTCAACGTCACTGTACTCCCCACGTCTGCCTCCTCACCAGCT